>OZ004697.1:52954799-54195326 GCA_963924545.1 Pogonocherus hispidulus
GATTGTGATTAATGCATCTAACCGAAAATTCAGACACTATACAGAGTTATTCAGAACTTATCTCTAAAATTTTGAGGATATGTGCATCCTTAAATAAGAAATCGATATCACCAAAAAAATTTTAATAAAAGTATTAGGATTTCCTGTAAACAATGGTTAAAGTTATACCATTATAAAGGACTACGTAGATGAGCCACTGTACTTGAACATCTGATATACCTACCACATTCCTAAGAATGTGGTAAAAAAAGTAAACACGTTTTTGTCCCTCGAACGACGACCGAGCGAATACAGTTGAAGCGGTGATAATATCTCTATTGTCTATTCAGTCATCAGTCTATCTGTGTCTTCTCTCAATGCCGGTGTTTTATTTATATCATAGGAGTGTTAAACTGTAAAATTTTCAAAATGGCTCATGTGTACAGTAATGCTGAGTTAATGGACTGTTACCAATGGATTATCAATTACAAGTAAGGTTTTGTCAGTGGTTGTTGCAGCAAAATACTGAAAATCCCCAATTTACTTAATAATTTGCGTTTGCAAGATCAGCAACCAGGAGGAACATTCGCTTTAGTGCTGCAAAATTGCATAGCTTTAGGGACAAAATTTCGAACAGCTTTTGTAACAAGGTATGTGCAAATTTTTTATAAATTTCATGTTTCTAATACCTAGTAATCAAGTAGCGCAATTCTTCAAAATTAGTGTAACAAAATTTTATTCATTTTAAAGACACGTCACTTTGGTCACATCTATCTATCTTTAAGTTTATTTTAAAGTAAAAACGCTGCAAATCTTTTTTGCACCGGGTGTCGGTATACTCTCAGAACTTCCGAAGTTTTTTTTGTGCTAGCCAGTTTGCATTGTCAGTCCCAAGGTCACTCCATTACAGTGGAGCAGTATCAAGCAGCGTGCAATGAAAAATTTTTAAATAATTTTCAGAAGCCGCCAAAAATTTTTTTTTGCGCTACTACATCTACATGTATGTTGAACATCCCCAAATTTTATTATGGATAAGTTCTGAATAACACTGTATAATCAGAAGTTTTCTGCCAACAACTAAAAAAATATCAATATGGAACATAAAAAATAAAAATCAAAAGACAAATATAATTATTACTAACAGAAAAATACTTAAGGTAAATTTATGATCAATGTTAGAAAAGAAAGATGAATAAAAGTAAACCCAAGGGCAGATAGTACGAGAAATATCCACAACTTACCGCCAGGGTGCTCTCGAGCGTGAACTTCTCCGCCAAGCACACCTCCTTCTCTCTGGCCAGCCTCTCCTTGGCTTGCTTCTCCTTCTTCAGCTCGTCATGCAGCATCTGCGTCTCGGAATCGAATTTCCGTTGCTTTTTCTCTAGCAAGTTGTTCCTGGCGTTCTGCTCCTCAAGGAGCAGCCGCAGATCGTTCGTTTCTCCGTTCATTTTCTGCACCTTCCTCTTCCACTGGCCCACGACCTGGCGCTGCTCCTCTACCTCTTCGTAGGCGTCCGCCAACTGCGACAGAACGAGAGATATAGATCGAACAGGTACGCTTTACTTATGATAAAAATAAGGTCGAGTGCTGATGCGAGTCGGCGAATTATAATATGCCGTCCAGTCTGCCGCACAGGCGAAATTTGTTTTATAACTATTTAAATGTACAGGGTATTCGCGTATATTTTGACCCCTACCTACAGGGGTTATTAAGAAAGTTAGAAAAAAAGTTTAAATACAAAAGTTGTTTAGTTTTTCACTTATTATCTTTTGGTTAGGTCAAAAAAAAATTGCATGTCGTAAATTTGAGGAAACCAATGGAACATAATATTTTTAAATGGGACACCCTGTATAATTTTACACGCTTGGGGAAACATTTTTTTCTTGATTTCAAAAATATATATTTTGTTGACATTTGCACTGACAGTTTTCGAAATATTCGACCGCGAGTACTATAAAAAAATACAAAAAATACAAAGAACTAAAAATATTCAATACTAGAAATCAACAGCAATAAAAAGTATTTAACGATTTTCCATGTAACCTCCTTAATTATTTAAACATTTCCTAATATTTTCATTTCTTAATATTTTTTTTATAATTTACTGTAAACATTAAATATTAAATATTTTGAAAACTGTCGGTGCAAATGTCAACAAAATATATATTTTTGAAATCAGAGAAAAAAAATTTTCCCAAGCGTCTAAAATTATACAGGCTGTCCCATTTAAAAATATTATGTTCAATTGGTTTCCTCAAATTTACGACATGCAATTTTTTTTCGACCTAGCCAAAAGATAATACGTGAAAAACCAAACAACTTTTATATTTAAACTTTTTTTCTAACTTTCTTAAAAACCCCTGTAGGTAGAGGTCACAATATACGCGAATACCCTGTACTTATATTGAAACTTTTGAAACGTATATTTGTAATTTTTTAAATAGAACACCTACCAATCACTCGATATTCTCTTTTGTGAGAGGACGTTCTACCCAAATCTGTAAAAATGCACAGGGCGTTCCATTTAAAAAATATAAGTTGTGGTAAAGTCCCTCTCCAAATAAAAATCGACCTGTCTCTGGATTTTCCACGGCAACTAATCCTTTTTGACAGATAATGGAGGATTAATCTTTTCTTGACTCACCCTGTATATGAGTCACCATTTCCACGGAATGCCACACGTGTATACCTACGTTTTATAAGTTTTTAAAACAAAAATGGGAGCAAAATAAAATATGCTTTAAAAATATTTCAAAAAAAGAAGTGCTATATTGAATAAAACCTCGTGACAGTAGTAAAGTGTTATTTATTTTAAATATTTTGGGTATACACGCATTATTTATTATTTTTTATTTTGTGGGCTTTTCTTTCATAAAATAATGCTTTATTTTCGAGCAAGTGCCAACATTTTTACATTGGCAAAACATTCAACGACATGCCAATTTTGAGTCATCGAGGTCCAGAGTAGGTGGATATTTTAATAATTTTGTGGTAAAACCTAAATATATTTTAAATTTTCAAGGTTAGGTACTATCTAGATTCTGTAATCTGTGCAGCTAATTAAGTGCAATTAACTGATACCGAAAATCCCACAAATAACCTGTACTAATATAATTTACAATAGATTTGGGCGAGTTCGTATGCATGTGATATTCGCAGGTAATGTAACAAGATCTTATTAAGGGCTTGTTTGCACTCTCCGATCAAATATGTATAGATAAGGAATTGCCTATTTGTCAGTATATGAAATAATGTGACCAAGAATAACAAAAAATTTCATGAAATTACCTGTCACAGTGCCCAACGGCATGGGCGGCTATGTTTTAAGGGGTGAAAATAATAATTATAAAAATAAAAGTACAAATTAGAATATTTTATTTTAGTAAATACAAAGTTTAAGATTTACATATTCAAGAACAACAATTTATACACATGTGTATAATATTTACTACACTATTTATAATAGTATTCAATATTTACTATTAAAAAACAATTGTAAAATCATTGACGATCCCTCTCGCCATCGCCGATTCTACGTTTATGCATGGCTACTTATCTGTGTAAACCACGCCCATTGGTGACAGTCACAAAATCCCTAACAATTTAGGCGGTAAATTAAAATGGCATTTTTTGATTGGACCAAATGCTTGGGCACCAATGTAAACAAAAAGCCATTGTTTTAAATATTGTTGGTCACAAAACTGTGTTGCTATTATTTGTCTATATAATATTTGGTCGGATTTTGCACTGCCTTGTCAATGAAGCAGCAAAACATGAATTAAACGTATTCAATGTGAACTTAGGCAATCGAAACATAGATGTCGCACTGAAATGCCATCGGCCAAACAAATTGTAACATTTTCATACAAAATCGTACCGGTCGACTGCAATTTAGGGATTTTTTTGTTGCACATCACCAATTGAGTAGCCTTATATGAATCAGTCAATGTGTTACATTATTAAATTTATAATTTCCAAAGAATAATTAGGACAGATTGCAATACGTTTTAACTGTCCTTAAAATAGTTAAGCCCTGTCATCTTCAGTAATGCATTAAACACGAAATATCCCTAAATATTGTAGTTACTTTTTTCAAAAGTCAGATACTGGTTCTAGAATTCCGGTCACCCTGTATTAAATAATTTTAAATTTGATGTATGCCGGTCAAACTGCACTGTTTTGTGTTCACTATCACCAAATTTCAAAAATTTATATGGTATTGTTACATAATAAATCCGATTCAAAAATGTCTCTACATCTATCAATTTTTTACAAAAATCGGAAATATCTCGAAAACTATACATTTTTGACAATTAATACCTGATATAAAACTGATCTAAAATTTTATGCAAAATCCAAAAATGTCATAATATACAGGGCATTCCATTTGAAAAACTAAAGTTGATATCTGTTTCGGAAAACTGAACATCCTGCGTAGGTATATGAGATTAGTTTAATTAAAAAAATATATAAAAAACCAGTAAACTTTCGTATTTACACTTTTTCTCTATATTTCAAAACTTCAAAGATACGGAGGTGGTGAATCGTATTTGGGATACCCTGTACATTGGTTGTTTTACACCAGAATTACTAAGGACATGATTGGTTATAAACTGAAAACTTATAAGCAAAAGAAAAACTATGTAATAGCAGTTTTTGAAAATAACTAATGCTTTTTCAGTTACACCCAATTATTCGTAGATGGAACCGGAAATGCTAGAAACTTATGAACCTGTTCCTACCTTGTACTGAAATTCAAGAATATACCTTATGAACTCCCACTTTTTCAACTAAAAACTCTTCCAACAAAACTAACAACAAAATCAGATAATCTCGAAAGCCATACAAGCATCTATACGTAAGTAACCCTGAGATAAAAATCCTCACAAATGCAATACTCTCGGCAGCAGTAATTGAATCAAATAAAAACTATTTTTAACCGCACTCATTTCTTTTCCATGTAAGTAGACCACCAAACCACATACCTACGACTCGTCAAATTCAACCTTTCCCACCACTACAAGCAGGGATATAATTCCGTAGAAAGCATGTGAATTGTTTTATTATCAAATGTTTACTTTTATTTAATCTAAATTAAAGTTTTATGGCCCCCACACACATACATCACACATCCAAGATATCTTATGTTGTGTATCATATACTGCACTGACGGCAGTCATTACCAAAACAAATTTAGGAGGGAATATATACAGGGTGATCCGAAATTAGTGTGCAATATTTTACCAGTGTGTTCTATGGTTAAAAAGGGAACTTTTTCTTCATAAGTAATTTGGGGTGTTTTCCTATTTTTTTTTACATCGGCAATGGAAAGTAGTTGGAAAAAGAGGAGATACGTATTTCTGGAATTTTAATATTGGGTTCATTTAAGTCCATAAATAATTTTTTTATTGTGTGCGATATCCATGTGACGTCACTAAGCGAAAATTCAAAATTTGCGCCATTTTTTAGTAATTTCTAGGATATTTTCATTTATGTGGTTGGTGTCAATGCGTGACAACTTTACTTTTGTTTATGTTTGAATTGTTTGATTAGGGTTAACATCATGGTAAACATGAGACATTGTTTGTAGTTTATATTTTTACCTGTGAATTGTTGTCTCTGCCTGTGACTGATTACAAGTGTATTTATTAGTAATAGATAAACATTTTTAAAGGTAATTTTTGAATATATTTAATCGACTTTGCAGAAATACTGTCAAGTTAAATACTAACCTTACATTTTTCATCCCTTTTATTTCTGAAAGGATCTATAGGATCTTTATCATAAAAGGATCTATAACCGGTAAATTGTCAGACTTAGCCTCTACAAAACCTTGCTCCATGTTTAATAAAAGTTTACTTCACAAGAAAACAACAATACAACACGTCAAGTTGTCAAGCCACACACAAACAGGAAATTTCAAATGTCAATTATCGAAATGTCGACTGTCGTTTGTCATCGTTACAAACTGAATCTGGCCACATATTATCAGTGTGGCCTCGTTATAGATACATATTCCCTAGTTTTCGCTTAGCGACGTTACGAATATAGAATAAAATTTCAAAATTGAATTAAAAATTTTCTACCGATTCAATCTTAATAATTTTTATCCTAATAAATATAAAAAAAATATATATTTTATAAAAATACAGGTTTCCACTTTCATTTCGGTTGAAGGAAAATACCCCATTGTGAACAAATAAATTCTTGTAGATACTGCCTTGAGCAAGTGAAATTTCAAGTATTTCCCAAAATATTTAATATTTTTGAAGTGAGAAAAGAATGTGAAACATATGAAGTTATCTCAATCGTACTTCCCAAGACAAAAAGTCGCTGGGAAGTTTCGCTACTTTTATAAATAAAAAAATGGCTCGACCAACTCGACCTACGATAAATTTTATTTAACTATTACCAGCAGATCCGAGCCAAGTAGGCATTTAAAAATAAATAACAAATATTTACAATATTAAAGGCAACTTTGGGTCTTTTTTAAAAAGGCAGTAGGTCTCACATCGGGTCCTCCATCTGGCCGCTCCAATCAACTCTAATAGAAAGTTAAAGTCAAAGCCAGAATTAAGCAAAGTGCAATGACCGGAAAAAGAGTAGATTTATGTTGTCACATTTATTTCTAAAGTATTCTTATTTAAAACAGGAAACGTATTAATTACCTTATTTACCCATTTTTTTACTTGTCTTTAACGTCCCTTATCCCTATTGTACTTTAATAAAGCAAACACAATGTTTAATTTGTGTTTTATTTAATAATATCAACGAATTTCCGAATACGTGGCAACTGCGAAAGTTGTAAAGTTGACGACAAGCTGTTCATCCTTATTTAACATACATATTCTTGCATTTACGCTTTCTTTTCTCTGAGCCTCAACGACGTTGATTGGTCGAATCAGGAACCAACAAGCGACTGCGCTCGAGGTAGTAGGGAAACAGTGGCGTGATGTTGGGTGATTCGCGCGCGTTTCTTAACGGTAAAAATTTGTGGTAAAATTATCAGTGTATTTATTCTTTGTGTCAGTGTTTCTACTTATTTGTGTTAGTTAAAAAGTGGAAGTGCCATATACTAGAAGTATTCTATAGAATAGTATACGAGTATATATTAACTGAAATATGCCCAATGGTAAAACAGAATACGCACGCCCATGCATTACCGCATTTTACCAGATCGGCGAGGTCATTCCACTTTGCTTAATTCTGGCTTTGACTTTATATCCACTCACTTTTTTCTCCAGCTGCTTCTTCAGCCCCACCAGCTGCTCCAGATCGTCCTCGTGCTGTTGCTGCAACCTCCTCTTGGTGAACTCCAGCTCCTTGATGGCCCTCTCGTACCTTTGCTTATACACGCCGTCGCCGTCGCCGTCCTCGTCCTCTTCGGATATCCCGTTTAGGTCGGAACGGGCGTACAGAAGCTCCATCTCCAGCCTCTCGGAGGACTGCTGCAGCTCCTTGTTCTTGTGCTGGACCTCGGAGAGTTCGCGCTCGAGCTTCACCCGTTCCGAGGTTTCGGCGTCCAGCCGCTCGGTGGCCAGCGTCGCCGTGGAGTGCTCCTCGGCCAGATCGGCCGTCATCTCGCTCAGCTGAAACAAAAGAAACGAACGTTAGCGAGAGACCAAATTTACTAGTCTTAAAAAAACTTAATTGTAAGAAATGTCAAAATTCCCCGACTATCTTTGACTTTTTCAGGTTTTCTCGATTTTCCCGGTCGCTGAACACCCCGTTGTATTTAATGTCTGTAACTTATTTGCGGTGCGTTTTCATGATTCATAGTTTCTTTATGGATTACACCAACTGTAAAATAACAAAAAGCAAAAAAACCAGAAGCATACAAATTAATTATTCAAAGTGGAGTATCAAGGCAAATTTCTAGAGAAGTTTGCCTTGATACTGCACTTTGAATATTTAATTTGTATTGGCGATTCAAATTACCAATGAGGGCGCTGCAAATTGTAAACAAATAGGGAGGAAGACGAGTAAAAATTTTGCATTTCATATCGTATCATCTAGCAATTTACCATTCAACTGCCATAAATATAGTGACTTCATGTGTTAGTTAGGGCGAAGTAAAGGATAAAAACAGTGGTAAATGACCTTTTAAGTAGGTTCAAACATTTTCTTGTAGAGGGCGCATTCATTTTTGGAATCGCCAATACTTCTGGTTTTTTGCTTTTTGTTATTTTACAGGTGGTGTAATCCCAAAAGAAACTATGAATCACCCTGTTGTATTTACAAACAGAAAAAAATGTACTGTAAATATTTATAATAAATAAAGTTTTCAGTAATTTGTTGAGTCTATTGATTTATTTTTCCTAATCATGATGCTGAATTTTAAAACTTTTCCATACAGTAATAGAAAAAAATATAAATGTAACACATAACATTACTTGACGTATTTAAAAATACCGTTCTATTTTCTCCATTTACTTTTACGTAAGGCAAAAAAGCGGCACACAAAGCAGATAGAAACTCAGTTCGCCTTCCCAGTACAACTTCAATTGTTTTCAATGTGACCGACCTATTTTTTAACAAAATTAACGTTTTGCTGCCAAGCGGAAGCAGTTCTGTTTTCTCATTTTTTTTTTTTTTCTATTTAAGAGATGCAGCGAGTCGGTTGTTAGAGGTGAAAACTGACGTTTTGGATACATTGAATGTATTTCTGGCAATTTACCAAGGATTCCCTGGAAATTACTGGACGGCTCTGAATGTGTGATATTCTGTTACGATTTTATTCGAAAATCGACCCCGTTCGGTAAACGATCAAGTGCCGCGTAATAATAGAACCGAATCATTGCCAAACCGAACGATGCAAAATGGAGCAAACATTAAATGGTTTTTTAAGCACCCATTATCAGATTGTCACTTATAATTGCACAAGAGGTTTGTATTTTACCGGATAAATTTGGATTTTTTAATGAGAAACTGTTGCCTAGCAATTAGACGAGAAAAACTGTCAACTATTAAAAACGCGACACCAAAGGTGAAGCGTTTTTAGGTTGACAGTTTTTCGAGTCAAATTGCTAAAGGAAACAGTTTAGAATTTAAACAATACAAATTTATCCGGTATCAACACAAACATCGAGTGTAATTCGGCAGGACAATTTAATGAATAAGAAATTTAGAAACATGAATGCAAACTGTATTTATGAAACACTAAAAATAAACACATTTTTATTTGAGGATCACGAATCGATTCATCGTTAGTGTTTAATAATTCAATAACTGTTGAAAAAATGTCAAACTATTTATTTTGGCAGCGGACACCGCGATAATTGATTAAAAATGAATAAGTGAAAAAACCACTAGTGCAATTGTCGCTGTAAAAGTTGCAGGTAACTTTTGTCGCTGTCAAAGTGACAATTGCATTGTGGCATATGCGATTTTTTATATATAAATTAAATTATCACTGTCATTGTGCTCCATTTTGTCAATTACAAAAATGATCCTAATGACAAAACTATAAAATTATTAATTGGGCTAGGCATTCCCAATAAAACAAATACCTGAATATGTTATTAATTTTTTTTGTCGTTACTTGTGGAATAATATTTTCTAAAATTCACATTCTCTGACTGATGATGCTTTAGTAAGCACTACATTTCATACATTTCCATAAATTTCCATGAGAATTTTACGAGATATCCACTCATAGCAAATTATTTAAATTAAAAATTGACATTGAGGGCGCGTTTGCACGCCCTTGTCGATGGAGCAATCAAAAATTGAATTAAGCGTATTCAGTGTGAACTTACGCAACAGAAACATAAATGTCACACTGAAAATACAATCGGCCAAACAAATTGGAGCATTTTAATCAAAAATCGTACTGGTCGACTGCAATTTGGGGATTGTTATGTTGTACCATCAGAGTAATAAATAAAGGGGAGACCGCATTCCCTATTTCAAAGCATAATGTAAACATGTAACCTCAACCTACTGGATGTTGATAAACAAACAATACATAATGAACACACGATGGTCCCTGATCGTATCAGCGTAGTGGCGTATCAAGCTATATCACGGAAATGCTTACAATATACATAATTATATACAAAAGTTAAGTTCAAAAACACAGTTTAAGAACACATAAAACACTCGGCTTCACCAATTTTTGATTTCAAAATAATGGCGTTACTTGCTAGATTAGGTTAATACCAGGCAATGTTGCCACTTCCGGCGCTTAATATCGCTAGAAATTTCAATAATGTATTGATGGATATGGAGAGCCTATAATTATAACACAAGTCACAAAAAAATAGTGGGTAGCCTTAAACATATTACAATGTAACTAATTTGTAAATTGATTGAGGTCAAGAATGTGGTAGATCTTTACATGTTAATCAATGAAAATGATGACGGCTGTACCTAGCTATAAAAATGAAAAAGTAACTTCGGCATCAATGTCAAGGACGTTGCAGGGACCGATGTTTGTAAATACATTTACCTCAAGGCTTCACTTTAGAATGTAAATAACGGTCTCCCCTTTATTTATTACTCTGATGTTGTACCTCACAAATTGGCGATTCAAATTACCGATGAGGGCGCTGCAAATTGTAAACAAATATGGAGGAAGACGAGTAAAAATTTTGCATTTCATGTCACATCATCTAGGAATTTAGCATTCAACTGCCATAAATATAGTGGCTTCATGTGCTAGTGAGGGTGAAATAAAGGATAAAAAGAGGGGTAAAAGCAGGGAAACGTCCCATAAGTGCTTCATTGCTAATTATATGATTTTTTTGCGTTGAAACAGGTGCCCTAATTTTTGTTTACTTACATTTTGGGTTAAAATAAGTGTGATAAACTGTATGGTGATACCATATTAGTGCTTGTTTTTTGTTAAATAATGTTTAAATTAAAATATATTTTGCTTTTATAAGACTAATAATAGAAAATTATAGACAAACAGCAACAAAGTGGTTATGTTGTATAAATAAACGTGTTCCCTGTTATTAAATTGTTACATGCCTTTTGGAGACAAGAGTGAGAAATAGTTTCTTATACTAGGGCCAAACTTTTACCTATCTTCAATCTTAAACACTTCTATTGACACATTTTGTGGAATGACACCTATAAACACTGCAGTTTGTGTTGTGCTGATTTCTTTTGAATGCCATTTTAAAACGTAAAAATAAAGATGTACAAATACTAATCGCGTCGTTTTTAACTTTGTAATACTAAAATATCACAAGCACCACTAAATGATTACGTGAAACAAACCCAAATGCGTATTCTTTATCGTTATATCAGCAATAAGCCTCCAAAAATTACCTTTTAAGTAGGTTTAAATATTTTCATGCAGAGGGCGCATTCATTTTTGGAATCGCCAATACGTTTTTACTGTCCTTAAAATAGTTAAAGCCTGTACTTAACAGTAACGCACTAAACACAAAATATCCCTAGAAAATTTAGTTACTTACTGAAACTATTACGCAATTATGTGAAAGCAAGAAATCTTCTTTCTTGTTCATTGACTTTTTCGCATTGTTTAGGAAACATTCACTTGAAACTCAATTTTTTTTCTTAGGTATTATAATTTAAACAATTTGCTCCGAAGGGCCGTAGTTTTTATGTAAATTTTCATTGAATTTCGTAAAATTGTGTAAAACGTGGCGCGTGTTGAATGAACTGGTCGTAGCACGTCATTTTTTGAAAATAATATTCGACAACTTATACGACAAAGAAAAATTATCGCCATATTCAGGTACGTGTTTCATGAAGAACGCCGAGACTAATAACAATTTCATCCTTTTGTTTTTTAGAACAATGCTTTTATATACTTTTCATTAATTAATAATTATTAATAATTCTTTCATTACTTTTGCAAATTTCGAAAGAACACTAAACCATTTAGTAGTTTTTTTGTAAAGTGTAGGCCTACAAAAATGTATAATTTGTTGCATTATAGGGAATCGCTTCACTCGTCCAATAAATGTTAAATTTCTTTTGGTTGTCATTGTGGTTATTCCCTACTGACGAGAACAGAATAAGCTCAAAGCTGCACATTATGCGAATAGTAAAATAGCCGTCCTGCGCAGTAAATTTTTGGTAGATTTTAGGGGCAAACTTTTTTATTTATGTAGACAGGATAAATATAATTAATTAAGGATTATCTTTGGAGTAGCAAGCAAAACCGGCAGACAGAGTGGCATTTGCTACTGACATCAATACCTACGTGGTATATTTTTATATTTCTCTAGGTATGCGTGGCATGAAAAGAAAGTCACTTTAGAATGTGTTCATTCAGACAACAACTGAACTAATTTTAATAGATACCAATAATAATCGAATAGTAAATATTAATCTGAAGGTTATAATAAAGTCCGAACATCCATTTCCGACTACTTACTAGGTTGTTACATATTTTTTACAGCTTTGTGGACGAGGATTTACAAACGCCCTCTTAAAACAAGTTGTATCTACTTTACAGCAAAAAGAATGTATCCCAATTTTTCTCCCGCTAAAAATACGCGCCAGTTCTGTTGCTTGAGCAATTTTTCAAAATAAAACAAAATGCAGTGTTATTCTATTATAAATAGCAATCTTTCGCCCACTATTATTTCGTTCTCCTACTTTTAAACTCAGAAAGACTTCAATTTCAAATAGAAAGCCAATATGAAAGAGAAATACGCTTCGCGCTATGCCGAGTGTTTCATTTTCGTTATATGCATATCAATTGCAAATGTGTGCTTTCTAAAAAAAAATCCCGAGGCATGCAATTAAAAATATCAATACAGGGAGTTAAAAATTAAGTTGACACTTCTTGTAACTTTTTTTATTAGAGTTGGAGGTGGAGAGGAAGACCCTGTGTCTTCCGTCTATTTTCAACTAGCCTCTAGCCCCCTGATCTTTGATTTTACAAAAAAACTTTGTTTATACAGATTTTAAGAAGTATTTTGAAGATTCAGAATCTTTTTTTTTTTAAGCAAAGATAAAGGAGTTAGAGGCTAGTCCAAAATATAGGTGAAGATATTGTACAAATTCGATTAAGTCATTGTTATTTTTTGTACTGATTCTAAAGGAAATGGTAAAACATAAACAAATAAAATGTGTAGGTATCGTATTTTTCAGATACTTACAGAACTATATTATTTCAGTAAAACACCCTCTATACTTTTAAAAGGGCTTTGCGCATAAAAACGCTGATATCAGATTTAATACGATCATCTGTAGATATTTGGTTACAAATTATACGATTAAAAGTCTAACTTCAGTCTTCCCAGGATCTGTTCTAGAACACTACTCTTGTGGCATACCTTTCTGAGCATATTGCTCTTCCTATTAGAGACAAGACCGTTTACCAATGTCTTCGCAGGATTAGGAGCTTATAGGGTTTCCATGACTTTAAGATTTTTTTTTTAAATTCCATGACTTTTTGCATACAAAAAAATTCCCTGACATTCCCAGGTTTTCCAGATTGCCCTGAACCCTGCTTTGTCAGAGAACGCTATTCAAATTTTTTATTTTAACCTTTAACATCTAACACCAAAATGCCACGATTATGTTAATGTAACTGACAGAAATTCCGATAATGAAAAAAAGTTGGAAAAAAATAAAATTAATTTTAAACAACCTGTACATATTTAAACCAATAATTCCTCAAAAGGCACCCTTAAATGTGTTTCTTCCTTAAAATTGCTCAAAGTTGCAATTTGATGCAGCCTCGGTAGAAGACAATTTTTTTACCAAACCTTGACACTAACTACATATGTAATCCAAGATCACTCCACGACATACCTCGTCGAATTCCGCCTCCGTGGTGTCGGCGGCCAACTCATCAGTCAGATCGGCGGTCGTCGACCTCGCCACAGACGACCTGCTGCAGCTGTTGGCCCTGCTGAAGTACTGGAACCCCTTGATCATGATATTCGTGGCGCTCCTGGACCTACCCAGGAATTTCCCCCCGCTCTTCTTCATCCTCAGGCTGTGCTGCTCGTCCTCCTTGTGCCCCAAGCTCTTCCACTCCTCCATCACGTGGTCCGTCCTCTCCAGAAAGTTGGAGATCTTGTTAGAGAGCGCATTGGAGGCCGTCTGCGCTTCGAGGTGCGCCGGTATGGGTTTGACGTTCGGCCTCACCTTCCCCTTGTAGCCCAAGACCAGAGTCAAATTGGCGTCGAAGACCACGGGGCTGTCTTCCTTGCCTTCCAGGTCTATGGCATCACCCTCGTGGTAGGTCTGAGGGAATATCCTTCTTGGTGGGGGACAGCAACTGGAAGATCTGGTCGATCTCACGCTACTGTTGGACCTGACGCTGTAGTTGCTGGGAGTAGGACTAGGAGATCTGGTCATACTCCTTTCAGGAGTTTCAGAAGGCACCACCGTGAGCGTTCGGAGGGGCCTAGTGTGGAACATTACGGGTTTCCGTTCGCTTGGAACGTCCAGGCCGGCGGTATACGGTCTTCTCGCTGGAGTGTACCTCCTCGAGTGTAACGATGGAGGTACAGCTGGGGGTAACCGAGGGGTGTAACTTCTTTCCGGGTATAGGCAGGAGGGTATGCTGCTTGTGGAGCTCGCGGGCGAGATGCTGTATCCATTCAGGAGGCTGGATGAAGGGTACCTCTCTAGGTAGGGTGTTCTCGTGATGGTGGGTACGGTATAATTCGACGGTAATATAGGCATGGTTGCGACTATTTATTGTTACCGCGTTCCTGATCGATTATGTTTGTGAGAGGATGTGTAACATTTCTTAGGGGTGCGTTGAATCTGATAGATTGGTGCAAAAATCGATTTGTTCTTTACTTTTGATCATATACGGTTCAAGGGATTCGCTCAGATCAGAAAATTTCGGGAGACTAATGTACAGGGCAACTCACGCTGTAGAAACCTCCACAGAGGTCTTGAATATTGCAAATCAGTTTTGCAGTTAACGTTTAAGGTTAATTTTGAATAATTACCGTGCGTTTTCCTAATAACACGGGTAAAGTAATAATTCATAATACTGTAATATCCTGCTCTAAGTTTAATTAAATGAAAAAGCATAATTATCGATTTTTAGCCACTTATTCCTTGCAAAGATCGTTTAAAATCTCATCAGAAAAACATTAGATATTCATGGATTGGCCGAGAGGCGGGTACGTGCAGAATTGTTCATCATTAACTGGCTATTCCGTGGGTTAGAATTTAAATAAAAGGTGTCTGTTGCATGCAAACAATTTGACGCCACGTTATGCACAGCCAGACGGAGTAATGAAACTTATTAGATTTGTTTTTATGCCAGCGTAATATTAATAAAATTATTATAGCTATTGCCTTGCAAAGGCAGCGGTGTTGCTGTCATTCTTTAAGAGGACTCGGTAAGTATACAGGGTGTCCATTATCTATCTCCTTACATGGCTAACTTTGTTAATAGTGGAGATAGAGAATTGGTTAAATTAGCAAAATTGGGCAGGATTACAGGAGAAATTCAGTGCCTCCTTCAAATTTAATTTTAATTTTGAACTTTTCGAGATATTTTGAAATAACTGAAAATCGCCAAAATTTTTAAACTCGAATATCTCGAAAACTTCAAAAGATACAAATAAAATAAAAATACTGTGTGATAGTGTTTTTTATTGAAAATGAAAATGATATTGAAAATTTCACGGGCATCTTAGTTTTTCAGAAAAAAAATAAAGTTATGTTTTTTTAAACGGCAACCATAGTTGGCTATGGTATCAATAAAAAGCTTATTTTTTTCTGATTTCAAAATATAATATTTAATAAATCGCATTTTTCTTCGTTTGTGTACATTTCACAATAACTATTTTAAGATGAACGTTTAATTTTGACGTTTGTAATGTGACTTTAGTGTGATCTGACATTTATATTTTATTGTTGTTTACTGATCTACGTTTGTTTTTCATAGCTTACCACGTTAATAAATTATTTGTTCATTACAGTAAACAAAAGAAAAGAGAAAAGTATATTAAATATTATATTTTTGAAATCAGAAAAAAATAAGCTTTTTATTGATACCATGACCAACTATGGTTGCCATTTAAAAAAACATAACTTTATTTTTTTTCTCATAAACTAAGATGCCCGTGAAATTTTCAATATCACCGCTGAATTCCACGTAAAAAACACTATCACACAGTATATTTATGTTATTTGTATCTTTTATAGTTTTCGAGATATTCGAGTTTAAAAATTTTGCCGATTTTCAGTATTTGGCAAAATATCTTGAAAAGTTGCAAATTAAATCTAAAGGAGGCACTGAATTTCTCTTGTAATTATGCCCAATTTTGCTAATTTAAACAACTCTCTATCTCCACTATCAACAAAGTTAGCCATGTAAGGAGATAGATAATGGGCACCTTGTATACAGGGTGGATTTTAACCTTTGAACAGAGCCATAATAATTATGAAAACCGTATGACCAGATAACTGTTTGCATCAAATAACTTTTCTGAATAGCTTGAGTGCTTTTTGCTTTTTTATGAGTTTCAAACTAAAAACAAGTAGCCTAGAAGTAGCCAGAAGATGTAGTAATTCTATAATTTTTTCAGCACCTGTTACTGTAAATATATAAAAAAGTAACTTAACAGTACGCTAAATTAAATTTTTCATCTGCAACGCAAGATTTTGATTTCCTTGCAAAGTTACACATGTTTCTTAAAGAAAAAATCGATTCTGAAATCCTCTAAAACATCTGTAACGCACCGAAAGAAATGTTACACAAATTGAACCCAAAATAATAGGTAAAGCTATACAGATAGTTACTCGCAGTCTACATTTTTCCCTAAATTGGGAAAAACAACAGAACGCAAGCATCGAAAAACGAATAGTTACGCAGAAAAATAACCGGGACGCAATCCAAGCACATTTCCAAATATTTTCAGTCACTTACTCACAACATCGAGACACGCGTAAATCGGGCAAAACTCGTTACATATTCTCACACTTGCCGGTCGAAAATAAACTTATAAAAAATAAGAAAAAGACCGGACCCTCGCAGACCGGCGGTCACACGAGCCCGACAGCCACTGAAACTGAAGATTACAGTTTTATTTTCGGGCGTCCAACTCAAACACTTCGCCGCTAAATTTAGCACCAACATCGATAAATAAATTCGAACGTTTCGACTGTTTGCCTTGCTCTCTGCCAGTTGTTGGCCGAGAAATGGTGCACCAGTTCCGGGATTGTTAACAACAAAAATACCAATAAATACCCGTATCCCGTTAAAAATAATATACAGGCCGTTTTAATTCAATCGTACGCACGATGCTAGTCCTATGTAGGGCTCGGAATTGTACTCGAATATTCGACTATTCTAATTTCGAATTTTTTGTTAGAAAATTCGACTATTCGAATATTCGACTAATTGACTATTTATTTAAGTATTCGACTATTCAAATGTTCGAATATTCGTGTTTATCATACACGAGCTTTTACTAATGCTGGTAATATTGTTAATGTAAAACGAGGTTGTCTAAAATCTGAATTTTCGTTAAAAACAAAAATACCCGTATGCCGTTAAAAATAATATACAGGCCGTTTTAATTCAATCGTACGCGCGATGCGAGTCCTATGTAGGACTCGGAATGGTATTCGAATAATTCGAATATTCGACTATTCAAATGTTCGAATAGCCGTGTTAATCATACACGACCTTTTTCTAATGCTGGTAATATTGTTAATGCAAAACAAGGCTCCCTAAAAATCTGACAATATTAAAAAACTTTGTTTTCCTAATGTTAATTTGTATAGTTCCTCCATTTCCTCCTTATTTTTTAGTATACCTATTTTTAACTTTTGTTTTCGTTCGTTATTTTTTAAATTTTGTTTTAGTTTTGTACGAAGTGTTTGATTTTTCTGAGTTTATTAAAACATAATCTTTTGTTAAAGAGTTTTTATTTGTTACAGAGTTCTCCTATTTTCAAATGATTTAATAGAATTATTGTTTTGTTATCTGAATTTATTCGACACAATGCACTATTTATTCTAAATAATATTATTTTTCGACAATATAGATATTTAAATTTTAAATATCTATATTGTAAGTCGTATAAAAGTCGTTTTAAAGTAAAACGACTTTTTCGGTATTTAAATAGGCGACTATTCGACTAATAATATGATTGATTATTGAAATAATCGACTATTCAAATACTCGAATTGGACTATTCAAATATTCGAATTATTTGAATATTCGAATAAAATACCAAACGACTTTTTGTCCAGTTTTGTCTATTATTGAGCCTTAAGGTACGTTCAGTACGGAGCTTGGATAATAGGATATAGATGATAGATAAATGATGATAAAATAATAGTGAAAAATATAAGCGCTGATAGGCGTTCACAACGGAGATGTGCATAAACGCTTTTAACAGCTAGTATACTTCAAATTATCTACCAAAGAAGGTTACTTTTGTTCGGCAAGAACGAAATATTAAATTTTCACCAAAAGGGAACAAAAATTAAGAAAGTATCATGTGCATCCCATAAATACGGAAAGGCACCGACTGGGAGAATTTCACCATTTATATCCTCAACTACGGAAATATTCCCAGGGGTTTTACGCATATTTCAGATACAGCAAAATTTGTTAGATACATTTAAAAGTTATGTTTGTAGAAATCGCTTACAATATTGTTAAAATGATAAAAATAAATTAAAATTAATACTATAGCAACTCATCATAGATCCGATGAACGGAAACCACTAGTTGAAGTGAACGCCCGGTTTTCCTAATAATAAGTATTTTACTTTTGCTAAAGTCTCTAATGTATTTTACGTTAACTCAATATTGGATTAATTCGTTTGTTATTCGAGACCTATTCACATCTCTTTCACAAAATATAATAAATTGTATTTTATTTAAAAATAAAATATTACTTTTACTTGTAGCATACATATTTTTTCCTATTTCTTCCCACTGTTTCTCCAAAATAAATCTATTGTGGTGATCAGAGTGGGCCTGATTCCACAACGATTCTCTAATAAACACTTCTCTAATTAATTTTTCGGCATCCATACTCCTACTTCAGCTCGCAGAAGAATTGAACTGACTATTCCGCAAAATATAATCGAGTATAAACCACTCGTGTATCATGTATTCCCTGCTAGTATCACATCTCCGTACTGAACGGCTCCATTGAAATACATTGTACATTTTATCAACGATGGTAAAAGTTACTCTATCATCCAGTCTATGATCTATCATCCAAGCTCCGTACTGAACGTATCTTTAGATTTCGTTAATTTTAGATACTCCGTTTGTAGTTAAAACCGAACTGCAGGAACAGAGATATTATGTAGAATTAAAGAGATATGTATACACTTCAATTATTACGACCTGTATAAGACACACTTGCGTTACTTTCAGATATAATGCATAGAATAGACTTCCTTTTATGTTGCAAACAATGCTGAGTTAGTTGTTAGTTGGGACAGCATCGGATCTATATACAGGCGGCGACTTTTTCAGTACCGCCATCTAGGGCAGGAATGCCTCTCTCTTTTTTTCTGTGCGGCGATCAAAAGCCATTTACTTGGATTTTCACTTTTTTTTTTCAACATTACCGGATTCCGAAGTAAACGGCAATTTATAGACCTTATTAGGTATAGGCTAGAAAAAGCTTACGTTTGTATCAGATTCAGAGATTACATACAAATGGATGGTCTAAGTGAACAGTAAATACTATTCTATTACTGGCTTTATATTCAACGTTATGATATTGAGGCTGATAGTGGGTATATTTATTATTATTAAACAAAATGGTAGATAGTTAAATGGGTATCATTTTGTCTACTTCTTATTATTAGCTTTCCACGAACACAGAACGTTTGATATATTAAAATGAATTTAAAAAAATAATTAACTTCATTTCGTTCGTGAAACTTTCTTCACATGAGTGATGAGTGCCAATGTCACTTACCCCTTCCACTGTCATTTTCAATAAAAAACTAATTTAAAACAATCTCTTAACTGGCATTTAAAATAATATACAGACAATCACAAACATTTAACGTGTCAATTGTTAAAAACTTCAAATGTATTGTTTCCATGATGGTAGGGTTTCCCAGTACGTCTAACCACAAATGATATTTGACACGAAATCCCACAAAAACGTAGATAAGTACAACATTCATCTATCTAAAAAGTTACAAGGTCAAAAACGAAGGAGAATTTGGTAGATAGCTTATAAATGACTGAACAATTGCTGATAAATTATATATACAGCGTGTTACAAATTGGATGCACTAACATAGATATCTTGGAAACACTTGCAGATAGAGACTAGATTAAATTGGGGCGTAAATAAAAGCTGCGTAATTTGGTGGCCAATAATATCCCTTAAAAAATCAAGGCTAACATGATTAGTGTTCGAGATATTTGAAATAAATCGAAATTTTCAGGCTTGAATGAAGAGATACTAAACAAAAAGGACACTTTCTCATAATAACTTTCTACGTTCCATCGAATGGTGTAAACAGTTTTTTTAAGTGACGTTTCGTCTCTTCAGAACCATCATCAACTTCATTTTTTCTAATACGGCCTCATCAATAGTTTTACGTCACTCGAATGACGCATCATATGCTATAGTTTGTTCACGTTTTGAAAGTGAAAAACCATCATCAAACCCTTTTGCGTATGTATGTGTATATATTAACAAATGAATAACGAAAAATTAACAAGTCGTTAACAATAAATAACAATTAATTAACAAATATAAAGAACAATTAACTAAACAACAATGAATTAAAAAATAATAACGAACAACAATAAACAAACTACAGCATATATGAACTCACAAAGACAAATGCTGTCGAGTGACGTAAAAAAAAATTAATGAAATTTTTAGCCTTTTCTGTTCCTTGTCTTTAATTTTGCGTATTTCAGACAAATTTTTTGAAAATCGTTTGCTCAAATTTGAGCAGATGTGCAGGAGATGACAAATTTTGGTGAAAGAAAATTTTTCATTTGTTATTGTTTTTTCATTCTTTATAGCTTTTATTAATACACCGTATTTGAGGAAAAAAATATGTCAATTCCTAGCTCTATATCTTTTCACAATTAACACGCTTCAATTATCCCAAAAACAATTTTTTAAATGAACAGGATTGGGCGAAAGTCTGCACTAAGAGACATTTCATGGCCCTCTTAACCAAATTATTATTCTGCATAAACAAAACACATCTGTACCGTAAAATATTACAAATATCGAAGCAAATCCACTGTGCGAGATAATTTTCCACATCTCGAACGAAATTAGAACGGGATCCAGATTTAAATTGCACAGTTTGTGGACCTCGGCCAAACGTATATCTCTTTGAGAAGATGCGGTATGTGCGCGTCTTGCATAATGCCATTAATTTAAAAAGACAAATTCGAGTAGAAATACATTTCTTTTCATGCTACGCGTTTTCGAAAATTTCACTTAAGAATGCAGCCACCACCGTGACCATACACGCGACATCTCGCATTGCTGTCAGTCGACATACCATGTAAAATAATCATATATATAATACTACTATATTGAGCTATTCGAGCTTTTCTTGAAGCCGGTTTATGAGATGGAGTTATATATTTCGTTCTCTTTCACGGACAAATGTTCCTGTGCACATGCCCAAGTGTTGTCCAATCCAATCCAAGAATTTCAATGTGGCGCGAAAGTAAAGAAAGACCGGGCTGTTGTTTTGTCATATACAGGGTGTCCCAGTATGAGCGTACAAAAATTTACCAGTGGGTAGGCCAGACCAAAATAAGAATAAAATTCTTATAAAAAAATTTCTCTGATGCACGCCTAACGAGTTACAGGGTGTTATTTTGTAAAAAAAAACAACAATTTTCCGTAATAACTTAACTTAAATAACTTTAACAACTTAAAAACCGTTTCGTAGATTTAGGTAATTTTTGGGTAACGTGTAAATCTATTAAAGGCCATTAAAACTATATGGTGTTTGTTTAACTTTGACACTTGTGGTGGCCTAGGTCTACTCTTCCTTATGGTTTTGTCTTCATAACTCTTGTATATCCTACTTTTTCGTGAATTAACTAAGTTTTCCTTAATCGGCTATCAATTCTGAACAAAAAAGGTGCTCTTGTTACACAGCTCTAAAATCAACCATTTTCGAGTAAATTGAGTGTAAAGTACCGACTGTATTCCTTTATGCAGAAAAATGTATGCAATGATTTTAAAGTTTAGAGTTAAACAAACACCATATAGTTTTAATGACCTTTAATAGATGTACACGTCATCCAAATATTACCTAAATCTACGAAACGAGTTTTTAAGTTATCTCGAAAAATTGTTTTTTTTTTTACAAAATAACACCCTGGAACTCGTTAGGCGTGCAGCGAAGAATTTTTTTTATAAGAATTTTATTCTTATTTTGGTCTGGCCTACACACTGGTAAATTTTTGTTCGCTCACACTGGGACACCCTGTATGTGTTTTGTCATATATGTGTTTTGTGGTGTGGTTATGTCACAGTTTATCTTTTGTATTTCAGGTATGTTTGTGTTTCACAGAAAATAAATTTGTGTTTTTCGTAGAGCCGGCAGTTTTAGAAGTGTTTCATTTATGTGTAACTTGTAGTTTTAGTTTTGTTCATATACCTATGACTTATTAGTGATTAGAGGCATTTGTTCATCAAATTATTTCGACGGTATTTTTACAGTCGCAACTGCAAGTTTAGGTATATAAGAACATTTTGTAAATTTAAATATGTAGTGAATTAGGTATAGGAATTATACTGTACCGATTGTACGGATATCGCAAAATGCCGAAACGAAAAACTCAGTCGAGGTTTTGTCTTTTGTGCGAAGGAAATATTCCATATAGAGTCGCATAGGTACCTGAAGTATGTATTTTTAAAATTTTCTTTTCAAATACAAACTGCATCCACTCTTTTGGTAAACTTGATAAATACGGGAACATCCCAATATTGAAAAACCGTTATATGTAGATAAAATACAATATAAAATAAAGTTAATTTATTGTATTCTACAGTATATGGAGCAAAATTCCCGCGGTTTGCTGCGCATGAGTATTTGGTATTTTCTCCGTGAAAGAGACAATAGATATGATTCTGGACTACTCTAATTTGGCTTCACTTGAGAAACATGGTAAAGATTACATAGGCTCCATATAGTAGTATTATATATATGAAAATAATACACTTCCAAACTAGCGTAAAGGAATAGTGATAGATGGCTCTACTGCTGCGAAGCAGGGAAACGACCTCGATAATTGGTCCAGATGAGGTAACAAATAAACCACGCCCCGACCGAGTATGAACAGCAATTATGTCCAAAGCAAGAAATCTTCTTTGTTGTTAATTGACTGTTTCGCATTGTTTACGAAAAATTCACAAGAAATTATTTTTTACTTCTTAGTTTAAGTAATACTTTAAACAATTTGCTCTGAAGGGACATGGTTCTTATGTAAATTTTCATTGAATTTCGTAAAATTGAGTAAAATGTGGTGCGTGTTGAATGAACCGGTTGTAGCACGTAATTTTCAGAAAAATTATCGGCATATTCAGGTATGTGTTTAATGGGGTTTTTTCACATCTTTTTTTTTTATTTGCTTATTATAAAATATATACTTAGTTATGCCTAAAAAGGATTTTTTAATTTTTTCTTCGCCAGATATATTTTGAAAAAATTGTTAAAATTACCATATATTTCAAATAACGCGCTATTGACGTCATACTCCAGTTTGTTGTTGTCTGTTGGCTGCCCTGTATTTTGTGTTCTGTCAAGTGAAGTGTGCTTAACCTAACTTTCGTTTTGTGTTTTGATTAATTTGATTTAAAATTAATAAAACTGAAGAGGGATATTTTAAGGCTGATTCAGACAACCTTCCAAGAGTGGACAGTGGAATGTTTAACGATTTCTACGTCACAAATATAAACTTCCTAAGTACTGAAGTGTGCAATGTTAAGACAAGAAGGTTAGTTTTTATAACCAAGTTACCAAATCATCATTTAGTTGATTCTGCAGTGTTTTCACCTTTAGCGAAAAATACCTAAAAATTATTTTGCTCAAGTGATAAATTATAAAACAATCATGTTGATTTGCTTTAGTAATAAATTATGGAGAATATTTCACCTAAAAATACATATTTTCAATTCAAAATTACCATTTCAGCTAAAAATACATATTTTCATTTCAAAATTACCAGAATGTAAATTTAATCGTTGCCAAGAAAAAAGTAAAATTATATGTGGCAACGTGGAGCCGTTCTTTAACTTGTCTACTACATTTTATTGGCTACTGGAGTGTGATGTCAGCGAACCGCGCAATTTGAAATGATTCATGAAGACCGGTTACTTTGTACTTGGATAACTTCGCTTAATTACAATTCATTAATAAATTGGGTTGATTCTACCTTTACTCATGTACCAGTACAACGTTTCATATTAATAAAATAGTAAAATTCAATTTCATCGGTCTGTTTTTAAGAACACTGCTTTTTTTAAGTGACAAAATGGAACGCGGCATTGGGAGTGATAACGTCACCTTAAACCCTTGCTTCCTTAAAAAAAATGCTAACGCCACCCATGACTACACAAAATTAATTTATAACACTCAGTGCCAATTTCAAGTAATTAATTCCAATTCGTTCCCTGCCAACATTTATAATTCAATCCAATTATCATCATTATTATTTACAACACACACACTTTGGCACCGCAGAAACAGAAGCGATACGAACAACAAACAATGGACGATCGGGTTTCGCACGCAAATAGAAACAATCGCCAAAGGACAAACGCCATTGTTCATCGGCTTTGGATTTTTTCCCGGCCGCCTGGGATTCCTCCGCGGATAGCAGTTGCAAGTGGTGCCAATGTACTTCGGGCAAGAAGCCCAAATTTCTCCGGCTGAAATAAAAAGATGGCGCCACATTTCTACCGAGTCAAGGCCGGCGACCGAAGCTGTGTTACCGCCTGTACTATTCCCACTGTATCTTATGCGGCATACATGATAATATGCCGCCCCACCTACCACACAAGTATCTGACTTCCGGTGTAATCATTGCGATTAGAATAAAGGGGCAGAAATATTATTTATTTATTTATGTCGCAGATTAAGTTATAAGCGTTACGCCCTATTTTCGCATCTCGCATTGTATTTGTTAGAATGTTGCTGTAGCTCAAGCGACGGTCTGTAGCTCGAGCGGCAGTCTGTAGCTCCAGCGGCGTTCTGTAGCTCGAGCGTCATTCTGTAGCTCAAGATGCACTCTGTAGCTCAAGCGTCATTCTGTAGCTCGAGCGGCACTTTGTAGCTCGAGCGCCAGTTGATATTTACCGCAATTTGGACAATTTTCAAAATTATGCAACTATAAATTGGGCACAGTTAGACTTTTCAGTATCTTTGACACACGACATTTTTAAATATTGGTATGCTAGTAACTAGAAGAGCTCCTAACTAACCTCCAGAGTGAATTTGATTTGTCTATACCTCACGATCGGCCACCTGTCATTTTGCCCTTTAAATTAACCCAGTAATTCCCCGTGTTTTTGTCAGATGCGAACATTTTCTCTTTACTGACTAAATTCAATTCATTTCTCGAACTGGACGACTTTTCTTAAAAAAGTGGAAACACCGTCAAACATGCCGGGAGCAGTAGAACGTGTCCCTATTTAATTTGTTAAAAATAATGTCTCTTACTGGTTTCATCTACGATCTGAGTAGAATTCAGGTGCGTGGCACGGTTTTGGTGGTTCGCGCGCATTTTTTATTGGTGTTTTTGTGCTTTCTACTGTAGACTTATAGCTTAAAATAAAGTTTTATGTGGTTGTAATATTAATATAATATTTTAGATGGACTGTAAGACACTAATATAAAATCTTTGAAGTTAATACATACGGAACGATGTCGAATGTATTATACATCCTAAATGCAAAGCGAACGCGAACGCATTATACACAGACCATTATCTTAGAAGCAAAATAAAAACTACATTACACTACAACCGCAAATTGCCCTTGGTCGACCAATTTGGCGCGCATCTATTGAAAAGTTTTTTCAGTGGGAAACAGAATAAAAATATGGGCGGTGATATTCAACGTCAGACGCAAACTATACATTTCCGGCTGTTGATTGCCGAGGCATTAGATAATAAGATAATCGCGGATGAATATGCATCTATGGGGAGCGGCCTCAGTAATCGGCGACGTGTCGAAACATGGGCAAGATGAGATTTCTTTTTTCATTACACGGTGCGCAAAATTGCCAAGGCGGATTGACTTTATTTAAAACCACGGGCATATACCTGAATCGAGACATACGCGTCACTGACGGGGCCTAATAGGGTCGAAACAGACATCTGCCGTTTTGTAATTAAGGATATTTGACACATATATTAGTTGGGGGAGTAATTTTGCTTATATTATTTATATTAAAAAAATACTTACTAATCGATTTTATTACCTGCTGGATCATTGCCGAGATCTAATAATAACAAAACGGCGAAACGGTTTTGGGATAAGTTACTATTTTTAAATACAATTAGCGTTCGTCCCTAATCTGGTAAAATATGAATTAGATTAATTACTGACTTACCTTAGATTCTAATTTGTCGTTGTCGTATTTTAATTTTAGCCTATCGTGTTCTGCTTTCTCTAGCTTTATTTTGATCGCTTCCAGCTCATCCTAAAATAAAAATAATAAACATTAATCAGATCCAAATACGCACAAATTCGGAACAAATCCTTATACGCTAATTAACTATTCTCTATTTGCTAATTGGATAAAATATATTTTTGGCCAAAATTAAACCTGTCGAGAGTTGAACAATAACACCAATTATTCCGAATCGCAACAAGCCATCTTTTAGTGAGGAGCGATAGTTTTATAAACACGCCGCCGTCTAGATGGATACCCGTTTGCCCCATCTAGGAGGCGCAGTATAAACATATTAAACTTACGCTTCTTACTAAGAGGTGGCGCTGCAGCCATCAGTCAAGGCTGTTGTAAATCTAATGCTATAACTTTCTACTGGCTTCTTACTACTATGCTTCTACCGTCAACTTTCGATCGAGTTTCAATCTTCGGTCGACTGGGCACTGGCGATTCCAAAAATGAATGCGCCCTCTGCATGAAAATATTTGAACCTACTTAAAAGGTAATTTTTAGAGGCTTATTGGCGATATAATGATAAATAAATATTACGTCTTTGGGTTTGTTTAATGCAATAATTTAGTGGTGCTTGTGATTTTTTGGTAAGTATTACAAAGTTAAAAACGACGTGGTTTATTTGTACATCATTATTTTTACATTTTAAAATGGCATTCAAAAGAAATCAGCACAACACAAACTGCCGTGTTTATAGGTGTCATTCTACAAAATGTGTCAATAGAAGTGTTTAAGATTGAAAATCGGTTTGGTCCTACTATAAGAAACTGTTTCTCATTCATTTCTCCAAAATGGATGTAACAATGTAATAACAAGGAACACGTTTATTTGCACAACATAACCACTTTGTTGCAGTGTGTCTATACTTTTCTATTATTAGTCTTATAAAAGCAGAATATATTTTAATTTAAAGATTATTTAACAAAAAACAAGCACTAATATGGTATCACCATACAATTTATCACACTTATTTTAGTCCAAAATGTAAGTAAACAAAAACTAGAGTAGCTGTTTCAACCCAAAATTCATATAATTAGCAATGAAGCACTTATGGGATGTTTGACTACTTTTACCACTCTTTTTATCTTTTATTTCACCCTAACTAGCACATGAAGTCACTATATTTATGGCAGCTGAATGCTACATTGCTAGATGATGTGATATGAAATGCAAAATTTTTACTCGTCTTCCTCCATATTTGTTTACAATTTGCAGCGTCCTCATCGGTAATTTGAATCGCCAATTGTCGCTAAATAACTAAAAAAACAATCGCAGTATATGAATTTATCATTTCAATGGGTCTTTTTTAAACATTTACGTAAAATTTTATTTGTTCTGGGCCAGAGATGATGTTTATTTATGGTCAAAATCAAAGCAGTAGACCACAAAGGCCTTTGATAAATGTCGGCGCTGAAATCCCCTTAATGAAACATTTTTTTTAGGTCGAGAACATTCACGCACACCTAGATACCCACTTGCTGTGTTTGGGCCATGCAAAATAGTCAGGTAGGCATTACTTCAGATCCATATCTGTCGCGTGTCGCCAATTACATAAGAATATTTATCGGGCACACGAACAGTTACTAGCTTTCCGTCCATTGACTACCAAGCACCCGAACGGACCCCGTAATAGTTAACACCAATTTCTATATAAATATTTTTGGAATTTGGCACGCATTGTTATTTTCAGGCAGGTGTGTCATCACGCGGTAGTCACATCATAGGCGGTGGTGTTTCCCTTCCCGAGTTTCCGCAACTTTAAAATATTATTCCATTTGACTGCGTAATAATGCTACACAAACCCTACAGAATTTACATTTTAATTAGAGGGAAAGTACATTTTAGCGGGGATTATAAGGACTACTAGGATGCTCAAGCCGTATTCGTATCATAGAAATTATAAAAAATATAGAATGCCAATATCCATTATACGCGATTCATTTTAAGATCGTAGCGCCAAAGCGGCAGTACCCTACACTAACCTATGGGGCTCTGACGTTTGAAATTGTATTCATTTGTGAAGTTAAAACAGGTAAAAAGCTTGTACTCGTAAAACAATTTTTAAAAGTAAAATAAAAGTAGTTATATAAAGTTAAAATTCATTGCAAAATAGATTTTGTTAAGCTATTTTTTACTTACACCTTGGAAAATTCGTATGTTTTAGGTTAAATAAGTGTCAACCTAAAGATACTAAAATAAAGTATTTATTTTTCTTTTAGTAAATAATCTTAATACTCAAACTTGAGATTAAGCATTTTAGAGGTAGCTTTTTTGTAGGGATAGCAATAAATTTCAATATTTTTCGAGCGTTCAATCTGAAAATGAAACTTAACCTCAAAATATGTCAAATTCTGTATTGGGCATACAGCATATATACCTTTAAGGAAATAGTCATTCTCAGAGGAAAGTAATGAGCACACTCTCTACTTTGAATTCTTTAGCTTCTTTATCCATACTTGTCTCCTGTAACACTTTAATGCCCAACTTATAGTTTCCCCGATAGCTCCAGATCTTCCCACTTTCGGAAAAGTATGAAACTAATTTCGGGGTTTTTCTTTGTCCAAGAGGAACAATGACGCTCACAACAATAATGATTCATATCTAATCAAAGCAATTAACTAATATAACAACGGATATTTCAAAATTCACAATAGAAATACATACAAAAAACTGAACCAAAGGCCCATGCGTTAGTTGTGCGTGTCGCCAGTAGGTGGCGTATTCCTTAGCAAAAATCTCCCATATGACACATCCAAAAATAGTCACTCTATGTATAAAACAAGAAAACGTAACTTTAGGGAATTTTTACACCACACCATGGGATACAACCCTGTAAGTATTGGTAGTGCTTAATCCCAATTAAGTGTTAAGTTAGGAACCTTTGACGTTTGTCAGCTATCAGCCTGCGTTAATTTAATTGTTCTTGGTTATTTTATGGCCTCACCTTATTTGTGTATTTGTTGTTCTTACTGTTTTTTGATAAATATTACCATACTTTATATTTTATTGTGTTCCCTGAACAACTGTTTTGTTTTAGTTTATAGTGAGATAAATGGCCTTTGGGTAATAAACCGATTTTGTGCAAAAGAATTCAATTTGTCCAAAATTTTGGTAAGGATTATTCTACTATTAATAATAATGTAATGTAACCGTCCATTTGGTATTTATTTAGCATGCTACTAGCTAAAAATTGCGAATGGGTGAATATTATGACAAAAATTCCAAGTTGATGCAAATAATCTAGGTCACATGGAAAATTACATCATTTTTGAATTTCCCACCCGGCGGCTAATGCGAAGCTAGATACTAGTGCGACCAGAGCCTACCGTTACAGAAAAGTTGCTAGTGTTACGTTTCCTCCATAGGATGGCAATTTTCAGTCTCCATAAAAACATTATATATTTTTTTTATAATTTTTCCATGATTCGTATAGGATATTTTTCTAACATCCTGATCCTGTACATAGCACAACACGGCAATGTAATAAAATTTCTCGCCGAGGCGGGAAGAAACAGCATTCCGTCAACTACTTCCGAGAACAAAGCGTTTCTCGTTACTCTGTCGTCTCTCCTCATTTACAATTCATCACTTGGTGCATCGGACGGTTGATGGATATGTACTTCGAAAACTCGAATTTATGGACATTTCATTACCATTCTATTCGCCTCGCAGCGAAGTAGATAGAAAGTTCCCGGGTATTATCATTATAATATATTAGTTTTACAAGTGCCTGTCGTAAATTTTATTTTCTCCCATTTGTCCGGGACATTAAAGATGCACTTGTACCGTCGAGTGACCAAGAACTTGGTCACTCAACGATTTAGTAAGTAAATGTATGTTGGGAAAGTTGAGGTAGAATGGGGTATTTTCCTTCAATCGAAATGAAAGTGGAAACCTGTATTTTTATAAAATATATTTTTTTTTATATTTATTAGGATAAAAATTATTAAGATTGAACCGGTAGAAAATTTTTAATTCAATTTTGAAATTTTATTCTATATTCGTGACGTCACTAAGGGAAAACTAGGGAATATGTATCTATAAAGAGGCCACACTGATAATATGTGGCTAGATTCAGTTTGTAACGGCGACAAACGACAGTCGACATTTCGATAATTGACATTTGAAATTTCCTGTCTGTGTTTGGCTTGACAACTTGCCGTGTTGTATTGTTGTTTTCTTGTGAAGTAAACTTTTATTAAACATGGAGCAAGGTTTTGTAGAGGCTAAGTCCGACAATTTACCGGTTATAGATCTTTTTATGATAAAGATTCTATAGATCCTTTCAAAAATAAAAGGGATGAAAAATGTAAGGTTAGTATTTAACTTAACAGTATTACTGCAAAGTCGATTAAATATATTCAAAAATTACCTTTACAAATTACAATGTTTTTCTATTACTAATAAATACACTTGTAATCAGTCACAGGCACAACAATTCACATGTAAAAATATAAACTAAAAACAATGTCTCATGTTTACCATGATGTTTACCCTAACCAAACAATTCAAACATAAACAAAAGTAAAGTTGTCACAGGGACACCAACCACATAAATGAAAATATCCTAGAAATCACTAAAAAATGGCGCAGATTTTGAATTTTCGCTTAGTGACGTCACATAGATATCGCGCACAATAAAAAAATAATTTATGGACTTAAATGAACTCAATATTAAAATTCCAGAAATACGTATCTCTTCTTTTTCCAACTACTTCCCATTGTCGATGTAAAAAAAAATAGGAAAACACCCCATTCCAAACGGACTGTTTGTTTTTGTTTCTCATAGATGTTTTGTATACCAAGTTGTATACTGATCGAACCGTGGTTTTACAAACGACGTCTATTCAGTCACTGGAACAATAATAGTGGCAACATTTTTTATACGAGTCGTTATATAAAAAAAAAGGTAGTTGAAATACCTGAAGTATACGTTGATGTTTGATGAATAACTAGAGCTGGACATTTCTTAGTCAGCGGCGTCGTGAGAAATTTATTAAAATGGGTTCTATAGTGGTAGGGATATTTTGTGTTTAGTGCGATTCATCTTTTGAGTACTTCATCGACAAGGGAGTGCTGCAAATGGGCCCTTTAACGAAGGCGCAGAAGTGGGAAGCCAGTGTCGTCGCTGGTCGGCCACAAATAAAATCCAATTTATTGTTTGACATGTCCAAACGGGTTGCTACATGTCTCGTCAAACGTTTTCCTGATTTACTTACTATGTCATGAACTAGTAATAATGACTTTATTAAGCTGAAATTCCACGTCAGTGTAAAATATATACAGGGTTATTCAGAACTTATCTCTAAAACTTTGAGGATATGTGCATCCTTAAATAAGAAATCGATATCACCAAAAAAATTTATAATAAAAGTCTTAGGATTTCCCGTAAACAATGTTTAAAGTTATACCATTATAAAGGACTACGTAGATGGGCAACTGTACATCAACGACAATCTGATATACCACATGTTCCTATTTACCACATCCTAAGAATGTGGTAAAAAAAGTAAACACGTTTTTTTTACCTAGAACGCATGGGGGAATAGACTTGGAGTGGAGATAATATCTCTATTGTCTATTCAGTCATCAGTCTATGTGTGTACTCTCTGTGTGCCGGTGTTTTATTTATCGTAGGAGTGTTAAACTGTACAATTTTCAAAATGGCTCATGTGTACAGTAATTCTGAGTTAATGGACTGTTACCAGTGGATTATCAATTACGAGTTAGGTTTTATGAGTGGTTGTTGCAGCAAAATGATGAAAATCCCCAATTTACTTAATAATTTGCGTTTACAAGATCAGCAACCAGGAGGAACATTCGGTTTAGTGCGGCAAAATTGGATAAGGCATGCCCAAAAGTGAGTGAAAGTCAAGGAATATTATTTCGAACAGCTTTTGTAACAAGGTATGTGCAAATTTTTTATAAATTTCATGTTTCTAATACCTAGTAATCAAGTAGCGCAATTCTTCAAAATTGGTGTAACAAAATTTTATTCATTTTAAAGACAAGTCACTTTGGTCACATCTATCTATCTTTAAGTTTATTTTAAAGTAAAAACGCTGCATATCTTTTTTGCGCCGGGGTTGGTATACTCTCAGAACTTCCGAAGTTTTTTTCGTGCTAGCCAATTTGCATTGTCAGTCCCAAGGTCACTCCATTACAGTGGACCAGTACCAGCGGCGTGCAATGAAAAATTTGTAAATAGTTTTCAGAAGCCGTCAAAAAATTTTTTTTTGCACTACCACATTTCTACATGTATGTTGAACATCCTCAAATTTTATTATGGATAAGTTCTGAATAACACTGTATTTAAAGGAAAAACAACAAAATAAACTCCTTCCGCTTTATTTTATCCTTGAACGACGGGGTTTAATAAATATTTCCTCAGAACAGTATGTTAATATACCCCGAGAAAGTGGCTATACACCGTGCATACGCAATTTGTCCTTTGTTTACCCATCGTTGGCCAAAAAAATCGTATTTGCATACGAACGGCTTGCGTAGGTTCATTTTTTTTCGTTCGAATTCACTTTCTCGCTTATCTTAATTTGCGACACACTTTTTCCATGCAGGTAATTTAAGTGAAATGCGTTGGTTTTACCGAAATACGTGTAGGCAGGGACGGAACGACCATTTTTCATTGTATAACACGTATTGGACATCATGTAAAATACGATGGGAAAACAAGTGAGTGAAGATATAATGATTGTTATTGGCCATTCCAAAAATGAATGCGCCCTCTGCATGAAAATATTTGAACCTACTTAAAAGGTAATTTTTGGAGGCTTATTGCTGATATAATGATAAATAACACGTATTTGGGTTTGTTTAACGTAATAATTTAGTGGTGCTTGTGATTTTTTGGTACCTATTACAACGGGTAAAAACGACGTACTTAGTATTTGTACATCTTTATTTTAACATCTTAAAATGGCATTCAAAATAAATCAGCAGAACACAAACTGCCGTGTTTATGGGTGTCATTCCACAAAATGTGTCAATAGAATTGTTTAAGATAGAAGATAGGTAGAAGTTTGGCCCTAGTATAAGAAACTGTTTCTCACTCATTTCTCCAAAAGGCATGTAACAATTTAATAACAGGGAACACGTTTATTTACACAACATAACCACTTTGTTGCAGTTTGTCTATACTTTTCTATTATTAGTCTTATAAAAACAAAATATATTTTAATTTAAACATTATTTAACAAAAAACAAGCACTAACATGGTATTACCATACAGTTTATCACATTTGTTTCCCCCAAAATGTAAGCAAACAAAAACTAGGGCACCTGTTTCATCCCAAAAAATTCATATAATTAGCAATGAAGCACTTATGGGACGTTTGACTGCTTTTACCACTCTTTTTATCTTTTATTTCACCCTAACTAGCACATGAAGTAACAATATTTATGGCAGCTGAATGCTAAATTGCTAGATGTGATATGAAATGCAAAACTGTTACTCGTATTCCTCCATATTTGTTTACAATTTGCAGCGCCCTCATCAGTAATCTGAATCGCTAATACCAATGTAGTTCTAAAAATCCAATTGCCCTGCCGATTTTCCTCGAGAAAGTAATCAATGTTAGAGAAAATGCGAAATAGGCATCAAGTGATAACCGAGATACCGTGTACGGATATTTGTGGAAAATTTATTTGTTTGTTTACCACAAGATATCATACAACTTCATACAAGCTATAAAATAATAAGAATACAGGGTATACACAGTGATTGTTTTATCAGTGGTTTCTTCAACAATTCATAATTTATCCCCAATTTCAATTAACAGTGCTTTTTACTGATAAAACATTTACAAATAACAACGAAACAAGGGCAGACGAAAACCAACGAATAACATCAATTTTCTTGTAAACATAACCAGTAGCGTGGCCAGCTAGAAGTCCTGACTGTAATCCGATTGATTTTTTATGTGAGGTCACCTTAAAGATCTTGTTTATAGGACTCCAATTGAAACACTAATATTGCGGGAACGTATTGAACAGAGTTTTCAAAGTATTAGGAACATTTATGTGAAGATCTGTCTCGCAGCCAAAGGAGCCCATTTTGAACGTTTCATATGATTCCTTTGTTTTGTTTTAGAAGCTAAATTTAAATAAAATTGACTTGTTACCAGCCCACTAAGCATTTGATTCGTTATCTTTGGAAGCCCGTAGGTCATTGAAGAAGCATTTCCCCCAAATAAACTTTTAGCATTGAAAATGCTTATAGGATCGCGAAGATTCTCGTTATGGGTAAGTTTCGATGAAAAGTGTAACGCGATGAGCATGTCACACCGACATGATTAGGTAGTGGGGGACCGAGTAGAGCGGGCGGCGTGGGCGCATAGTTTGGATTTGGCATTCGTATTCGTATATTGCAAATTGCAAGTCTGAGAATCTGAGCCTCTTGTGAATGTGATATACAAGGTGGTAAAGTCCGTAAAGTCGCAAATGGTAAGTTCTCAAATTAGAAGGTAACTTTTGCACGCTTTCTATAGTTCCAAATTTCCTTAATTCATTTTCAATGCACTCCGATGGTTGCAAGAATTGCGAAATCTGTGAATTTTTTCATCAAAATTTTCATTTTGGTTGTATCCCATAGACACGCCTTGTATATTTAAATTATTTCTTATAATAACAAGCGAAATATCTTTAACCTTAACGTGGCCTTTCTAATTTTCAAATGTACCATACAGTTTGATAAAAAAAAGAACAAAAACACACTTAGTTTAACACCAATTAACTAAGTTTCTACAACAGAATTATAAACAATAAAAAAAAAGTGAAATTCTTCGATCAGTGGAATTATTAATAATTAATTAATGTATTATTCAAATGGAAGAGTAGAAATCCAAAACAACAAAAAAATTAAACGACCCACGATGAACCCAACAACTTATTTTTTCTTACCGCTAAAAGCAATTGTTGCAAAAGTTGTTTACCGTCAGTATAAAAAAAAATCTGCTTACACGCCCAAGTCGCCAATTTGAAATGCAAATGTATCGTTAATTATTATTAATAATTCTCCACGTCGGTGTGGCGGAAGTCGAAGATTGACTAATTGAAGGAGACTAATTTGCTTATTTTTCCTATGAATAAACGAAAGTTATTTGCCGATTGATTTTTATGTACATGCGATAAATTTCTCGTGTTTTTTTCTACCGCAATTAACGAGCTAATGTTCCATTCCCATTATATTCAAGAGGTGTGGCGCATTGCCTTTCTCAGAGGTGTAAAATATATAATTTTCTTCGCGGACCAAACACAGAGTAAAAAATAAATAACCAGAAGAACATCTGCCTATTACGCGCTCTATTGGCGATTCAAATTACCGATGAGGGCGCTGCAAATTGTAAACAAATATGGAGGAAGACAAGTAAAAATTTTGCATTTCATATCGCATCATCTAGCAATTTAGCATTCAACTGCCATAAATATAGTAACTTCATGTGCTAGTTAGGGTGAAATAAAGGATAAAAAGAGTGGTAAAAGCAGTCAAACGTCCCATAAGTGCTTCATTGCTAATTATATGAATTTTTTGGGTTGAAACAGGTACCCTAGTTTTTGTTTACTTATATTTTGGACTAAAATAAAGTGTGATAAACTGTATGGTGATACCATATTCGTGCTTGTTTTTTGTTAAATAATATTTAAATTAAAATATATTCTGCTTTTATAAGACTAATAATAGAAAAGTATAGACAAACTGCAACAAAGTGGTTATGTTGTGTAAAAAACCGTATTCTCTGTTATTAAATTGTTACATGGCTTTTGGAGAAATGAATGAGAAACAGTTTCTTATGCTAGGGCCAAACATCTGCCGATTTTCAATCTTAAACACGTCTATTGACACATTTTGTGGAATGACACCTATAAACACGGCAGCTTGTGTTGTGCTGATTTCTTTTGAATGCCATTTTAAAATGTAAAAATAAAGATGTACAAATACTAACCACGTCGTTTTTAACTTTGTAATACCAAAAAATTACAAGCACCACTAAATTATTACGTTAAACAAACCCAAATACGTGTTATTTATCATTATATCAGTAATAAGCCTCCAAAAATTACCTTTTAAGCATTCATTAATTTTTGGAATCGCCAATTCCTTCCCGTAACCTTCATGCTTGGTTAACCTGAGATTATAACCTGAAACGACCAATGCCGTAGCGTCTTGTGTCTTAAGCGCTGGATTTAATAAGACATTTTATCTAGTTTTGTAGATTATAGTGCCTTAATTTTCGTTAATTTTTGTTACCTACTCAGTTAGTTTTATACAAACTACGAACTAATACCAAAGAAGGGGCAAGTCCTATTTCAAAGCACTGCCATTGTTTGAAGTACCCATAAATGCTTCGCACGCCCCTGATACCACGTATACCTGTGCAAAGTCAACATTCCTTTTTGTTAATAATTTCCACAAACTGCACAACATTTGGGCATTTTAACTTAACAAACTCAAAAAGAAACATGTTACCGAATTGCAGAAACACCATGTTAGAAAAGAATTTTGTAAGGCATTTTGCTGGGTAATGATATCCTTATTTATTTATTTTTGTGCAAGTCTCTCCATTTTACAAACTTTATGTTCAAAACATAATCTGTCAATTTCACTCACTTCCCGTTGAGCTAAGGGGCTAAAATTTGGTACTCTTACAGATCCAAAGACACTTTAGTACTTTTATATAGGTAACAATAATTCAAGTGGTGCCTCCAAAATATTACCCGATGTCCGATGTGTTGTCTTCAAGAAGATCCAAGGCATTATTATTGACAAATGGTAACAAATGTCTTAATCCCTTATTGAGTGTTTATATTTTTAGTTACCAAACCAAGTTTAAAAAAAAATCAACCCCTTTTGGTGCGGGTTTACCACACTGGATTACTTTTTAATACCATTCGATGTACTACCAGATCTACGAGTCACGTTACCATTAGACAAAAATGATTCTCATCGAAAATGGACCTCAAAAAAAATTTCAAATGTCTATTCAAGTACATTATCCTTACCGATTGTTATTTAAAATGGAACCATTCTGGCAGTCAGAACGACAAAGCAGATAAAAAAAAGGCATCAAAAGGAGTGAAAGTCCCGAGAGTATTAATCGAGATTTGTTGCTCGGAATAGTTTTTCTTTTGTTATTATAACAGATAACCGGCGGCTCCTCCTTTGTATTTTATAGAATAATACCAATAGCCGTTCCGAGCAACTCGTGCATGTCACCACTCGCTAAAATTTTAATGACTTGACGAATTTTTCCAATCGATTTATTAGTACACTCCTTAAACTACATAATAGTGGTATTTTTTTCGAAAACCACAACAGTTTTATACACAAAAATTTTACCATAATATGAACATCTCTTTTAAGATTGATTCTGGGCATTTATACCAATAACGACCCCAAAGACGAACCCTGAGTCACATAGAGTTGAAACCCCTGATGTAACAGTAAATATGTGGCACCTGAAATTAGTAAAGGCCTCAAATGAGGGCCCTGAGGCACTCGCACATCCAACAATTGATATGTATCACAATATGGGATGCCAGACGAACTGATTCAATCTCGAACAACAACGAATTCGACCGGGAGATTTTAATGTACCAATAAATCAACGTCTCCAAATGAAAAGGTTAACGAACGGGCCAGGAAACGTCGATTTCGACATAACCGACTGGCAGTTCTGTTTCAAACATTAAAATTCGTTACATCAGGACCCGCTGGGCAATTAAACAAACGTCCCACATCCATCAGAGCCGATGGCCGTCGTCCATACCGTGAGATAAAAGAGAACAGAGGACGCACCTGATCCCCGCGGTGGCAGGTGATTTTTTTTATCGATATAATTAATTGGTTGGCCAGAGGCGACTTTCACCGACCGTAAAACCATTCGTTCGCCGAACCCTGATGCCGACCGGCGTTTTGAAAGTAATTGTTGAGCGGAATTTGTTGATAAACAGCTTTGCAGACTGGGTCAGGTTGAAAATTATCCGCCTGGCTTGCTATTGAACTTGGATTTGGTTTTTCTTTCAGTTGGCGAGGGGAAAATCCGTTCATGGGCGGAGCAAAGGATACTTTTTTAAATTAAACAAAACTTGATCCTTTCCGGTAATACTAAAAGTCAAGATCAGAATTAAGCAAAGTGGAACGACCGGAAAAAGAGTAGATCTGTGTTGTGACATTTATTTCTAAAGTATTCTTATTTATATCTGGAAACGTATTAATTACCTTATTTACCCATTTTTTTACTTGTCTTTAACATCCCTTATCCCTACTGTACTTTATTAAAGCAAAAACAATGTTTAATTTGTGTTTTACTTAATAATATCAACGAATTTCCGAATACGTGGCAATGGCAACTGCGAAAGTCGTAAAGTTGACGACTTTTCATTCTTTTCATCCCGCTGTTCATCCTTATTTAACATACATATTCTTGCATTTACGCTTTCTTTTCTCTGAGATTCAATGACGTTGATTGGTCGAATCAGGAACCAACAAGCGACTGCGCTCGAGGTAGTAGGGAAACAGTGGCGTGCTGTTGGGTTATTTCGCGCGCGTTTCTTAACGGTAAAAATTTGTGGTAAAATTATCAGTGTGTTTATTCTTTGTGTCAGTGTTTATACTTATTTGTGTTAGTTAAAAAAGTGAAAGTGCATATACTAGAAGTATTCTATAGAATAGTATACGAGTATATATTAACTGAAATGTGCCCAATGGTAAAACAGAATACGCACGCCCATGCATCATCGCATTTTACCAGATCGGCGAGGTCATTCCACTTTGCTTAATTCTGGTCTTTACTTGTAAACATGTTATTCAAGGTATATTTCGGAAACTAATAAATAACATTTGAGTTTGAAAACCTCAAATCAAACTCGAATGTTTTCTTCAAATACGTACTTTCTCACAGATAAATCCACGTAACTCTGAATAGAAGTGTATATCAGAGAAGTGTAAAAGGCAGTGGAGAGATGCACGTGACAGATAGACAATAATAACGGCGGTATTCAAATGTTAAATGGCGTCCCTCAAGACCGAGAGGAAGACGATGACCCCGCGCTGCAGGAGTGCATTTTTCCATCGATAAAATATTACGATTATAACAGGCCACGCGTGTGTAGCCCAACTTTGAAATTACTTGGCCGTACGTATTCCTTTTTTTACACAGGGTGTCCCACCGATGGGAAAACTTTAATTAGAAGAAATTTGAAAATCTGGAAAACGTCTTTTTCTCATAAAATTTTAAATGTGTTAAAAACAGTTAGACTTACGTATATTTACATCAAATATGTTTAGAAATATGCGTAGAATTTAAAAATAAAATAATTATATAGGGCGTTCTATTTAAAATAAGCAAGTTGACACCTACTTCCGGCATAACCGGCAGTGCCACCAACTTGAAAATATTTGAAGGCCCTCATAGACGTTGATTTGCCCAAGGATTTTTAACTTATATAGGATTGCTCGATCCAGCCGTATCACGTGATTGGGTCTTGCGGCTACGTCATCGGATTGATATATAAAATATATGAGTTAGATAGTGACAGTGACTTGTCAACGCGTCATAGATAAGGAATCGCACAATACAGAGAGAGAAAGAGTATCCGGGTCTCGTAGTGACGTCACTAAAACGGACTATATTAAGGAATAGGGATCGAGCAATCCTATATAAGTTAAAAATCCTTGGGTTTGCCATCAAATTTTTAGATTTTTCCTAATTATAATGTTTGTATAACCGATCGATGAAATTCCCGGTGGGACACCCTGTATAATATGACATTGGACAGAAAATATTGTGTGGTGTGTGTAATAAATTATATGTGAATATTTTTTAACGTTTTGTCTCTGGAATTGGCGATTCAAATTACCGTTGAGGGCGCTGCACATTGTAAACAAATATGGAGGAAGACGAGTAAAAATTTTGCATTTCATATCACATCATCTAGCAATTTAGCATTAAATTGTTACATGCGTTTTGGAGAAATGAATGAGAAACAGTTTCTTATATTAGGGTCAAACTTCTACCTATCTTCAATCTTAAACACTTCTATTGACACATTTTGTGGAAGGACACCTATAAACACGACAGTTTGTGTTGTGCTGAGTTCTTTTGAATACCATTTTAAAATGTAAAAATACAGATGTACAAATACTAACCAGCGAGTTTGAAAAACGAAAAGCAGACAATGAAAATAAAACAATATTAAAAAGAACTTGCACAAGGAAAAGTTATTTTCAACGCGTACAAACAACAAAAATAACATTTTTAACCGCTGCTTATAGAAAAAAAGGTTGTTTTTCCAATCATGAACAGTTAAAAACATTAAAAGATTAATTTAGATGTTTTGTTTAAAAATAAAAATAACAAAAATTGACATTGGATCGGCCAATATTTCAATTATTTATTTAAATATGCATCACTCACCGTTTTGACCCTCAGCTCTTCCTCGGTCCTGTGCACATTCAGCAGCGGCGTCACCCTCACCAGTAGCCTCCACCACGGCCAGTCCCTGACGGCCAGGAATTTTCTGACGTTCCTCTGGATGCAGCGCACGGCCAGGTCCTGCAGCTTGCGCTGCGCCATACGGCGCCTGGCCAGGTAGCCGCGGCAGTGCGCCTGAAGATGGACGACCATGCCGGCGAGACGCTCGTCGCGCTGCGTCTCCAGCTGCGACACCACGCCATTGCGGAAGAAAATCTGTAAAAAAATAATAGAGGACTTAGATGCGATCGGTTGGGAGGTCAACGCGGTGATTCTACTCGTCCAGTGTACTTTTAATATGTCATCTTTCTATGTACTAAAAAAATGTATTTAAAGTTCGCAAAGAGCTAGTTTACAAAAATTATATGATGCAAAACGAATAAATCCTGACGCACTGCGCCAATTTTTATATACCTACAGTAGCACTCTTCAAATGTTTATTCAAGCGATACCAAAAATATCTTTTCTTTTATAAAAACAGTTTATATTTATGTCCCTAATGAGGCCAAAACCTTATATAAATATCTATATCTATATCTAATCCAAAAATCTATAAACAAATTAAGATTTTTTTATTTTTTACCAATGTATATACCTTGGGGCTCTTATCCAAGGAGAAATCCTTCTTGGTCAAATCTATTCCGCTATCTTGAGCAACCAGAGAAACATTCAGCACTGTAGACAAAGACTCCGAGCTATCCGCGCTCTTCACAGAAGAAGAAGACGAATTGATCTCGTCGCAATCTAACTCCAATTCGTTGGAGATGTTACCAGAATCGTCTGAATTATCTGAACTATAATCAAGAGCCTTCTTCGATGTTTCGTCTTGAAGATTCTTGACTTGAACGTCCTCATGGAGATAGTTGATGACGTTCTCTACCTTCACGTCGGTGAAGTCTTCAGGATCTAGGTAGTAAGCGATAGTCTCGCCAGACGCCTTCAACGTTTCCAAAAACTCCTGGGTTTTCTTCAAATCCAACTTGACGCCGTCCACGCGTGGTTTCCTGTAAGTACCCTTGCCACCATTCTTCAGGGACTTTTCTATGAACTTGGGCTCGTACTGGTCCTTCCGAGCGCCAAAAGTCCCTTCTTCTTTCGAAGCACTACACACCTCCTTTGCTTTTGGAAACGTGGGAACCTTCTTGAAAGTATCCGTCTTCAACAACCTTGGACGGGCGGCAGTTTTGTCACACTCCTTAAGCACTTCGAGTTTTTCCACCACACTTTTCACCAGTTCTTCTTTAGGGGCTTTCAAGACAATAAAGGCATCTTCAGCAGTTACATCGTCCGATTTAAATTTGGACAGTTTTTGCATTGCTTTGGACACTGACATGATCTTGTCGCTTTTGCTATCTTTTGAGTGCTGCACTTTTACCGGATTCGGACTAGTCTTCAACTGAGTCTTCCCAATTGGTTTAACGGTTTTACCTTTGTCTTTGCTAATGTCAAAATTCCTCGACAAATCCTTTACTATTACGGCCTTCGGATTATGTTTGGCCTCCACTTTAACGAAGTCACGTTTTGGTACACTCTGATCAGATTTAACCGTACATTTACTGGTACAAGATGAAGTAGGCACATTTCTTCCAACAGCTTTGTTAATTTTCTCAGACTGTTTACCAACGCTGCTCAGGTTCTGGACGCTGCCGATTTTCTCTGGTGCTTTGTAGATCTTACCGACACCGTAAAGATTCTGAACGCTCTTTCCTAGAGCATTACCTGGTCTAGGAAGGCAAAGCTTAGAGCTTACTTGATCCAGATTCTTATTTGAAGCATGAAGAGATAACCTGGGAGTGGCGTTGCTCAAATTTTGCACACTCTTCGCGAATTTCCCGTTGAGTTTCTTATGGCCTGCACTGTCTCTGTCCAAATCTAAATTGTTTAGATCGCAGGGAATGCTGGGGTACCCCTTCCTCAACGTGGTTATGACAGGGATTTTGCTGAGCGTGAGATTTTTCTTGTTCGGGCTCAGATCCAGGGTGCTCAGAGCTTTGGACATGGTTTTCTTCTGCATATTTTCCGACGGTTTTGGAGTATCTCCTTCCGCGTTAGTGCTAGAGTCTGTGAGGCTGTTTAACCTCTTCACCATCTCCTTGACCTTGGTCGGTGTTTCCTCCAAAGGTTTTTCATTGTTAGCCACCGCAATAAAATCATTAGTGACTTTCCTGTTGATATTGCTCATGCTTTTAGTCTTGTTTTGTAATTTGGTCCCTTCGGGATTGTTGGAGCTGCTCGTTTGCTCGAGAGGTTGTGAATTTGATTTTTTCAAGATACATTTGGATTCGATGATGCTGCAAGTTTTGGCTTTGACCAATTTGGGAATCCTAGTGTCCCTTTTGGGTGCAGCTGCAGCTTCAGATTCCTTTTTAGGCGTAGAAGTGTGGATTACATCTTTACTAATGCTCGTATCGCTGAATTCGTTCAGAATTTTATCAAAATTATCTATCACCATTAGCAGCTTGTTGGATTTTTTCTCTTCTTGGTTTCTAACGGTGTTGCCGTTTCTCTTATATTCAACATTTTCATAGGAGTGGTCGGTGCTTTTATGAATGACCACAATGTCTCTTTTCGGTTTAACGACAGTTTCTTTGGACGGAGCAACGGACCTCCTTTGTGTGTCACAGGCTTTTTTAATCGTCGGTTTTCCAACACTTTTACTAGCTTTCTGTACCTTGGCTGACATGGCGCGCCTCTATTACTATCATTAGGCGACTTTCATGCATTTACACTAAACGTACCATTAGTCGCGGTCTACTAATTCTACCAGAGAACGCCATTAAATGAATTGCGAGGATTCTATGAATAATTCTTAATCTTTTAAATCATATTCTGGGTCACTAACGTAACAGAATCGTAATAGTTTTAATATCATCCGCGATTTTAGGATAACAAGTTCCTCAGTCTTCTTGGTCGGCCGAACATCGACCAAAGTATCACTAGACACATGAATATCACATGCGCTGTGTCCGAAAATTCGTGACCAGTCTTTAAAAATTCCTTGTTTTTGTCTAGCTTTCGGCTCATCTATTCGTTGGGCATCTGAAACTTGTTTCAAATGTTTTCATTTACCATATCGTGATTGGCGATTTGGTTTTGCAAAGATATTTTAAAATAAAATAAATAGGCTTTGAATTTTAAACAAAAATAAATCTACACAAAAAAAACGAAAATTATTTTTGAAAAACTATGGTATTTTTAATTATTACGATTTAAAATCGTTTCTCAATAAGTACCAAGTCTAAAATTCTTTTGCTGGGTGTAAATTATTTAATTTTGATACCTTTTACCAACTAATATAATCAAAAAAGGTCGACAATTATTTTATTTACCGTCAATTATTTTATTACATACTGTTTATGTATTTTATCCACTTGAGTAGCTTTCAATTGCTTGTTTTTTTTAATATTTACTTTTCTACCGAATTTTAAAAAATCCAATTGAAACAATATCTTTCAAAAACCAGAAATTACACCACTCGGTCACACAAAATCCAACGCACTCTCCGAAAAAAAAAAACCGTATCAAAACAATTGAACTACGGCGGAACGCACGAACGAAACCCCAGGCCACGGCCGACTATTGGAAAACGGTTGAAATACCAGCGGGCGCATCGACGAGGCTTCTGCACGAAGGGCAAGATGCGACTCACAGATCCGAAGAGCTCGATGGACGCGATAGGCGATTTTACGCGCGGTAGCGTGTGGAGGAAGGTGGTAGTGAAAGAAAGGCGGCGGTGATCCTCGCTCGGTATCGGTACAGTTGCGAGTCCGAAAAACGCGATCTAGTAGGCGGGCCCCCTCGGGGAACAGACGATAAACTGTCCGTATAGTAATATCAATACGAAAGATTTAATTTACTGGTATTCTTTATTATTGTTTACATATTTATTGCCATATACAGGTCGGTTCGATTCGACTGTATACACGGATTGTAACAAAATAACAGCGGGAGGTGGGAGGAGCATCGCACAATTAATTATTGATATGATAAAAAAGCTGTAGTTGCTAGTAAAATTGTTATTACTTGATGCACACAACTTTCAAAGCATTGTACAAAATATCTCCTTCAAATAGCTATCGTACCTAGCACAGAGTAAAAATATAATATTTAATCAGTGGCAGAACCAAATAGTTTACCTTTCATCCCGTACATTCAATTGACTATTTTCGATTTTACTGGTTACATAAAAAACACCCATAAAGCCGGGTTCCCACTTGTTACGACTTTGCGCCAAATTTTAGCCAAAAATCCATGAAAATGCGCCACCTATATAAAAATTCTCCAACGATTCTTCTATAAAACGCATTGAGTACAAGAAATTTACATACATGGAACGATTATCAAAGCTGCGCGAGTATTCCAATTTTGAATCCGCCATTTTGATGTCTGAAAATTGGTGGGAAATTTAACAGTATTAACCTAGCCTCTTCAATTAGATAGCAATAACAAATAAAAACCACAGAAAGCAGTAAGTAAAACTTTTCAGTAAGAAAAATTCTAAATAGGTATAAGAAATGTTCAATATTTTACAGTTTACTTACAATTATTTGTGAAAAATAAAATATATCGTCACCAAACTTTCTTGTAAAATTGATGAAGGTACAAACGAAATATTTTGTGTACCTACCTATGTATCTTTTGTTCACATTATTTATGTAAAATACACCATTAGCCGTTTAGAAAAGTAAATATTTAAAATGCATTATGCATATAAAATTCAACTATCCTTTACCTTACTTTAACTATCCTGGCTTATTTTTTGTATTGTTTATGTTCGCAGTTTTCATAATTTACTATTATATTAGCTAGGAACTATGATTGCAAGTCTCTTAAGACTTTCAATTCTTGTTATAAAATCCGAATTTACCTGGAATAATTACGGAAGTCCAATACTCAAATATTGTCACTCAAAGTCTATAAATCAAAGGAACACAATAATAAACACACAAACAGAATCAAACCGAGAGAATCACAATAAAATAAACCAACAAGACGCCAAAAATACAAAACAAACACTATTTACCAAATTTACCCATACCACTGTTGCTGTGTTAGGAAGATTTGAACCATTGAATTTTAGATTAGAAAGAAGAAGACACTAGAATTCTAGGGTCTTGGTCAGGTGTACCAATACAAAATGTAAAAGTTGGGAGCAGTGTGACATTAAAATGGCGGCTCCCATGTTTCCACACAAAATTGGATGCACAGTCGTCTATAATCGTTCCATGTATATAAATTCCTTGATTAAGTAGTATTGAAAAAAATCTTAGGTATCAAGCGAGCATTCCTAAATCACGCTTAGCAAAATCTCAATATTTATTCTAATTATCTTTGTCCGTTTTTATTTTCTTGCACTCTAGCGACATCTAGACATTAGTAGGCATCGACTAAACAGCATTTTGCCCTCTAACATGGACTCGATCTTCCGTAATTGAGTTTGCGCAGTTGAGCCTTCCGACGTCATCTAAAATCAAAGTTCATGTGGCGTTTTTGCTACTGGAATTTATCGGTCCCTGATTGGTTACTCATAAACTACTGGCCGAGCTAGCCAATAGATGTCAACAAGCGTCAAAATAGCAGTGTCAAATATAACTTGTACATCCGCATTAATAATATGACAGAAATTTGGAGTAGGCCTTGGTCGTTCATTGGCGTGCCTCTGGTTATTTCCATATTATTGTTTTGTGTTTTAGGTGTAGTCCCGTTTCCAGTATATAAATGTCTGAATTTGTTAACTTTTATCACAGAAATAATTATTAAATTTGGACGCTGCTACTGGTTATACTTTTAACGTATTCTTCTTTTTCCTGTCATCATTTTACTAGTTTCACACTGTGCAACTCAGGTCCGGAACTTCCGGTCCCCTATGAGGTACAGAACAAAATATAAGAATTTCCACTCTCTAACCTTTATTTCTGTGTATATAATCCGTGGACTACGGATCACGGGACAATAAAAGTCTTGTTCGTTACACTGGCAATTGAAATCATCTCTACAATCTTTGACAGTTGATGTGCAATTGGTATAGTTCTAACATTAACCATTTCTGTGAAATGACCCTCCACTTTTCTTAAAAATAAAATGCGCCAATAATTTGAAATTCGTCACATCCGGCAACTCTGCAGTCGTAAATACTTTATACCTACAGCCCGAGAGAAGTGAATGTGAATTTTCTAAAACGTCGCAAAATAATGGGATCAACTTTCCATTTTGGGACCAGTGCCCGTAGTTAGAGGTAGCGAACGGCCTTGTTATTAGAGCTTTTTGCCGCGATGTCATCAACATAAAAGGAAAAACAACAGTTGGCCGTTCACATAAAGACTGATACAGAATAAATACCTAATCTAGTAGGTGTTAAAATAATGGTTTATACCTGTCGTAAACATCAAATGACACAATATAAACAAACACGTCTTTTCTACGTTACACAAAAACAAGATGTGACTTCAGTAAAATATCTTGGGCCTCAAAATATATGGACTGTTTGTTAAATTCGTCTGATAAAATACTAGGCCGTCCCCTCTCCCACACAGGCCTCTGACTTTTAGTGCAAAAACTTGTTGGCTTCAATCGAAACAAAGAAGTGTTAATTCGTTAAAGAATATATACTTAAGCTTAGTGAGTACTTATCTCTTCTGTTGGAAAACCTTGCATAAGTGTATGTAATCTTAGACTGTATCCTCATGAAAAATCGACCTATCTGAGGACTTTTATCGAAAATGACAGAAATTTGTTTTATTAAAGTGGATACACAAAGCGGATGGTTTTTTATGAAACATTGTGAAAATAATTGTTTTGAAAAAAACATTGTTTTTTTACCTGACAAATAAAAAAGTCGGTTTTCCATAGTTTAAATACATAGGCTTTTAATGTTTCCGCTAGAAAAAGCAGATTTTGAAAAATAATTAAGTAAAATCAAACAAATTGCAAGAAATAACGGATATAAAGGAAAACTAATAGATAACATGATAAAAAACAAAAGGAGGAAATTAATTTGTCGGGAGTTTTACAATATTCGGGAAAAAGAAGCCACCTATAGTTATATTAATCACATTACAGGTTATAGTGAAAAAATAGCTGGCAGAATAGAACGAAACGGGTGTAAAACGATTAGTGTCAACAAGCATACTATTGGGAGGATTTTGATAAACAACAAAGAAAGGGTTAATAAAATAAAATAATCGGGGGTACACCAAATTAACTGCGCGGATTGTAATGCCGTGTATGTGGGTCAAACCGGTAGAAGTATTGAAACTAGAGTAAAAGAACATAAAAAATCCATATTAAATAACGCAAAAAATTCAGGATTTTCGACGCATTGTATAGAAAACCATCAGTTTATAGATCAGAAAAATGTAAAGGTACTGCATCGTGAAAAGAAAGGAAAGCGCTTAGATCTGTTAGAGCAATTAGAAATTAAAAATCTTTAATTATAAATCTTTATACTACGAATGATCAGATAGATTTTACACTCTCGCCCTTCTTAGAAAAGGTACTAAAAACTCGGGCTTTACCAGATGGTAGGATCAATCTGGGGTAGGTGCTCGTAAACAAATAAATAACGAAAACGCGCTTGGAAACGTTTAGTAATAGACATTTACTCTATTGAAAAAGGCGTAATAAGCCGAAATACTAGTATATAGAGTGTTTTCTATATATTTCTTGGAACATATAAATGAGATCAATGTTTTTTTCAAAACAACTAATTTGTTTTATGTTTAATAAAAAAAAATCATACCCATCTGCAACAACATGCAACAAATCACAAAAAAATGACGTAGGTACTTAAGAAACATTTCCCAAAACTTACGAGTCAAATTTGTATTTTCGGCAGGTCATTACGTAATTGACAGCAAGTAATGCCAACATTAATAATGATATAAAATGGCCATTTAAAAGTGGAGAACCTTTTTTAGCACAAAATATCAACTTGTAGTAAGTATGCCAGAGGTTATACACTCTGGAAGGTTTTCTCTCAGAAGCGTTCGTGCTGGGCCAGTCCGGTCCTGGATTTGGACCGCAGGAGCACCAACAACAGGTAAAAAGAGTGGGTGAGTCGTTGCACGGCACAAACCGGGTTGTAAGAAACAGGTAGCTGGCAGGTGAACAGGATTCGTTTTTGTTTCGCGATTACCATGGAGAGAGAATACCATTTCGTTCACAAACAGCAACACTGACTAGTTGTTTTTACAAATATGCGCCAATATTTTGCAAAAAATAATGCGGCAAATTGAAGGCAAAAAACTTTATACCACTTAAAACTAATACAGATTATCACTATTTTTATTATATAATACCGGGTGGCTAAAACAGGAGGTCTATTGGATTAATTCAGAGACCACTTTGATTTAAATTTTGAAATTTGGAGCTCTGGGGTTTTTTGGCCTGTTCTCTTCAAATAAAAAAATGGCTTCCCTGTAGCTCTTCTGGTTATACCGGAAGTTGAGGTCAACGTTGTTATTTTAAATGTAAATGTATGTCCTCCTATTGGCGATTCAGATTACCGATGAGGGCGCTGCAAATTGTAAACAAATATGGAGGAAGACGAGTAAAAATGTTGCATTTCATATCACATCATCTAGCAATTTAGCATTCAACTGCCATAAATATAGTGACTTCATGTGCTAGTTAGGGTCAAATAAAGGATAAAAAGAGTGGTAAAAGCAGTCATACGTCCCATAAGTGCTTCATTGCTAATTATATGATTTATTTGGGTCGAAACAGATACCCTAGTTTTGTTTGCTTACATTTTTGGGGTAAAATAAATGTGATAAACTGTATGGTGATACCATATTAGTGCTTGTTTTTTGTTAAATAACGTTTAAATTAAAATATATTCTGTTTTTATAAAACTAATGATAGAAAAGTACAGAAAACTGAAACAAAGTGGTTATGTTGTGTAAATAAACGTGTTCCCTGTTATTAAATTGTTACATGCCTTTTGGAGAAATAAGTGAGAAACAGTTTCTTATAGTAGGGACAAACTTCTATCTATCTTCTATCTTAAACATTTCTATTGACACATTTTGTAGAATGCCACCCATAAACACGGCAGTTTGTGTTGTGCTGATTTCTTTTGAATGCCATTTTAAAATGTAAAAATAAAGATGTACAAATAGTAACCACGTCGTTTTTTACTTTGTAATACCAAAAAATCACAAGCACCACTAAATTATTACGTTAAACAACCCCAAATACATGTTATTTATTATTATATCAGCAATAACCCTCCAAAAATTACCTTTTAAGTAACTTCAAATATTTTCATGCAGAGGGCGCATTCATTTTTGGAATCGCCAATATTATACCATTTTAGAGTTCTAAAATTGAATAATCATCATGTCATGTATCAATTATTACTGATGATGGTAACGAGACGAGTAGGTATATTTTGCATAATATACAAGTTTACAACATGCAACACCATCTTTTGACAAGCGCGCAGTAACTCATCGATATTATTAATAATTTATTAAATTGATGACATAAAATCACGCGAAAAATATCGCTAGCCATATGCTCTTCCAGTTTATATTCTTTATTATCTATTGCCTACCACTTGGAAGGAAACGGCAGATGGGCCTATTTACAAAGCATTTTAAATGGCAGACATGAAAAAGATCGGTCGGGATATAAACGAGCGACATCACTTAACGGTAAAAAAGTCGTTAGGTGGCCATTAGCATAAGAAATTCATTATAATAATAATGGTGAATTTATGAAGAAGTGTCAAGATTTTTTTTTGTCGGTTCAATAGCACCGGCTTTTCTTCTATCTCCTCTTTCAAGGTATTTCATTCTCTCTGTGTTACCACTAATTTTTTAAATTACATTCCTGATCTTTTAGCTCGGCATAATATTTATATAAAAATAGGAAAAAAGATTATATTTGACATAGGTACAGATACATTTTCAGTTCTCAAGAAGATAATGTACATTTATGATATGAATATCCTTAAACTGAATTCTCACTATCGGTCAAGCAACCATTGATAGATACCAAATTGAGATACCATTGATTAAGGGCGCGTTACGTATTCAGTATGAACTTAGGCAACCGAAACATAGATGTCGCGCTGAAAATACAATCGGCCATTGTAACATTTTAATCAAAAACCGTATTGGTCGACTGCAATTTAGGGATTTTTAGAACGGCACAAATTTAGTAGCCTAAGGGCCGGTCTTTCCATCTCTTTATAAAGTTGCTTTTAACTAAAAGAAACTTAAAGTTAACAAGTGAATTTATCTGGCAGTTAAAAAATTGCGTCTTTCCAACACAATTTAACTGCTCTTTTGTAAAAAGACTGTTTAATGATATTGGCAATACTGATTAAATAAGAAAGTCTATATATATGAAGTGAGACAGATGAAATTCGTCAATCATAATCAACAAAATATGTCAATTATGACAACATTACCTTGCTAAATATAACATACTGTGGCTATAACCAACTAAGTATAACTTTTTTTAAGTCGTTTCTCGGATCTCTAGTTTAAATTACTCAGAAGTGTAAAAATGTCTTTCCAGGATGATACAGTGAAAAGACTTGGAACCAAATTGCCCGAGAATTTGAGGCCCTCACTAGTACAAATCGTAGCAGCAGTTTAGTCCTTATTTCAAAATATGATTCAATAAAACATGTCATAAAATCTAACAAATACGTAGATATCATTTCTTTTTTATTATTAACCTGTTAGTGTGATGCCTAACCAACCTAACATCGCCAATCCCTTGTCTATGGTTTTTTGGATACACCAAATCTCCTCATAAATTCTTCATCATCCCAGATGTTTAAATTGTCTATATGAGGCCTTACAGTATATATTTTTCGTTCGCGATTTGCAATATTTACCATGTTTATAATTTCATGATCCAATAATATTTCTTCTTCAAAATCAATAATGTTTTCCATTATAAAAATATATTTTTTGACGTTTTATTAATCAAATAGTTTACTAACACTCAAATTTGTAAAATTTCTGAGGTTAGAAATCTCTTTGTAACAGCTTATAGGCCAGTAAAAGTGACCGATAAGGTAAAGAGCAGATAGAGAACTTTAAAGACAGGATTTAATTTAAAACACAGTGAAAAGACCCATTTTGTAGTTACAAGGAAGATAAATTTAAAAAGATGTTTATAAGGAGATAGAAAGACCGGCCCTTAGTAAGTGTAAAATAAAAACCATTATAAAATCGCACCATCATTTTATTCACACAACCATCATTAATCATTTTTTATATCGTGGTCAATAGCTCATATAATTTATTTATTCATTTGTATAAGATAATAATATAATCTATTCATCTTTCATGCATAAAAATGCACAGGTAAGAGACTGTCTATTGTCACCGTTTCACAATATATTATTTCAATAATTCCTTTCCGATCGCAGATAAGATCTGATCATTTTCCTATTCGGAAAATACAAGCCATAATAGAGTAACAATAGCGCATTAATATGAATATATACATCCACATAATACTGATTTGAGTGATTTGTATACCGTTCCCACATAAAAAATACCTACATATTTACAGGGCGTTACGAAATCATGGGTATTCAAAAACCTTTTATCGGTACCATAAGAAGCTGAATTAAAATTCTTCCAAGTTAAATTCTGAAAAAATCAGCTTTTTAATGTTTCTCTTAAAAATTTTCTTATGTTTCTTATATTTTTGCAATACTGAAGCGCATAATCTTTCAATGCTCAATAACACCGCGAGACTTTCTTTTTCATTTATAGTATACTTTATTTACTTAAAATATAATATCTAATAGTCTACTATCTACTTTATTGTTGTTCTCAAACGCATGTTGGGCGACACTAGACTTATCTGTTCTACCATATTTGAGATGAGCCATATGTTCCTTGAATCTAGTTTGAATTGACCTTCTAGTTTGCCCAATATACTTTTGATTGCAGTCTTTACAGCTAATTTCGTAAATCCCCGATTTTTCCTTAGTTGGAATTTGACATATACAGAAAAGATACCAATATTCTAAGATATAGCCCTAAGGACTCTCACCATTGTGCTCGACACAAAATGGCGAGTTTCAATTTTCTAATTCATCGCCTGTTAAGCTTCCCCCTAAATAGGGATATAGCTGCGAGTAATAAATATTCTTTAAGTTTAATTGATAAAATAGGAATTGTAAATTTAAAGAGACACTTCGAAATTCCTTGACTTTTCAAAATGAAAGAGAAAATCCAAAATTCATATCTGTTACATATGATCCCCGTTTCACCCGTGGTTTTGGTAAGGTTTTTAAAGATATAGGTATGTCAGTGGTTTATTCATCGGGAAATAAACTACAACAACTTTTAGGCAATCCAAAAGACAAACTAGAAACTAAAGAAAAGTCGGGGATTTACGAAATTAGCTGTAAAGACTGCAATCAACAGTGTGTTGGACAAACTAGAAGGTCAATTCAAACTAGATTCAAGGAATATATGGCTCAGCTCAAATTCTACGTCACACACTCCTCTCACTACGTCAGTGTTATTTTAAAATATGTTAAAATAAAGATGTACAAATACTAGCCACATTTGTATGTAGTAAACGGATCGAAACGGATATTTCGAAGAAGTAATTGTTCCAAACTACTGCCTAAACTATTTCAAGCCGATTTCATTCACTTGGGATGACTTGATGCCCACTGTAGGTGTTATAACGGGCCGCCCCTGAGCTCGATCTTGCCGGATGGGGCCATAAGGCATGTTTCAATCTGGATATCATAAAGAGGCAGCGCGAGAGGAGTATTGTGGCAGGAGACGAGCAAAAAGTACCGGTAACAAGTGGTCTGCCGCTGAGCTGAGGGAACAGGTTGCCGGAGACCGGATTTGGCTCTATGCCCGGAGGTTGACTTGACAGTGTCTTGCCCTGCTGCGGCGACAGGAAAGGACCGTTTCTAGATGGATAATCTCGCCGAGCGACGTTCTGTAAAGTGACATTAGTCATTTCTTTTAAGAAAACACTGCACTTACGGTGATGGTAAAAAAGAATTTTATTGGCTATTCCAAAAATGGATGTGCCCTCTGCATGAAAATATTTGAACCTACTTAAATGGTAATTTTTGGAGGCTTATTGCTGATATAATGATAAATAACATGTATTTGGGTTTGTTTAACGTAATAATTTAGTGGAGCTTGTGATTTTTTGGTATTACAAAGTTAAAAACGACGTGGTTAGTATTTGTACATCTTTATTTTTACATTTTAAAATGGCATTCAAAAGAAATCAGCACAACATAAACTGCCGTGTTTATGGGTGTCATTCCACAAAATGTGTCAATAGAAGTGTTACGACAGAAGATAGGTAGAAGTTTGGCCCTAGTATAAGAAACTGTTTCTCACTCATTTCTCCAAAAGGCATGTAACAATTTATTAACAAGGAACATATTTATTTACACAACATAACCACTTTGTTGCAGTTTGTCTATACTTTTCTATTATTAGTCTTATAAAAATAGAATATATTTTAATATAAACATTATTTAACAAGAAACAAGCACTAATATGGTATCACCATACAGTTTATCACACTTATTTTAGTCCAAAATGTAAGTAAACAAAAACTAGGGTACCTGTGTCAACCTAAAAAATTCGTATAATTAGCAATGGGACGTTTGACTGCTTTTACCACTCTTTTTATCCTTTATTTCACCCGAATTAGCACACAAAGTCACTATATTTATGGCAGATGAATATTAAATTGCTAGATGATTTGATATGAAATGCAAAATTTTTACTCGTCTTCCTCCATATTTGTTTACAATTTGCAGCGCCCTCATCGGTAATCTGAATCGCCAATACCAAAGCCTGTGTGTTAACGGTATTGTTGTTATGTAATATTGACATTATTTTAAAACGTCACGAATAACGTTTCATAAAAATATTCATGCCTAGGTCTCGACACCGCGCAAATGAAAGATTTCTTCACTGGTTCATAGCCGACAGGAATTAATATTTTTAATACCTTCAGTGGTGTGCCAAGACAATATCTAGCCACCACTAAATAATTACAGAAAATTGCTCAGATTCATTCCTGTGTATACCTACCTAGTTATTGGTTTGGAAGTGTGGCAAAGTATCTCATTAAACGAGAGCACGTCCCTAACTAAATCGAAACACTTAATAAAATGATCTTCCTTACATTGGCGGCAATGGAATATTTCTAGGTGGAACGAGAGGCGAATTTGGGCGACCCAGTTCGTGTGCTTGAAATAACGTCACGCATCGCTTCATTTATGTAAAAGTAAAGGTTAATTTAAAAGTTAGTTTTTTGACCCGTGAAACAAGCCATTAATATTGGCTTGGACTGCACAGGACGAAATTCTGTATATTTTAAATAATATCGGTTGAAACAAGAATCACATTAAATGTATTATTGGACGCACATATAATTGGGACACTTATTATAGAGGGTGGTCCGAATCTAAATGGGAAAATTTTGGGAAACAATTGAAGAGGAGAAAATAGTCGGCTGCTATTTAAATTTATTTGGAAAAATGGACCGTTTACAAGATTTGTGTCCAAGTTGATATAATTAATAGTTGAAAAGCCCGTGTCTATCGAAAAATCTTCAAAAATAGTAATCATATATTCCCCATGATTTTTACCAATTCACATATAGACATTGTTAAAACAACACTTCAAAATAAGGACATCATTGGCTTTTCCTCGTGAATTTATTTCTATAATTAAAAACCACTCGACATGTATGTAGCCGACAGAGTAAAAATACTTTATTAATAGAACATCTTCGCAAATTTAATTACTGTGGCTAGGTACTCCATCAAAAATTGACAGTTTGTTTAACGACTTTCAAGACCACTTTCAACAGGACGACACGAAAAAAATCGCACCGTGGTCTTTTTAATACCCGAGAGAGAACGGTTACTCTGTGTGTGTTGGCAAGCTTATTTTGACAGGCGGTCACGAGAGCACCAAGAAATTACAAGCGAGCTTAATGAACAGGAATATCCCATGTGTCCGAGGCACTTCAACTGACGGTAATTGATTTGCCTTTCTTTCGGGCATCGTGAAGTGCATAATTTTTCAATGCCCAATAATATAGCGATACGTTCTTTTTCATATATAGAATAACTTCTTTTACTTTTCTTTATTTATAAACAGTTACAGGTAATGTTTTCCAAATGCATTTAATTAAATTGATGAGACTTAGGAGACATCTCACGCGTGTCATAAAATGCATAATTTTTCAATGCCCAATAATATAGCGATACATTCTTTTTCATATATAGTACAACTTCTTTTACTTTTGTTTATTTATAAACAGTTACAGGGAAAGTTTCCCAAATGCATTTAATTAAATTGATGAGACTTAGGAGACATCCCACGAGTGTCAATTATAAGCTACTCCGTCGGGTGCAACATTGTTTGCAATTTCTACCGCCGTCCATGGCCAAAAGAGACACGTAAACATCAAGTTCCCACTGAAAGGAACCACAACTTGGCAACACGGCAACTGATCACCATCTTACAAGTTACAAACGCCCTTTGGCACTTGGGATATGCGAAATCACCCCACCCATATCTGTCCTCCGGTTGCACTGTGATCATATTATTAAAAAATTGGCAAGAGCCCAGAGGGCAGTTTCTGTTTCAACACAATACGATTCTTGTCCAGATAACTAACCGCCCATCGCAGTACACCCGGGTCGGCGACTTCCGGAAGTGAATTACCCACGTTCGTGCGTGCCATTTTTACTATGCACATTTTCCTCATTTTAGCCGCTATATGAGATCAAATATACTGCGCTAGTAACCTCGAGGCTAATGTCATTTGTAACAGTAAACTCTATGTTTAGCTTTGTTGTTGCCGGGTGCGGCTGGTACAGCCCAACGTCTACATATATTCTAATATGTAGACTTTGATACAGCCTCCCATGATATCAGGATTGGCAGGTGAAACACTATAGGGTGATCAAATGTTTAGTCTTATGGTGTTTATCGGGAAATATATGCAACAGAGACAGACCTGTTTTATACTCCTTCCTCAAAGGAAGTTGTACTGTAATTATCATTATTATTTTTATCCTATCAGTAGATTTTAAATCCTATATTTAATTTTCGTTGCTACAGTAAAAACCAGAATTAAGCAAAGTGGAATGACCTCGCCGATCTGGTAAAATGCGGGCGTGCGTATTCTGTTTTACCATTGGGCACATTTCAGTTAATATATACTCGTATACTATTCTATAGAATACTTCTAGTATATGCACTTCCACTTTTTTAACTAACACAAATAAGTATAAACACTGACACAAAGAATAAACACACTGGTAATTTTACCACAAATTTTTACCGTTAAGAAACGCGCGCGAAATGACCCAACATCACGCCACTGTTTCCCTACTACCTCGAGCGCAGTCGCTTGTTGGTTCCTAATTCGACCAATCAACGTCGTTGAAGCTCAGAGAAAAGAAAGCGTAAATGCAAGAATACGTATGTTAAATAAGGATGAACAGCTTGTCGTCAACTTTACGACTTTCGCAGATGCCAGATATTCGGAAATTCGTTGATATTATTGAGTAAAACACAAATTAAACATTGTGTTTGGTTTAATAAAGTACAATACAATAGGGATAAGGGACGTTAATGACAAGTAAAAAAATGGGTAAATAAGGTAATTAATACGTTTCCTGTTTTAAATAAGAATACTTTAAAAATAAATGTGACAACACAGATCTACTCTTTTTCCGGTCATTGCACTTTGCTTAATTCTGGCTTTGACTTTAGACTTATATGAACATAACCTAAAATCAAAATTAAATATATCGGTTACTGTTGGGTTTTCACAGAAACAGGACGTAAACCAACTTCGATAGAGAATTTAATTTTTTTAAAACCATATAAAACTATACAGGGCGACTGGTTTAAAAAATTTAGACATTATCACAATGCGATGTTCGATTTTTTCCATTTTGATCATTACAATCGGTACAGAAAATAATAGATCATTCTTAATTTAACAAATTTCTTTTAGCTCATCTACAAAAAAATGTTGGCGTTAATTCAATATGGAACACCCTATATCAGATCAGGAGGAAATGGAGCTGAATTCGATGCAATTATTTAAATTCCACTCTATCGAGAATGCAGTGTATAGTAAATAATAATCTGTGCCCCCATTCCAAGGCCCGTGCATCGAACTAGAATACTAAAAAACGAATGCACGCCAATTGGATCTCTGGATCAAATTGAATATATCAAAAACCCGTCCCGCGCCTGTAAGTTAGTGAACAGTTAGGACTCCAGGGGCATGCCTCCGGCGAGTGCGCCTCGAGAATAGTCGCCTACTTCGAGAGTGTGGCACTCGCTTCGAGAGACGTGACCCACGACCTCTTTCGCCAGGATTAAGTTCAAATGGTCTTTTTAAACGTAGAATGTGTTGTCAAAATTAATTCCTTGCAGTCGTAAATCGCAAAATGTTTATTCATCGCGACTTCTGGTGAAAAAACATTAAAACATACACAAATCTGACAGTTGTTTATTTTCTTATACATTATGTTTGTTTATATCTGTACTTTGTATCCGATCTCTACCGTTCAAAACACACAATTCATGTGTTACAATGATATTTTCCTTAATGTTTCAATTCCAAGATATTTTGTAGATTTTTGTGTCCCGTGTAGAGCAGTACAAAAAAATACATATGTAGTTATAACAACAACAGTTAGTGTGTTCCATTATTAAATTTATAATTGCCAAAGAATAGTTAGGCCAGTTTCCAATACGTTTTTACTGTTCTCAAAATAGCCAAGTCCATTACAGTACAGTAACCCACCAAACATAAAATATCCCTAAACAATTTAGTTAGTTTTTGACAACAGTGTCATCTAGCAGTAACTTACTAAAACTATTACGCAATTTTGTACAAAAGAAGTACATCTTTGTTGTTATTGACATTTTCGCATTGTGTAAGAAAAAATCATTTGAACTCAATTTTTTTTAAAGTGGATACTCGAAGTGGTTGGTTCTTTATGAAACATCGTGAAAATAATTGTTTTGAAAAAAACATTGATCTCATTTAGATGTTCCAAGAAATATATAGAAAACACTCTATATACTAGTATTTCGGCTTATTAGGCCTTTTTCGATAGAGTAAATGTCTATTACTAAATGTTTCCAAACGCGTTTTCGTTATTTATTTGTTTACGAGCACCTACACCCGATTGATCCCACCATCTGGTAAAGCCCGAGTTTTTAGTACCTTTTCTAAGAAGGGCGAGAGTGTAAAATCTATCTGATCATTCGTAGTACAAGGATTTATAATTAAAGATTTTTTAATTTCTAATTGCTCTAACAAACCTAAGCGCTTTCCTTTCTTTTCACGATGCAGTACCTTTACATTTTTCTGATCTATAAAATGATTGTTTTCTATACAATGCGTCGAAAATCCTGAATTTTTTTCGTTATTTAATATGGATTTTTTATGTTCTTTTACCCTGGTTTCAATACTTTTACCGGTTTGACCCACATACACGGCAATTTTTTTTCTTAGTTTATGTAATTTAAACAATTTGCTGTTAAGGGACATAGTTCTTATGTAAATTTTCGGATTTCTAGATCTTAGACCCGGAAAGAAGAGGTTGAAAAAGCAATTTAAGAATATTCATGGGATCGGAATCAAAAACTCAGCGTTTTACGTGAACTCACTGATTCCCAAACATCCAATCTGTAAATCGATTGAAGCGGACTCAAAACTCTACGCGCTGCCCCGTATGTCGCGGCATCAATCCGAAGGAAACAATTTTTTTTCGTTTACCCAGAGAAGAAGCGCCACTCCCCGATTCTACAAGTGCTAAACCGGTCTCCCCGGAGTACCTAACTGTACCCGATGATGGCAGAAAAAAGCTCTTCTCTTCTTGAATCGGTCGCCGGGGAAAGGCGCAACAGGTACATCTTGCAAGATGGAAAAAAATGGCAATTACGGTACTTCGCAGGTGGGCCCACAAATCTCATTATTCAAATTAGATGTGAGCAAGACAGTGACGTACGCAGCAGGGTATAGTGCGAATATATAATTTTCTATAATATTTTATCCCGGCAACCGGTTATAGTAAAGATTTTTTTCTGCTTAACATAAACTGCCCTGATTCTATAATAGAAAATAGTGTGATTTTCTTATGTTATAACCAGGAATATAACAGTGGAATTTTCCCTCCTGGAATGAAAAATTTCAGTTTTTTTCCCTAGGCAGCCACATAACAATTTTGTTATGTACTAGATATTTTAATTATTAATAAACCAATTTATTTTATATAATCATTAATCTAAAATTATTTGCAATTGTACAAGGTGTTTAGGAAAAGCATCGACATCGTTTAGTCGTCGACATTATCACATGGAATTGTGGCTCGACTTTTATGAACCACCGCCATCTATCGGTGAAAATAAGAAGGAACGCAAGACTCATTGCAGGTCATCGGCGGCGAATTTTTAACATCAAAGTACCACCATATCTATATCTTTAAGTTTAAAGAGACACTTCGAAGTTCCTCGACTTTTAAAAATGAAAGAGGAAATCCAAAATTCATATCTATTCCATACGATCCTCGTTTCACCCATGACTTTGGTAAGGTTTTTAAAGATATAGGTATATCAGTGGTTTATTCATCGGGAAATAAACTACAACAACTTTTAGGCAATCCAAAAGTCAAAATAGAAACTAAGGAAAAGTCGGGGATTTACGAAATCAGCTGTTAAAGACTGCAATCAAAAGTATGTTGGACAAAGTAGAAGGTCAATTCAAACTAGATTCAAGGAACATATGGCTCATTTCAAATATGGTAGAACAGATAAGTCTAGTGTCGCCCAACATGCGTTTGAGAACAGCCGTAAGATAGATAGTAGCAATTTAAGACTAATTAGAATGTAACAAATTCCAGACAGCTGGATGCATTTGAGAGTTTGGAAATTACAAAGTGTAAAAATAGTATGAATGGTGACATAGGGCCAATCCCATACAGCCCGCTCTATTATGTATGGGCTGTACGCTATCATTGAATTAAAACAAAACAACAATGTTATCAGTTCCCACTCATCTCATTAATGTTAAGCTCAAATTTCTATCGCACGAGGGCGCCTTCTACATTTGGGAAACTGTAAATTGGCCCGGCATTCAACCTCCTATGATCTAAAACCTTGTCACCTCTCTGTATATCAAATTAAATTACTAAATTAATAACTGTCACGTCCATTTCACAAGACACAAGCGGAAAGATTACGCACGCATCTGATCTAAATAGAAGCAAACAGCGAGAACACGATCTGAGATGGTCAACATCCATCCCAACTTATCTCTACTACCATTAGAATCCATTATCTCCTGTTATACGTTATACCATCACTTTATCCCATCTATTCATATTAAAGAATGTCATTCGCGTTACTCTGAGCATTAAAAATTTAAATGGCTATTACTTAGTTAAATTTATGCCTATTGGAACGGATAGTAAACACGCTCAGTGCTAGTTGAACCTGAATTTGTCTAAATCTAACAAAGAAAAAATACGTAGGTTTTTCCAATTAAATTATATAACTAATCAAATTTATGCATTGGTTACTTGGCAAGGTTATACAGGGTGATTTTTTTGGGCGTCTGTTAGAAGTATCTCGAGAACGGAAAATTACTTTGATCTTAAAATTTGGCAACGTACTTTCTGCGATAAGATTTATTTATGGAAAACATTTTCCAGGTGAAAGTACTTCCGGAAATATCGGAAGATGACCTTAACTTCGTTATTTTAAATGGAATACCCTATATATTGTATCCTTTCTGGATTCTACGAAAAATTCTAAATACATTTCATGTAGGATGTCCTATACCTTACTTCAACTGTTTTTTTTTAAATATTGACATGTGAATATTGACATTTTTCAATTTTGACACTCTGGAAAATCTAAACGGTTTGAGATCAAACAAAACGGTTTTCACATTCCTATCTTAACTCTTCATAAGCTATCGTTTGACTCTAATTTCAGATTTAACCAAGAGATTAAATTTAATCGAAAATTTTTAATTTCTATAAACTCTGAAATTAGTGTCAACAGATAGGTTCTGAAAAGTTAAGATAGGAATGTGCAAACCGTTTTGCTTGATCTCAAACCGTTTAGATTTTACAGGGTGTCAAAGTTGCAAAATATGTCAATATTTACCCGTCAATATTTCAAAAACAGTTGAAGATAGGTATAGGACATCCTACAAGAAATGTGTTTAGAATTTCACGTAGAATCAAAAAATGAAATAACATATAGGGTGTTCCATTTAAAATAAGCAAGTTGATGTCCACTTCCGGTATAACCGGAGGTGCCACACCCTTTAAAATATTTTGCATTTATAGAACTTTCGTAGTTATGTCCACAGCTAAAATTTGAGAAAAATGCATATATTGATTCTCGAGATACGTCTAATAGGCAATCCACTTTAAGCCACCCGGTAGAAGCCTAAAAATGAAGATAGATTGGCTTTGAAACTGGTTGTTCTTTAGATACAATTTGTCGATTGAATATAATCCTAAGATTACATCATTTTAAAGGTAAGATAAGTTGGTATTGGCGATTCAAATTACCGATGAGGGCGCTGCAAATTGTAGACAAATATGGAGGAAGACGAGTAAAAATTTTGCATTTCATATCACATCATCTAGCAATTTAGCATTCAAATGCCATAAATATAGTTACTTCATGTGTTAGTTAGGGTGACATAAAGGATAAAGAGTGGTAAAAGTAGTCATACGTCCCATAAGTGCTTCATTGCTAATTACATGATTTTTTGGGTTGAAACAAGTACTCTAGTTTTTGTTTACTTACATTTTGGACTAAAATAAGTGTGGCAAACTGTATGGTGATACCTTATTAGTGCTTGTTTTTTGTTAAATAATGTTTAAATTAAAATATATTCTGCTTTTATATGACTAACGGTAGAAAAGTATAGACAAACAGCAACAAAGTGGTTATGTTGTGTAAATAAACGTATTCTCTGTTATTAAATTGTTACATGCCTTTTGGAGAAATGAATGAGAAACAGTTTCTTATACTAGGGCCAAACTCCTACCTATCTTCAATTTTAAACACTTCTATTGACACATTTTGTGGAATGACACCCGTAAACACGGCAAGCAGTTTGTGTTGTGCTGATTTCTTTTAAATGCCATTTTAAAATGTAAAAATAAAGATGTACAAATACTAACCACGTCGTTTTTAACTTTGGAATACCAAAAAATCACAAGCACCACTAAATTATTACGTTAAACAAACCCAAATACGTGTTATTTATCATTATATCAGCAATAAGCCTCCAAAAATTACCTTTTAAGTAGGTTCAAATATTTTCATGCAGAGGACGCATTCATTTTTGGAATCGCCAATATGGTTGGAATTTATCCTGTAACTGTATCGAGATATTTTTGACCTAGGTATATAACACACAGGAAACCTGGGTAGTATATTATGTATGCCTCACGGTATATGGTTAATTTAATCCCTATACTCGTTTCCCCCATCCCCCGAAACTGCTACCTAACTACCTAGCCTTCCTACAAATTTCGAGAAAATGATATAGTATTGAGAACTATTAGTAAAGAGGACGATTGGCTCATGTAATGTAAAAAACACCTACACCAAAAACCCTACGCTCCTTCGTATCGCCCCCTTACCTCATTCGTAACACCTCACGAAATGTCAGGGTGGATTTATAATCGGCACATTTGAGTTCAGCCGAGCTAACCATAATTCACTTCATTCAGTACTCAAAGAACAAGTATGGTTCTTTGGGTGCTATCTAATTTACAAGTTCAAGTTACCAAGTCAACTGATTTTATCGTCGTTTATATCTCATTCCCACTTACCCCATGCCAGAGCAGAAACATCAATCGATACCGGTTTTATCGAGACCTAGATCTGACGGACTACGAAACCATATAACACAAATAGGGCACGACACCGTAAGCAATAATCCAATTACATAAGTGTACAGATGCATTTGCCGAACGAGAACACCTACTTCAATTTGTACCAAAGTGATATCATTCTCACGAGACGTCTACTTGCGGCATTTTTACCACAATTGGTCTAATAAAATGTTCTAAAATGGGGTAATAACGACGATGACCTCAAGTTCAATCTTACAGTCACATAAAATAAAGGCACTTTAAATCTCCACTATCACTTGAAAAGGTACACGGGGTGTTTCAGAACGGACGTTCACCTCAAAACTTGCATCTCAAAAAGTAAACGAAATACGAGTTGGTAGAATGGAGAAACTGTTGAAAATTATAATGTAAAAATACGAAATAAACTATAAATCTAGATTTGTGTTTTATTTTCGGAAAATAAACAAATCTAATACCTAATTTATATTTTTACGGTTTTGTTTTGAAAACATGTTTTAATATAACAGCCACAACTTATTTAAATGAAGAATAACATTTATTGATTTTTCCAATTATATACAGGGTGTCCACCTAGTGCGCGTAAGTCCAATATCTAGGTTAATAAAAGAGATAACTTAATTTTTTTTTCTACAGGGTTGTCTAATATCCCGAGCTGCACAAAATGAAAATATATTTACATATTCAGGGTGTTCAGTTTTTCCTGGACAGGTACCAACTTCATTTTTTTAAATGGAAACCTATATTTTTTATTGCTTTTTCGAACTAAACCCTTGATTTTAGTAGGACTTTCATCAGCCTTCCCTATACCTAACTTAAACTGTTTTTGAAATATTGACTGGTGAATATTGACATTTTTGCAACTTTGACACCCTGTAAAATCTAAACGGTTTGAGATCAAGCAAAACGGTTTGCACATTCCTATCTTAACTTTTTATAAGCTATCGTTTGATACTAATTTCAAATTTATCCAAGAATTAAAAATTTTCAAAATTTTCGGAAAATTTTTAATTCCTGGATACATTTGAAATTAGTATCAAACGATAGCTTATAAAAAGTTAAGATAGGAATGTGCAAACCGTTTTGCTTGATCTCAAACCGTTTAGATTTTACAGGGTGTCAAAGTTGCAAAAATGTCAAAATTCACCAGTCAATATTTCAAAAACAGTTTAAGTTAGGTATAGGGAAGGCTGATGAAAGTCCTACTAAAATCAAGGGTTTAGTTCGAAAAAGCAATAAAAAATATATATTTCCGTTTAGAAAAACGAAGTTGGTACCTGTCCAGGAAAAACTGAACACCCTGAATATGTAAATATATTTTCATTTTGTGCAGCTCGGGATATTAGACAACCCTGTAGAAAAAAAAATTAAGTTATCTCTTTTATTAACCCAGATATTGGACTTACGCGCACTAGGTGGACACCTTATAGGTAAGTATTTTGTTTGTTGTCATTCTAAAGTATTTGTGTCTACATTAAAGTGTATAAATAATATTTTACTCTGCCAAACAGATTTATTAAATAATTTCAACATATTTACAAATGTTTTCAAAACTTTTAATAACCTTATTTTGTAAAACAATACTTTCAATGTTTAATTGAAATAAAACTCCAAGCAACGATATAAAGCTTACAAAATCATTATCAGGCATATTTAAGGTTGTGTTCCGATATTATCCGCGACCAACCAGGATTTCGGTTAACCGAAATATTGGTAAACCTGAAAAATGTGTAATTAAGGAACTGGCTGGTTAATCAATATGGATGATGAATTGTTTTTATTGGGATTCATTCAACCTTAAATACCTTCATATTCCGTGCTTAATTATTACTCTAGTCTTCAGTCAAAAAATAAATGAAACAGCAGATAATTTGGTATATTATAGTAAGATATAAGTAGTTTATAAGTAGATATAAGTGTAGCTTTCAGTCGACTTGGTCAAGTTTACTACAGAATACAATACAGAAAAGTAGAATTTATAAATATTTATTATACCTAACTCTTAACGCAAGAACACCACCCCATCTGCCTTCACCATCTAAACAAAATATAATTAAAATCGTTGAGAGAATTGATTTTTCTTCTCTCAACGCTAAAACCTAACCTGCTAACTCTTCGGTTGACCAATGCACCGCTCCCAGAGCACGGTCAATATTTTGACATTTGGTTAACCTTTTTCAGGTGACCACAGTTCCAAAATTAAAGAATTTTCAGGAATTTTTATTTAATGGAACGCTTAACTGGGATTTTGGTTAACGAAGTTTAATATCGGAACACAACCTAAATTGACAAATAAATCGAAAATTGCATTTTCGTAATAGTACCAATATAAAACCTATTCATTCAAATTTTGGTGTGCTTTACAATACTATTCATAGGATAGTAGTATCATATTACTACTATACTATCTATCTATTCACAAATATCGCAAGTTTATTTAGTGACACATTTTTTATTAAATCATTAAATTATTTTTTGATTAAATACCATTACAAAATTCAATTCTAAACATGTTGCTTCTGGAATTCGGTTTTAACTACAAACTGAGTTATTAAAATTAACGAAACTTAAGGCACTTTACTTAAAAAACTAAATAAATTGAAAATGAATTAAATGAATGAATTACAGGAAGGAATAGAAGAGATATGCTTCTGATAATCTATTGCGGCAAGACTCACAAATTGGCGATTCAAATTACCGATGAGGGCGCTGCAAATTGTAAACAAATATGGAGGAAGACGAGTAAAGATTTTGGATTTCATATCACATCATCTAGCAATTTAACATTCATCTGCCATAAATATAGTGACTTCATGTGCTAGTTAGGATGAAATAAAGGATAAAAAGAGTGGTAAAAGCAGTCAAACGTCCCATAAGTGCTTCATTGCTAAATATATGAATTTTTTTGGTTGAAACAGGTACCCTAGTTTTTGTTTACTTACATTTTGGGCTAAAATAAGTGTGATAAACTGTATGGTGATACCATATTAGTGCTTGTTTTTTGTTAAATAACGTTTAAATGAAAATATATTCTGTTTTTATAAGACTAGTAATAGAAAAGTATAGACAAACTGCAACAAAGTTGTTAAGTTGTGTAAATAAACGTGTTCCCTGTTATTAAATTGTTACATGCCTTTTGGAGAAATGAGTGAGAAACAATTTCTTAAACTAGGGCCAAACTTCTACCTATCTTCAATCTTAAACACTTCTATTGACACCTTTTGTGGAATGACACCTATAAACACGGTAGTTTGTGTTGCGCTGATTTCTTTTGAATGCCATTTTAAAATGTAAAAATAAAGATGTACAAATACTAACCACGTCGTTTTTAACTTTGTAATACCAAAAAGTCACAAGTACCACTAAATTTTTACGTTAAACAAACCCAAATACGTGTTATTTATCATTATATCAGCAATAAGCCTCCAAAAATTACCTTTTAAGTAGGCTCAAATATTTTCATGCAGAGGGCGCATTCATTTTTGGAATTACCAATAAAAAGGAGTATTCTTCGTCCGGCCATATTTATTATCATAAAAATCATCATAAAAGTTAAAGTTTTCCAATTTTGATCGAGTGAAAGCATATATCGAAATTACGTAGCTGGTGTCCCGCAATATGGCAAGCTATTATTTAATCTCGGATTATAAAAATCAGCCCACCGGTTTCTTGTAGAAAATTCCCCATCATAAATGAATGCCCCCCAGTTGGAGAAAGTCCAGTTTAAAAAATCCACAAAGGCAAAGTTCACCGTCCGTTATTAAGATGGGAGATAATTTAGAGGATCAGAACAGATTTTAATTTCACTTTCGAATATATTATAAGTGCGGGATAATTTATTTCTATTAAACCAGGAAGAAAATCCGAAGTTTATTTTCGACAAGGCGGTCGCTTCAAACATCGGTGGGCTGTTTGATTACAAGCCACTTACCGAAATGTGACGTCTATTATAAATTACGACCCGTAGCCTTGGATCCATGAAGGCGGATACCCGTTTTAGAAATTATATTAGGTTTTACAAACAGCTTTATCGGGTACAGAAATAATAATAATAAAAAAATTAATATTAAACAGTATGTTCAACATATTTATTTGAAGATGCCGAAAACAACTACTCCACGGTCAATTGGCGATTCAAGTTACCGATGAAGGCGCTGCAAATTGTAAACAAATATGGAGGAAGACGAGTAAAAGTTTTGCATTTCATATCACATCATCTAGCAATTTAGCATTGAACTACCATAAATATAGTGACTTCATGTGCTAGTTAGGGTGAAATAAAGGATAAAAAGAGTGGTAAAAGCAGTCATACGTCCCATAAGTGTTTCATTGCTAATTATATGAATTTTTTGAGTTGAAACAGGTAGGTACCCTAGTTTTTGTTTACTTACATTTTGGGCTAAAATAAATGTGATAAACTGTATGGTGATACCATATTAGTGCTTGTTTTTTGTTAAATAATGTTTAAATTAAAATATATTCTGTTTTTATAAGACTTATAATAGAAAAGTATAGACAAACTGCAACAAAGAGGTTATGTTGTGTAAATAAACGTGTTCCCTGTTATTAAATTGTTACATGCCTTTTGGAGAAATAAATGAGAAACAGTTTCTTATACTAGGGCCAAACTTCTACCTATCTTCAATCTTAAACTTCTATTGACACATTTTACGGAATGACACCCATAAACACGGCAGTTTGTGTTGTGCTGATTTCTATTGAATGCCATTTTAAAATGTAAAAATAAAGATGTACAAATACTAACCGCGTCGTTTTTAACTTTGTAATACCAAAAAATCACAAGCACCACTAAATTATTACGTTAAACAAACCCAAAATTCATGTTATTTATCATTATATCAGCAATAAGCCTTTAAAAGTTACTTTTTAAGTAGGTTCAAATATTTTCATGCAGAGGACGCATTCATTTTTGGAATCGCCAATATGCCCCGACTTTGTCAATTGTCAGGCAGATAGTAGCACACACCCAAAGAGGGCACTACGGTGTGTTTCTCACCGCTACTAGTATGTTCAACAGTTTAAATGGTAAGCTCCAAACACGCATATTTTACCACGCAATAATTGACCATTAAAAACCATTGTAACCATTGAAAAATACACCTTTTTGAGTAATTATGTCCATTAATTATTGCGTGGTAAAATATGCGTATCACCTCTATACTCTATATAATCTGATTGAAAATTAACACCCTTTTTTTGGACATATCTCCTTTATTATTAGAGATAGACCAAGATGGACCCATAATACCTTACATGACCGTATTCGTAAAAAAAGAGTTCGATCCAAATATGTAAACTAGTAGTGGGTGTTCCATTTAAAATATTAAAGTTTATATCGGCGTAGCTTCATTGAGGTCGCTCTGTAGAAGAAAATCAACGTGTCCGAGCGATTTTTCAAAAACTTTACCATTTTCAAAATAATGAATTTATGCCAGATTTTATGAACTCACTGTACAGGGTGAGTCAACCATAGAGTAAAGTTCATTATCTCATTTGTTTCGAGGATTACAAAAAAACGTTAAATACAAAAGTTTTATAGAATATTAAGGTGCACAGTTTAAAATTATTTTTGAGTATACAGGGTGGTTCAAAAAAGCGTGGCGAATATAACATAAGTTTTTTTAAATGGAACACCCTATTTTCTAATTTATTTTTAGATTTTACATGAAATTCTATAACTTTTTTGTTAATAATGTCATATACCTAAACCCAGTAGTTTTTCTAATATTTTAATTTTTTTAGAAAAATATTAGTTTTTACTCTTATAAGAAACTGACAGTATCGCCATTGTTTCTGAAGGTGGAATACTCAAATTTGGTACAAACGTTCTATAAGGATGACAACAAAGGTATATGTAAATAAATTTGAGTTAAATACTACAGGGCCTTCAAAATAAATTTATACATTTCGACTATTTTATCTAAAAAAATATCAATTTTTTTAAATGGTACACCCTATATATTATTATTTTTTCTGATATATTTTACAAAACACGTCAACTTTTATTGAGTATGTCATATACCTAGTTTTTGTAATTTGGGAGTTATTTTGATTTTATTCATTTTTACACTTGTTTTTATTACACTAATGGATTCATTGGGTGGCTCCCTCGATCATGTGATTTAACACCTTTAGATTTCTTTTTGTTAGGCTACTTTAAAGATCGTATTTATGTGAATTCCCCTACAACACCAGATGATATGGAAAATAGGATACGAGATACCTGGAGGACAATAAACACTCTTTATGCTAAGGAACGCGCAAGAAAATATAGTAACAAGACTAAACATGTGTATCTAAGTAGACGGGCATATTTTTGATCATTGATTACTCCATAATAATTAAAAATAAGTTACTTAGTAGGGAAATTATTATTCTTTATATTAGTTTATGTTTCCACAATAGCGTAGGTAAGTGTAAAAAAGAATAAAATCAAAATAACTCGCAAATTATGAAAACTAGGTATATGACATAGTCAATAAAAGTTGAAGGCTTTTGTAAAATCTATCAGAAAAAATAATAATATACAGGGTGTGCCATTTAAAAAAATAGAAATTTTTGAAGTTAAAATATTCGAAATGTGTAAATTTATTTTGAAGGCCCTGTAGCATTTAACTCAAATTTATTTACATATACCTTTGTTGTCATCCTTATAGAACGTTTGTACCAAATTTGAGTATTCCACCTTCAGAAACAATGGCGGTACTGTCAGTTTTTTATAAGAGTAAAAACTAATATTTTTCTAAACAAATTAAAATAGAAAAACTACTGGGTTTAGGTATATGACATTATTAATAAAAAAGTTATAGAATTTCATGTAAAATCTAAAAATAAATTAAAAAATAGGGTGTTCCATTTAAAAAAACTTATGTTATATTCGCCACGCTTTTCTGAACCACCCCGTATACTCAAAAATAATTTTAAACTGTGCACCTTAGTATTCTATAAAACTTTTGTATTTAACGTTCTTTCGTAATTATCGAAACAAATGAGATAATGAACTTTACTCTATCGTTGACTCATCCTGTATACACGCCAGTTTTGTGGATGTCCGCTTCGCGAGAACCAAGATATATGGAGAAATCGCATTTTCTCAACTTTTCGCGCGAGCCCTTCCCCTGTGAAAGGCAAAGTTCGACGACAGGAAACGAATAATGGCTCTTCTCACTCACACTTCACACTTATCTTTCATCCGCCCAGATATCGGGCAAGATGCAACTGCCTCGATTGCTTGGAGGCCAATAAACGTTTTGTAAAATTCTCAAGGTAACAATTATAATTACCAATCATTTTATATTTGTAGCATTTATAACAAGCAGGAATGTAACCATTCAGGAAAAATATAATTAGAAAAAATACTACACAAGTTTTCCACAAACGATGCAAATAAAACTTTTAAAAACGGCTCAAAATACCAAAATTACCAAATAACTGCACGAAATGCAGAACGGTTCTTAAATGAAGCGAAAAAATTGAAAAATATGATACTAGTGCAAAGAATTTTTAGCGACAAATGTAGATTTGGAAAAATATCTAAAATAGGGTGAAAATTTTATACCAGTTGTTTTAAGCCAATCAGATGTCTTGTTTTTGGCAGGTTACTATGGCGACAATCCAAATTTTTCGGAAATTTTTTCAGTCACGTAACCTAGTTGAAAAATTAATAAGTGATAATTTCTCTGGCTTGACAGCTGTCACATGCAGATATCAGAATAACAACAGTGGCATAGATTAATTTTTACAAATATTTATTATCACTTCAATAATAAGTACGTACATGTTAATTATTAACAACTTGAATTATCAATTCCAAGTTTTTCTGAAATTCATATTCCACTTCTTTTTTCATCAATGGCGAATAAAGTAAAGAGTTATGGTTTTCTTCACTAAATGTCTATGCTTCATGAAATGAAAGTAATACTTCGTTATAATTTTGTTGTTCTCAATACTGGATTTATGGATGAAATATGGAATAATTTCACGAAGAATATTGTTCATACCTCTGAATAGATCTTCTTGTTCGGGATTTAAACCAGAATTGGTCACCAAATATGTTAAATATTTTATATTTTTATGAAAAATTTCAATATGCCCAGATTCCGTACAAAATGAACAAAGATTGTACGATTTTCTATTCATTTTGTTATATTTTCTTTGCGACAACAAAATTTCAATACGCTGCAACCCGAAAATACACAACATCGAGAAGCGAAGCAAACAATGAAAACCATGACAACAATTATTGAAAACAGTCGATTAAGTGGTGTCGCTATGTGATTGTGTGTTCTCGGCTGCAACAGTCACAGCCAACTTCGTAGATTTTGTTTCCTACCTAAATACATACCGCGTTAAATTGTCATCGACTATGCAAGTCATAATTAATTTTTCTTTCTCTCTAGTAGTAGATTATTAAAGTAAGAAGGAATATGTGATTTTGAGAATCGTTTTTTTTTCACTAGGGCAAAGGGAAAATGAAAAAAAAATTCAAACCATTTGAAAAACAAAACACCTATCGTCGAATATAACACATGTACACCTATATTTCCCTATTCTCTAGTACTGTAATATTGTGTGATTTAAATAGAATATAATCAACTTGATACAAAGATGCAAACCTTGTTTTACTAGAGTACAAGGAAATGAAAACACCAAACCTCAAAACAAAATAAATGCTTGCCAAATTGTAAAAAATTGTATTTTTTTAAAATAATTTTTGGTATAAAATTTTCTTACCGAATCTCCCACGTGCTTGAATTAAAAACCGGAAATTTTGTCCTCGTGCACGAATATTTTAAGAAAATTATCCCTCGTCTTCGACTCGGGATAATTTTCAAAATATTCGTGCACTCCGAAAAATTTCCGGTAATAATTCAAGCACTAGGGAGATTACAAGTGAAAATTTCCATTAGCGAAAGTTTCCAAATTGTGTCCCAATTTTCCTCTTTACATATTTAAAACACCAGCAAATAAATACATGGCAGCCTGACAAAACTCGTGCTAAAACGCATAATTTGCGATCAAAAAATGAATACTCACTTTTCTATCCCGGAATATCTCTTTGCTTCATTCCTTATCTTTATGAGAATATACTCATTATAATATCCTCTGAAAGGCATATTGACTAAAATCGCAACCAAAAATCACTAACTGCCGGTCTATAATTAGTCCCTCTATAATTTTGGCCAAAAACTATAGCTACGTCACCGAGGATGATATAAATATTCATTCCTGATATAGTTTATAAAACAAACAAAAAAAAAAAAAACGCTATTGCGCGATTTCTTTAAATACCTACTGCGATTGTTCCTAATTAACCAAAAAAATAAGGTTTACATCTGAAATAAATAACAATATTTAACTCATAGTTAAAAGTGTTTACGTAAATAAACACTATGAAGTTGCTTTGTTTACAAAAGTGTAAACCACAATATAGAAAATAATTATTATACACTATACCATAAGTGGAAAAAAAACTGTAAACCCAAATATGATAAATGTGTCATGGCAACATGTGGGTAAACTGTTAACTACTTTCATTCATAAAAACAAAGTTGGTATAAAAGTTTATATTCTGCTAGTTCGAAATAAAAGAAAGTATTTCACACATCGCCACACATTACGTTCATATTTGGTAATATCGATTAGCGAAATTAAGGGTATAATAATCAGCCAATTATCAGCTTTTATGGAAATTAGTTTAAGTTTTTAAACCAAAACAAGCAATGAAGGTTCAGCTGCTAAGTACCTACTAATTAGAAAATCAGATAGTAGCAGCAAAACTAAACATAAACAATACGTAAACAGTAATTATTATAAATAATCTTGCTAACCTAGATTTTCGAGGAATAATCAGATAAGTAAAAAATTACTTGCAAGTCAAGTATTTACATGTTCATTTAAAGATATTCATTCAAATACATAAACTAAGAAATTACACATCCAAATATTATGATTCAATGTAGTTGTAAATTTTCCTTGTTACCTACAACATACGTACGCAAAGGAAAACCTCATTATTTGAGGAAATATGTCGTAAACAATCTACTGTGGGTGCTACATGCACCCTCTACTACTGAATTACAAGGTATATCCAGACGTAATCTCAAATTCTCTAATGATTGTCTTTTAATATATTTTTCGTTATTCAATAATCCCACTTCTGATTTTAAAAATACTCGACAATGAATATCATAAAGTTATCAATCAGAATTAAGGCCAAAATCAAATGGAGCATAGAGCAATAGAGGCAATTAAACAAGATGTTGATCCAAATACACAAACTAAGAAATTACACATACAAATATTATGATTCAATATAGTTGTAAATTTTCCTTGTTACCTACAACATACGTACACAGAGGAAAACCTTATTATTTGAAAAAATATGTTGTAAACAATCTACTGTGGGTGCTATACGCACCCCCTACTACTGAATGACAAAGTATATCCAGATGTAATCGCAAATTATTGTCTTTTAATATATTTTTTTTATTCAATAATCCCACTTCTGATGACATGTATGTTTCGGTTGCTTAAGTTCATACTGAATATATTTTATTCATCTTTTGACTACTTTATCATCAAACAGGTGCAAATGCGCCAATAAACAAATAGAAAAAAATTGTAACAAAGATATATACTATAGATAGATATAGATAATAACTCCTATGGCACAAATATATTATTATTTCATACAGATTTTAGACGTTTTATGTCTACAAAGTTCGGACATTTGCTTGAAAAGTACACTGGAACGTAAAAGTAAAAAACCAAAAAGATAAACCTACACTAATAAGGAGGCACTTACCTGGCTGAGTCCGACCCTGTAACTCGACAACTCCAAGTCCAAAGCCAGCAGCATGTCTTCCACAGCCTTTCGTTCGTCCAGTACCGGACTACTGGAGATTTTGTGGTCGCCAGCCAAGAGGTGGAACTTCCTCCTGAATTCGCCCAGCGGAAGGAAGTTCGGGAAGCCCTGCTTGTGGAGCCTGACGGCTTCAAGGATCTGGCCGCCCCTAATCTATAACAAAAAAAAAAAAATAAATAATAATAATAATAATAAAATAAATTTTTTTTTATATGTATGGGGTGTAGAAATTTTGTTGCTTTTCTAGGAATACTGGAGAACTATAAGAGATATGAGAAAATTGATGAAGCATTCTGAATGGTGCTTTTTTTAGATAAATTTGAAGGTGAAAACAAAAATTGACAATCATCTTTTGTAATCAAAGAGTAAGGAAGACTTTGATTTTTTATCTGTTTGGTGCATGTCGATATTTGGGTTGTTTATAAAATTAAAGTAATTTATTCTTAAACTGCTATTAAGCAACACTAATAGGCCACCAGTTTTATACATATCAGCGATGAGAGTTGCATACGGTTGTCTTGATTCAAAAAGGTTAGCAGTTTCAATTTAGCTAGTGATTTTTAATGCCATGTATTAGAAACGAGCAAATAATTTGAAAATATTGATGCTTGGTTTTCAACACAGTAAGTTATACCGTGTTGAACGAGAAATTTCGTCACAACGTATATATTTTTATAATTGAATACAGAAACCCCTTTTCTACAAAAGAAAGAAGAGCAATATATTTGACCAAAAGATCAAAGAATTGGTACAAACATTATTGTGATCTGAATAATCAATAAATTTTAGCAAAAAATTAACTTAGAGCGGGCACAAGTGCTCAGAATGACAATTTCGATGTACAACTCGATTACAAAGATACATTGTCCTCGTTTCACATCATAATCTATATTTATACAATTGGGATGAAATGCAACATGTGGACAACCATGCCTGTGCCATAAAAATACCTTCTGGATGTATCCAGATAATTATATAATATTAAGATTTATTTCCTCCTAAAAACCTCCCTAACTCATGAGGTTTTCCAGGTTTCCCTCATTCCAGCACTGATTGGTGGTTAGGGCCTATCAACGTAAGTCGTTCTCGGCGCAAATGCGGCCCGCGAAATAATAATATTCCGCCCTCCCTCCCACACACGTCTAAGTCTTCCAGGCTAATCCTTATGATTAGAATAAGCAATAGAGATATTATATTATTATTTCAAACATTTAGATCAATAAGACCTTTCGTGCCATACTGGCTACTACTACTCTATTGCCCATACTGGCTATTAGGTAAACTACTAACAATTTACTATCACATGAATAGGGGCAGATCTCCGAATTCGCATTTCCTACCTGTGATCGAAGTAGCGGCACGTTTATCAACGAGTCCTCGGGCTGGCCCGCAGTCTTCACTGCCAGCAGCGAAGCGTTGGTCTCGCACAGCCCTGCATTGTGTTGGGGCAAAAGGCAGTGCACGAATCTCAGTTTGGTCCTTCGTAGGGTCTCTACTAATCCGTCGATCGTGAACTTCGTCTAGAAATAACATAAGTTTAACCGCAATGAACGTAAGCGACCTGGAAAACTTACTTGTAGACAAACACTCTTCCTTTTAATACCCGCAGTGCCAGCCGTACACGTCCTCCTAATACTAGAAGCCCTCCTCAGCGATTGGGAACCCTCTATACCGACTAAAGAACCTCCGAAACTCGAAGCTCCCAACCCTCGCAAGTTTACAAACAGCTTGCTGAGCTCCTCTCTGAAACAGAAAACAAAACATCATGTTTCGTCCGTATTTGTCCCGCTCCTGATTTTCTGACATTATTCCACTTCTGATTCAGAATTTGCATGGTAATTCTGGTGGTTCTACATTGTTAAAGAAGTTGAAACTGATTGTTCTACTTACTTGCAACTCTCTTGGAGAATGGTCATAGCGGCCCTAGATATAGGATTTTCTCTGCTATGCTTCAACCAACCCCTTGCCGAATACAATACCGGATTGGTACCCTGCAAGTGTTGTAGGATGAACTGGTTGTTTCCAGGCGCTTTTCTCAGCAACAGCTGATGATCTCTGTCACCATAATGTGTGAAGAGTCTTTCTAGGAACGAATCATCTGAAGAACCTGGATAGATGGCTTCTTCATCTAACAGCCAAAGGAGTCCCCTTCTATCACCTATATGAGAAAATTCGGTTAAAAACACATCTGATTGAATCAAATCTATAACACACCTTCGTGGAGGTCAGTCTGTGAAGTCCTAATGACGGTATTCTGAGCCGGTTTATCCAGAAGATTGACCAGAGGCATAGGATTGATCAAATTCTCGTTTTCGTTTTCATCGTAGACAAAATCAATGTTTTCCTGTAGGTACCTGTCGCGGGGTGCTACCAAATTCGTGTGATGGAAGAGGAGCTGCAGTCTTTCCTGCAGGTAATTGTGGCAGAGGTCCTCGAAGGAAGCACCCGTCTGCCTACCACAAGTGGCGGGATTTTGAAAGCCTGGAATGTCGACTAGAAGAATCGAGGTAACAGTATATGAGGGCGCGGAAATCGACCTACAAAATAAGAATGTATTTAAATGCTGTTGTTGATAAAAATGATCCCACTTCTGATAACATTGTCCCCCTTCTGATAAATGCAGAAAAATATGTGCAATGTAAAAATATGTAATAAAATTTACCTATTTATCAAGGATGCAACACAGTTGAACACCTCAGCATATAAACCAATAATAATCCCTTCAACGGCTTCCAATCCAACAGCATCCCTTTCCAACCCTTTATCTATAGGCGAAGGAGTCCTAAACGGTGCCCTGGGCGTATTTGGAGTGCCCATGCCCCCAGAAGCCAGACCAAAGATGACCCTGGAAAGCTCCTCAACTGTTGTCCCCAAGAGGGTGGCAGCCCTTTGAGCGCTTTGTGGGTTGGCAAACTGATACCGGTTGTTATTACCTGCTGCAAAGAAAAAATTGAAATGCTACCGAGCTCCACAAGGTTCTAGTTTGGGGGCTAGTTCATTACATATATTTTATAAATGATTATTGAAGTTAATAATATCAAAATACATTGACGATAAATGTTTGGACTAACCTTTAACTGCTCCTGCACACCCCAAGTGGAAAATGGCGGCCAGCACGGAAAATATCAGTTTCTGTTCGGTCTCAGTAATGCCCAAAACGTTCAGGGAGTTGCATACTTTGACAAATTCCAGCTGCGCCCTCTGCTTATCCTCGTGTTTCTGAAGCATGGTCAGGAAGGGATTGTTCTCATTGCCCGACAAACTGTCCAGATACAGCTCCTTCCTCAAGTTACCTTCCACGCCGGAGAGCAGCCGATGCATAATGTGGAACGTCGTCTCGTTCTCCACCTTCCTCGTTATCCTGGTCTTCTCCAGCATGAACACCTGCAGGCTGGCCGAGGCTATCACGCCGCTCTGGTCGAAGTCCAGACTGAAGAACTGGGTGAATCTGGTGGCGTTGGTGTTCATCACCGTCTTGCAGTTCCCGAAACTCTCCAAGACGGTCCAGAGAGCCGTCAGCTTCTCCAGCGTCAGGAGTTTGTTCACCGTCCCGGCAGCCGTGACTAGGTATTGGACACAGTGCCGGAAGTTGGTGGTTTTTCCAGAACCGCTGCGGCCGAGGAAGACCAGGCTTTGGTCTCTGCGAGTGGAGAGCATCGCGTGGTAGGAAGTCTGGGCCATGGAATAGATGTGAGGGGGCATGTCTTCGGATTTACATCCCTTGAAGAGCGCCACCACCTGAAACATAAATTATTAATGATAAGAAAAATCACACCGGTGTAAATCTGGCGATTTTAACGACTATTGCTTACATTATGTATTTTTGGTAGAAAACTTACCTTCTCGGAATATATTGCCAAGGGGGCCATGGGATTTACGACTAAAAGCGTGTTGTTCCCAGCATAAGTGTGGATGAGGTTCGTAGCGTATCGTTGTCGTAGGGTATGTAGTATACTGGACTCGTTTAGATGTCGCAATGTTGCTAAATCTTCTGCTCGATCAAATTGAGGAGGGTTAGCCTGAATAAAAAAGTTATCCTTAATTCAATTCTATGTTTTTAAAGATCATAACTTGGCATTACAAGGCAACCTGGCACTGTGTCAAGATCTAAACCATTTCTCTTAATATTCATAAAAATAATTCATATATGAATTGGTGACCCATTGTCACCAAAAACTTATACCTTGTGGTAACAAATCACGTTTTTCCTATTTCTTTTTTTTATTATTATTTTAAATAAGATAAATTAATTGTATCTACAAGTAAACACCAGAAATAAGCAAAGTGAAATGACCGGAAAACCGAAAAAGAGTAGATCTGTGTTGTCACATTTATTTCTAAAGTATTCTTATTTAAAACAGGAAACGTATTAATTACCTTATTTACACATTTTTTTACTTGTCTTTAACGTCCCTTATCCCTATTGTACTTTAGTAAAGCAAACACAATGTTTAATTTGTCTTTTACTTAATAATATCACAAGTATAAAGATATATCTTTATACTTGTGACAATATCAAGGAATTTCCGAATATGTGGCAACTGCGAAAGTCGTAAAGTTGACGACAAGCTGTTCATCCTTAATTAACATACATATTCTTGCATTTACGCTTTCTTTTCTCTGAGCTTCACCGACGTTGATTGGTCGAATCAGGAACCAACAAGCGACTGCGCTCGAGGTAGTAGGGAAACAGTGGCGTGATGTTGGGTTATTTCGCGCGCGTTTCTTAACGGTAAAAATTGTATATAAATTGATAATGGGTACCTATATTACATTTTTACATGTATACATTACATGTAAAAAATGTTTTTTATAGTTTTCCATTGAAATTTTTCGGTAATTATTTACTTTAGCGTAAAACTATCAAAATTTTCTGAAATTTTGTCTACCACCATTTTCGTAAATGCCGCTATTTTTCCTCAAAAACTACATTCGTCCACAAAAAATAACTTTTAGATTTGTATTCAGCATACCCGAAAATAGGATAGGCAAAATTTCAGGACAATTTGAGAGTTTTACGCTAAAGCAAATAATTTTTCACCTAATGACAAATCTAAAAATGTCTATATTAACTAGACATTTTCAGATTTGTATTTTTTTTACCATTGGGCATATTACAGTTAATATATACTAGAAGTATTTTATAGAATAGTATACGAGTATATATTAACTGAAATGTGCCCAATGGTAAAACAGAATACGCACGCCTATGCATCATCGCATTTTACCAGATCGGCGAGGTCATTCCACTTTGGTTAATTCTGGTCTTGACTTTTAATATATCACAATATTTTAAGTTACGAATAGGCTAACGTGACATCGATAAAGAACTAAAATGAATCATAAATGTATCGAAATACCTTTTCTATGTCGTCTTCATCGACGGAGAGGACATCTCCTGTCGCCTCCAGCCGTATCCTTAATTTTCCCGGTTCCTGAGACCCATTCTCGTTCCTGGCGGCGGCGAAGCCGCCCCTGTGCATCAACCAAACTTTTTCCGCGTCTAGCCATAGTCTCTCCTTGGCTAAATGTTCCTCCGATTTCGCCTGCAACCAAAAATACAGAATTTAAAAAATATATCAGCATTACAAGCGAACAAGGTAGATTTTATAATTTTTACGAATATATCAGTGTCTACCAGCAATACGATAACACTGGTGTAAAGCAGCCAGAAGCCCTGATCTTAATCCAATTGAACCATGTCAAAGAAATCATTAGAAACTGTAAACTGTACTAGAGCTAGGGTTTTTCTTTTTCGAAAACATTCCTTAGTTTTTAAAATCTATTATTACATTTGAACTTTCAATATATTCGCACAGAAAATCGTGGTGATTCACGTTCTATCGGCGTAATTATTCAAAATGATTACAGAATCTATTCACGTATGAGTAACTAGCAATCCGCCTATTAATAGAATCATTTCCTTAGTTATATGTGAGGAATTTCAGTGCTATACCATCTCCGACGACTATTAAAAGTCAAGTTGTTGTGCATTTAGGAATGTATTCGAACTATTCTACTAGAATAAATAGGCGGAAAAATGTGAGAATACATCATTTGTACATGTAGACAGCGGCGTACTATTTTTGCATCAGTATTATACAGGGTGTTCCAAGATAATGTGACATATTTTAAAGGCTTATAACTTCAAGGCAAAATGAGATAGCGACGAGCGGTTTTCACTGGTGCTCTTAATCTTACAAAAAGTTTTCTTTTGTCATCGGTACTAGTTTGTTTTATTTCTACAGGTGCTTGAAAAATTGCCACCTTTTAATTTAAAATTGTGATGATTTTTCAAATGGAACAACCTATAGATTATATTACTATTCGATAGAGACACTTTTATAGTTTGATACAGTTGTACCAAAAAATAAAGGAGTTATATCAATTTACACACCAGCAAATTTCAATAGACCATAATTTTTTTGGAAGATTGTACTTTATTTTTTTTACATTGTCAGTACAGAATAACGGTATGCATCAACTAAAGCTATTATTAAGAAAAGAACTAATTTAATGCAAATTTATACAGCATAAATTACCAAGTTATTGAAACAAAAACACCAATTAAGAAGAATTCACTTTTAATATACAGACATATGTATTGTACATCTTTAATTTTTGAGGTTAAATTGCTGAATGTGCCCACCGTTTTCTTCAATACACTTTTGCAATCTAAACTGTATATCGTTAAAGGCAAGTTCTAACATTTCCGATGTTATGGTCTGAAAAACATTAGTTAAGTTATGTTGTAGTTGTTTTTTATTTTATACAACAGGATTATAATAACGACCTTTGACGTAACCCCATAACCCCATATCAAAAATCAGGTACCGTTAGTTCGGGAAAATGTGCAGGGCATTCTATTGGTCCGGCTCTACCTATCTATCCTTTGATGCATTCCGTTATTCTGTACTGACAATTTAAAAAAAATAAAATGCGATCTTCCAAAAAAATTATGGTCTATTGAAAAGGGCTGGTGTGTAAATTGAAATAACTTCTTTATTTTTTGATACAACTCTATCAAACTATACATTTTTGAAAAGAAGAAAACTGTCTCTATCGTATGGTAATATAATCTATAGGGTGTTCCATTTAAAAAATGATCACAATTTTGAATTAAAAAGTGGCATTTTTTTCAAGCACCTGTAGAAGTAAAACAAACTAATACCAATGACAAAAGAAAACTTTTTGTAAATAAGAGCACCAGTGAAAACCGCTCGTCGCTATCTCATTTTGCCTTGAAGTTATAAGCCATTAAAATGTGTCACATTATCTTAGGACGTCCTGATATTTACTCTTTGATTATACTTCGAATTTGTGCCCTCTTCTTCCCACAATCTTTCACGAAGGTACTCGCGGTATATTTTTGGTTTTTAGTTGAAGGCCAAATAACTAGAATAAACTCTTATCACTATTGGCTGAATCGTGGTAGAATGGTACAAAAATAATAAACACCCCAAAGCATATAAGATATCTAAAACATCTTAAACTAGCTTTGTTATAGATGAACACATGGTAAGGTATTCCCATCCTGGCTCATATGCAGAGTTGGTTGCATACAATCAATATATGAGTCACAGTTAATTAAAAATGGTTGGATCCTAGTGGAGACGAACGAATCTCTGGATTGAAATACCAATACTTTAAACTCTGAACCACCGAGTCAATCATAAAATAGTTTTTTCAATAGCAATAGCAAGTTAAAAATTAGTTAAAATACTTCAACAGAATCAAAGCAACCCGTTGCCGATTTGTTTTTTAAATACCATGTTATATCAGAGCCTTCTACAACTATCCGCGGCACGCCACTGGCCACTCAACGTAAAGACTTATTTATCTTAAAAGTTAACGACTTTCTGAACACACCATTTTCTATATTACACGAAAGATCTAAATGTTACCACTACTGTGGTGAAACAGAATTGCAAATATTGCTTATTAATTTTTTATATACGAGATACTATTTTTAGAACTTGCCCAATACTACAGCTACAACACAAAATTTATTGGTGAAAGACGAGCTAAAAGTAATGTAGTAAAAGTAATAAAGTTCGCAAAAAATTGTGTCGATGGGAAACGCCACGATTTCTGCCAACCACAATAAATTCAGTATCGACTAAAACATCAAAAACGGACTTAATTGCGTGTCGTGAGTTGCAATAACATCTAAAAACATTTCTACGGGAGTTGTTTGTTTATATAAGAATGCTGTTAATGTTTCGAAATGACATTTGATCTCAATATTAGGTAATAAGGAAGGATTTGTGTAAACTTATCACTACAATGTTTTCAACACCATTGACCAGTGGCGGCTCGTCAAAAATTACAAAGCATTCCAATTTTTAAATACATAATATTTACTAACAACTAATAAATATATTAATAATATCCACTAATATAATAAATAATAATGTAAAATGTAAATGCTTGTGTTCCCGTACTATTATTTGAAATTATTTCCAATCACAAACGACCCGACGCCATCTATGGTCATTCTTGGGCGACTCAGTAAAAATTACCACGGTCTGCTAACTATTTGGTTTGTAGCGCGGGTAGCGCTGGTAAGCCGACGAGTCATAACAGCCGCCTTTCGTCTTTAAGACGGCTGCGGCCGAGTGTGGTAGACCGGAGACATAAGTATGTGGTGCCCCCTTTGAACCGATTTTTTCGGATAAATGAATTATTTGCGCATGCGTGTGAGATCTGAACACGTGCTTTTTGAATAAAGCTAGAGGCAAGTGGAGGCAAGACCGCCCACTACTCCCATCCTTTCCCTCTTTGACGTTCGCATACCATGTATAATTTTTTGATAATCAAATAGGTATTAAATATTACCTATTATTTACTATTACCTATTTTAATATTATTTAAATAATTTTTGTCGAGATTTCTGACAATCGCATCAAAAAAGGGATATTTGTCTAACGAAACCTATTTCTTTAAGCAGATATTTTTCCTTTGGGAATTTTAAATTTCTAATTTTAGGGCGTTTGACCTTGAAAAATGAAAAATTTACGCCTGCGGCGCTTTTTTTTTCATGCGCCCCTCTTACCTACCCGAATTTCACTAGCCACCACTGATTTATCTATGCCTCCCCTAAAGAAAAATTCACGAGCCGCCACTGCCATTGACACACATAGACTAGTACCAGACTTCATCAAATTGGATGATGTGATCAACAAGGCACTTAACATTATTAATAATTATCGGCTAATGTTAGGAAAGGATAATATGTTGTCTTTTGATATTAGTGGAGGGCCTCTTATATAAATAACTTACCGTATCATCAACCTTTTGCTGAATCAAGTCTTCGAATTTCTTAAAACAATAACTCTCGTCCACGTTTCCAAAAAAACCAGACGCCTTCTTATTGTTACTGACAAACAAAACCTCGTTATATCCAACAGTTTTGACATTGGATAACGTTTTCCTGACCGAGTTCTTCCTCTTAAAACTGTTCCTTATTCCGAGGGACTTGTTACCGTCCGTCTGTCTCCCACTCTTTCTTATAGAACCATTTCTAGTAATTGCAAACCCATTTTCAACGTGGGATGCGACTTTTTCACTTTCAGCGTTCGATCCACTGGAACTCCTTCTGATGGAACCGTTCCTGGATCTACAAAAACCATTCTCTTGAGGCGACTTGACACCATCATCGCCGACGGTCTGTTTTTTCTTCGCAGTCTTGTCTGCGTCGTCTCCGGCGGTGGGTTTTCGCAGACCTCCCGCCCAGGAGTTGTCTTCAACGTCGAAGATGTCCAGGTGCCTCATCTTGGCCGTTTTCGCCACGGAGGATTTCGTAACGCTGTTAAACAACCTACTGACGATGTTGTCAGCCTTCTTGCCGGCCTCGTCGGGAACGTCGCAGCTCTTGGTTTTCTCCCCTAACGAGTCCAAGGAATCAGACTCGCTGAAATTTTCAGAACTGACGCTAGCGGTCTTCTTCGCACCGTTCTCGGCCTTCTTCGGCTCCTTCGCCGACCTCCTGGACCACCTCTTGGAGGAGCTTCTCTGGAACGGGCTTTTCTCTTCCTGGGTCTCTTTTTCCGCGGCGGGAACGTAGTTTCCCGTGCCGTGAGCGGCGCCTTTGCAGGAAGAATGCTGAGCGCTTCTCGGTTTGGGTACCGGCGAGGAGACGTCTCTCCCGCCCCGTAGGGAGTTTTCGAAGGTCGATGCCACGTGTAGCATGGCGCCGCAGTGATCCTGTTGATGGAACTTTTTTTTATCGATATTGCAGTTGAATTGGCTGCAAGGTCAGGAGGTATTCTCGGTTCAATTTTAAAGAAGGTGTGACTTCACGCGGTTATTCATTATAATTACCATATTAAAATTTTATGGTGTGGCTTTTTATATTCTTATGAATATTAGTAACGACTTATGTTTAGTTCTATTGCATATTACGTGATTCTTTAATACTGCGGAAAAAATCAGATTGAGATTTCTTACACAAAAATAAAGAAACAGTTCCTATAAACATAACAGCCCAGGCTTATAGCGCGAATACTGGCGCCTCTGTAGATGTCTACCCCTAGAAAGAAGCGAGTTGGACCGGCGATTTTACTCCACTAATATAAGGTTTGTTCTAAAAAGAATCCCAAATCGTCGGTGAGTGTCGGGAGCATGCGCATTGCAATTTTTCCGTTCCATCAAAGCCAAAAGGAAATTGGTGATTGGTTCCTGATTGACAGTACACTGTTCTATCATGGCTTATGATTGGTTTGTGGACAATCAGAAAAGTTTGCGGATTTTTTAGGAACTCTGAATCAGAATCATGCGCAGTAAATTAAATGAAATGACATTCATCTCTACTAGTAAAGTCTTAAGTCTTACCTGCATTATTATTATTCATGCTGATTGTGATTAGGTACTGAAGTATTTTTATGTTAGAAGCCTATATGAAGTTTTCTAAACAACTACAAATCATAAACACTGTTTTATTATGGTTATTTTGCTTTTTGTTATTTTACAGGTGGTGTAATCCCAAAAGAAACAAACTATGAATCATGAAAATGCACCACAAATAAGTTACAGACATTATCTACTCTTTTCTTATCTATGAAACACTCCACAAATGGCAAAACGATAAAAACGTCAAATGTTTTCGTTTTGTGTCAAAAAATGAGGTTAAGTCACAATAAATCCAGGCCACAGACTGCCACTCTTTACTCTTTGTCAGTTGTTCCATCACAAACTTCTGATTAGTTGCAAATTTGTCTCTACTAACGCATGCGCAGATATTGTGGTTACAATCAATTGGGGATTGATCAGAGTTTTCTTGTTAGAACAAACCTATAGATAGCGCAGCGCTCGACCGGCGAGTGGCGTGAAGAATAGTGGGGAGTGATCAATTATAATACCGTACTCGCTTAATGAAGTAGGGTCTCATTTGATAGGACGATCGGCGCGCTTACAATTATGTTTCATATATGGTATTATTATTTCCAATATCTCCGATGGTTGCAAAGATTGCGAAATCTGTGAAATTTTGCACATCAAATCTCCAACTGAACCTCAATTTTTAATGCAATATTACTGAGTTACCCTGTATAGTATGCTTAGTTTCCTTATTCCTTCATTTCTTTGACGATTTGTAGATCCTTCGGCCTTATTTTTTAAAGCACGAGAAGAAACAAAACAGCGCAGAAACAATTAAAAACTGAACCAGTTTTTCAATTTTCAGTTGAGAAAATACGAAAAAAAAAATTATTTTACATGATGGTATTCTGTGAAAATGTCATTGAAGTGAGTCAAATTATTTTTCCACTGTATTCTAAGCTTTCGCGCGCATAGAAATCGCCCCAAGCCCAAATTTCCCAAACGTTATCGCTAAATTTCTCTAAAAACAAACACTCCGTATCCTTGGGTCTGTTAAAAATCTAGCGAGAAGTATACACAAGCACGCCCACCGTCGCCGCAAAAGTAGCAAAACGGCGCGGTCCCATTCCATCTATCGATTGTTTACAAGCCGAGGTTTACCTGTTGCATAAACAACAAAGGTGTGACAGATATGTCACAAGGTGTTTATTTTACGGAGTTGGAAAAGGTCGTCGTTTAGTTCAGAAGATTATAATACGAAAATAGGAGATTTCAAATGTATTATACCTACTAATTATTGCTGACCTGAAACGTTAGTGGGGTGGGAAGTTATCCACGAATCCCGAAGTAAGGAACCATTTTTTGATAGACAGTACCTAATAAGGATATGTCACGTGCTTAACAGCGCGTTCCTAGATTAAAAAACAAGGCGCGCTTGCACTCCCTTGTCCATGAAGCAGTCAAAAGATGAATTAAACGTATTCAGTGTGAACTTAGGCAACCGAAACACAGATGTCGCACTGAAAATACAATCGGCCAAACAAACTGTAACATTCTAATCAAAAACCGTGCTGGTCGACTGCAATTTAGGGATTTTTATGTTGTGTATCACAAATTTAGTAGTCTTATATGAAACAGTCAATATGTCGTTATTAAATTTATAATTGCCAAAGAATAATTAGAGACCAGTTTCCAATACATTTTTACTACCCTTAAAATAGTTAAACCTTGTCCTGTACAGTTACGCACTAAACACAAAATATCCCTAAATAATTTGGTTACTGTTTGACAGCAGTGCCATCTAGCAGTAGCTTACTGAAACTCGTACGCAAGTTTGTCCCAAACACAAAATCTTCTTTGATATTAATTGACTTTTTCGCTTTGTTCAGGAAAAATTCACATGAAACTCAATTTTTGTTTTTAGATCATGTAATTTAAACAATTTGCTGTGAAGGGTCATAGTTATTGAGATATTTAATTTTTTTTTACAATTTTTGAGGCTTGCAAGGTTTTACTATATATTTAAAATTTTAAAAATCAAGTTATCAAGAAAAAAATTTGAATTGTAGACTTGATATAAAATGTCAGGGGTACCTAAAATTGATGAAAACAGGTCCATAATGCTAATCAGGATATTATAAACATCCAGTTGATATCCAATTTCACAAAAACTCAAAACAAACGAGTCGTTTCTCAATTTTAAAGTACCCGATGGCCTGATTGTCATCTAGCTGTAAACATGTAGCTACTGTCTATATAATGTAAATTGAAACTGTAAAAAAAAATTCCGACAAAAGAAACACCTGCACCTCGACGGCGGCCTCTTTGTTTACGCACGTGTGTCGTTTGTCGGAATTTTTTATGCAGTTTCAATTGAGATTATAAACTGGATAATATCGATAAATACAACAAAAAAAATTACAAAACAGCTTTTCGGCAAGTGGGTTATAGTCTTTATAATCTGAAATATCTGAATATAATTTGAAACTGCATAAAAAATTCCGACAAACGGCACACGTGCGTAAACAAAGAGGCCGCCGTCGAAGTGAAGGTGTTTCTTTTGTCGGAATTTTTTTTTACAGTTGCAATTTACATTATATAGACTATAATAGGCATACATAAAATTTCATTATTATTTAAAAGAAACTGATCAAAAATATTAAAAAATGTGGATCATCATTATTTTTGAAAAAGTCAGCCTCATCAATAGTTCTCGATGTACGGATTGATTCAGTTCGTCGTGGCACACCCTGTATATTTGCAAGGGCATTATTATTATTGTCGCGTCCAACGCCGCCTCAAGTTCCTACCTGGGTGGCAGTTTCGGTCCCAGCACCCGGGCTACACCCCACTCCGCAGCAAAAAGGTTAATACTTGACCCTAATCGATACGTAGGAGCTGCAATTTAGTCTCCGGCGTTTTCGATAAATAACCGGCTACACGCGTTCTAGCACGATAAAAAAAACAATCGATAAGCCGACAGACGTACTATTAGAGGCGTGAATGGTTGAGCAACATGTGGCACCAATTATTTAATTAACAACGAGCCGCAGATTTGGTCAAATCCGTTGCATTTACTTTGGAAACAAATAAAAAAGGGTTTAAACATTTTAAGCAACATTGTTATTGCAGCTTGACATTTGGATGTGAACTCAGCGGCGTCCAATTTAAAAATAAATTAACGATAAATTTCCCTTTCTCCTTTCGCCTTTCTCTAATGCGTAGGGGTATTTTCGCCCCGTTTCCTACGCGTTTTCCCAATTTAAACGCCTCAAAAAACCTCTGCAAAATTTTCGTCGATACGCCGTTCTGCGAGAGAGATACGGCTAGCACCGGCGTTTGTCCTCGCGCCTAATGGTCCCGTCACGCCTGCCGAAATCATGACTTTTCGCGGGACCCCCGAGACCCTTTTTCTAATTTTACGGCTTCGATAACTGCTTCACGCGAAAGTTCCGTCCTTTCTCTAATCCTTTGAGATTTTTTCGAGACCGTACGTCTACTCCTTCTACGTCTATTTCGTCTTCGAAAATCTCGAGTCGCATCCGTCTCAACTTCTTTCTCATTTTATCTACCGATGTGAGATTGCACTAACAAGACAAGCACCTCCCACGAAAACTGTCAAATTAATTAAACTTCAGATAGGTTATTTTCCTACTAGAAATATTGCTAACGGAATCAATAGTACTGACTGCCAAACACTTCTGATTACCAAAATACTGAAGCGAAATGCTTTTCCAATTAGAAAAATCGGTAAAAATTATTTTTCAGGTTGACACGTATAGTTTATTTAAACGTCACAAGGTAAACATTTGAAAACAGGCGTGGTAGCGCAGCAGGAAAGTCGTAGGATTGAAGACTTGATAATGCTGATTTCGCGAGTTCGAGTCACGCTGGAGGCAAATTTTTTTTTACTTTTTAATTCCAATTATTTATTAGTATTAGTATTTAGTTATTCTGTTTCATTATCCGTAGCTTTTATTCTTTCTGTACGTAAAGTTTAGAATGAATTCGTGCATTAAGGCAGTCTGTTAAATTCATCATTTTAGCTTACAAAAGTAAATATCTAAAATATTTTTGGTCCCATTGATAAAATTGATAATAATGTTTACTTAAAAATAAATTCTACTTTCAGTAATTAAAAAATGATGATGTTTTATCATCAAGAATAGAGTACCCTTACAATTCATCAAAATATTACGAAAAATCGTTTAGTATAATTACATCATTACTGGGCCCCGGTAGGGCTAGAAATGGGAACAAAGATCGCGACAGCGGTTTTCTCCCATTTCTAGTCACCACATTAAAAAAGCTATACATACTATCGCTCATTATACATCAATACAGTGGCGCAGCCAGGGGGGGGGGCAGGGGGCCCGGGCCCCCCCAAGCCTTCTATGAACAAAAAAATAAAGAAGCATAATCTCTATTAGTACAAAGCACAAAGAAATTATTAAGCTTTTTAGGGTATTGTTTCCTTCGCCCGCTTCCAAAAGTAAAGAACAGGATGTTCAGTCATTTCTGAAGCTGCACAATGTATATGCTAATAACGATTTTTTCGAAACATTCAGCAACGAAAGCATTTTGAAAGGAGAATTTGAATTATGGAATAAAAAATATTCAGATGCAGCAGATTTAACTCCTTCTAATGCGGTTCAGCTTTATATTGATTGCAACGAGACTATATATCCCAATATAAAAAGACTATTACAAATTTTCATAACTTTACCAGTTACAACAAGCACAGCCGAAAGATCATTTTCTAGTCTGAAATATTTAAAATCATACCTTAGAAGTACAACTGGACAGATTAGATTAAACGGACTGGCACTACTATATGTAAATGAAAATATACATCTGTCCTGTGAGGAAGTTCTTAATGAACTAGCCAAACGAAGACGAAGATTAGGACTTTCAAGAACTAAGTACTATATATTGTTCAATTTTTTATTATGTTTTGGAAAATATTTTATTTTATTACTTCTATTATATTTTTTATTACTGTTCATTGTTCTGTTTTTTATTTTTAATAAATTCATGATATTGGTATTTATTTATTATTTATGAATGAGGTAACATAATATTTTCCAACCATTTTCTGAAAAGTTTTCCTCGTCCTCTGGGAAGATCGATTCTATTGGCCCCCCCAAATGAATTTTCTGGCTGCGCCACTGCATCAATATACTAACACATTCTGTTTAAAAGAGCAAAAGTATACCCCAAAGTACCACAGGGTTCTAATTTAGGACCTCTCAATTCAGTTTACTCCTATATCGATTAATTACATTACCCATGATGAAGGTATAAGATCAGCTGAACCTAAAGAACCTAATTTGTAACTGCTACAGTATTTTTAAGTAGCTCTAAAGTCAGGTAGTACCTTTTAACGATCGGTAGTAGTAGTTAGATAAAAGATATATAAAGCAACTGGCAAAGTATTATAGCGTAAACACATGTTTGCTAATTTAAAAAATACAAATGATTACTCGTAATAATATGAAAAAGTTATCCATTAACCACTTCTAGACCATTCAACAATTTGGATGACCTTCCTAAGGTCTTTCCAAAGATGTTAATAGATAGATAAAACATAATATAGCGGGAATATTATGAATTATATGCCGTAATAATTCATACTAAAACTAAAGAGCAACGGGCTATATTTGTCTTATTTATCAACACCTCGGTGATCATCAGAATCAAAAGCAAGGCAGTTTACAGTTGTCGCAACGATAATAGCTCAACTATACAAATAATGTATAGTTGTTAAATATATTACATATATTACAAGTTGGCTTTCAATTATTTTAATATTTGAAAGGTAGGTGTCAATTCTCTACTTAGTCGTATTGGCGATTCCAAAAAATGAATGCGCCCTCTGCATGAAAATATTTGAACCTACTTCAAAGGCAATTTATGGAGATTTATAGCTGATATAATGACAAATAACACGCATTTGGGTTTGTTTAACGTAATAATTTAGTGGTGCTTGTGATTTTTTTGGTATTACAAAGTTAAAAACGACGTGACTAGTAATTTGTACATCTTTATTTTTACATTTTACAATGCCATTCAAAAGAAATCAGCACAACACAAGCTGCCGTGTTTATAGGTGTCATTCCACAAAATGTGTCAATAGAAGTGTTTAAGATTGAAGATAGGTAGAAGTTTGGCCCTAGTATAAGAAACTGTTTCTCATTCATTTCTCCAAAAGGCATGTAACAATTTAATAACAGGGAACACGTTTAATTACACAACATAACCACTTTGTTGCTGTTTGTCTATACTTGTCTATTATTAGTCTTATAAAAGCAGAATATATTTTAATTTAAACATTATTTAACAAAAAACAAGCACTAATATGGTATCACCATATAGTTTATCACACTTATTTTAGTCCAAAATGTAAGTAAACAAAAACTAGGGTACCTGTTTCAACCCAAAAAATTCATATAATTAGCAATGAAGCACTTATGGACGTTTGACTGTTTTTTTCCACTCTTTTTATCCTTTATTTCACCCTAACTAGCACATGAAGTCACTATATTTATGGCAGTTGAATGCTAAATTGCTAGATGATGTGATATGAAATGCAAAATTTTTACTCGTCTTCCTCCATATTTGTTTACAATTTGCAGCGCCCTCATCGGTAATTTGAATCGCCAATTTGGTAAATAAAAATCAAGTTGTTCCTATTCTAAACATAAGCACAATTAATTGTTTTATTTACGAACTGTCCCTTTTATTATTAAAGATAGACCCATATGACCGTATTCATAAAAACGGGTTCTTTCCAAATATGTAAAAAGATACAGGATGTTCCATTTAAAATATTAACGTTTATATCGACGTAGCTTCATTGGGTCGCCCTGTAAAAAAATTAAGGTAATAGGGTAATTACCCTATTACCCCCCCCCCCCCGTAAATCCGCCCTTGACTCACCGTATAGTAATATCTGAAATAAAAGCTTAGAATATTTAAAATAATATCTAATTACTACAATTTAATACGTATATAGTCATGCAAGGATGCCCCTTGTTGACCACGGGCGGTTCCGACCTCCAACGCGACGCAAGCCGCCACACCACTCTGACAAGAACTTTACATCATCTAGGACAAAAAATTTGAATGCGCCACCACGATATGTCATTGTCGAGGCTGATAGCGGCCAACACCACACTTCAATTATTTCGAAACAGCCCACACCTCTAATCCAACGGCGATTATACATTCATGGAAAATTGCGAGATGCACATGTTCACCTACATTCCGAAAAATTTGCCTATGGGGGGAGCAAATCATCGCTTTTCGGATTACCGATTTTACAGGGCCATCACCAGCGAGGTAAAAACGATGATTTTTGTACCAGGTACGATGGTGCTGTACCACGTGTAGGTACTTGGTACCCATTTATTATTATACGGCTAATTATGACATGTGGTCTAGTCTAGTCAAGGTCTCCTGTCTCGAGCAAATTGTGCAATTTTGTAACCGTGTCCAAACGTCCACTTGGGAGTTATTATTATTATTCTTTTCTATGATAGGCTGACAGGTCGCAGATCCTATGCAGCGATAACGTGGGAATAGCTTTGCTTTTATGGTTTTCGAATTTCGACTTCGTCGTGTGATTAATTTAAAACTTTGTTGTAGCAAGTTTAAAAATCCCACGTTAGTTTTTACGTAAATGTCCTGCCCGTTTGAAACCAGAAAAAAGCGGATCGGGTGACATCGTTTTTACTACATTCGGACGATAAATTGAAGGGCGAGATGGAACTGCTGTCCCTATAAACTTATTAAATGACAGAAGTGGTGAAAAATACACCGCAGTGCTCTCTTTGGGTCTGTGCTACTATTTTTGCTCTTTGACAATAATGGGCCTTTTCCACATCTTTTTTTTATTTGCTTATTATAAAATATATACTTAGTTATGCCTAAAAAGTATTTTTTTAAATTTTTACTTCGCCAGATATATTTTGACAAAATTGTTAAAATTACCATATATTTCAAATAACGCGCCATGACGCCATACTCAACTTCGTTGTTGTCTGTTGGCTGCCCTGCATTTTGTGTTCTGTCAAATGAAGTGTGCTTAACCTAACTTTCGTTTTGTGTTTTGATTAATTTGATTTAAAATGAATAAAATTGAAGAGAGATATCTTCAGAGAACCTTAAATTGTGCAGTGTTGTCACCTTTAGCGAAAAATACCTAAAAATTATTTTGCTCAAGTGATAAATTGTAAAATAATCATGTTGATTTGCTTTAGTAATAATTTATGGAGAATATTTCACCTAAAAATACATATTTTCATTTCAAAATTACCATTTCACCTAAAAATACAAAATATTTTCATTTCAAACTTACCAAAATGTAAATTTAATCGTTGCCAAGAAAAAAGTAAAATTGTATGTGGCAACGTGGAGCCGTTCTTTAACTTGTCTACATTTTATTGGCTACTGGAGTGTGATGTCAGCGAACCGCGCAGTTTGAAATGATTCATGAAGACCGGTCACTTTGTACTTGTATAATTTCGCTTAATTACAATTTTTTAATAAATTGGGTTGATTCTACCTTTACTTATGTATTAGTATAACGTTTGATATTAATAAAATATCCCAAAGACCCAAAGAGGGCATTACGGTGTGTTTCTCGCCACTACTAACATTCACGATGTCCATTAGGCGATCACGTCGCAACATCGTTCATCGAGTCCACTACCTATGGCACTCTGAAGAGCGCAAAATAAGCGCGAAACCGGTGAGTGTCTGGTATTTGGTCTCGATGAACGATGTGGCGACTCCTATGGAGATGCCGATATAACACAACGCCAGTAGGGGCATATTGCCCATGGAGTGGTTGTTTTCGGCATCTCCTTCAAATAAGAATTATTAAATGACAGTTTCGTTTACGAACAGAATACCAAGTCCAATATTGTTGGAGTTATGTATCTCCCTTATTGTCTGACATCCTGTGGCTACTTAAAATGTAAATAATTTCCTACAAAGGGGACAGGAAATAAACCTCTATATAATCTTTTAAATTTCTAACCGGGCCAGGGACTTTTTATACCCTTAAAGAGGTTCACAATGACCATAATAGTAGACGACAAAGGGTAAAGAATGTCTTACGTATTCTAAAAATAAGTCACGTAGATTCAGAAAAGCGTATACCGGGAATATATTTCGCTTGCACATCACACACGGTTATTCGTTGGTTTTTTCTCATTTTTCTTTGATATCTAGTCTAAAATTAAAATACAATACATTTGTCAACATTTCTTTTATTTGTTTGAAGCCAACTTAGACCAAAACAAGAAACATTATTTATAATAAGATACTTTTATCAGTGTAGAGTTCAATAACCCCCCATCTAAAATTAGGCAACGTAAACAAATGTAGAAATATACTATCTGGTTTATTACTTTCCTCAATATTAAGTCATCAATCAGTAGTAGCGTGAAATTAAAATTATAGAAAATCGATGAATCTTATATTTTTTTTTCAAAGTACAAGGTGGACAAGTTTAGTTTCTTTATAAAATAAATAGAGAAAAAATACTAGTTTTACCATAAGACTATAATATAATATACTATATATTTGAAAAAACAAAACTTTAAATCGTACACCGAATAAAAAAATTGTCTACGCCACTGCATTCTACTAAAAAAACATCAAGCAAGTCGATTTTTTCTTTAATTCAAAAACGATCGAGATCGAGATGTACCGAAAAGCTGAAAACATTCGCCAAAACACGAAAACAAACGACGGCAGCAAAATTTGGTTGTCACCAATAAATTTATTAGAAAAAATGATATCGAGCGTAAGTGATTCATTTTTTATACATCTTATACTTATCCAGGTTCTCTCTATATGGACATTTGCCCATCCTCTTCATTTTATAAACAACCTGAAATCATCAACGCGTGTTACTTTTAATATTTTCTCACATTTATAAAAATATGGATCATAATTTGTAACAGAGAAGGCTCGTTTTCAATGCTTCAAAGTAAATAACAATACGGACACACCTCCTCCCTTAAGAAAAAATACAACCTGACCTCGACTGCGCATTGCACAACAAGAAACAAAATTTTCCTTGACAAACACTTACACACCCCTACAAAAATAAAACTTTTTCAAAGTAGAAAAGACACTATAGTTCCTGTACACACTAATTCCTGGATCTTTTTCGATCGGGAGTGCTCAGAAAACGATCGCGAGCCCCGTCGATCGAAAGAATCGCGCCCCGGACGCCGTAGTTGCCATAGCGACGGTAACTAGTAAACTAAAACGAAACCGAAACCCGTCAACTGATAATCCTAAGACCGAGACTATGAGCCGGTGCTGCTTGAGACACGTGAGCGGTGTCGTGGATAGAATGGCAAACGGCGAGGCTAGGCAAAGGAGAAGAGGAGGCGGCGACCCGTTTGTACAAAATAACAGTTAATTTGCAATATTAATCGGTAAATTGACGGTAGGTTCATTTATGTGACAAAATTTCACACGTTGAAAAAGAAATGAACTCAGAAATATACCTTTTTTTCTTTCATCGTACGGTGTAACAAATATTTATTACGCTTTTACTGTACAGGGTATTCGCGTATATTTTGACCCCTACCTACAGGTGTTATTAAGAAAGTTAGGGAAAAAGTTTAAATACAAAAGTTGTTTGATTTTTCATGTATTATCTTTTGGCTAGGTCGAAAAAAAATTGCATGTCGTAAACTTAGGAAAACCAATTGAACATAATATTTTTAAATGGGACACCCTGTATGATTTTAGACGCTTGAGAAAACATTCATTTCCTGATTTCAAAAATATATATTTTGTTGACATTTGCACTGACAGTTTTCGAAATAAAAAAATACAAAAAATACAAAGAACTAAAAATATTTATCAGTAGAAACCAACAGTAATAAAAAATATTTAACGATTTTCGATGTAACCTCCTTAATTATTTAAATATTTTCCAATATTTTCATTTTTTAATATGAAATTTTTTTTTTATTGTAAACATTAAATATTAAATATTTCGAAAGCTGTCAGTGCAAATGTCAACAAAATATATATTTTTGAGATCAGAGAAAAATTGTTTTCTCAAGCGTCTACAATTATACAGGGTGTCCCATTTAAAAATATTATGTTAAATTGGTTTCCTCAAATTTACGACATGCAATTTTTTTTTCGACCTAGCCAAAAGATAATACGTGAAAAAACAAACAACTTTTGTATTTAAACTTTTTTTCTAACTTTCTTAATAACCTCTGTAGGTAGGGGTCAAAAATACGCGAATACCCTGTACATTCGTGCAAAAAATGTTTTCAAAAAAGTTTCATAAAATCAGGTAACCGTCAAAATTGCCATGTGTAGTTGAAGTAATTGAAATAAGAACAATTCTATTGTATAGTCTTTATAATCTAATTTGAAACTGCATAAAAAATTCCGACAAACGACACACGTGCGTAAACAAAAAGGCCGTCGTCGAAGTGCAGGTGTTTCTTTTGTCGGAATTTTTTTAACAGTTTCTCTTTACATTATATAGACTACATATAAATAAAAAGTTAACACAAGGGTATATAATGTAAACAGAAACTGTTAGAAAAATTCCGACAAAAGAAACACCTGCACTTCAACGGCGGCCTCTTTGTTTATGCACGTGTGTCGTTTGTCGGAATTTTTTATGCAGTTTCAAATTAGATTATAAAGACTATAAGCTTATCTTCTAAAAAAAAACAAAAAAAAACGATAAAATGACTACTGAAAAATTACTGCATCTTTAGGTATAGTCTATATAATGTAAATAGAAACTGTAAAAAAATTCCGACAAAAGAAACACCTGCACTTCGACGGCGGCCTATTTGTTTACGCACGTGTGTCGTTTGTCGGATTTTTTTATGCAGTTTCAAATTAGATTAAAGCTTATCTTCTACAAAAAACAAAAAAAAGCGATAAAATGACCACTGAGAAATTATTGCGTATTTAGGTATAGTATGTCTCATAGATTTATAAGACAAGGGAGATGTAATTGTTTACATTTTAAAGCAATCAGACATCCCCTTGTTTACTCTTTATCTGGTCAACTGCAAGGTCTACTTTATGATTGTACGAAAAACTGTTGCCAAACTGTCAATTGTGTAATTTATATTTTCACATTTAAACTACCATGATTATGGGTTAAGGTTAAAATATTACATAAAAATATTTTTCCGTTTCCTAGTTAAGTAGATAAATCATATTTTGTTAAAAACGTTGCGATAAAAACTAACTTCATAACGCAAAAATGGAATGAACAGGCATCATTGCTCCCTACTCAAATCCGCATGTTCATTGATGCCGGTACCAAACACGTGAATCGTAGTATTTTATAGTATTTCTTTTGTGCGGTGTTGCTGGCAGTCGGAATTTTGCGTTTGTGAATTTTTCAGTGTTTTTCGTAAGGATTTTATTACTATTCTTCAGAAAATGGTGCGTCAGTGTCAAGTGTATTCAAAACTGTCTTTCCACAGGTAAATTTTGCCAAGTTTTGTTTTGTTGTTCGGTCGCTATATTGTCACGCCATATTTACGAATTTTCAGGGGCGTGCTGGCTGGCTTCCTTATCGTTTTACGGAATATAGTATGTATATATATACTATATTATATTATGGAATCGGCTGATGTGTTAGTTTTTGGAGTTACCTACACACATACTTAAATATGGTCAAAACAAGAATCCAAGCAAGAAGCTAAGGCATCATTCAGCACTTTGCTGCATAACAAATTAAAAAACCTATAATGTTTGGTAAGTGTGAAGCCAACATGCAACGTTTGCACACAAAAATTAAAATCAGTTGCGTAACCAAGGTAATTTTTAAATGTATCCTTTATACTAATCTAAGAGAAGTTTTTTTGAAAACAGTAAGTCAAATAACTTGAAACAAAAAGTTGAATTAAAAACTAACACCATGTACATCTTTCTTATTTTAAATTATATTTCACTTTTAAATGTAATTGAACCCTGTATACAGAGTTTGGGTATCTTTGAAAAACTGAAAAATACTTTTTTACACTACTGTATATATAAGTTTTTGTAATGTAGTAGGTGTACCACCTTTACTTAATTCAGAATTTTAAGTGTTCAAGTTTCAATTCATATTCCCTACATTAAAACTACGATACTAATTTAATTTCTAATCTCAAGCTTTTGCTGTTGCAATGTATGGTACTGATTTTCTTAAAATTCCTTTTTTGATGTTTTATTATCATACCCAACCCTTCCAAAAACAGTACGCCTTTGGCGTCGGAAACAAGTTCTCCCAAAACTTTTGCAACGTTGCACGGAGTCGGAATTTTGCCGTTCTTTCTCTCGGTATTCTTTGTCATACACATTGCCAATGATTGATACAAAACAAAAGGTTATTTATGAATGAACCGTGAGGTCTCCTCTTATTAAGTCTATGGTCTATCTATATAATGTAAATTGAAACTGTAAAAAAATTCCGACAAAAGCAACACCTGCACTTCGACGGCGGCCTCTTTGTTTTTATACAGTTTCAAATCAGATTATAAACACTATAAGCTTATCTTCTACAAAAAAACAAAAAAAAAAAAACGATAAAATGACCACTGAGAAATTACTGCGTCTGTAGGTATAGTATTTGACTATCACTGTGTTTTATAATGCTGAACTATGTACTTTTTAATTCTCTTTCGATTGGTATTAATATTCCCCTATACCTAAATTCCACCGATTTGAAGATACATATTTGGTCATTTTTGCAGGAACGAAAATGATCGGTCAGTTAGCTGTCAGGTTGGCTGTGAAATTCCATACAACTTTGGTATTTTGAATAATTAGTACTGCTTTTACGTTAAATTACAAGTAGGTATGTGATATTCGCGACCGGAAAAACTGACTGAAATTGGAAGTTTTAGCCGTCCGCAACGGCCACCTTAAGGTCTGTTTTCACGCTCATGCAATTTGCGCAAATTGACTTCCGCATGCCAATAAATTCCTGGACACAAGCCAGAAAGTTCAGCCAAATCAATTTGCGCAAATGACATGACCGTGAAAACGGACCTTTATAGATACTAACCGCAGTAAGAAGACGTGTTTTGACGGTTGACAGGGAAGTTCATCATCCCCCAAATGCCTTTCGTGTTTCAACTACCTGGGCGGGCCAACACAACTATTGAATAATAACGCGGAACGCTGCCCACGCCAATCACCGTGCTGTCGTTTTATTAATTGCGGTTAATGGTTAATTCGGTATGCTCGCAAGCAGGAATTTGCGATACGTCCTGCTTACAAACGGCCTTGCAGGAAGAGTAATTATCTATATATGAATTATTTATGGAGATTTTATTCAAATTGATACCAGCTATTTGTTTAGGACTTTCGTTGATACGTAATAAAGGAACCACAACCATCTGGCCACACCTAGAGAGCCACTGTACATCCGAACAAATATTATATAGACAAATTATAGCAACATAGTTTTGTGACCAACAATATTTAAAACAAAAGCTTTTTGTTTACATTAGTGCCCAAGCATTTGGTCCAATCAAAAAATGCCATTTGAATTTACCGCCTAAATTGTTAGGGATTTTGTGACTGTCACCAATGGGCGTGGTTTACACAGGTAAGTAGCCGTGCATAAACGTAGAATCGGCGATCGCGAGAGGGATCGTCAATAATTTAACAATTGGTTTTTTAATAGTAAATATTAAATGCTATTATAAATAGTGTAGTAATTATTATACACAAATGTGTATAAATTGTTGCTCTTGAATATGTAAATCTTAAACTTTGTATTTATTAAAATAAAATATTCTAATTTGTACTTTTAGTTTTATAATTATTATTTTCACCCCTTAAAACATAGCCGCCCATGCCGTTGGGCCCTGTGACAGGAAATTTCTTTAAATTGAAGTTGTGTTTTTTGTTATTCTTGGTCACATTATTTTATATACTGACAAATAGGCAATTACTTATCTATACATATTTGATCGGAGAACTGTACATCTCTCTATATGTATTTAGATAAAACTTACACACTTAGATAACAAAAAGTAGATCAACATTTGAGATTTATTGAATTATCAAAAACAATAAAATTTACCGAAACTTAAGACACTATTATTAACAAAACTAGATAAAATGTTTTACTAAACCCAACATACTAACACTCGACACGCTGCTACAGCACTGGCCGTTTCAGGATAGAATCTCAGGTTAACCGAGCATCCAGATTACGGGAAGAAATAGAGCGCGTAATTGGCGATTCAAATTACCGATGAGGGCGCTGCAAATTGTAAACAAATATGGAGGAAGACGAGTAAAAATTTTGCATGTCATATCACATCCTCTAGCAATTTAGCATTCATCTGCCATAAATATAGTGACTTCATGTGCTAGATGGGTGAAATAAAGGATAAAAATAGTGGTAAAAGCAGTCAAACGTCCCATAAGTGCTTCATTGCTAATTATTTAATTTTTTGGGTTGAAACAGGTACCCTAGTTTTTGTTTATTTACATTTTGGACTAAAATAAGTGTGATAAACTGTATGGTGATACCATATTAGTGCTTGTTTTTTGTTAAATAATGTTTAAATTAAAATATATTCTGCTTTTATAAGACTAATAATAGAAAAGTATAGACAAACTGCAACAAAGTGGTTATGTTGTGTAAATAAACGTGTTCCCTGTTACTAAATTGTTACATGCCTTTTGGAAAAATGAGTGACAAACAGTTTCTTATACTAGGGCCAAACTTCTACCTATCTTCTATCTTAAACACTTCTATTGACGCATTTTGTGGAATGACACCTATAAACACGGCAGTTTGTGCTGTGCTGATTTCTTTTGAATGCCATTTTAAAACGTAAAAATAAAGATGTACAAATACTAACCACGTCGTTTTTAACTTTGTAATACCAAAAAATCACAAGCACCACTAAATTATTACGTTAAACAACCCCAAATACGTGTTATTTATCATTATATCAGCAATAAGCCTCCAAAAATTACCTTTTAAGTAGGTTCAAATATTTTCATGCAGAGGGCGCATTCATTTTTGAAATCGCCAATAGGGAGATATACTTCTGGTTATTTATTGATTCTTGTTGCTTTACATTCATGTTGTATGAACAACTACTGCTTTTTGTCAATTGTGCTCGTCTTCAGACGACCTAGTGCGGGCAAATCATCCTTGCGACAGGGCGTGTCCGAGTTGATCGAACCTCAACGCGACCCACTCGTGTACCAACATTGTAGAAAAACTCAACATTCGAACCGTAATTTCGAATAAAGCAAATGGTCAGAAAGAAAAAGAAAGAACAACACACACACACGCCGGCTCCTACATAGGTAAGCAGAGAGCGCGATTTCGCCCATGCAGATTTGCGACCGAGTGGGGGCGTTGCTTTAATAGATTTTTATAAAAAATGTATAGCGGCAGAAAAACCGTTAGTGTTAATTAAAAAGAAAAAAATGTCTTGAGTCACCGTCGCGACAGGGTTGACGCATATACACATATGGCAATGGTAGACTTACAAAGCTGTTTGTAATGCGTAAGACGAAAAAGATATGTGAATTGTTAAAGTTAGAGGGAGATATAGATAATCGCGCTGTTGTCAATTTGATGAGATTGATGACTGTTGAAAAAGTCACTACCGCCCCGTGTACAATAGTGGGGGCAATCGAGAGGGAGGACCGAGCGAGAGGTCCATGTAACATCTAACATCGAACAGGCTGTGGGGGCTGGGTATCGATGCGCGCGCAACTGTTGCCCGCTTTAAGGGATTGCTGGTAGGGATGTCTTTCTAAGAGGGACATGAGTGTGGCATCAATGTAATATATTGCACTCTCTTTAACATTCTTAAAAATATAAGTTACTTTATCTTGCCCACGGGTTTTACGCTTGTAAGTCTACCATTGCCATATCTGTATATCATAGAAATTATAAATCATATAAAATGCCAAAATCCATTATATGACACATCCAAAAATAGCCACTCTATGCAGAGCACCAAAAAACGTAACTTTAGAGAATTTTTACACCGCACCATGGGTTACATCTCAGAGGGTTAATTGTATTGAAAATAAAGCATCAAGCATACAATTTTGCGTTACGAGTATTGGCGATTCAGATTACCGATGAGGGTGCTGCAAATTGTAAACAAATATGGAAGAAGACGAGTAAAAATTTTGCATTTCATATAACATCATCTAGCAATTTAGCATTCAACTGCCATAAATATAGTGACTTCATGTGCTAGTTAGGGTCAAATAAAGGATAAAAAGAGTGGTAAAAGCAGTCAAACGTCCCATAAGTGCTTCATTGCTAATTATATGAATTTTTTGGGTTGAAACAACCACCCTAGTTTTTGTTTACTTACATTTTGGACTAAAATAAGTGTGATAAACTGTATGGTGAGACCATATTAGTGCTAGTTTTTTGTTAAATAATATTTAAATTAAAATATATTCTGCTTTTATAAGACTAATAATAGAAAAGTATAGACAAACTACAACAAAGTGGTTATGTTGTGTAAATTAACGTGTTCCCTGTTATTAAATTGTTACATGCCTTTTGGAGAAATGAGTGAGAAACAGTTTCGTATACTAGGGCCAAACTTCTACCTATCTTCTATCTTAAACACGTATATTAACACATTTTGTGGAATGACACCTATAAACACGGCAGTTTGTGTTATGCTGATCTCTTTTGAATGCCATTTTAAAATGTAAAAATAAAGATGTACAAATACTAACCACGTCGTTTTTAACTTTGTAATACCAAAAAATCACAAGCACCACTAAATTATTACGTTAAACAAACCCAAATACGTGTTGTTTATCATTATATCAGCAATAAGCCTCCAAAAATTACCTTTTAAGTAGGTTCAAATATTTTCATGCAGAGGGCGCATTCATTTTTGGAATCGCCAATACCAAGAAAATGCAGAGTATGGAAATTACTGAAAACTACCGTTGCCAACGATTTTACACTAGTACTTCAAGTCGCTACAGAAAATACCTTTAAAATTCCACGCATGCCTACAAAATACCGTTCTACTAGCACTGGAATAAGTCCAAACTCATTTGCATAGGCTTTATAATAATATCCTCAAATAAGGAGATATATTCCGAGCAAGAACTAAGTGGCCGATTTAAGGTATACAGTCTTAACATTGTCCTCACCGAGGCGTCTTACAGGCACTTATCATCGTTAAAAATCAGTGGGAACAAGGTTATCAGATAACTAGGTACCAGCAAATGTGTATTTTCTAGCATTTTTAGTTTAAATATGCGCAAGCTTAAACAAGGTCAAGGGTACGACTGATCAAGTACGATATATTATATAGTCATTATATTCTTTGTGTCTGTTACAGTTCTTTTAGAAATATTAGCAGGACACGTGACTTGATGAGTGCAATAAAACACAAGAGAGGCATCTCAGTTACACGAAGAAAGTATAAAAGAGAAGGTATTACAAAGTTAAAAACGACGTGGTTAGTATTTGTACATCTTTATTTTTACATTTTAAAATGGCATTCAAAAGAAATCAGCACAACACAAACTGGCGTGTTTATGGGTGTCATTCCACAAAATGTGTCAGTAGAAGTGTTTAAGATAGAAGATAGGTAGAAGTTTGGCCCTAGTATAAGAAACTGTTTCTCATTCATTTCTCGAAAAGGCCATGTAACAATTTAATAACAGGCAACACGTTTATTTACGCAACATAACCACTTTGTTGCAGTTTGTCTGTACTTTTCTATTACTAGTCTTATAAAAAGAGAATATATTTTAATTTAAACGTTATTTAACAAAAAACAACCACTAATATGGTATGACCATACAGTGTATCGCACTTATTTTAGTCCAAAATGTAAGTAAATAGAAACTAGGGGACCTGTTTCAACCCAAAAAATTCATATAATTAGCAATGAAGCACTTATGGTACGATTAACTGCTTTTACCACTCTTTTTATCCTTTATTTGACCCATAGATTTATAAGACAAGGGAGATGTAATTGTTTACATTTTAAAGCAATCAGAGATCCTCTTGTTTACTCTTTATCTGGTCAACTGCAAGGTCTACTTTATGATTGTACGAAAAACTGTTGCCAAACTGTCAATTGTGTAGTTTATATTTTCACATTTAAACTACCATGATTATGGGTTAAGGTTAAAATATTACATAAAAATATTTTCCCGTTTCCTAGTTAAGTAGATAAATCATATTTTGTTAAAAAAGTTGCGATAAAAACTAACTTCATAACGCAAAAATGGAATGAACAGGCATCATTGCTCCCTACTCCAATCCGCATGTCCATTGATGCACGTGAATCGTAGTATTTTATAGTATTTCTTTTGTGCGGTGTTGCTGGCAGTCGGAATTTTGCTTTTGTGAATTTTTCAGTGTTTTTCGTAAGGATTTTATTACTATTCTTCAGAAAATGGTGCGTCAGTCTCAAGTGTATGGAAAAATAATAATAATAATAATAATAATATTTTATTATGCTCATCAGACATTACAAAAGAATGTATAGCATTAGTCAAAACATGAAAATAACCTATACTAAACAAAATACTCAGACAATGAGTAGAAACACTTATCTAATAAATACAATTTTAAATTTCGCTTAAAATTAATCAATTTGTCACATTCTTTCAGCTCATTTGGCAAATGGTTAAATATCTTAGGTCCTAAATAGTTTGGACCTTTACTTACTATACTCAATTTTGTGAAGGCTGCCCTTATCTCACTTTTGTACCTTGTATTAAAATTATGAACATCACTATTTAAAAGAAACTTATTCTTGTTTTTAAAAATATAAACACACATCTCAAAAACAAAAAGCGACGTCAATGTTAAAATTTTATACATACTAAAAACAGGTCTACATGACTGTAGCCTGGCAACACCTGCAATGCAACGTATTATACGTTTTTGTAATATGAAGACCGATTCGGAATAGGCAGAATAACCCCAAAAGCAAACCCCGTATCGCAATCGACTCTCTATATGAGCGTAATACAAATTAATCAGTTGATGTTCGGACAACACATCTTTCATATTCCTAAATAAATAATAATTTGCCGACATGATGGAAACAAGTTTATTACAATGAGCTTTCCAATTAAAACACTGATCAATATGAATACCCAGAAACTTGATACAACTGTCATTATCTTCTAACCTTGTGCCATTTACAGAAATACTTAATTTATTACAACTCCTCTGTGCAGTATGAAATCTTATTAGTTGCGTTTTTCCAGTATTAAAATATAGATTATGTTCACTAAACCAGTCATGCAATAAGTGTAAAGTCTTGTTACACTTTTCATTCAAAGCCAAAGCATAGTCAGATTCATCTGAAACAATCAAAGCCAAATCGTCAGCATACAATGTAAAAAATGTCTTATTCAAAACCGATTCAATTGAATTTATATACAATATAAAGAAAACAGGTCCCAAAACCGAACCCTGGGGAACACCCATGTCAAGCGACAAAATGTCTGAATATATTCTATCTACACAATTATTACTACACGATGGAATGATAACATATTGTTGGCGACCATTTAAGAAACTAGCAACCCACTGTAATGGCAGTCCTCGAATGCCACAATCATGTAACTTGTCAAGTAAAATCTTGTGATTGACGCAGTCGAATGCCCTGCTGAGATCACAAAAGATCCCAGCAGGACACTCGCCCCCCTCAATATATTTGATTGCTTCATTGTAAAAAGATAGTATCGCAGTAGCCGTTGACTGTCCAGGTCTAAAACCATACTGGTTCTTATTTATTATTTGAAATCTATCCAAAAAAGACAATAAACGACATGAAAAAGCGTATTCAAAAATCTTTGATATTCCACATGACATAGTCACTGGACGATAATTCTCCAAAAGGTGGGGATCTTTTTTCTTATAAACAGGAGTGACCTTGCCCAGTTTCAAGCACTGAGGAAATTTCCCTGTTTTAAAAGACAAATTTACTAGGTAGGTAATAGGCTCTATAATTAGATCAATAACGCGTCTAATTAAGAACAACGGTATGTCATCTGGACCTGATGACTTTTTGTTTTTAAGTTTATTTTTCAGCAATGATAGTAGTTCTTCTTCAATAAATGGGTCCAAAAAAAGAGTATGTGTTATTATTTTTCTATTTTGTACATGCATGATTCTCTTATTGTCAACAACATTTCCACTAATAATATCTTTAGGTGTATCAACAAAATAATGATTGAAGGCGGAGGATTGAAATGAATTCTTGATATTCAAAACTGTCTTTCCACAGGTAAATTTTGCCAAGTTTTGTTTGGTTATTCGGTCGCTATATTTGTCACGCCATATTTACGGATTTTCAGGGGCGTGCTGGCTGGCTTCCTTATCATTTTACCGGAATATAGTATATATATACTATATTATATTATGGAATTGCTTTTGTTATTTTTTAAAATATGGCTAATGTGTTAGTTTTTGGAGTTACCTACACACATACTTAAATACGATCAAAACAAGAATCCAAGCAAGAAGCTAAGGCATCATTCAGCACTTTGCTGCATAACAAATTAAAAAACCTATAATGTTTGGTAAGTGTGAAGGTGAAGCCAACATGCAACGTTTGCACACAAAAATTAAAATCAGTTGCGTAACCAAGGTAATTTTTAAAGGTATCCTTTATACTAATCTAAGAGAAAATCACCATTATCAGGCTTTTAAAGAGTTATTTTGAAAACAGTAAGTCAAATAACTTGAAACAAAAAGTTGAATTAAAAACTAACACCATGTACATCTTTCTTATTTTAAATTATATTTCACTTTTAAATGTAATTGAACCCTGTATACAGAGTTTGGGTATCTTTGAAAAACTGAAAAATACTTTTTTACACTACTGTATATATAAGTTTTTGTAATGTAGTAGGTGTACCACTTTTACTTAATTCAGAATTTTAAGTGTTCAAGTTTCAATTCATATTCCCTACATTAAAACTCCGATACTAATAATTTAATTTCTAATCTCACAAGCTTTTGCTGTTGCAATGTATAGTACTGATTTTCTTAAAATTCCTTTTTTGATGTTTTATTATCATACCCAACCCTTCCAAAAACAGTACGCCTTTGGCGTCGGAAGCAAGTTCTCCCAAAACTTTTGCAACGTTGCACGGAGTCGGAATTTTGCCGTTCTTTCTCTCGGTATTCTTTGTCATACACATTGCCAATGATTGATAGAAAACAAAAGGTTATTTATGAATGAACCGTGAGGTCTCCTCTTATTAAGTCTATGATTTGACCCTAACTAGCCCACGAAGTCACTATATATATGGCAGTTGAATGCTAAATTGCTAGATGATGTGATATGAAAAGCACAATTTGTACTCGTCTTCCTCCATATTTGTTTACAATTTGCAGCGCCCTCATCGGTAATTTGAATCGCCAATTGGCATCGTTTTTTAATCATATTGGGAGAGATTTCAAAGGTTATAATAGTCAGTCAGTCACACATATAACTTAATGTAAATCTATATTTATAAATAAAATCTATTATTTGAATTAAATCAAATGGAATATGTTTATTAAATAACGAATTAATGAGTACATAATTTAAAGGAACTGTTACATTTTTAACTTGTAGATTTACGCAAGAAAAATAGTTATTCGTTATGGTATTATAATTTGTCTATACCTACATGCCGAACCATAGATAATTCAAAATATGTATATAACATAATTTTAAAGTTTGTTTGTAAGTGGTTTGTTTAAAGTTTTAACTAATTCGAAACAAATTCGGAGTAGGTACTACTTGTGAATAGATTTCCCTTCTTTCTTTATTTATTTCCTTTTCCATTTCTGTTACGTTACAGAGCGCCAACGCTGAATGTCTTTGATTGCAGTAAACAATCTTGAGACAAGTCAATTTTGATTTCCGAGGAAGGTGTGTTGAAAAATACGTTTTATCCCCTGATCCGTGGTCGGCTATCGAGCTCCACTTTCCGATCACGTCGCCGTGTGGGCCAGCACACGTCAGATGCTTTACTACTACCGGTGATATTTTTTTAATTGCACCATTGCCGACAGATAATTCTTCCACCAGGCCAAAGTAATATGCAAATCGTATAGGAAGTTGGGATTGATTTGGTTCAGGCCGGGTTTCGAACCGTGCGACCAGAGGTGGCGTCTAACCGGTAAAACGACAGTTCGAAGCACCACAACACGTCTAATACAAGACATTTATATACATGGAACGATTATAGACGACTGCGCATCCAATTTCGTGTGAAAACGTGGGAGCCGCCATTTTGATGTCACACTGCTCCCAACTTCTACATTTTGTATTGGTGCACCTGACCAAGACCCTAGAATTCTAGTGTCTTTTTCTTTCTAATCTTTCAATGGTTCAAATCTTCCTAACACGGCAACAGTGGTATGGGTAAATTTGGTAAATAGTGTTTGTTTTGTATTTTTGGTTTATTTTATTGTGATTCTCTCGGTTTGATTCTATTTGTGTGTTTATTATTGTGTTCCTTTGATTTATAGACTTTGAGTGACAATATTTGAGTATTGGACTTTCGTAATTATTCCAGGTAAATTCGGATTTTATAACAAGAATTGAAAGTCTTAAGAGACATGCAATCATAGTTCCTAGCTAATATAATAGTAAATTATGAAAACTGCGAACATAAACAATACAAAAAATAAGCCAGGATAGTTGAAGTAAGGTAAAGGATAGTTAAATTTTATATGCATAATGCATTTTAAATATTTACTTTTCTAAACGGCTAATGGTGTATTTTACATAAATAATGTGAACAAAAGATACATAGGTAGGTACATAAAATATTTCGTTTGTATACCTTCATCAATTTTACAATAAAGTTTGGTGACGATATATTTTATTTTTCACAAATAATTGTAATTAAACTATAAAATATTGAACATTTCTTCTACCTATTTAGAATTTCTCTTAGCCTCAAAAGTTTTACTTGCTGCTTTCTGTGGTTTTTATTTGTTATTGCTATCTAATTGAAGAGGCTAGGTTAATACTGTTAAATTTCCCACCAATTTTTAGACATCAAAATGACGGATTCAAAATTGGAATACTCACACAGCTTTGATAATCGTTCCATGTATATAAATTCCTTGGTCTAATGTAATTAACATTCTCGGAAAGAGTCCTCTGTTGCTGTGGATGATAATAAAAAAGCAAAATGAAAGGCAGCCAGGTGAAATTACTGGTCAAGATCCGCACCAACACAAGAACACACCAATCAAAAGTGTGACATTTAAAATAATCTGATAATAATCATATAAATAATATAAATATAATAATATAAAGTCGATCTAAAAAGTATTGATAGTGTATGGACCGGAAAACTTCAACAAGCATCGCGTTGCATTGTTGTCACACTTCATGCTGTCTGTCTGTTACTGATTTCATCTAGGTACTACCTGAGTAGACTTCAGGTGGGTAGCACGGTTTGGGTATTGCGTGCGCATTTTTTTATTCGTGTTTTTATTCTTTCCACCGTTTACTTACAGCTTGATAAAAGGTTTTTTGAGATTTAAATATTAATATATTAAATATTATATAAATATATAATATATTAATATTAAATATTTAATTTTTCAACTACTAGAGAAAAGTAGTTAGGGTATATGAAAAAAAAAACGTAAAAAAATCAAGATATTTCTTTCTTCAATGAAATAATTACAAAAAAAAAGAGGAGTTTCAGACAGATACAGGGGCAGATATCCTACATTTCGTCAGAGTTTCATCGATGGGAACACCAAGTACTTGATCATTATCTGCTTAACTCTTCAAACTACTCACATTGCATTCTTTTAAACAATGAAAAAAGATGAAAAGCTACAAAAGCGTAGAAAGGACCTCCGTATGAAATAATTTTATAATTGCCAGTTTAAACTGTCAATTATAGAGAATTGTTAGTTTAGGCTGGCAATTATGTATAATTGACAGTTTAAACTGGCAATTGTCCATAATTGCCAGTTTAAATTATCAATTATACATAATTGCCAGTCTAAACTGACAATTATCTATAATTGACAGATTATACTGTCAATTATACATAATTGCCAGTTTAAATTGTCAATTATACATAATTGCCAGTCTAAACTGACAATTATCTATAATTGACAGATTATACTGTCAATTATACATAATTGCCAGTTTAAATTGTCAATTATACATAATTGCCAGTTTAAACTGGCAATTATAGATAATTGTTAGTTTAGGCTGGCAATTATGTATAATTGACAGTTTAAACTGGCAATTGTACATAATTGCCAGTTTAAATTATCAATTATACATAATTGCCAGTCTAAACTGACAATTATCTATAATTGACAGATTATACTGTCAATTATACATAATTGCCAGTTTAAATTGTCAATTATACATAATTGCCAGTTTAAACTGGCAATTATAGATAATTGTTAGTTTGATCTGGCAATTATGTATAATTGACAGTTTAAACTGTCAATTATACATAATTGCCAGTTTAAACTGACAATTATCTATAACTGACAGTTTAAACTGGCAATTATAAAATTATTTCACGCACATGTCCTTTCTACGCTTTCGTAAAAAACAAAACCATTAAAATAGGAAATTGATAGTAGGTAAGAAAAACACTTTTTTGGATATTTATTCTGTCACTAATCTAATTTAATACTCATGTAAAACCATTATTTTTAGCTATTTGGTACATACCTTGATAAAGTCCGAAAATTCGGAGGAAACGTATAGGATATTTGTCAATATATCTGGCTGAAAGTCCTCTTTTACTGTTTTTTATTGAAGAAGAGCCAACAACTTTTTCAATACCATACAAAATATTTCTATTAATAGCGCAACACCTGATGAAGCCGAGCTACACCGAAACAATTTCAGGTTTTTTGGCGTCTCAAAACTACCGTTACCTCCGATTATTATTAGAAATACACCGTAAACGAAATTCTGCAACTTTATTCTATATTTATTTATGTAGAATCCAAAAGGCGTAAAACATGGATAACCAGATAACACTTACAAATCATATTTTATTCACGCCTGGGGCGCTCAAGTGGGTGGTAAGTTGTTGAATTAGAAGGAAACCTTGTTGCGAAACAAACACGATCTCTTTATCGATTCAATTTCACTAGTTCTACAAAAACTAATTGAATCAAGCGCTGGCATAGATTTGAAATCGCAGTTAATTCTTTTTTTGGAAGAAAACGGACTGCAATTTCTTATTCTGTTACAAAGGAACTAACACTAGCTTGCGATATGGGTAAAACACCGACATTGTCCACATAATGAACCTGTTGAAACTTTTATTGGCAATCCTAATAAAGAAAAAACGATGGGCTATCCTCAATATTAGCTTTGAAAATCCTTATAGGATCGCGATGGTATATGGGTATGTTCCCATGAAAAGTGTAACGCGATGAGCATGTCACACCGACATGGTTAGGTAGTGGGGGGACCGAGTAGGGCGGGCGGAGTGAGCGCATGCGCATAGTTTGGCCACAGCTTTAGGTGTGGTTTGGTATTCGTATTCGTGTATTTCAAAATGCATGTCTGAGAATCTGAGCTCTCATGTGAATGTGATATACAAGGTGGCAAAGTCTGCAAGTCGCAAATGGTAAGTTCTCAAATTAGAAGGTAACTTTTGCAAGCTTTCTATAGTTCAAAATTTCCTTAATTCATTTTCAATGCACTCCGATGGTTGCAAGAATTGCGAAATCTGTGAATTTTTCCAAGTAATGTACCTGTAGAAACTTCTATTGGCAATCCTAATAAAGAAAAAAACGATGGGACTATCCTCGATATTTTACAAAATTCCCATTGATCAGTACGGTTATTATTATTATATACAGAGTGAGTTTTATGTATGGAACGCCTCAATTATCTCGGAAACGGCTTGCCCAATTTTTATGAATTTTGGTTTATAAGGGTTTTGTAATATGGCCGATATTATTGTGGCATTTACATTGTTGTCAGATCTTTCGTTTTTCCGGAAATATACTGAAATTTGTTATTTCAAATGGATCACCCTATATATTTTTTTGTTTTTGAAATCTCTAAGAAATTTAGAATATTTTTCATGTAATGTTCCCTATACCTAATTGCCATAATTTCGGAGTTACAGCTACATTTGCAATATCTCCGCCGAAGTTAAAATATTACATCAGGGCGGCTATGTCTGCGACAAAAACAATTTTGACGTTTTAATAAACTATTATTGTTGGTGTTTATTGAAAGTTACAATGGACCGTTTATCTGAGAAAGAACGAATTGAGATTTTAATGATATTAGGATATGGTGATGTGCGTAGAAGTCAACAGGAAACGTGTAATATCTTTAATAATTTATATCCTAATAGAAATCCCATAACAAGATCTACTGTGAGTAAGTTGTTAAAAAAGTTTAACCAAACTGGAGCCATAAAAGATTTACCGAAATCAGGGCGTATGAAAACTGCAACAACTGAAGACAAATCTTTAGATGTTTGTGTTATGTTAGAAGAAGATCCACACTTGAGTACTAGACAAATATCCAGGGAAGTTGATATTTCTCAAACATCCATAATGAAAATTTTACATGCCAATAAATTCCATCCTTACAAAGTAAGATTGGTTCAAGAGTTGTCAGATGATGATTTCGATAGACGTGAAGAGTTTGCCGACACAATGATGGAAAAATGTTACGATCAAAATAATCCAAATTTTTTAAATAATGTTATGTTTTCCGATGAGGCCACTTTTTGTATTGATGGAAACGTAAATCGGCATAATTGCAGATACTGGTCATGTAACAATCCTCGTTGGATGAGAGAATCCCACACCCAATTTCCACAAAAGATTAATGTATGGGCTGGAATAATAGGCGACAAAATAATTGATCCTTTTTTCATTGAAGGAAACTTAAATGGTCCGGCGTATTTAAATTTATTACAGAATAATATTATACCTGAGTTGGCTCGGTTATTTCCAAATCTAAGTAAGTATTCTCAATTGCCTGTTAATTTAGAAATTTTATTATTTGAAACTTTCAGACAATAACAATGTCCCAAATAACAATATTTGGGTGCAACAAGATGGAGCTCCACCTCACTATGCGCGTGACGTGAGGCAATACCTAAACGATGTGTTTCCCAGAAGATGGATTGAAAGGCGTGGTTTTATCGAATGGCGCCCGCGATCACCCAACATGAATCCTTTAGACTATTTCCTGTGGGGTCACTTAAAAAATATTGTTTATAAAACCAAACCTGCCAATATTCAGGAATTAAAAGATAGGATTACCACAGAGATAAGAAGAATTGAGCAGTCAGGAATGTTACAAAATGTACTGCAAAGTTTTAAACATCGCATGGCTTCTTGTATGGAAGTAAACGGACAACATTTTGAGCATCAGCTATAACCGCCTTTACTTTATGTTTTCAAAAGATCCTATGGGATTTCTATTAGGACATAAATTATTAAAGATATTACACGTTTCCTGTTGACTTCTACGCACATCACCATATCCTAATATCATTAAAATCTCAATTCGTTCTTTCTCAGATAAACGGTCCATTGTAACTTTCAATAAACACCAACAATAATAGTTTATTAAAACCTCAAAATTGTTTTTGTCGCAGACATAGCCGCCCTGATGTAATATTTTAACTTCGGCGGAGATATTGCGAATGTAGCTGTAACTCCGAAATTATGGCAATTAGGTATAGGGAACATTACATGAAAAATATTCTAAATTTCTTAGAGATTTCAAAAACAAAAAAATATATAGGGTGATCCATTTGAAATAACAAATTTCAGTATATTTCCGGAAAAGCGAAAGATCTGACAACAATGTAAATGCCACAATAATATCGGCCATATTACAAAACCCTTATAAACCAAAATTCATAAAAATCGGGCAAGCCGTTTCCGAGATAATTGAGGCGTTCCATACATAAAACTCACTCTGTATATCTGTACATTGTATTATGTATTATGTGAATGAACACGATAAAAAATTGCGGGTTTTATTAATTAAAATAACCTTTTCAACCGCCGACTTGATATATCTGACATGCCATGACATAACATGATTTTATCGCCAGCGGGTTCCCAATAATTATTTTCTAATTATATGCATGCGGATTTCTTGCAAACATCTAATCAGTTCTTTCTATCTTTCTCTCAGGGACAATGAGAACTATCTTGATTTGCATCTGCGAATGGTAAAATAATAAATTATAATAAATGAAATCGGTCACGTATCAAAAGAAAAGTAACAAAAAATAATTGGTATTAGATAGCCGGCGCAGTAGGGCGATAGGGAAATTATAGATAAATGTTAGTAAAAGCAACCATAAGAATAAATAAATAAGAGGCATACCTCCCTATTACGTGATCTATTGGCGATTCCAAAAATGAATGCGCCCTCTGCATGAAAATATTTGAACCTACTTAAAAGGTAATTTTTGGAGGGTTATTGCTGATATAATGATAAATAACATGTTATTTGGGTTTGTTTAATATAATAATTTAGTGGTGCTTGTAACTTTTTGGTATTACAAAGTTAAAAACGACGTGGTTAGTATTTGTACATCTTTATTTTTACATTTTAAAATGGCATTCAAAAGAAATCAGCACAAACTGCCGTGCTTATGGGTGGCATTCCACAAAATGTGTCAATAGAAGTGTTTAAGATAGAAGATAGGTAGAAGTTTGGTCCTAGTATAATATAAGAAATGGTTTCTCACTCATTTATCCAAAAGTCATGTAACAATGGGGTGTTTTCCTATTTTTTTTTACATCGGCAATGGAAAGTAGTTGGAAAAAGAAGAGATACGTATTTCTGGAATTTTAATATTGGATTCATTTAAATCCATAAATAATTTTTTTTTGCGCGCGATATATATGTGACGTCATTAAGCGAAAATTCAAAATTTGTGCCATTTTTTAGTGATTTCTAGGATATTTTCATTTGTGTGGTTGGTGTCACTGCGTGACAACTTTACTTTTGTTTATGTTTGAATGGTTTGGTTAGGGTAAACATCATGGTAAACATGAGACATTGTTTTTCAGTTTATATTTTTACCTGTGGATTGTTGTCTCTGCCTGTGACTGATTACAAGTGTATTTACTAGTAATAGAAAAACATCGTAATTTGTAAAGGTAATTTTTGAATATATTTAATCGACTTTGCAGTAATACTGTTAAGTTAAATACTAACCTTACATTTTTCATCCCTTTTATTTCTGAAAGGATCTATAGGATCTTTATCTTTATCGCCGCGGCGATAGCTCAGTCTGTTAGGTGCTGGGTGGTAGCTTGTGACTAACAGAATGGTATATCGCGGCGCGAGTTCGAATCTCGCCAGGGGAGAAATGGCACCTCTCCCAGGGAATGGTTGTGTGTCTGCGTTTTTTCATGTGTACCCTCCCTCTACACAAGCCTGAGGCTTTCAGAAGGGAGGTTGTCCATTTCTGTGATGTGTTTTATGTTAAAAAAAAAAAAAGGATTTATAACCGGTAAATTGTCGGACTTAGCCTCTACAAAACCTTGCTCCATGTTTAGTAAAAGTTTATTTCACAAGAAAACAACAATACAACATGTCAAGTTGTCAAGCCAAACACAAACAGGAAATTTCAAATGTCAATTATCGAAATGTCGACTGTCGTTTGTCGTCTTTACAAACTGAAACTAGCCACATATTATCAGTGTGGCCTCTTTATAGATACATATTCCCTAGTTTTCGCTTAGTGACGTATCGAATATAGAATAAAATTTCAAAATTGAATTAAAAATTTTCTACCGATTCAATCTTAATAATTTTTATACTAATAAATATAAAAAACATATATTTTATAAAGATACAGGTTTCACTTTCATTTCGATTGGAGGAAAATACCCCATTTAATAACAGGGAACACGTTTATTTACACAACATAACCACTTTGATGCAGTATGCCTATACTTTTCTATTATCAGTCTTATAAAAACAGAATATATTTTAATTTAACATTATTTAACAAAAAACAAGCACTAATATGGTATCACTACAGTATAAGAAGAAAGTATCACCATACTATCGCATACATATCACATTTATTTAGTGCAAAATGTAAGCAAACAAAAACTCAACCCAAAAAAATCATATAATTAGCAATGAAGCACTTATGGGACGTTTGACTGCTTTTACCACTCTTTTCATCCTTTATTTGACCCTAACTAGCACATGAAGTCACTATATTTATGGCAGTTGAAGTTGAATGCTAAATTGCTAGATGATGTGATATGAAATGCAAAATTTTTACTCGTCTTCCCCCATATTTGTTTACAATTTGCAGCGCCCTCATCGGTAATCTGAATCGCCAATATACTTGAAAAAGACCGAAGACTGACGAAACTTAGGATATTTGTCCATATATCTGGCTGAAAGTCCTCTTTTTTGTTTTTCATTGAATACATTTATTTTTGTTTGTACTTTATTTATTTTACATATCTTTCCGGTTGGTATAATATTTTATAATTGCCCTGACACTTTCTATAATGTAAATAAATATATATACCTGCTATATCTATTTTGCTTTTAGTACGACATGTTTGACTATTATTGCACAGATAGAAAATGGTAGATCCCAAGAAAGTAATTGCAACACTCAAGTATGAGTACCTCTATTAATGCGTCACACGTAAGGTCAACTGTCCGATCTCAACAGGGCGTTATTAAATAACCTGCCACAACGGGTATTTAAATAAATTACAGATAAATCAGCATATTCGCCTAATACAGCTAATACATACATATTAATTCTATCAAGGACGGCGAAACGCCTATATGGCACGCCACGGAGCGGCGGTATTTAAAAAATACGTGTGGGCGACGCTTAACAACGATATGTAGGTACTTAGTTTATGTCCGCAGGTAAATAAATTAATTCTGCATTATAAAATAAAAAAATTGAAAATCCATAAAGATATTGTCCATAATATGTTGCCTACGTTCCTACGATAGGTAAATAAATAAAAATCGAGTTAATTATAAAAAAAATACTTATTATATACGAGGGATATACAGATTTGACCTGGATATCTTATATCTAAGGTTATTTCAGGGTATGTAATCAATACAGGCTGATTCACTTAAGGAGGCTCACCATTGGGATATCAGTAATGGTAAGAGATACAGGGTGGCTCAAATTACAAAAAAGTTGCGCAATTTTATGACGAATATTTTGGTAAAAGCAAACCTGAAATATATTTTTTAATTTCTGAAATATTCTGAAAAAACTGAAAATTTAGATTTTTTAATTTTTGCCGTAATTCATTTGTTTTTAAAGATCAGTTCATGAAATTCGGTTCCCAGGCATAAAATGCTCTATTGATTGCATTGGCGAAGTCAGATCACCTCTATCTCTTATTGTTTTTGAGAGACGATAGTCAACTTTTTTTTTTCTTATGGGCGCCATATTGGATTTTTATATTTTCAGATAGCTCTTCTCATTCTCTTTACGACGATGTATCATAGTATGGGTAAATTTAAATTATTAGGGTAATAGTCATAAAAAAATATTTTTGATTAGACTGCTATGAAATTAAACTAAAACTTGTCAGTTCATTGATTATCAAAAGTGTTTATTCTAGCATCGTTGCACTAATTCGTTCTTATTTGTATTGCTACTGTTACCATTGAAATGTTTTCAAACGACGAAAAATATGTATTCTATTTATATTCAGTGCAGAAGAAATTCTATAGCAGCTGAGCAGATGTATTTAAATATGTATCCCGAAAGAGAACAACCACATAGAACGTTATTAGGTTTAATAAAATTAATAAAAAAAAAACACAGACACACAACCATTCCCTGGGAGAGGTCCCATTTCTCCCCTGGCGAGATTCGAACTCGCGCAGCAATATTCCATTCATAATAGAATGGTATAACCATTCTATTAGTCACAAGCTATCACCCAGCATCTAACAGAATGAGCTATCGCCGCGGCTAAATAAAAACAATATTATGTATTATATTTTCTAAATAACCCTGTAAAGGAAGCCAACTCTAAATAAATTTTATAACATTTTACTACAGATTTTTTCATTTACAAAGTTATAATCACATCAACTTATTTATTTTATTTTGAGTTTAACAGAAAATGCCGAACACTGATCGGGAATACGAAAAAGGTCTTTTCTCAAAAGACCGATGTCATAACAGGCTAATAAAAAAAAAATTATGACTATTACCCTAATAATTTAAATTTACCCATACTATAATACATCGTCGTAAAGAGAATGAGAAGAGCTATCTAAAAATATAAAAATTCAATATGGCGCCCATAAGAAAAAAAAAAGTTGACTATCGTCTCTCAAAAACAATAAGAGATAGAGGTGATCTAACTTCGCCAATGCAATCAATACAGCATTTTATGCCTGGGAACCGAATTTCATGAACTTATCTTGAAAAACAAATGAATTACGGCAAAAATTAAAAAATCTAAATTTTCAGTTTTTTCAGAATATTTCAGAAATTAAAAAAGATATTTCAGGTTTGCTTTTACCAAAATATTCGTCATAAAATTGCGCAACTTTTTTGTAATTTGAGCCACCCTGTATCTCTTACCATTACTGATATCCCAATGGTGAGCCTCCTTAAGTGAATCAGCCTGTATATCTTGTTGAAGCATATAAAATATAGAATGCTTTTATGGATACTGAAAATGGGCATCCTATGGGGAATACGAAACTCTAGTAACTCTGGTTTTCTGTATTGGTAACTATGGTCGCACTAGTAGCTAGCTTCGCATTAGCCGCCGGGCGGGAAATTTGAAAATCAAATAATTTTACACGTGACCTGGATTATTTTGAACCATTTTGAATTTTTGTCATAATATTCACCCATTCGCAATTTTTAGCTAGTAGCATGCTAAATAAATACTAAATGGTAGTTTATTATTACATATTATTAATAATAAAATGATCCTTACCGAAATTTTGGACAAATTGAACTTTTAAAGCCGAAATTTGCACAAAATCGTTTTATTTGCCAAAGGCTATCTATCTACTATTAACTAAAACAAGACAGTTGTTGGGGGAACACAATAAAACATGACTCAGCACTACCAATACTTACTGGGTTGTAATGTATTTGGTTGTAGTTGTAACCCATGCTGTGGTTTAAAAATTTCCAGAAAATTCCCTAAAGTTATGTTTTGTCGTGCTCTGCATAGAGTACATGGTCTATCGATTGAGCGTGACGTCAGTTACGATACAAAATTAAATAAAATACTTGTAAACAAAAGATATCAAAATAAAATTAACGTCGATTATGGAATTATAATACACCATTCAAACAGGAAAACTAAAATAATAGTTGATTAATATCAATCTTTCTTATTTTCATTCAAACCGCATTCTGTGTACCTACCTACCAACCGAATATAATTCTAACCTAAATTTTACAATTTGAAGAGTTAATAAGAAGCACTATTGTAAATAAATACCACCCTACAATATAAAAATGACAACTTGATAACCCTCGGGTCTCACACGAGAATACAATTGACAAACTCGAAAATAATTATATCACTGCCTTTAAGGTATTTGAATTTTCGCCATTTTTGCATCAAGAATGACGTCATGCGCAGAACAAACGAAATTTGGTCAAGTTATGAGCATATCAGTGTAATTGTAGTTGTATCATGATTAATAGATAATTCTAACCTAAATTTTACAATTTGAAGAGATAATAAGAAGCACTACTGTAAATAAATACCACCCTACAATATAAAAATGACAACTTGATAACCCTCGGGCCCCACAATTATAATAATACGGGAATACAATTGACAAACACGAAAATAATTATATCACTGCCTTTAAGGTATTTGAATTTTCGCCATTTTTGCATCGAGAATGACATAGTGCGCACAACAAACGAAATTTGGTCAAGTTATGAGCATATCAGTGTAGTTGTATCACGCATAGAGTGGTTATTTTTGGATGTGTCACATAATGGATTTTGGCATTCTATAATTTTTATAATTTCTATGGTTGAAGCAGAGTTTGTGTTTTGTTAATAAAAATAATGACAGTTGTATTGAATATATGTAATTCATTTAACTATTGAATAAACCAGAGACTCCAATTTGGCATCGTATGCAACTAAAACACTTTACAGAAGACCTATTTTTTAAAAGGTGACGATAATGCCTAACGCATAACCAAAAAAAAAATCAACACTAGCCATATACAAATCTGACAGAGCTGCCTCGCTATATTCAAGATATTTTAGGGTACATATGACTTTATTTTAAGCGTAGGTATTCGAACCACTACTACAAACTAAAAGGAAGAATTTATTTTCATGTCACGGGAAAAATATCGTCGGCGTTTATATAACACGTGTAATAATTTGTCTGAAAGTGTATTCCTGTCAAGAACAATCTCATTTCCGTTAACAAATCGTCGGCAAACGAATTCTTTCGAAAACTATTCTCGTCACGCAGTGCTGCCAGTGGATTTTCATATGCGCGGTAGATGGCACTACAAAAAGACGGTAGAAAACGGTAAGGATGGGCACGTCTTCCTTACACATTGTGTCGTATGTCCGCGAATCGATCATTTTTGCATGGAGGATTCCATCAAACCACTAAGAATAAAGAATTTTCAATATTAACCAATCAAAATTGAGTGGCGCAGTCCACTACACCAAAAGAATTGAATGACGAATTACTGTGGGATTTCAGTCACAACGTTTCGGTTTGCTGGAAAAATCAGCAACTTTATGTTTTCTTATGGCGGCCATATTGGATTTTTTTGCTCATTAGGAAGAGCATTTCTTTAGCTTTTCAATAATGTATCACACATAGCAAAACAAAATAATTGAGTCATTGAAAACCAAAGAAATATGATTTTTCCATAGACTTGGCAACATGGCAATTTAACTAATGAATACCATTTTTGCAAAACAATTTTTTTACATTAATGCTATGCTTACTTGAAATTAGAATATATATAGACTTTGCTATGAATTTGAAGGAAGAAAAACAACATAATATAATTACATAATAACAATAAATTAGACAACAACGAAATAAAAAATATTTAAATTTATGGCATTCAGTTAATTTGTTAATTAATATTATGTAATGTTATGCTGTGCGATGTTGTCAAATCTATCGAAAAATCATATTTCTTTGGTTTTTAATGACTAAATTACATTTTTATGTGTGTGATACATTAGGGAAAAGGTAAAAAAGTATTATTTTTAATGAGAGAAAAATCGAATATGGCCGCTATAAGAAGAAAATAATTGACGATTTTTTCAGAAAAACGAAACGTAACTAAAATCCGACTTCATAGGTGTAAAGAGTTGTTCTTAAAATGTTTTTACGGATTTTAAAAAATCTCATAAATAAAAGAGATGCCGGAGGTTCTCCAAAATACAACATTTAATTTTTTTTTAATATCTCAAGCACAAGAACAGCTAGGGCTCGGTAAGCCCCATTAAGTTATCAACATAAAACTTTCCCCATTTAATCGTTTTTCTATCTCTTATAATTTCCGAGTTATCAATACATTCAACACCAATTTGGAACACACTGGATATTCAGTTTGTTATTATATAACTCACGGACAATAGACATTTAACCATTAGTAGTAAAATTTAAAACACCACTAACATAATTTACTGCTAATCAATAAAACTAAAGAAAAGTTATATATTTAAACCCTGAAAAGGGCGTTTTTATACCTACCGGTCATAAATAAAAAACCCTTCAGCAATTCACACAGCCATAAATTATTGTTGGCGCCAGAAAAGAACGAAACTAGTTTTTATGTAATACATCTGCCGAGTTAACCCATAAGTTCTACTGAAAACAAAGTAAAATTCAGCTCATTCACCTCATAAATACATATAAATATTTATACAGAAAGGTTAAAAGGTTAGGAGAATGAATACCAGGACAATTTACAAATTTCCAAAAGTAGCGCACGCGCCATCGTGCGACAGAGATTTGAACTTAAAATTAAATCAGAAGTGGGAAAGGTCAAAACATTCACAACGTTTTCTATTTTCATTACAAACTGTTAAATTTGCGTAATTTTGAAACAGAACGATAATAATAAGATTTGGATGAATCAGCTTTATTTTGCTAGTATAAAGCTTACAAAAAAGCTTTAACAAAACATTTTTTTTGGTAAATTTAAGTTTGTCATCATGATACGAATATTTCGAGTACTTTCTCTTCCACAGTGTCGTATTCCCAAACACATATTATCATTGTCATTATCTTGTATATTACAAATATACCCAGAAGCAAACTGGGATCCGACAAGCGAAAACCGAGCCAATTAAACGAAATGACGAACGGTTTCCCCGGCTCGGGACCTCTCCTTAACTAATTGTCCTAACAACAAATCGCCCCGACATGAGGCAATCGCAGTTATTTACATTCTTATCCCATAATATAATAACAGCATCGAGACACCTGTTTACCGCAGGCCAAATGCCGTTCTCCAAGAGTCCAATGGATCACAAACTCAACGATATGGCCATTAAAGAGTACAGCTTTGTTTTTCTCGGTACAAATGCGACTGTAAATGATCTACCCACGGCCGAAGTGCTACCAATTTTTCTTAGAAATGAACTGAAACTCCAAAGAAACATTCTTGATAATACACAGCGTGTTTTAAATTGGATGCAAATTGGCGATTCAAATTACCGATGAGGGCGCCGCAAATTGTAAACAAATATGGAAGAAGACGAGTAAAAATTTTGCATTTCATATCACATCATCTAGCAATTTAGCATTCAACTGCCATAAATATAGTGACTTCATGTGCTAGTTAGGGTGAAATAAAGGATTAAAAGAGTGGTAAAAGTAGTCAAACGTCCCATAAGTGCTTCATTGCTGATTATATGAATTTTTTGGAATGAAACAGGTGCCGTAGTTTTTGTTTACTTACAGTTCAGACTAAAATAAGTGTGATAAACTGTATGGTGATACCATATTAGTGGTTGTTTTTTGTTAAATAATGTTTAAATTAAAATATATTCTGCTTTTATAAGACTAATAATAGAAAAGTATAGACAAACTGCAATAATGTGGTTATGTTGTGTAAATAAACGTGTTCCATGTTATTAAATTGTTACAAGTCTTTTGGAGAAATGAATGAGAAACAGTTTCTTATACTAGGGCCAAACTTCTACCTATCTTCAATCTTAAACACTTCTATGGACACATTTTGTGGAATGATACCTATAAACACGGCAGTTTGTGTTGTGCTGATTTCTTTTGAATGTCATTTTAAAATGTAACAATAAAGATGTACAAATACTAACCACGTCGTTTTTAACTTTGTAATACCAAAAAATCACAAGCACCACTAAATTATTACGTTAAACAAACCCAAATACGTGTTGTTCATCATTATACCAGCAATACTTAAGCCTCTAAAAATTACCTTTTAAGTAGGTAATTTTTAAACCCCGATTCAGAATTAAGCAAAGTGCAATGACCGGAAAAAGAGTAGATCTGTGTTGTCACATTTATTTCTAAAGTATTCTTATTTAAAACAGGAAACGTATTAATTACCTTATTTACCCATTTTTTTACTTGTCTTTAACGTCCCTTATTCCTATTGTACTTTATTAAAGCAAACACAATGTTTAATTTGCTTTTACTTAATAATATCACAAGTATAAAGACATAATATATCTTTATACTTGTGATAATATCAAGGAATTTCGGAATATCTGACAACTATGAAAGCCGTAAAGTTGACGACAAGCTGTTTATCCTTACTTAACATACATATTCTTGCATTTTCCCTTTCTTTTTTCTGAGCCTCAACGACGTTGATTGGTCGAATTAGGAACCAATGGGAACCAACAAGCGACTGCGCTCGAAACAGTGGCGTGATGTTGGGTTATTTCGCGCGCGTTTCTTAACGGTAAAAATTTGTGGTAAAATTATCAGTGTATTTATTCTTTGTGTCAGTGTTTATACTTATTTGTGTTAGTTAAAAAAGTGGAAGTGCATATACTAGAAGTATTCTATAGAATAGTATACGAGTATATATTAACTGAAATGTGCCCAATGGTAAAACAGAATACGCACGCCCATGCTTCACCGCATTTTACCAGATCGGCGAGGTCATTCCACTTTGCTTAATTCTGAATCGGGGTATAGGTAGTCAAATATTTTCATGCAGAGGGCGCATTCATTTTTGGAATCGCCAGTAAGTTTGTTATCGTGGAAACCGCTAGAGATAGACTTAAATTGGGGCAAAGTTGCGTAATTTGGTGACCAATAATATGCCTAGAAAAATTCAAGGTTAACATGATTTGTCTGAGGTATTTAAAAAAAATTGAAATTTTGGATATTCGTTATTGTAAAATTCCACTGTCAACTTCTACAGCCCTTGGAAAGTTGGACTTATTCCTAATAATACGGAAAACATCGCGTGCAGTAGACCACACAACGTATTTTTAAGACGCGTTTTATAAAAAAAATAATTAGCATCCCATCGCGTTGCAAAATAATATCGACGAATGTATAGGTAGAGAAAGTATTCGAGTTAACCTCAAAACAATACTATTAATTTTACAGCAGAGTTATATAAGCTCTCAAGCTATAGGTCAGGGTATTTTGCATATCGTTATTTTGTTATCATGGCTAATTTCTAGTTTCTTAAGTGCATTTATGTATTATATGTTACATGTAAAAAATAAATTAATACATGAACATGAAAAACATGAGAAACCTTCAAAGTTCAAATTTAAGTAATACTATCGGCATCGCATTAATGTTAGACTAAATCCCATTTTACTGTCTCAGATTTTAGACCGTATAAAAATCGGAAGATCTCACTTTCCTTTCCTATATTTTGTTTAGTTTAAAAACAACTATTTATTTTCCTGGCAAACATGAAACTACCTGAAATATTACAGAAGTTTTGTCTTATTTTACTTGAAATTTAAATCATATTCATCACTACATAATACCGTTGTCTGAATATTTCTATATATTTCTAAATATTTCACTCAACGATAATACTTATATCGCAGTAGAAAAAATCAAAGAAAAAGTTGAGCTTTTAGATATGAATTTTGTTAACTTCCATTAACAATAGGCAACTGTTTATACATCCGTTCAATCTCAGAAATATTCAACAAATAAATTGGAACATACATATGCAACCACAACTCATACTACGACCTTGCGTATGACTGGTTGCATACACAATGGAATTATGTACCGTTTACCATGCAATTTCTTTTTATAAGGGTTTGTTATTTATTTAATATTGGAAAAAAGGTACGTTATAACGGAAAACTAAATATAAATATTATTTAATTTGTTAATATATTTGTGGAGGTCAGTTAGTCTTGAATTCTACAAGTTAAACTTATTAAAAACTATATAATAATTGAGGATTGAAGGAAGTAAAGATATATTTAATATTTTTTGTTAAATGACATTTTATTGGCACTATAAATAATTGATTGAGACCATAGACATATAATTATGTCTATGATAGAGACTCCATAGGCGAGACAGCATCACAATGTTGCAATAATCATGGCTTTTGCTGGCATTTTGATAATTTAGAAACCAGATGATATTCATTCAAGTACGTCGGCGGCTCAAAATGTCACGAGAGATTCATTAATTGCAAGTTTATAGCTGGTATTTCCTATATTATTTAAATGCATTCTCCTTATTTTTCTCTGACTGTCGGTAAAGTGTATGCCCGACACAATGCTCAATACAATTTTATTAGCAGAGATCTGAAACATTTTTTACAACGATTTTCCCAAGATACATTTTTAAAACAAAAAATATATGTTATGTTGCCACACAAACATCAAATTTAGGAAACGTATATTTATTTTCGTTCGTCTGACGCTGTTCGTTGCGAAATATAACACAAACAACAAAAAATATATAAAATAATATAACCAAGATGAACAATTCGAGTTTACAAAATGTAAATTTCAAAACACGATCGTTTCCCAATTACCTGCCTATCTAATTCAATACACTTTTTGAAACTTTAAGCAACTTTCCGTGCTCTACCCACTTTTATAATCAAGCAATTAGTCACGCTAATTAATTGAAAGCCATTTAGTTTATTAGACAGATAATTTAAATCAGGCGATACCAGTTATCGAAAACAAAGGAAAGGAAAAATTGTATTAGCGAAAACGCGACAGTTACCTATGCAAATGCCGAAGGTGGTTTTTCGATAGGAATTACTAATTAGACATTATGCGGAGACAGTGACTCACGTGGAATGTATTGAATATTAGATTAGAGAATCCGGGTCATGAGATCGATAAACCTACAGAAGACGCATTGGATTTTTTTAGATATATGGTGCGCCAAAAAATGCAAAACGGCGCAAAAGTGGATTATTTCGTTTGTTCATTACCTCAAGATTAGGTTGTTAAAATTCCTCAAGAATAAAATTGTTTATTTCGAATATAAGTTACAGATTATATTTTATATCAGTGGTAATTTGTTCGCAGCCAATTGTTTCTTAGGCGTTAGGTTTTATCTATCTATTTTATCAAATTTTGTTAATTATAGTGCCTCAAGTTTCGTTAATTTTAGTTACTCAGCTAGTTTGCAGGTAAAACTACAAATTGCAGAAACACCATGTTAGAAACAATGTTGAATGGTATTTTGCAGGTTATCTAGTCAAAAAATATCTCCCTTTTGGAACCGGGGTCACAAATTCATCGGTAACGACATCAAAGGTGCCGCCTGCTAGATTTCTTTCTGGTTACTTATTTATTCATGTGTTTTATATTTCGTCCAGTCCAAAAAGTCAGCTCGATCCCATCCCTTCCCCCGATTTGAATCCTTTCAACTTTTACCTGTTTTTAAGATACAAATAATTCATTTTTCTACCAGACAATGCACAATTTATATTTAGGCACCTAGGTAAATAGTAGACGGTATTGGCGATTCCAAAAATGAATGCGCCCTCTGCATGAAAATATTTGAACCTACTTAAAAGGTAATTTTTAGAGGCTTATTGCTGACATAATGATAAATAACACGTATTTGGGTTTGTTTAACGTAATAATTTAGTGGTGTTTGTGATTTTTTAGCATTACAAAGTTAAAAACGACGTGGTTAGTATTTGAACGTCTTTATTTTTACATTTTAAAATGGCATTCAAAAGAAATCAGCACAACACAAACTGCCGTGTTTATAGGTGTCATTCCACAAAACTTGTCAATAGAAGTGTTTAAGATAGAAGATAGGTAGAAGTTTGGCCCTAGTATAAGAAACTGTTTCTCATTAATTTCTCCAAAAGGCATGTAACAATTTATTAACAGGGAACACGTTTATTTACACAACATAACCATTTTGTTGCAGTTTGTCTATACTTTTCTATTATTAGTCTTATAAAAACAGAATATATTTTAAATTAAACATTATTTAATAAAAAACAAGCACTAATATGGTATCACCATACAGTTTATCACACTTATTTTAGCCCAAAATGTAAGTAAACCAAAACTAGGGTACCTGTTTCAATCCAAAAAATTCATATAGTTAGCAATGAAGCACTTTTATGGGACGTCTGACTGCTTTTACCACTCTTTTTATCCTTTATTTCACCCTAACTAGCACATGAAGTCACTATATTTATCGCAGTTGAATGCTAAATCGCTAGATGATGTGATATGAAATGCAAAAGTTTTACTCGTATTCCTCCATATTTGTTTACAATTTGCAGCGCCCTCATCGGTAATTTGAATCGTCAATAGATATAAAACAAGTGCATCACAACCAACGTCACAGCCAACTTCTTTTTCTCCCTCTACTTGCGTGCGAAAATATAAATAAAAACTATGCATTTGCTGGGTAATTGACCTAAAACGTCAATAGGTGTCGTGTTTTGTTAAAATACGGATACAGTCCACCTTTTCAAAGCCCCCTATAAGTATTACAATATTTATCAGCCAATGCTATGAGGAAACAACTGAGACATCATCACTTGCAAAACAGATAAATAAATAAATCAAACATCTGCGATTCAATATAAACAAATAATATCTCTATAGATACTCCGAAGAAAGTACCGATTGAAGACTACGTTACGTTCTTTTTTTTGAACAAGGACTACAAACTGTAAATTTCACCACGCACGGCTGCAAAAACTTGAATTTAATTGTAAAATTTGCAACTGTAATGCAGACTTTGAATGTAATAAAATGCTATCCTGTAATTCAATTTAGTTGTTCTGCTGAACGCTCCAGTAAACCCGCCGACTAATTTGCAATATAAAAAGTTCATCAAACGGGCGTTTCCTATCTTATAGTTAGAAGATAAATTTGTATACAGGGTGCTTCAAATTCGATGCAATACATGGGGATCTCGGAAACGGTAAGAGATACGAAGTCGGTTAAATGGAGGCAAAGTTGCGTATTCAGGGGGACAACATAATGGTGAAAAGAGATCAAGGCTAAATTGATTAGTTTTCGAAATATTTTGAAAAAACCGAAAATTTCGATTTTTGTTTTAGTTTTTTTGCGGGCCTATTTGATGAGGTATTCAAAAATAAAGAGCACTTTTCTATAGCAACTTTTTGCCCTTTTTCGAATGGTTTTAGTGAATTTTCCTAAAAACGTTTCGTTTCCCGGAAACCAACATCAACTTAATTTTTTTAAATACGGACCTGGATTTTTTTTTCAATTTTTTGGAAGTATTTTTGTAACTTGATAGAATGCCACCATAAAAGGAACCGGATTTAAACGTTTTGTCTAAGAAAAACCCATCATTAATAATTTTCCGTGGTCCTCTTAGATTTTACTTTTATCTAGGCAAACGTTTCTATAACAAACACATTTCAATGTTGTGTCAAGCACTATCGGTACTTAAAAATGGCTTTCAGCAATCTAGATTTTTAAATTTTATTTAAATTTCCTCATAATTCAGGAATTATGCGCAACTACTTAAATGAAACATTTCCAAACAGATGGATTGGAAATCATGGTGCTATAGAATGGCCAGCAAGAGCTCCTGATTTATCCCCATTAGATTATTTCTTATGGGGACGAACTAAAAATGTTTTATATAAGAATCAATATAATAACATTGAGGATTTGAGAAATGCCACTATTCGTGGTCTGAATGCAATACCTGCAAGGGAAATCGAAAGATCTATTCAAAACTTAAAAAGACGAATACGCCTCTGCATGAATAATGACGGGAAGATTATTTCAACATCTGCATTAGGGTTTTTATAGTTTTAACATATTTTGTTGTTTTATTCATTGTTTATTCAATTACATCAAAGTTTATAGTTGTTAATTCCTTGTTTTATTATTAGCTTTTGTTTATTTATCGTAAATAAAAATGAAACCGCAAAAATATTCAATATCTAGAATTAACAAAAGTCGAAACAAAAATACTAATGATGGATTTTTCTTAGACAAAACGTTTAAATCTGGTTCCTTTGATGGTGGCATTCTATCAAGTTACAAAAATGATTCCAAAAAATTGAAAAAAAATTCCAGGTCCGTATTTAAAAAAATTAAGTTGATGGTGGTTTCCGGGAAACGAAACGTTTTTCGGAAAATTCACTAACACCATTCGAAAAAGGGCAAAAAGTTGCTATACAAAAGTGCTCTTTATTTTTGAATACCTCATCAAATACGCCCGCAAAAAAACAAAACTGAAAAACGAAATTTTCGGTTTTTTTCAAAATATTTCGAAAACTAATCAAGTTAGCCTTGATCTCTTTTCACCATTATGTTGCCCCCCTGAATACGCAACTTTGCCTCCATTTAACCGACTTCGTATCTCTTACCGTTTCTGATATCCCCATGTATTGCATCGAATTTGAAGCACCATGTATACAGTTTCGATCCTTCAAGGTCCGTTTTCACGCTCATCCCATTGATTTGTGCATGCCATTTTGCGGAAATAAAACGGAATTGTTGCACCCGTCTTGGTCAGTCTAAATTTGCACAAATTTGTCCACCAGTACGGTCGAGATTTCGGCGAGTGTGACCAAAAGCGGTTTTTTAGCGTTTTTATCACTGTATTGTTTGGATTTGACTTTCCAGAGACAAGGAGAAGAATTATACAGCTCAATAAATTCTGTAATGTAATTCTTTCTGGTTTGAATTTAAGCGAAACTTTCTGGTTTGTGCACGTTAACGATTTTGGTTTTCATGCAACAATTTTTTTTGTACAAATTGGCACGCGCAAGTGAATTTGCGCAAATTGCTTGAGCGTGGAAACGGACCTTTAGAGATACGTGTGAAATAACTTTGTGTAAACAATGCATGGAAATTAAGTGACCATCTTTATAGAATAGCAACTGCAGGGCATCGGAAGTATTGTACAGAACTGCGCCACCTGTCATCAAATGAACTAAAATTGAATTCTGGGCTAAACAACATTTTTACGATAAACAAGCATCTAATTCATATCCGAGAGGTGAAACACTTCCAGTCCAGTGTCTCCTGCTTCACTAATAAAATTTCTATGATATATGGCACTATTATTCATAAGATTTGCTAAGAAATAATTCACATTAAATAACCTTACAATATGGGTACTTATCTGCAGTTAAAATTAACTTTTTCCGCGTGTTGCCACATCCTATAGCAGAGAAATGCGATAGATGGGAAAATAGTGAACGGGAAATGACAATGACGTAATCTTATCACAGGCAATATATATACAGAGACTTTCAGTGTGATTGTCCATGCCGCTTCATAATGATTTTTTATGTGCCGCCTTTCTATTTTTAGTGTCTGGACTAGAATCATGAGCGCAGGCAAGGGAATTTACTGGTTTGATTTGATTTGTTCCATGCCATGGTACGTCAGTAAATATAGGTTATGTTAAAAATAAAATAAAGTCAATTTATTAATAATAATATAGTTATTATTTTATATTATTCTATTCCTATGTATCACCAGTATAACCTATTCAAACTGTGAATTGTGGAGCTTTAAAAAACATTAATTCATGGTTCTTATATTAATTTCAACATTAATTTCAATATTAAGAAATACAAAATTACCAATTTGAGTTAGGACTCTCTGAAACTGTATAGTATTGAAAAATACTCTTTTAAACCCAAATGATACTTCAGTAAAGCAATTTAAACACGAAAAATGCTAAACGCCACTGAGTCAAACGTCAAATGCTGTTAAATATGAAAATTCTCAAATTGATAGTTAAAAAGAAAGTAATTTTAGCAAATGGAAATAAATTTTGAATATATTCAGGGTAGGCTGTGTTCCCGTACCGGACAATCATTCTGGAACTCTTTGTATTTTAAATAGGTAGGTATTTAGTATTCAACATTCTTACAAATGCAAAAAAATATCCAAATAACCTCTGTAGGTACGTCGAAAATCAGTGTTCGGATTCGGAGAATAAGTTAAAAATTATCGATAAAAATCAGATCGCTGGACGGTCACACCAATATGCGGCTGCAAAAACCTCGTAACCTTCCTCACCCCATTTCTATCCATTTAAGTGGCGAATTAGACAACACATTTATCTAAACGACTTTGATCGTGATAAGTTGCAAAACGCCAAGGTCTGTGCCAAGAAATCCAAATAGAAAAAACAACCAGATATGAATGTAGGTAAGTGCATTTTTACGCTCCCAACCCAAGTCCACCGATACCTTCGACAAATATTTATCCAACAGGCGATATATAGATATGATTTTTTTCAACAGCACCCATTCTAGGAAGTAAACAGTCTTTGGCGAGTGCTGCGCCAAACAGGTTTGCGTTTGTAGAGCGATTATTTCATCTTGCTTATAAATATTAAACGAGTTACGTGAACCAAAGAGTAAAGAGTGTGAGAGAGAAAGAGACAGGGGCCGCGTTTAAAGGTTACTGGGTAAAGTTGGCCGAGCTCTGTGATTTTTTGCCTGGCAGCCAAACGACTTTTATTTTCCCCCAATGCATACATAACATTTCGTGAAATGCAAAACTACGAGGGGACAGGGCCGTAGTCGATCATAGGAAATAAAATGTAGAAGTATTAGTCGCTGTATGTATGCTTCCGCAAGGTACATCATTAGACCCACAAATGTTTATTTTGTCCTTTCAAATGACAAGTTCTATAAAGGGGATCGATTTTATGTAATGTTCCACGAGGTTCACTATGGAGGCCCGTGTGAAAAAATGATAGCTTCATTTACTTTGCTTGCCGCTATGGTTGGGAAAAGACAGCGTTTTCATTTCGAGGGTTTGAACCTATTTCAGCAACCCTGGTGTAGACTCAAACAGTATTTTGTAAGTTGATTCGTCTTGAATATGGATTAGTCGTGGCGAGACATTAAATTTGATACCAAACACTTGAAGTTTTAGTTGAAAAATAAATCTGTAAAGTAAATCCTGAGTACAATAAAATAATTTTCAACTTTTTTATTAAAGAGGACTATGCGAGGACAGTCAGACAGAGGACAGCGAATATAAGTATGATTTTTTTAAACTTGGTTTTAATGCACCAAAATACATCCTATCACATATTTCTAAGGCATAATTAATAACTGTAACTAAGATTGAAAAGAGTGAACGACTTGTGAGGTAGAGTAGTATTAGACATTTTAATTAAATGAGGTTATGTTGGTCGGCGCGAAACTTAAACCGTTGAAAACACCGGGTATAGACTCAGTTTAAATCCCCTGCAATGGTCCCCTTCTTCTTGCAATTCATATGTCGTGACAGCATAGAAAGTTACCATATGGTGACCTTTCAAGCGGGTCCTGCCCTGCACGCTGTATAGTAATAAAAAATCGACTCTCGACTAGCCGTTTAAGAGTTAGAATGATGCTATAATTAGCCATTACCGTACCTGGTATTCGATACAATACTATTACGACATTAACTTGACAAGAAATACCTGCGTTAAGTCAAAACATACAGGGTGCACCAACAATAGAATCAATATTTATTCATGTGGTAAATTTAAGAAACTAGATTCATTTTCTACAAAGTTTATTAGTTTTTCTGTTGCGTCGGAGCGACAGAGCCTTGTTTTATAGCTTGATGGATACCTAGTTGAATATTAAATAAAAATTATGTACGGAATTTCTAAATATGATATTATAAAATATGATTTCTCCCTTGGCAACAATTGTAGGCCCAACCAACATTGTAAATACCTTTATCTTTATTGATAAACTCATTTAAGTTAGCAACATTGCAAAAACAACTATAATAATTACCCACTAATCCCACTATCACATATCGAAATTGGATTATTTGATATTCATGTCCTACGCCTTCTATACAACTTTTGAATGTATTCTAACCCATCATAATGAAGAAAATAGAGAAACAACTACAAGTCCACCAAAAAAAAAAAAGGAATTTATTCACAGCCAAAGAATTGAAACTCATTATATTTGCATTAGTCGAATGCGGTGCCGTTATCTGCAACAATAAAAGTAGGGGAACCGAATTGAATACGCACGATCTGTACAGCTACGCTAACACCCCCGCTTAGAATCTGCAACATGCACTAGAAAACCTGGACTCGGAAACAGAACAGTAATAAATAATAAAACAGTGACATCATTTTCTGGCACAATAATATTTATATGTATATTGTTGCGTCTCTCCTATATGTAGATATAATAAATAAAAATAAACAGCAATATACTTAATTGTACTGTGTTGTTTTCACTCATTCAGGCTATTATACTATTATTATATAGTGTAATCCCAATGATGGAAGGCGTTGACTTCCACTGGCGTAGACGGATTTTTTACCATGGGGATAAAAAAAAACTTTTAGCAGCTGAAATTTCACTTTCGTATCGTTGGATTCAGAAAATTACGTAGTTCTCAAATATAGAACAATATACAGGGTGTTCCATATAAAAATCGAGAGTTAGATTATTTCCGGTGAACCCGGCAACGCAAAAAAGGTAATTTTAATGCCAGAAAGTGACCTTTCATAATTACTTACTTCCGCTTTGGAAAATTTGAAAAATGTGTCAAAAATAAAGGGGGAAAGAGAGGTAAACCATGAATCTATGTCACACGGTTCACCCTCCCGCCATTTCTTTAATAACTTTAGAAACCAACCGATCGTAGATCTATACGTATTTATTATATTTTTAAGTGACTGTGTCATTTGAAAATTTCTTTCTGCGCGCCACTGTTACTTGGTCTTTACGTCTAAAAAAACATTCGATTCAGGGCTACCTATTGTTCCTGCGATTCACTGCATAGTTTTTGCGAATTGCGAAACAGAGGATATCCTCTATGGAAACGGATACAAAGAATTACATCTAGTAAGCTATGCTATAAACAACCGAATAGCAGTAAAGTCATAATAAAACGAAAGTCTTCTTGGAATTATAACTAACGGCTTTGACCTTTTCAAGCTTTTTATTAGCTTTTAATTGAATCATCGGAGCGTTATGCATACAGTAAAATTACTATGCACTTGTTTACATTTACTACTCTAGCGCTGAACGATTTTATTTAAAATAAAAATATGACCGAATAAACTTTAAATATTGTAGAAGTATATACAGGGTTATTCAGAAATTATCTCTAAAACTTTGAGGATATGTGCATCCTTAAATAAGAAATCGATATCACCAAAAAAATTTATAATAAAAGACTTAGGATTTCCCGTAAACAATGTTTAAAGTTATACCATTATAAAGGACTACGTAGCTGGGCAACTGTACTTCAACATCTGATATATCACATTCCTAAGAATGTGGTAAAAAAAGTAAACACGTTTTTGTACCTGCAACGCCTGGTTAAGACCGAGCGAATATCTCTATTGTCTATGCAGTCATCAGTCTATCTGTGTCGCTGTCTCAGTGCGGGTGTTTTATTTATCGTAGGAGTATTAAACTGTAAAATTTTCAAAATGGCTCATGTGTACAGTAATGCTGAGTTAATGGACTGTTACCTGTGGATTGATTATCAATTACGAATTAGGTTTTGTGAGTGGTTGTTGCAGCAAAATGCTGAAAATCCCCAATTTAATTAATAATTTGCGTTTACAAGATCAGCAACCAGGAGGAACATTAGGTTTAGTGCGGCAAAATTGGATAAGGCGTGCCCAAAAGTGTGTACAAGTCGAGGAATATTATTTCGAACAGCTTTTGTAACAAGGTATATGCAAATTTTTTATAAATGTCATGTTTCTAATACCTAGTAATCAAGTAGCGCAATTCTTCAAAATTAGTGTAACAAAATTTTATTCATTTTAAAGACACGTCACTTTGGTCACATCTATCTATCTTTAAGTTTATTTTAAAGTAAAAACGCTGCAAATCTTTTTTACGCCGGGTGTCGGTATACTCTCAGAACTTCCGAAGTTTTTTCGTGCTAGCCAGTTTGCATCAGTCCCAAGGTCACTCCATTACAGTGGACCAGTATCCAGCGGCGTGCAATGAAAAATTTTTAAATAGTTTTCAGAAGCCGGCAAAAAATTTTTTTTTGCACTACCACATTTGTACATGTATGTTGAACATCCCCAAATTTTATTATGGATAAGTTCTGAATAACACTGTATAGTGCTGCATTATATTTTAAATAGGAATCAAGAAGTAGATTCATATGATATGAGCATACATTGGCCTCCTTGTGCTTCGGATCTTAATCCTATAAAGCTAAGGTTTGAACCTCGCATAAATGAAAATTTTTCAAAACCTAATAGTCATATACTTTTACCTGATGTCTATTATCACTGTGAAACAAAATATTTCACAAAATTTTATCGATTTAACAACAAACATAATCCACGCAATCAAAGAGTCTTTACTCTTTGGTGCGTGATTACGAATATGTGAAAGTATAAGACGAACTTTTCAAACTGAACAAAAATATTCTAGACTCACCGTGGCCGATTTAAACCTCTTGCTGCCGGACCGCTTGAGCGTGCCGCCCCTGATGTTGGCATCGTCGAGGTGAACCTCTCCCCCGTCTTGGCCGGATCGCCTGCTCAATTCGCTCAGCTCAGCGACGGGTTGGACCTGGAACACAAAGGAAGGGGTTAATGTGGAGTCTAGACTACAAGGTGGCTGACAAAAATACAAGTAGTCGTTCGCTCTATTTATTTAAAAGTTGTAGAAAATATAGTCGATCTAAAAAGGTGTAATAGTGCAACAACTGAAAATCGTATAAAGGTCGGTGCCGGCCACCGATTATAATCACATAAAACTTTATTTCAAGCTATAAGTAAACAATAGAAAGCATATTTTTGTTTATTTTTACTGGTCAATTGACTATCATTATACTCTTAGATTACTTAGATATACTTTTTAGATTAACTATGGTTGCCTACTTTTTAATTTCAAAACATACAAGTTTTTGTAACGTACTCGTATATAAGGAAAATTTGGCACTGACATTTATTGATACGACAAACGGTGGTGATTTTTATATTTAATAAAAGAAGGATATTAATAGCTCTAACTCCTCGATTTTACTTTGATTTTACAAAAAAAAAAACACTGTTAATAATACAGATTTTAGGGTAGCTTTCGAAGATACACAAAACAAATTCTAGACAAAATTTTAATCAGACCTTGCATTTTAGGACCTGACATCTCACCTTAACGAATTAAATTTGAAGATACAAGGAAACCAGCAGAATATTGCCAATTTATATGGTCACATAAGAGGATTCAAACACCAACATTCCCAAACTTTCCACTAATTTTTTTTGTATATTTGTTATTTTATAAATAAAAATAATTATACAAACAAACAAGTTTTTTTGTACCTATTACAAATCACTTATATCAGTGACTATCTATAGTCACTGCTTATAGTTGCATACGAAGTATTATATGATGCAGCCCTCACAACCGCAATTTTTCTTACAGCGGCCCTTGGGCCACTCGAAGTTGGACAGCCCTGTTCTAAATAATCAACAGTTTTTTCTACCACCCAGTAAGACTTGTCCCTATTTCTATTAAATGGGCTTTGTAGACGTCGGGGGTGAAAACCAGCCATTGACTCATGGAGTGGTCACGCCAACCCCGAGGTTCGCGGCTGATTTCATGAAATTTTCAATGTTGCCTACAGCAACTTACATCGGGTATGATTAACATTAAAAATGAATCATTGAGCACTCTTATTATAGAGGAAATAACACATACCGGGATATCAGAAATTATCTTGGTCAAGGGTGGTTGTGGAATGTAAAACGTGTGTCTTACTTTAAATTTTTGAATATGTTTTGTTGTGTCCAGAATCTGTCAAGTCATTGTGCTGAAATTTTCTAATCCAGTTTTTGAATCATGTCTCTTACCACACAGCACAAAATTTTCATGATTGAAGCCTATTTTCGAACGGGTGCGCTAGTTAATGGAAATTGGCAATACAGTCAACGTTTGTGTTTGGACAATTTTCGAGAGCACTTCCCAAACGTGGCAATATTACCGGACAATTTTTATGTGTGCCTTACAAATTGTGTTGAAGTGTTTCGCGAAACTGATTGTGTGACTCATAAAAAAGGTGCTGGTAGACCAAGAGTTCGTACAGTAGAAGTTGTCAATGACGTTCGTCAACGTATGGAAGAGGAGCCTGCACAACCTTTGAAACGTCTTTCTCAGGAAATTGGACTTTCTTATGGAACATGTCATAAGATTTTAAAGAAAGACTTGAACCATATAAGATGCAAGCACATCAAGCTCTTCTGCCCGCAGACCACCCCAGACGCCTTGCTTACTGCCATTGGTTTGTCAATAATTTAATGAATGACGATCTTCTGGACTTAACTTTTTTTTCTGACGAAGCGTGGTTCCACCTTTCGGGATACATCAATTCTCAAAATATGCTAATGTGGAGCAATGATAACCCTCATGTTTTTACTGAATCGCCACTACATGCTCAAAAAATTGGTGTTTGGATGGCAGTTTCTCGCAGAAGAATAATTGGGCCAATTTTTTTCGATTTCACCGTCAACGCAGAAAGGTACACACAACTTTTTGGCTGAATTTGTGCAACAGTTAAACGATGATGAACTTCGGTACGGTTATTTCCAGCATGACGGTGCAACAGCACATACTACACGAGAAAATATTGCTTTCCTCCGCGAGTTTTTTGATGACCGGCTGATAAGTTTGCATACAGAAGTTGAGTTTCCTTCGAAATCACCTTGTTTGACAATTATGGACTATTTTATATTTCCTTACTTAAAAAACAAAATTTTCGCAACTCCGGTAAATAATTTGCAAGAACTGCAACAAAGAATTGTTAAGCAATGTGCAACCATAACGCCAGAAATGCTGCAAAACGCTTTTCACAGCATGAGGAGGCGCGTCAACTTGTGCATCGAACAAAACGTGGGACATTTCCAACAATTACCGTAATTTAGTTTTTCTTGTTACTAAAACTGTTATTTCATAATTTGTAGTTCATTATTGTTTTACAATTGAAATAAATATGTATGAAATTTGTAGGTTATTGATGATGTCAGTGTGACAGTGACATAATTATTTCAAATTTAAAGTAAGACACACGTTTTACATTCCACAACCACCATTGACCAAGATAATTTTTGATATCCCGGTACAACAATTCGTCAGTTTATTTTAGCTATTTAACTAGTCCCTCAAATTCTTTGAGGCGGTTATCACTAGAAACAGCAACGCTTGTGTACTCGCAACATCCAACTGATGTAGACGATTTGGGCAAGAAAATAAGCCTTGCGTTTCAATCTATCTCTGCAAAGGTATGAATTATATTGCCTTCGGCGAGGATGCCGTGTAGAAATTGTTTAGAAAATACCATGTATTAGCAATATTTTGTTTTTTAAAAAAGTTCTCAATAATATCAATTTTTCAAGTTGCTGATTACTTTTTTGTTGTTTCAAATGGATCAGTCTGTACATTTTTAAAAAGAAAATACAAGTCTTTTTAGTTTTCTTGTATTTTTGCAGAAATTATAATACTTATAATCCCGATTCCATTCAGTGGGCATCTTATTAAATTATCATGTCAACGAAAAAAGCGAGATCTGAAAACAATCTATATTACAAACCGGTAAATTGAAAAGTTCCAGATATCTTTAATCGATTTGTCAAAGTAAGTGATTATTGATTATTACACACCATAAACAACGAACTAATTTCATTACAATAGCTAGAATTAGAATAATAAAAAGAAATCTATTCAGTGTCTGTACAAGTAATTTGGAATAGCCGACATTTTTAATTTTAGCAATTATCTTTGACAATATATTTAGAAATTATGAAAATAACGTTTCAATTTTCCGGCCAAATCAGTGGTTACGTCGTCGTGACATATACAGTGTGTCCCAAATTGATGGTGAATGTTAGGTCTCGAAAATTATAAGAGATAGAAAAACGGTTATATCAGAAAGTTTTAGAGAATTCTGTAGGTACTTAATGGCGGTTGCGGAGCCGTTCTAGCTTTCATTATCTTATTTTAATTACCTCAAACGATTTAGAAATAAATACCTAATTCAAAACTGATTTTCAAAAAAGTTAAGTTTTTGGCACATCCTGTAGGTATATTTTTTCAGTGATCGAAATTTTGAAATCGAAATTAAATTTTAGAGAAAATCTCTCTGGCCTGCGGCCTGAAACAAAAAAATATGTTGAGCATTAAGGCAATAGAGTAGGGTCAGTTCTACGTGGGCCACCCTGTATACACATATTGTCACTTAACTTGAAAGACGCTTTAAAAATCCTAATCACTAATCACATTCGGTCGCGGTTACGAGATCGCCTTGACCGAGCTCCATTTTTTTATCTACAGCACGTATCGGTTATCTGCGCACACAAAAAAACAAATGGGCCACTTCTAGCTCGTACGGAAGTCCAACAGTCATGTGACCCACATCCTGCATTATCCGGAAAACACGTCGCGTGGTCTCTATCGAAAGCCTCTTTGAAGTAGCTAGCGTACCGTTGCATTTCTTGAACTAGTTTAGATTGTGTAAACGAATATTTTCGGTTACTGTATACTGCTTCAAAGCGGTATTATCTTTGCTATATTGCTTTCTATTTATATAAAACTATCAAATTATTTATTAAATCATATGCAGTGTACAATGATCAGGTTTGAACAAGTGTTAAAGTTAAAAGAATCAGGATGTAACAAAACAAGAACTTTTGTGACACTTTTTTTATATGTTTGTAGTGGCGAGATACAGTAAAATACACTGTAGTGCCCTCTTTGAGTCTTTGTTACTACCTGTCTGACAATTATTGTCTAATTGACAGACATATAACGATCTGTCTGTCAATTATATCTGCATATTGCCGTGGAGTAGTTGTTTTCGGTATCTCCTTCCAATAACTTTTTTTATATTTATTTACAACAACTTATCTTGACAAAACCAAACCTCAACGTAAAAAAACAACTTATTAAAACCCAATTAAAATGTCATATACGGATACAAAAAATAGGCAATAAAATTGATCTTACACAAAAATCTATACATGATAAAAAAAAAAACTAAAATAAAAAAGTGACAAAAAGAGAGGTCTCATGCACGCATGTATCAGACCACTAAAAACACTTTTTTTTAAATTCTGCAGATGGCACAAAATATCTAACGGACCCTTATGAGATGGAGTATAAATAGATTTTATACAGTACTTGGCCAGCAGTGTTCACCAATGGTTCCCGAATGAAATACCCGTTATAAGATTCGCGATTACCCACAAATACCCACCCACACCCACATTGCAATTTTTACAGCGCGTCGCATTTAAATAATAAAATAATCGATCTTTATTAGATTTGAATCCCGAAATTAAAATAAAACAAAAGGTCCATATGTTTACTTATTCGTTTTAAAAGGACATGTGTAATATTTACTAACGTTAATTCTTAGGTAAGTATTACACATTAGATTATAAAGGGTTGTCCATAATGTAGTGACACATTTTGAACCCTAATAACTTTGCCTCCGAAAAACCTATAGGTAAGTTTTTGGTATTGTTCGATAGAAAAACTCAAAAAGTTTTTTGTTGCAAAAAAATACAGGGTGTACCAAGCTGTCACTACATTATGGGCCACCCATTACCAATGATTACCAATTACCCATAGATAGCAATACGCGTACAGCACGCCACCTACAACGCCGGTATGGTATAAAGTTACTTCCCTAATTAAAATAAATATTCCCGACACAATCTCTAGAAGGAATAATTCCTCAGAAAAACTCCACAGTCGATGAAATTCCCCACGTTTTGGGAAATTACCCACAGATTGGCAACGCTGCAGAAATCCTCCTGCTGACACTTCATCACTTCATCGACGAGTTCCCCGCTGAGCAGGCGCTGCGAAGGCCACAGATATGTGTGAAGTCACCTACCGCCCTCGTATATGGGCTTTTCAGCCCAACGAGTATAAACGAAAATTTATAATCTTTGCGTTCCCGCAGATGAAGTTAATTGGCCTTCTATAAAAAACGTCGGCTTTTTAGAACAGATCAAAAGAGTGAACCTACTGATTATTATACTTTGATATCCCCGTCCTCAAGATCACCCTGTAGTATACGTCTCTTTTTGTTCGTTTGGGCCAAACGCGCAAAAAGAGACGTATTACTACGGGGTGATCTTTTCGGACGGGGCTATCTCGTATAATTGAGGATTGAACTTCCTTACAGGTAAGTCGTTTAACCTCTAATTATACTTCGATAGCCCCGATAGCCCTGATGTTTTGCTCGTTTGGCCCAAACGAGCAAAAAGAGACGTATACTACAGGGTGATTTTGAAGACGGGGCTATCGAAGTATAATTGAGGATTGAACTTTCTTACAGGTAAGTCGTTTAACCTCTAATTATACTTCGATAGCCCCGATTTTTTGCTCGTTTGGCCCAAACGAGCAAAAAGAGACGTATACTACAGGGTGATCTTTTCGGACGGAGCTATCTCGTACAATTGAGGATTGAACTTCCTTACAGGTAAGTCGTTTAACCTCTAAATATAATTATATTGGCGATTCAGATTACCGATGAGGGCGCTACAGATCGTAAACAAATATGGAGGAAGACGAGTAAAAATTTTGCATTTCATATAATATCATTTAACAATTAGCATTCAACTTTGTTGTTAATTGTCTTATTCGCATTGTTTAGGAAAAAAGCACAGGAAAGTCAATTTTTTTTCTTAGTATAAACAATTTGCCCTGAAGGGACATGGTTCTTACGAAAAATTTCATTGAATTTCGTAAAATTCTGGAAAATGTGGTGTGTGTTGAATGAACCGGTTTCGTAGCATGTCATTTTTGGAAAATATTATTCAATAACTTACGACAAACATTTTATCGGGTAAAGATTATTTTATGCGGTGAATAGTAATGGCAAAGTCTACATATATTCTAATAGCGCTTTGATACTAGTTACGAATTAGTCACTCTATGATTTTGGCCAAATACTAATACTATAGACAATACAATCTATAACAGATTCACCTGTTATGCATACATATTTGCATAACACGTAACATTTTCGATAGAATACCGCGTGGTTGATAAATTATATCAATACCTAATAAGCTCATTAACAATAATCATGCTAAAAATATGTTAATAACCACCAGATGTTACCTAATCAACCAAAATAATGTTTTATAATCAACAGTAATGCACATAAATTGGCTAATAAAATCTAAATGATATCGACCGATCAATGAGGTCACGCAATGCATTTTGCAACTTCTTTTATATTTTTGTCTACAATGCTGCTAGTTCATTGTTATAAATTCAAATACATAACCTAGAAGAAGATCAAGATTCGATTAATTTTCGATTTTATATTGTCCACAGTAAAATATTGCATAGTTTTATCAGTTTTCCACTGGTAGATATTATTTTTCCATAACTTTTAACTAATTTTTTTCCAAAAATTACAAATATAAAAGATGTTCAACTTAAAATAAGTAAAAAAAAATCAACACAGAAATACCTAGGCACCTTTATTATTCGTAAACATTCTTAAATAATACAACAAAAGACAGACGACTTAAATTAAAGAATCTTTATCTCAACAAACAATATAGTTACAGTAGAAATACCAACCAAACATACACTGTATTTTAATTAATTTTTTTTTAATGACATAAACACTTACAATTATTGACAACACTTAATAAATTAAGGTTTTTTTGTCGTCCAATTCCCAGGTCGATGGGCAGTCAGTGTGTAATCTGCATTAACGGACCAGACAGTTCCATACGCAATCTTAACGTCATTACCGGGATGTAAAACCCAGCCCCTATCAACCGCCTCTTTCTTAACCAGCGCGAATATACCCAAAAGCATACCCATATTGAAGCCAACGATGGTTTTTCTGCTGCAAAACCCGAATACACTTCCTGCAGCAAAACCCCCAAGGAACCAGTTCAACTTATCGTCCTTCTTTCTTAACTTGGCAGCCATATTTGTTGTGCAGACGAATGCTGTGCCAACTGCAAAAAGTGGTAATCCGACGTACGCGCAGCGTCCCAATGTCTGCAGGTAACCTTTTGGATGGGAATATAACATCACGTCGCACGTGCAAAGGCCGGCAGCCCACCAGAACGTGGGTTTTAACACGCACCATAACTTCTTTACCGTGTCTTGCCCGTCCGGCGTGTCAAAGTATTCATACGGCTTTTGCTCAGTTGACTTTTCTGGACGGAGACGGAATGAACGGAACATATTGTCAAAATGACAGTACTGGCAAATATTTCATAAGTGACTTATAGGCAAGGATTGTTAACTGTTTACAGGATTGCTCGATCCCTATACTACAATATAATCCATAATTGTGACGTCATCAAAGATCCAAACATCTCGAACTTGTAGAAATAGGTACACTTTATACTGTTATTACAAACTTTAATAAATAATAATATTAATAATCATTCAAATACGAAAATTCTCTTGCAAATGTGAAATATAACAAACACAAAATAGGTATATTTTGACAATTCGATTACATATATCTTCGGATGACGTCACAAAGACGGATGACAAAATTGAGCGACGAGCAATCCTGTAAACAGTTAACAATCCTTGACTTATAGGGCTGTTCCCATCCGGGTGCGGAGTCAGCGGCGTCTGTGTCAAATAATTAAAAGTGTGAGGAGAAAATTTTGACATTTACAATTAATTTGTTTGACATGTGTGTCATCCTACAATTTATTTACTTCACAATACTTCATATACATAGATAATAAAAGAAGAAGAATCATATATTTCTTTGGCGCCTCAGTAACAACCACGGTTCGTATACTCACCTTATATTTGTTTATGTTCGGTGGTATACTACAACGGTCACTTCATTGGCGATATGATGGGCGAGGGACGCGCGGTATGAGGTGCAGCCTATGTGACGTCAGCGCCAGGCCTTCTGCGCGTTTAGCAAGTTGACGAGTGAGGCCTAGCGATGACGTAGTGCGCCGCCATTGGCCAGAGCGCGGATGAGGTAACCGTTATAGTATATACCATCGATCTTATAGTACTAGATACTGCATAGGGTATTTAACAGCATTGAGATTGTTTTGTTAATGTAAAGTCACGAACTTGGAGCTCTGCGGTATGAGCGGGGAGTAAGGTACTCAACAAAGAGCCAATCCCGTAGTACGCTCGAATAAAGAGCCAATAAAAAGTATCAAAAATAGAGGACCTAGATACTCCCCCCTTTGAACAAAACAAATCGCCCCAAAGCCGTATCTAGTACTATAAGATCGATGGTATATACCATCGACCTTATAGATCGATGGTATATACGGACCGTGAGTAACAACAGCAACACGCTTTATTAAACAATCAAAAACACGCGTTTTTCTAAATCTTGAGTTGGTGGCAGTTTTGCAATAATTTTATCATTGCAGTTCAATGAAAACATAAAACATGTTATCAGAAAGTGATGTGGAAGATCAACCTACCATATAAAGTGTCTGGAACAGCGAAATGTGCAAAAGACTACGCGCAGTTTAAAATTTCGAAGGTTTTTTCACAGTCCGCACGCTCAGTGCGATTCAGAACTGGTTCTAGTTAGAACCAAAACAAGCCTTATACAAGTGAGGACATAAAGTCCGCTTCCATTTAAAAAAAATTTCCTATTGTGCGCCCAGCTGTAACTTTGACATTCAGAGCTGTCAATGATGTTTCAAAAAATGCAGACTTTAGTCATATATTATCGTTCCAAATTTCATCACATTCTACCCAGTGGTTCAAAAATTAGAGGGGGGGGGCGGACTTTATGTCCTCACTGTATAAAGTGAATTCAATACACATCTGTTCTACGCTTGAAATACACTTCTAACGGCTTAAATTTATACGAGAAGTGAGACTGAGGACCAAATCTCCCAGGAAAACAGATCGCGTATTGTATGTAGGTATTATACATACACCTACCACAAACAGAGGTGAAACTCACGATGTTTGGCAACGCTTCAGAACCGGAACGAATCGGAAGTAGGGAAACGCCGCTAAGCCGATATATATCGTTACGGTTTCCGATTATGTAATAAACTACGACAGCATACAATAACAAATTTATACCTACTTCTATATTATATCCTTTATTACATTACCTATTCGCTAGGCCCCTCACAAATGTATTGTACGATGGCTAGCCCGCAGATTGGGTTGAGTTGGTATCTTTGGGGTAGTAATTTAAAGGTGCACAACTCTTAGGATTGCACCTTGCTACATTGCATTTATATGCCAACTGATATTGTCTGTCGAGTGGGCAACAAATAATGTAAAGTCACCCTTGTAGGCTGCTTCCTAAGTTGCTTCATGTCATGTCTGAAGAAATACTTTTAATTTTGACGCTATGCTTGTTTAAAAAGCATTCTGACGTGACGTTTAAAACCCCGAGATCAGTTTCATACTTTTCCAAAAGCGGGAAAATCTGGAGCTATCGTGGAAACTATAAGTTGGGCATTAAAGAGTTACAGGAGATAATAAGTATGGATAAAGAAGCTAAAGAACACAAAGTAGAGTGTGTGCTCTTTACCTTTCTCTAAGAATGACTATTTCCATAATGGTATGTATGCCGTATGTCCAATAAAGACATATTTTGAGGTTAAGTCATTTTCAGATTGAACGCTCGAAAAATATTGAAATCTATTTTAATTTTATATCACTACTTAACCCTTTCAAAATAGTTTTACAAGCTTTTTACCTGGTTTAAAGTTCTCGACAACAAATATTTGATGAATACAATTTCAAACGTCAGTGTCAGTGGCCCATAGGTTAGTACAGGTTACTGCCGTTTTGGCGCTACGATCTTAAAATGAATCGCGTATTGTAAGTATTATTATGGGCTTGAAGAAAAATAAAATTTAGCGTTCCAAACTATGACGATCCTGAACCCTGCCTGACAGCTATCAACTGACGGTGGCAATAACAACAAAAGGCTCTATAATTAGACATCAAAGTTAATGTAGCGACCCGTCTGCCCGTTAAACGACGTTTAATTGGGCATATGGGCTCCCCAACCCAACTAGACCGATTTGTTAAAATTCTACGGGCGGATGACGGATTATGTCCATTTTCATTCTCGCGTATCGCCCGTGTAGACTCAACGGTGACGTCAACAGTGACTCAACCGCTGTTTGGTTTCTTTTTTTTTAACAACTGGATGGTACAAACACATGTCTACGCCAGCCCAAGTGATTCATTGATCCTGTGAAGGCCAGAATATGAAATTGGTAAATTATTTAAAATACGTAAGTTCTGTAATACTGAGGGTACTAAAAATGTTTGTAGTCGCTAGAAGTCTTGATTGTAGCGGAGAGTACTGGATTTCCATTAAATCGATCGATCAGGATCGTATGTTAAAATGTCTATTGGAATGGACATGGATTAAAATGGAATATTGATTTTTTGGCTCTGAAGTGAAGTTTTATTGATTTTTAATTCTATATCCGTCAAAATTTCAGAAATCTGGCTATGCAAAATTATATTAAAAAAAAACCACTTGGACCTAAGTGGCACAATTCCTAGGTTAGAATAAGGCTTAAAAATATATGATATAATTCAGTAATATTTGTTCTTACTTAGGTACCTATTTGATAGGCCAACGGGCCTCCTTATACGTTGAACCAGTGGGTCATTACTGAAACGTATAGACTCCTGAGAACAATTCAGTTCGATATGCAACATTGCTCTTGTTAAGTGGTTGAATCGATAAAGGAATGCACGTTTTTCTTAGTGAAAACGATCAAGTGAAATTACCACTTTCATAGATAAGTACGAGTTCCAAGTCCATATTGAGGTGCTTGACTGTGAAACTGGATGATTAAACTAATAATGATTGCTCATCGGTATTCCGCTAGAACAAATGTACAGAAATTATAATTGACATTTTTAGGTTAGATTTAACAAGAATATGTAGAAAAAGCACAAATTGATAATCAATTTATAATAAAATAAACCTGCTACCAAGAAATGTGAAAATTAAATATTATCTTGAAGTTACTATGACGTATTGAAATCAATATGTTCCAAAAACATGAACTGCTTCTAAAATACGTTGTATAGGCGATTCTTGCTAAGCAATACGCTACCTACTGGCGGCACGCACAACTAACGCATGGGAATTTGGTCCAGTTTTGCGTATGTATGTCTTGTGAGTTTTGAAATATCCGTTGTTATATTAGTTAATTGCTTTGATTAGATCTGAATCATTATTGTTGTGAGCGTCATTGTTCCTCTTGGACAAAGAAAAACTCCGAGATCAGTTTCATACTTTTCCAAAAGCGGGAAAATCTGGAGCTATCGTGGAAACTATAACTTGGGCATTAAAGAGTTAAGGAGACAAGTATGGAAAAAGAAGCTAAAGAACGCAGAGTAGAGAGTGTGCTCTTCACCTTCCTCTGAGAATGACTATTTCCTTAAAGGTATGTATGCCGTATGTCCAATAAAGAATTTGACATATTTTGAGGTTAAGTTTCATTTTCAGATTGAACGCTCGAAAAATATTGAAATCTATTTTAATTTTATATCACTACTTACCCATTTCAAAATAGTTTTACTAGCTTTTTACCTGGTTTAAAGTTCTCGACAACCAATCTTTAATGAATACAATTTCAAACGTCAGTGTCAGTGGCCCAAGATTCGTATAGGTTACTGCCGTTTTGGCGCTAGGATCTTAAAATGAATCGCGTATAGACTATATATTTACGCCCACAACTCTGATTTATATTCACTAAAAATGTGTAATAATATTGGTAATATGAATCATGCTCGGTTGGTCAAAATAGAGAGAATATAACTGGAAATTCCACAGGGAACCATTCCGGGGCCACTGGTGTTGCTGTTCTACGTTAAAGACCCGCCAAAAATTACGTGCCTCTCCCTACTTTGAGGTATTATCTCGAGCACCAAAGTAGATGAAATTGACATTTAATATCTTCACATAATAATATTACTGACTACTTTCGACCAAGTATTCTTAAATAAACCTGTATTTATCATTAAAATCCAATAACAGTTGCTGGCATTGTTTAAATTTCTCGAGACACTACCTATGTCGGTTGTTTACACAAAAGTGCCGTAATAAAGACTCCATTAGATATGTAAATCTATGTATTCTAATTAGTCTTATCGAACGGAGAATGCATTGAACCTTGGACTCGGAGATATTACTATATGTGTTAATTGCCATCTCACAATCTTTCGCATAGTGGAATTTTTAGTATGAGATAAGCAGGAGATATCTGTTCGGCATTTGCCATTCTCTATCAGTAAGAAAAGGCAAGTAATAGAAAAATTCGAGGTATTACAAGTAATAAGAACTGTAAATGAGTGAGAATTCAAATTAATCAAGTAAAACAGGTACAGTAGAATTTAATCAAATACCGAACTGACCACTCATTTGATGTATTATTATATCATTAGTAGCAATTATTTATCGTTTTGTTTTCTGTACTCAGACGGACTTCTCAAACACACCTAAATCCGACTGACAATTCAATCCAATCAAGTTATGTTATAAGGCTTATTTTATATAATCGATGGAATAATAAGAAAAGGCACTCCTTGGCCATTAAATCAGACCCAATTTATTATATTATACTCAGTGAAGCACGAGAATGTGTAACTCTGATTGTCTTTTAAGAATAGATAAACAATCAGAAACATATCTATGCGCTCTATTCCTTCCCGTAACCTCGATGCTCGGTTAGCCTGAGATTCTATCCTGAAATGGCCAGTGCTGTAGCGTCTCTACTGCAAGTACGTACTTTTTCAAAACAAAACCGTAAAAATATAAATTATTTAGGCACGTCTATGAAAAAGCAATAAAATATCCTCGAAAATACGCCTCCCTTTTGGAACCGATGTCACTAATCCATCGGTAACCACATCAAAGGTGCCGCCTACGAGATTTCCTTCTGGTTATTTATTTGACTCTTGTGTTATTATCATCGATTCTTTTTAGTGCGTCAATATGCATTATCAAGTAATCCATAAATGGGACAAGAATTAAACCGGTCGCAGTGTGCGCCGCCTACTAGCCTCAGTTGCCAAAACAAACGCCTCCATCTCGATTGCGCTCGGCCGCCTAGATGCGACACACCACTACCACAGAATCCATTTAACCTAATTGCACCCTTTCAGCGCCAGCAGGTCGAACGAACGACCGCGGGCCAATTGGAGCGCGACGGCGACGACACATTGTTTTTTGGCCGAGGCATCGGCACCGACCGGCCGCTGATGATGATTTTTAGACCGGAACGGGGAGATGTGGGCGATTCGTCGAGAGGCGGGCGGCGGACGCGCCACCACACGGCGATGACAGGTGCGAGAGTGCGAAATATCGCCACGTTCAACGGTGCGTTCAATTATCATAATAATTGGCGATTCCAAAAATGAATGTGTCCTCTACATGCAAATATTTGAACCTACTTAAAAGGTATTTTTTGGAGGCTTATTGCTGAAATAATGATAAATAACACGTATTTGGGTGTGTTTAACGTAATAATTTAGTGGTGCTTGTGATCTTTTGGTATTACAAAGTTAAAAACAACGTGGTTAGTATTTGTAAATCTTTATTTTTACATTTTAAAATGGTATTCAAAAGAAATCAGCACAACACGAATTGCCGTGTTTATGGGTGTCAATAGAAGTGTTTAAGATTGAAGATAGGTAGAAATTTGGCACTAATTAACAACTGGCATTAATTAAGAAACTGTTTCTCATTCACTTCTCCAAAATGCATGTAACTATTTAATATCAGGGAACACGTTTATTTACACAACATAACCACTTTGTTGCAGTTTATCTATACTTTTCTATTATTAGTCTTATAAAAATAGAATATATTGTAACGTTTGTCTAACCTCCAAACAGATTAAACCAGCTTGTTCGACAAAACAACACAAATCTTTATTGTCACTAGATACAAACTTCAACTATTTTTCACAACTGTCAACACAAATTCCTTAGTTTGACGTTTCGACTTAACGCGCTCACGCTTTCGATTAAAAACTCCCCGGCCTCTTGAAATCACGAGTATTTATATATTTTTCAAGCTTCTGGAATATTCGGGAGCCTCTTTTTGGATTCCGGAACATAATGGAATGATTCTATGACTTAAACGAAAATTCTAGATTAGAAACGTCAACCCAAAGATTTTACAAATGTTAATTTATAAACAATAAGAAATGAATTAACAAAACAGACATTCACTAGCAAGGTAGGTGAGCTTCCGTAACACTGCTCCCCTCTCAGAACTGATCGTCTCGATCAGGTTACTCCATTGTCCGCATGGTGTTCTTGATAAGGCGTCAGTCGATCTATGTGAACAATCTTCATTTTGGATTGAGGATTTCTTTGGATCCTATACACGACATCGTTTAACCTGGTCACAATCGAATAAGGGCCTTCCCAAGATCTCTGTAATTTAGGTGATTTGCCCTTAGTCCTCTTTGGGTTGTACAGCCAAACTTTATCATTTTCATGAAACCCACTACTGTTGGCACGTAAGTCGTAACGGGTCTTCATTCTGTCACTTTCTATTCTCAGCTTTTCTCGTACCTCCTCATGTACCAACTTTATTCGATCTTTCAGGTGGCGGAGATAGTCACTGATATTTGCCTGATGTTCTGGTCTATTTGCAATGAGGTCTATTGGTAGACGTAATTCGTTGCCAAAAATCACACTGGCTGGTGTTTTACCAGTGGTTTCGTGAACTGCCGCTCTATATGCTAAGAGAAATGGAGGAAGGCAGGTGTCCCAGTTGGTCTGCTTTTCATTCACGGCAGTTTTCAGGAAATTTTCAATGGTTCGATTGAATCTCTCGACCATTCCATCTGATTGTGGATGAAGAGGTGTTGTTCTAGTTTTCGAGATACCTAGTAGTTGGCAAACATTCTGAAATACCTCAGATTCGAAGTTCCGTCCTTGGTCAGAATGGATTTCCCTCGGAACTCCATAACGGCATATCCAGTTTTCAAATAGGACCTCTGCTACGGTGACTGCTTCCTGATTAGGTATAGGATATATTTCTGGCCACTTGCTAAAGTAGTCCATAGCTACCAAGATATAACGATTGCCAGAGTCACTTCGAGGAAATGGGCCAGCTATGTCAATAGCTATTCTTTCAAATGGAGCACCGACATTGTACTGCTTCATCTGTCCGCGACTTCGAGTCAATGGTCCCTTACTGGAGGCGCAGGTTTCACAACGCCGGCACCATTCTTCCACATCGGAACGACTCCCAAGCCAGTAGAATCGCTCTCTGACTTTGTTCAAAGTCTTATTGATTCCAAAATGTCCACCACCAACGCCACTATGAACCGCTTGGAGAACTTCTGGAACTCTTGTCCTGGGTAATACAGTCTGGTAGTTCCTTTCTTTGCCGTCCGGACTCTCCCATACTCTTTTTAGTAGGCCATTTTCTACAACTAGGGAGTCCCATAATGCCCAGTAACTTTTCAGAGATGGAGATTTATTGGAAATATCCTGCCAATCAGGTCTATCCATTTTATTTATTTTCCATTGGAAAATTGGGCCAAACTCTGGATCTTCACTCTGTTCTTTAGCAAGGCTTCTACTATCCCAATGTTCTGGGCCTTGGATGCTAATTCTTCGGCAATGAAAATCGTCCTGTTCCCTTGCTTCCTGTCGCAAGCAATATCTACAATCAGGAAGGCATGGCCTTCTGGATAAAGCGTCAGCATTGCGATGGCTCTGTCCTCTTCGGTGTTCAATTTTGAAGTCGTCCTCTTGCAAACGTTGAAACCCCCTTGCCACTTGGCCTTCAGGGTTCTGATCATATGTGTTATTAGGGCATCGATTCCTGAGATGCCCTTCGCCACCGCAATTCCAGCATCGGATAGGTCTACGCCTGCTAAATGTGGCAGAGTTGGTATGATTCTGATCGTTTTGCAAGTTGCTCAATAACTCTTGAACATTTTTCAGCAAAACCTCGATTTTTGTGTTACTACTTTGTTCACCTGATCGATAATTAAGTTGCCTTGCTCTGCCTTGACCTCGCCTGGATGCTTGTTGAGCAGAATAGCATCGATTCCTGAGATGCCCTTCGCCACCGCAATTCCAGCAGCGGATGGGTCTACGTCTGCTAAATGTAGCAAAGTCGGTATGATTCCGTTCGGTTTGGAAATTGTTCAATAAATCTTGAACATTTTTCAGCAATACCTCCACATTTTTGTCATTACTTCGATAGTCGACTGGCTGATATTTAATTAGCCTTGCTCTGCCTTGACCCCGTCTGGATGCTTGTTGAGCAGCTTCAATTTCTAACGCCTGCGCCAAAGCTTCGGAAATGGTTTTGTTTCTGGCTAACCTCAACGCCTGACTGATTTCCGGGTCTCGCAGTCCATCTATGAAGCTACTTACAGCTAATTGCTCTTGGAACTCTACAGGGGCAGTGGGGTAAGCTAGCTTCACCATCCGGGCTATATCGGCCTCATATTGCTGAATATTTTCTTCGAATCGTTGTCTTCTACCCTTTAATTGAGCCTGGTAAACATGTTGCATGTGGGCTTCACCATACCTCATTTCGAGAGCACTTTTCAGCATTTCATAATCGGTTTTGTTCTGCTCAGGCATCGTTCTTAAGATTTCCATAGCCTCACCTCTTAAAGCTACAGTTAACGATATCGCCTTTTCACCTTCGGACCAGTTATTTGCCATGGCAGCCGCCTCAAATTGCTTTAAGTATGTGCTCCATGGTACCTTTCCATCAAATGTTGGTGGCTTGACCCTCGAAGATGCAGAATTACCTTCAACTTTAATAACTCCTGTCGTGGACAGCTGTGTGAATTTTCGGTTGACTTCTTTCTGCATCTCTTCGACTTCACACTTCAACGTACTGTTGACTTTCTGCATTTCGTTGACTCTCTCTTCGACTTCACACCTCAGCGTACTCACACTTTCTTTTACAATTTGGACTTCGTCTTGCATACTATTCCTCAATTGATTTATTTCTTCTTCTACAGTTTCTTCAAAATCTTTGAATTTTTCTTTCATTAGCTCTTCTAACTTTTTATTACTTTCTTCTAAACTGTTCTTTAGTTCTTCTTGGCTGTTCTTCAGTTCTTCTTGGTTATTCTTCATTTCGTTTTTTAATTCATCTTGACTGTTCTTCAGTTCTTCTTGGTTGTTCTTCATTTCACTTTTTAATTCTTCTTGACTGTTCTTCAGTTCTTCTTGACTGTTCTTCAGTTCTTCTTGGTTGTTCTTCATTTCAATTTTTAATTCTTCTTGGCTGTTCTTCACTTCTTCTTGGTTATTCTTGATTTCCTTCATCATTTCCATTAATTGTGTCAAGGTCTCATCCATTTTTATCGATTTCGATCTGGTAACTGGCATACACTTACTATTTGATCCTTTTTTTTTTTTTTTTTAATCTTCGAACGTTTCACGTCGTGGAACATCCCACTTCTGACACCAAATGTAACGTTTGTCTAACCTCCAAACAGATTAAACCAGCTTGTTCGACAAAACAACACAAATCTTTATTGTCACTAGATACAAACTTCAACTATTTTTCACAACTGTCAACACAAATTCCTTAGTTTGACGTTTCGACTTAACGCGCTCACGCTTTCGATTAAAAACTCCCCGGCCTCTTGAAATCACGAGTATTTATATATTTTTCAAGCTTCTGGAATATTCGGGAGCCTCTTTTTGGATTCCGGAACATAATGGAATGATTCTATGACTTAAACGAAAATTCTAGATTAGAAACGTCAACCTAAAGATTTTACAAATGTTAATTTATAAACAATAAGAAATGAATTAACAAAACAGACATTCACTAGCAAGGTAGGTGAGCTTCCGTAACACTATTTTAATATAAACATTATTTAACAAGAAACAAGCACTAATATGGTATCACCATACAGTTTATCACACTCATTTTAGTCCAAAAAGTAAGTAAACAAAAACTAGGGCACCTGTTTCAACCCAAAAAATTCATATAATTAGCAATGAAGCACTTATGGGACGTTTGACTGCTTTTACCACTCTTTTTATCCTTTATTTCACCCTAACTAGCACATGAAGTCACTGTATTTATGGCAGTGGCAGATGAATGGTAAATTGCTAGATGATGTGATATGAAATGCAAAATGTTTACTCGTCTTCCTCCATATTTGTTTACAATTTGCAGCGCCCTCATCGGTAATTTGAATCGCCAATGGCTGGCTCGTAGTTTTAAAAGGAACAAAACAAATCGTATGCATCGTATAAAGCCTTGTTTATATATATAAAGCTTTGTTTACATATTGAAAATTATTTATGTGATTTGAAAATCTAAGGCATCTCGCTTTGGGGTTTTAACAGTTTAGTTTTTTTTTCAGTTTTCTGTCTGGAAATTTGCCAGGTGATTCAACATCGTACTGCACATGATTTGACGTAACAAAAATAGCAAATAGATCAATGTGTCTAGTGTGTACAACCAATACAGTATAGACATAAAGAGATAGGCCCGTTCTAAGGATGAATTCAGCGATATAATGTTACACCTACTTTTTGTCACAGCCGTTAAAAAATATTAAAAAAATTGTCTTTTATGTCGCATTGATTATTTCATGGCCTCTTCTATATTTTATAAAACGTACCTACTGTATGTATTAATCTTTTCCGTACCTTACTTACTTTAAATCTTTTTTCCTCAGAAAAAAACTAGGCAAAAATAAAAACGACAATAAACGCATAAAATTCATAAAACACTGCCCTTCTTCATTTGAGCACGTTGAATAAAAAAAATCCCAGTACATGTTACCGTGATTTATGAACTAATGTTGAACGTAAAATAAACGTTTGGTATGTACTGATCGTTGTAATAGGATGAACAGGTTTTAGACTAACATATATACAGGGTGGACTAATAGGTATATACAGGGCGATTCATTAGGAATAAGTAATCTCTACACTGGAAGATTTAGTTTTCTAGATACGTCAAATGAAAGGTTTTGGTATCACACTCTGTATAAATTATAAATATAATGACTATGAAATGTATAAAGTGCGTAAAAAAATAGTTGTGTCTGGTATTTTCAATACGCCTACGATATTTGAGTAAGATGCAAGATCTGTGAATTTTTTATTTAACTACTAATTGTTTCTTTACTAATAAACGTTCCCTTCGCACTCTATGCCATTCCCCAAGTTAACTAATTTGTTTTGTCGGGACGAATAGGGCTTTGTGTGTCGCTTCAACGAACCCAAAACAACACGATGAATTCGCGTCATCACCAACGGGGATTCAGAGACAATAATAAAATTAAACGAATGTAATCGTTATGATGACTAACGCCGGCAATTAATCCCAGGGTTAATGGAAACGGCCCATTTAATTCATTAACCGAACCAGAATTCCTCTGCGAGCCGATAAATGTGAAGGATCGTACGCTGAATGGTGATAAATATGAGTTAAACTTCAAATTGTAGGTTAACGATAATGTATTTAATTAACATTTTTATAAATACACCCACTGGGGGCAACAATAAGTATCAAAACTCATTATCTGCATCTTTAGTGTACACACATTTATCGTAATTAAATATGAATTAATGATACAGAAACTGGGACGCTAGTCAGTTCCTTAAGCCCGCTTTACACGATGCGATATAATCGCTGTGGCAATAGAGCTCGAAATTTATTACCTACAAACTAACCGATTACTGGTTATGATGAACGATATACAGGGTTATTCAGAACTTATCTCTAAAACTTTGAGGATATGTGCATCCTTAAATAAGAAATCGATATCACCAAAAAAATTTATAATAAAAGTCTTAGGATTTCCCGTAAACAATGTTTACAGTCATATTATAAAGGACTACGTAGATGGGTAACTGTACTTCAACGACACTCTGATATACCACATTCCTAAGAATGTGGTAAAAAAAAAGTAAACACGTTTTTGTACCTGGAACGCCTGGTTAAGACCGAGCGAATAGAGTTGGAGTGGGGATAATATCTCTATTGTCTATCAGTGTCATTAGTCTATCTGTGTCCTCTCTCAGTGCCGGTGTTTTATTTATCGTAGGAGTGTTAAACTTTAAAGTTTTCAAAGTGGCTCATGTGTACAGTAATGCTGAGTTAATGGACATGATTCTTATTTATGGTGAAGTTGGAATGGACGAGATGGTGGCCCGGGACGACCACAACGTCGCTATCGCTAGGCAGATGCCTGGGTTATCCCAATCAACGATGTCAACCCTCCAAAAAAAATTTTTTTTGCACTACCACATTTGTACAAGTATGTTGAACATCCCCAAATTTTATTATGGATAAGTTCTGAATAACACTATATAATGCAAATCCGTCCAATCACCATTTACAGTCGCCAAACAACGCCAACGCAAGGGACGGTCTATTAATATTTTATACACCCCTAAATGGAGCTTGAAATCAATTGTCTGTTTTCTTAAGGATAGGCAAAAATCTTACCTTTAACGTGACGCTCTCCCCCGACGCCTTGATCAGATCGATGATGTCCTCCCTCGTCTTATCCTCTACTGGTATCGAGTTGACCTCGAGCAGCTTATCTCCCGGCAGCAGCCCCGTCTCGTTGTGATGCTGCACCATGGCGCCAGGCTCCGCGAAGATGACGGCGCGCATCGACACCCCCGACGTGTCCCCGCCCCCTCCGCCGCCCGACGGGGCGCGCTCGAGCACCATGGCGCGTCGCAGCGAGAACCCGAAGTCGTTGCGGGGCGGTTTCTGTCGTTGGATAATGAGGATGCGCGGCTTCGGTAGCACCAGGGGCACGATGTCGGGCAGGGGCAGGTTGACGTCGTCGAAGTTGGCCGTCCTCGACCACCTGGAATGACAGTGAATAGTCAGAATTCGAAATTTGTTTTGAGGGTTTCCCAAGGAGGTGTTCCGGGCCTCTCACTATTATCACTGCGTATAAATGACATCAAATTTTGTTTAAAATAAGCAGAAAAAAGTACTTTTCCTGAAACAGATTCTCAAAAGTGACACAAGAAACTGTTCCAGGACTTTTACTATGCTTGTTATGAATGAATTCCATAAAGAATATATAAAGGTATCGAAATAAGAAAGTGGTACCACGCATGTGACATAAAATTACACTTAACATTGGTTTATATGTAAAAATGATTATCGTAATTAACTTACAGTTTGTAAAACAGGCCAGAAACGAACCTCTGTGGAACACCTACAAATATATTATCAAGGTTTCTCAATAACACTCACCTATGGAATCCCTGGGACTCGCCAACCGGGCTCAACGAGAAGGGCGGCGTTGCGAAGGACGAATTCGTCGTGTCAGTCAGACTATCGGCACTAGGCGACGTGGAAGTTATAACCAGCAGCTGCGACCCCATATTTTTTCCCGTCCCGTTTACCCCGTTAAGCGGCGGGAGGTTCTGGTAAGCTATGATCTCATTCTGCAGGGTGTTTCTTGCCAAACTAACGTGGTTATCGTCGACGATGTCGTAGCCGTTACTGTGTACTTCCTGGAAATGATGGCCGTTGCCTTCGTGGGTGACGTTGACCCTTGGCGTCTTAAGTATGCCCCTCTTAGGCGGTTTTGGAGGTAGTGGGGGTAGATTCTTGTGATTCTGAGGGTGGTTGAGTGAATTCAAGCTCGTCTCCGAGCTGTCCGATTGGGTGTAGCCGTCCTGGGGGTGGAAATGGTTGGGGTGGGACGGGGACCCCGGCAGGGTGGAGACGGGCGAGTCTGTTCTGTCCAGGCTGGCGAGGAAGTCGGCCGTGTAGTCCGCCGTGATGCCGGAGGGGAGCTTCTCCTTCTCCTTGCGGCGGCCGCGGATCTTGAGCGAGCGACGCACCTGGAAGAAGAAGAGATTTTGAAGAGAGGCCAAAAATCCATATACTACTACTATATCGCGTATCCCCTATGTCAGCCCATAAGCGATTTCTCCGAAAACACTGAAGGACAAAAGATATAGCGCTATACTCTTCCAGGGACCCTTTGTTCGATTTGCGCATGCGCAGATATCGTCGATCTCCATGGTTACGGAAGCTAACACATTGTTTATTGGCTTATAAACTTTCCATTTTTTTCTTTAAGAAGTCGGTAGAGATGTAGTATTTATACTGCATGCTTATTGGATGTTGCGATATTTGCGCATGCGCATATTTGACGAAGGTGCTCCCGATAAGGATAGAGATAGTATGGCGGTGCAGTGGTGTTTTCGGAATTTTTTGGCCTCTACCCGCGATATAGTAGTATTATACATATGCAAAAATTGATTGCCAATATTCATATTCGCGATAAATACCATTCTTAGATGGCGCTATTACGATAATTGACATATTTTAGGGGGAGCCAGTCAGCGATGGTATTTTCCATAAAAGTACGTGTCGAATATACAGAGAGTTCCAGAATGATTGTCCGTGCCGCTTCATAATGATTTTTTATGTGCCGTCTTTCTATTTTTAGTATCCGCACTAGAATCATGAGCGCAGGCAAGGGAATTTACTGGTTTGATTTGATTTGTTCCATGCCATGGAACGTCAGTAAATATAGGTTATGTTAAAAATAAAATAAAGACAATTTATTAAAAATAATATAGTTATTATTTTGCATTATACTATTCCTATGTATCACCAGTATAACCTATTAAAACTGTGAATTATGGAGCGTTAAAAAACATTAATTTATGGTTCTTATATTAATTTCAATATTAAGAAATACAAAATTACCAACCTGATCAGGACTCTCTTAAACTGTATAGTATAGAAAAATACTCTTTTAAACGCAAATATACTTCAGTAAAACAATGTATAAACACGAAAAATGCCAAACGCCACTGATTCAAACGTCAAATGCTGTCAAATATGAAAATTATCAAATTGACAGTTAAAAAGAAAGTAATTTTAGCAAATGGAAATAAATTTTGATTATATTCAGGATAGGCTGCGTTCCCGTACCGGACAATCATTCTGGAACTCTCTGTACAATGTCCTTTAAAATTCCGACTGATCAAATTGAAATTTTGTGTACCTACATTTAGTAAAAGACGTTGGTGAGGTTAATTTAAAGACATTTCGGCAGAGAGGGAGATAAGGTTTTCAACTGAAAATAGTAATTCAATATAATATATTGTTATATATATTATATATAAATTAATATATTATGTTTGCGTTCCCGTGACCTTGAAGTCTCCTTCATATTATGAAGGAGACTTCAAGGTCACGGGAACGCAAACATATTCAAAACATTTGGGGGACTTTTTATACTAGTACTAGGTAGATCCTAGGAAATAGTACCTAGGTCTTTTTTCAGTATGTCAAATGAATGACTTAGCTGTAAGTGAACGACTTATAGTAATTAACCACAAAAAAAATTCCCTGACTCTTAAATTACTATTGATACTCCATTTTCTTATTGAAATAAAAAATTACCTGCCGAAGAAACTTTGAAAACTTCATTACAACGCTTGTTTACACCTACAAGACGACACAATCGTTATTCCCATAAAAAACTAACAAATTCGTCGTTATGTCGAACTTTCCGCAATGTATATCTTCGAACCACTACTACAGCCCTTTTGGAACCCTAAAATCTACGAAAATTAAACATCTCGTATCTAAAGAGTTTACACACTCCCTTCTATCTTTTGCTAAAAGCTCCCGCCCTCCCCTTGAATCAGAGATATGTGCTGTGACCTTGACGAAAGGCCATTATTCACGCCTTATCAATTTGTAAATAATAATAATAATACACTTAGGCCCGTAGTCTCGTCCTAACGACTCCATGCTTCTGTGAAACTATGGAACTGAATAATAAAAAGGTCAACAAACGATGTGCACACAGTTTTCATTGTTAAAGCCTTTATTTCTCAACAGCGTTATAGTTTATAATAACTTTCTAATGATACAAATAATTTCAGATTATAAAATATTGTTCTTTATAATCATGATGGAGCCCATGAAGTTCCAAATACTTCAAAACGTTTTTGAGGGTCTACTAATATGCTGTTTATACAGTGCTTTCGAAAAGTAACGAATAAATTCATTATTTTAGAAATTGAGAAGTTTTCGAAAAAATCCCCTGACACGTCGATTTTGTTTTTAAAAGGCACTTTTTGACATACGACCCATATTTGTGACGTCATCGTTGTTCGAGATATGACATCATCGACAATTTTTTTAAATAGCAACCCCCAATTTTGACCACGCCATTTGAAAGAGCGTATCATACTACATACGCATCATGAAAAATTATGGTATTACATAACAAAAATTTCAAGAAAATAATGTTTGAAGATCTTAAAATTTAATTTTCACAATACTGACAATGATAATGATTATGTAAAAAATCGACTAAATTAAATGTTCAAATTGTGCACCGTTGGCTGGCTGACAGTAGCCAAGACGATTAATAAATTCTTTTTGGACATTATCTATAACTTCAGGAGGTATACGATGTATCTCGTGACGAATTCTTGCTTTTAAATATTCTAAATTAACCGGTCTAGTAACGTATACTTTGCCTTTTAAGTAACCCCACAAGAAATAATCTAGGGGTGTCAAATCAGGCGATCTGGCTGGCCACTCAACGGTGCACAATTTGAACATTTAATTTAGTCGATTTAATCATTATCATTGTCAGTATTGTGATAATTAAATTTTAAGATCTTCAAACATTATTTTCTTGAAATTTTTGTTATGTAACACCATAATTTTTCATGATGCGTATGTAGAATGATACGCTCTTTCAAATGGCGTGGTCAAAATTGGGGGTTGCTATTTAAAAAAATTGTTGAGGACGTCATATCTCGAACGATGACGTCACAAATATGGGTCGTATGTCAAAAAGTGCCGTTTTTAAAAACAAAATCGACGTGTCAGGGGATTCTTTCGAAAACTTCTCAATTTCTAAAATAATGAATTTATTCGTTACTTTTCGAAAGCACTGCATAAAATTTATTTTATAGAGATGCAGACAAAAAAAATTAAGAGTTATATTAATAATGAAATTATTCAAATGATTCGACGAAGTATTAATTTTTATACACACAGAGTAAAAGTTGGATTTTGTAAAAAATCTTGCGACCCACCAGTCAATTTTTGTTTTTGAAAGTGCATCTTTTTTCATAATCGCCGCTTGCTTATTGTCTTTTGTTTACAAGCATAAACGTCTAAAGAAAACAGTTTTAATTTTGACGCTTGAAGTAAAAATAGTATATGTCACTCGGAGTACAAAGCTCTGTATGTGTTTCGCGTAGTTTACATAGCCTCGGCTAACGCTTCGGCTGTGCACAACAAATAATGTTCCCCTTCTACTCCTAGTAACATAATATACTATTTGCCGTAAATAGTAACTTCTAGTACTTTTTGCATAAGCAGATAACCCCTTCCTAATTTCTAGTGTATTAATTTACTCACTTCGTCCAGTCGCAGCAGCTCCTCGGCCGACATGCTCGCCCTCTCCCTTTTCTGCTTCTCCTTCCGGTCCTTCTTGTCCCTTTTCCTCCTCTCTTTCTCCTCCTTGTCGGACATAGCTCCAGGCACTGTGGCCTTCTTGATGAAGTTGAACATTATTTGAGCCGGTTATCTGGAACAAATCTAGAGATATAACGGAATATATGTAAGTACCTTAGATAAGGCATAAGAGATAAGACAAAACAAGTGTTTTTATTTAATTTTTATTTTTTTCATTAAAACGTTTTAGCCAAGGAATTTATATACATGGAACGATTATAGACGATTGCGCATCCAATTTTGTGTGGAAACATGGGAGCCGCAATTTTGATGTCACACTGCTCCCAACTTCTACATTTTGTATTGGTACACCTGACCAAGACCCTAGAATTCTAGTGTCTTTTTCTTTCTAATTTAAAAATTCAATGGTTCAAATCTTCCTAACACGGCAACAGTGGTATGGGTAAATTTGGTAAATAGTGTTTGTTTTGTATTTTAGGCGTCTTGTTGGTTTATTTTATTGTGATTCTCTCGGTTTGATTCTGTTTGTGTGTTTATTATTGTGTTCCTTTGATTTATAGAGTTTGAGTGACAATATTTGAGTATTGGACTTTCGTAATTATTCCAGGTAAATTCGGATTTTATAACAAGAATCGAAAGTCTTAAGAGACATGCAATCATAGTTCCTAGCTAATATAATAGTAAATTATGAAAACTGCGAACATAAACAATACAAAAAATAAGCCAGAATAGTTAAAGTAAGGTAAAAGATAGTTAAATTTTATATGCATAATGCATTTTAAATATTTACTTTTCTAAACGGCTAATGGTGTATTTTACATAAATAATGTGAACAAAAGGTACATAGGTAGGTACAAAAAATATTTCGTTTGTACCGTCACAATTTTACAAGAAAGTTTGGTGACGATATATTTTATTTTTCACAAATAATTGTAATTAAACTATAAAATATTGAACATTTCTTATACCTATTTAGAATTTTTCTTAGCCTCAAAAGTTTTACTCGCTGCTTTCTGTGGTTTTTATTTGTTATTGCTATCTAATTGAAGAGGCTAGGTTAATACTGTTAAATTTCCCACCAATTTTCAGACATCAAAATGGCGGATTCAAAATTGGAATACTCGCGCAGCTTTGATAATAGTTCCATGTATATAATTCATTGGTTTTAGCTTATTACACCTACGAATTTATTTTTCTTGGTAAAGGAATTGATAAATGAAAAACCTAGGTACCTTTTTAGAAACAACACATTACAAAATGTTTATTGGGACTTGAGTAAACAGATAAGGCATCTTGCTACATAAAGTTTATTTCTACAGGAGTCAGAAACAGTCTTTGACAGTTTGAATCCTGCGCAGAACGTTACTGTGAGTTCCACTGGGGCGTGCGACCAGTGATCCCCTTTTCAAAATAAAAAATGTTATGTCACTGGCTAAATTAAAAAAAAAAACAGATTTTTAATTTAACAAGTGGCGTAACATTTTTATTCCGAAAAAGGGCCACGTGATGCTAGTTGCACGCCAATGGATCTGCATATTAAACTGCAAATTTTGTGTGTTACTGTTAAAGTGCTAAGAAAAAAATATACTTTTTAGCTGAAATGAAATACTAAAAAATACGAAAAATATATCTTTTTTAACTAGGAATTAAGCCAAAAAGTTAACCAAGAGATAAATTAATAAAAAAGATAATTAATTAGAACTAGGTTAATTCCTAAATAAAAAAGATAGAAACACTAGAACAACAAAAGATAGAACAAGCCAATAAATATTATTAAAAGTATACTATAAAAAACTAAAAAATATATTTAAGTGATTGTCGATATGATTTGTTAATAAAATAACACACCATTTATCTTGCAAATAAATTTTTTCAGAGCAAAAATACCTATATGCATAGCAATTTACTTTATTATTTTCCAATAATTAGGTAACTAACTACGTAAATACTTGTAGGAATCCAACGCTGAACTTGCAAGATTCGTTCAGCGTACGTGATTTACTAAATACGATAAGAATAAGTGTAAACCTTGATCTAAACAAATATATCGATTATAGATTATCTTATCTTATAGGTGTAAATATATCAGTGCGATTGTAAAAAAAATAAAAATTTTCGAGATAATTTTCTCATTTGCTTTAATTCAGCGTATTCAGAAGACCACGAAAATTAAAATAGCGCTAAAAAATGGATTAGAAAATCCATTCGGGAATATTTACTGAGAAAACAGAGTGAGTTTTTATTTAATAAAGATTTTAAGTGTAGGTATGTTGTATCGTGTAATAAAATATGTTCCCGTTCGTCCTATACAGGGTATTCCTTAATGTTATCTCCATACTGTAGGAGCTAATTCCTTGGGTCCAAATAAACGTGTCCTAAATTGCCTCGTTTTCGAGATACAGAATGTTAAGGTTTATAGTTATTTGCAAGGAATTTATATAAATTCCTTGGTTATTTGTAGTTATTATTTAGGTTTGTATCTTGCATTTTTTTCTAGTGTTTGTATATATTAAATTCCTACGCCCCCTATAAAAATGAGGACATCCCAGTTATTTTACTTTTAACATAATAAACATTTAGACATGTACTGTAACAGTGTTTATTTTTTTCTCGAAAACGAAGCAAGATACGAAAAAAATGTAAGAAACAAAAAAGTTGTATTTGAAATTGTTTCAGCTACAGAAATCCAAAACTTGTAAAAAACCAGTGGCGTCTAATATTTTTTCCCATAAATTTCAAATAGGTTACCCTCCTGGACGACACTGGGGCCAACAATTTTAATCTTTTCACGTTAAAATAAGCCTCTTACTCCTTCAAGCCCACGTACCAAGTTTCATCCAAATCGGCGAAAAGTTTTCAAGATATTAATAAAAAAAAAGATTTTTCATAAAAACCTTGACACCCTGTATCTCGAAATCGAATTAAATAAAAAAACATTTACAGTCTATGCCAGAATTAAGCAAAGTGGAATGACCTCGCCGATCTGGTAAAATGCGGTGATGCATGGGCGTGCGTATTCTGTTTTACCATTGGGCACATTTCAGTTAATATATACTCGTATACCTACTATTCTATAGAATACTTCTAGTATATGCACTTCCACTTTTTTAACTAACGCAAATAAGTATAAACACTGACACGAAGAATAAATACACTGATAATTTTACCACAAATTTTTACCGTTAAGAAACGCGCGCGAAATAACCCAACATCACGCCACTGTTTCCCTACTACCTCGAGCGCAGTCGCTGGTTGGTTCCTGATTCGACCAATCAACGTCGTTGAAGCTCAGAGAAAAGAAAGCGTAAATGCAAGAATATGTATGTTAAATAAGGATGAACAGCTTGTCGTCAACTTTACGACTTTCGCAGTTGCCACATAGTCGGAAATTCCTTGATATTATCACCGAACATAAACAAAGCCTTTGTATATGTTCGGTGATATTATTAAGTAAAAGACAAATTAAACATTGTGTTTGCTTTAATAAAGTACAATAGGGATAAGGGACGTTAAAGACAAGTAAAAAATGGGTAAACAAGGTAATTAATACGTTTCCGGTTTTAAATAAGAATACTTTAGAAATAAATGTGGCAACACAGATCTACTCTTTTTCCGGTCATTCCACTTTGCTTAATTCTGGCGTAGACTTTACACCATGCATCAATTATAAACAACCATAAAACTCCTGCGCCACCAGACAGACACTTGGGTGGTGCGGGCCCTGTTTATTATTTCGTAATCTAAAAATAATCCGTTTGACAATGTCCCTGGCTGCAGCCCGCCCCAAAGGAAAACAAAGGAGTAAGAACGCCCCTGCCGGGCAAAGGCGTTACTGTTTACATTTTGCAAACCGCTGTGCAAACCTGCAATCTGGATTGGCGTTTCACTTTTACTTTTAACAATCTTGCGTGAAATATCGTGGTTCCGATCGCTTAGATTAGACGGGGATATATTGCACAACTGGTTCCAACAACATGTCGATTACTCACGGAATGTCAATTTGGTGCGACTAGATCTAAATTAAAAATCAAGGGGTCGTTTCAAGGTTATTCAATTTTTTGGACTTAAATTTGAATCCGGTGAGTGTTCAATATAAGCACATACTTACTGTGCGTTTCACGAAGTTGTATCCCGGATTGGAATGTTAGTATATATCTCCAACGTATGGAGCGTCGTCATGTTATTAGTTAAATTCAATGCATTGGCACATCTCGGTTACGGACCGCCACAAATTGAGGTGGTGTGATTTAAGCGCACGTGCCAGTCTCGCACAGGATTTGCCAGCGAATCCTGACAATCCGAACATTCCAATCCGGGATACAACTTCGTGAAACGCACAGTAAATGATACCGTACTAAAATTGAGAATATAATCGCATGTAGTTATCTTCAAGTATGTAAAAAGTTTTGATAGTGACGGGCAAACATCAAAAATAGCGCGCTGCATTGTTACACTTAATTCTCAAATTTGTCCACCTCTAATTCGACAATACTATATAAATGTTATTTATATTTATAATTATCATATAATTTCATTATACGAATCTCAGAAGGGCGCACAGAAAGGTTTTAAACATACCACTCACATCCAAAATTAATATTGTACTAAAGAAATGGGAGAAAATCGCCATCGCGATTTTCGTTCCCACTTCTAGCCCTACCGGGGGTCACCCATCGGGTGACAAAAGTATTTAGAATAATATTATTGCCTATAACCTAAAAAAATAATTTTTACCGATTATTCTAAGTAGAAAAGCATTTTGCTTCCATATTTTGGTAATCAGAAGTGTTTGGCAGTCAGTACTATTGATTCCGTTAGCAATATTTCTCATAGGAAAGTAAGAACCTATCTGAAGTTTAATTAATTGACAGTTTTCGTAGGAGGTGCTTGTCGTTAGTGCAATCTCACATCGGCAGATAAAATAAGAAAGAAGTTGAGACGAACGCGCCTCGAGATTTTCGAATACGAAATAGACGTAGAAGGACTCGACGTACGATCTCGAAAAAAAAAATCTCAAGGGATTAGAGAAAGGACCGAAGTTTCGTGTGAAGCGGTTCTCGAAGTCGTAAAAATTAGGAAAAGGGTCGAGGGGATCCCGCGAAAAATCGGAATTTCGGCAGACGGGGCCCTTAGGCGCGAGAACAATCGCTGGTGCTAAGCCGCATCTCTCTCGCCGAACGGCGATCGACGAAATTTTGCAGAGGTTCTAAGAGATAGCTTAGAAACTTTGTCGATTTGGCAACGAAATTTAGAGCGAGACGGAATCGACGAGTTTTAATATGTATGGATGTAAGTACTATTACTATAGTTGTACTACATTATACAATATTGTGCATATAGATCATATAAACCGGGTTGTTCTGTTTTATGTCAAATGCGAAAATGTTTTCTTTACTGACTAAATTTTATATTTCCTTATATCTCGAACTAAACCGTTTCTTTAAAAAAGTGGCAACGTCGCCCAACATGCCGAGAGTGGATAGAACGTGTCTCTGTTCAACTCATTGAAAATGCTGCCTGTCTCTTACCGGTTCCATCCACCACCTGAGTAGAGTTCAGGTCTGTAACACGGTTTTGGTACTTCGTGCTTATTTTTTATTCGTGTTTTTGCGCTTTCTACCGTTTACTTATAACTTGAAATAAAGTTTTATGTAATATTAATATATTTTACATTGGTTCGGTGCAATTTATTGAAAGTGACATACTTAGTGTTCAATACTACGGTTCCCGGTCGTTGGCACTGTCAAAATATTTTAGAAGTAGGTGTTCGAAATGATAATTCTGTTGCTTACACATTTTTAAAAATATCCCGAATTATTTGGATTAGTTTATTCATTGAATGATAAATAAATCTGCTCATTTTTCATAACTCGAACGTACTATAATAGAAAGACCTTTCATTATATAAATAATTAATAGGTAGCGCCACAAAAAAATTTCTTTTTTCGTCTGCGTGAATGAATTTAAAGTACTGTTTTCAAACCGAATGCCTCTATCATATAATGCAGGTGCTAAATATTCATGGCAAATAACCTGTTCGTGTGGTATAAATCTGACTTTCACACGTAATTATATAACGAGAAATAACTAAGTATGGAGCGATAAGCCACAACTAGCAATTAGCTTATTTATTGATGATTATTATCGATCTCGAAGCAGTCATTACCGATCGAAAAACCTTAAATTAATTATCGGCAAGTGAGTAACTAACTACAGTATTATTATAAATTATTATAAGTATAGGCATGTTCCTAAAATGATATTAATTTATAAATATAATTAATTGTAAAGTTGCCTCAAGACCTCGTTAGCTGTAAAGCCCCGTCAACACCGCTATTCCTGCAGGGCAGAGATTGAGGCTTATACTAAATTTCATGGCTAAATCCATGGCGGTGATTTTGAACTAAACTGAGAGATGGCGCTGTTAAAACACGTGGTAAAATTCGCAAATCACTAGATGCCACCGAGAATTCAGAATTAGGCGACTTGTCAGACCAGATAGATGTCGCCATTGGTCAAAATAGAACCACGATTTATAATTTCTATCATGATACAACTACACTGATATGCTCATAACTTGACACCAAATTTCCTTTGTTGTGCGCATGACGTCATTCGCGATGCAAAATGGCGAAAATTCAAATACCTTACAGGCAGTGATATAATTATTTTCGTGTTTGTCAATTGTATTCCCGTATTATTATAATTACGAGGCCCGAGGGTTATCAAGTTGTTATTTTTATATTATAGGGTGGTATTTATTTACAGTAGTGCTTCTTATTATCTCTTCAAATTGTAAAATTTAGGTTAGAATTATATTCGGTAGGTAGGTAAGTACACAGAATGCGGTTTTAATAAAAATAAGAAAGATTGATATTAATCAACTATTATTTTAGTTTTCCTGGATGAATCGTGTATTATAATTCCATAATCAACGTTTATTTTATTTTGTTATCTTTGTTTACAAGTATTTTATTTAATTTTGTATCGTAACTTACGTCACGCTCAGTCGATAGACCACGCCCCCATGCACATTTACGATTTCTATTTATCTTTAAATTGACATCACAATCATGAGACCGATTAATTTATCAAATTTTTGAAATTTTTGTACAAAATTTGTATTCATCAATGCATTTCAAGCTCCCATAATCAGTTTACATCATCCCTTCATGACAGAAGGAATTTTTCCAGTTTCAGTGAAGAGAAAAAGGACCAAATATTAAATGACAAAGAGGTGGTTAGAAATGCATTGCTGTTAGCATTTCAAAGCAAGGTCAATAAAATATTTAACGAGTTTATTAAGCAACAATCAAGTCAGTCGAAAAATCTTTGGACCCGTTCATATTAGTTTTATGGGAAAAGGAAACGATTTCGTTTAAATACTAAACTGTCCGTTACCGGAAGCAAATATAAAAGTATATATCATGGCGTAAATCAAGCAAACAGTAGTTTGGGTAATTATAATAAAAAAGGAACAAGAACCGATTGATTACACGGACCAACAATAATAATACAAATAACTACAAGCGAGTATGAATGAAAGGTTTATTTATATATAATTTGAAACGTTGGCTGTGTCACGAACAAGGGGAAACCACGACAGTATAGTCAAAGCCACGACCTACTTAGCTTCGATTCGAAATTGAGCGATTTCCACATTTTGTGGGATTTTCTTAGACGCAGAAGGTAAACAGTTATGTGTGTGCATTCTTCTGAATATTAGAGGATAGGATTTCCCTCACTATCAGAGAAAGATTCATTCATTTAAACCCTAAATCCGAGATATCAACACAAGAATGAATAAAAAACTAGAAGCATATCTCGCTATTACGCGCTGTATTTCTTCCCATCACTCTATGCTCGGTTAACCTGATATTCTATCCTGAAACGACCGGTGCTGTAGCGTCTCGAGTGTCGGTATGTTCGCAGCGAATTGTTTTTTGCGCGTTGGGTTTAATAAGACATTTTTTGGAACCGAGGTCACTAGTCCAACGGGGACCACGTCAGAGGCGCCGCCTGCGAGAAACTCCTCTGGTTACTTATTCATTCTTATGATTCGGTTTTTTGTTTTTTCCTGAAAAATAATTGCAGGGAAATACTACTTGGCAATGTAGGTCTTCTTACTACATATTTAATTAAATGAGTAAATGAAATTTATCTGGATATATTTTTGTGAAATAAAAAAACCGTATAATTAACGAACAGTTAATAGTATCGAGGCCAAATAATGCGAGGAATAACTAATAATAATTGATACGTATCAAAAAGAGGCCATGAAACCGAATAAAAATATCACCAGTACTTTTATCATATTCGTAAACACTATCAAGTTTAATCTCGACATATTTTTCATTAAGTTGTTTATTTAGAAAGCTAATCGATATTTTATTTACATAAGTGAAAATTGCAAAAATAAAATCAATCAAATTTTTCATAATATATCGATTATTAGATATACCTTAATTAAAATACAGGGTGTCCCAAGATAATATGACACATTTTACTGGCATTATAACTTCAAGACAAAATGAGATAGCGACGAGCGGTTTTCACTGGTGCTCTTAAGTTTACAAAAAGTTTTCTTTTGTCATTGGTATTAGTTTGTTTTACTTCTACAGGTACTTGAAAAAAAATGCCACTTTTTAATTCAAGATTGTGATCATTTTTAAATGGAACATCCTGTAGATTATATTACCATTTGATAGAGACACTTTTCCTCTTTTCAAAAATGTATAGTTTGATAAGATATACCAAAAAATAAAGGAGTTATTTCAATTTACACAATTTTCAATAGACTATCGCATTTTATTTTTTTTACATTGTCAGTGTGATTCACTTTCGAGTGTGTAACATGGGTATCTCGCTTATTACAAAAGATAGACTGTAGGTTTAAATTCGGCAAAGTTGCGGAATTTTGTGCTCAATAAGTTGGCGCAAAGAAAATCCCCATATCTGCTTTTGTTTTTGAGTAACAGGAAAAAACATTTTTTTTCCGGTTTTCGTTTTCTGGCCATAACTTCTATATTTTTGAAAATATTGGCTTATCGTTTTCACATTATTAGGACACTTTCTTGAGACAAATACGATCCTGCAAACTGTTTTTTAAAAAAATGTCACTTCTATTGTAAATCATTGCCAACTTTATTTTTTCTTATGGGCGCCATATTCATTTTTCTCATATTTGAATAAACCCATTTTTTCTGAATACAACAATATAATATATGTTAATATTTTCCTAAAAAATAAGGGCATTATGAAGAAAAATAGGTATTTTTTTGAAAATATCTAGTTAGCCATGGCCATGACAGTCAATTCTTGACAAACCACAAATGTCACTTATAATTTTTATAAACTGCATCTGTGGAGTACTTTTTACATTGACTAACGATGTATTCAACCTAAGAGAAACAAGATATTATAGATATTTATTACAGATGTAACAAAAATTTAAACAGAACAGTTGAAGAATATTTAAACACATATCCTGAAAGACAACAACCATGCAAGACATATATTAACTGCAATAATTTCTTAAATTACAGTGCAGTTTAGTAATATAGTGTAGTATAGTAGTAGTATAGTATAGTAGTAGTAATATATGTCTTGCATGGTTGTCGTCTTTCAGGATATGTGTTTAAATATTCTTCAACTCTTCTGTCTAAATTTTTGTTATATCTGTAATAAATATCTGTATCTTATTTCTCTTCGGTTTAATATATCGTTAGTCAATGTAAAAAGTACTCCACAGATGCAATTTATAAAAATTATAAGTGCCATTTGTGGTTTATCAAGAACTGACTGTCATGGCCATGGCTAACTAGACATTTTCAAAAAAATACATATTTTCCTTCATAATGCCCTTATTTTTTAGGCAAATATTAACATATATTATATTGTTGTATTCAGAAAAAATCGGTTTATTCAAATATGAGAAAAATTAATATGGCGCCCATAAGAAAAAATAAAATTTACGATGATTTACAATAGGAGTGACATTTTTTAAAAAAACGGTTTACGGTATCGTATTTGTCTCAAGAAAGTGCCCTAACAATGTGAAAACGATAAGCCAATATTTTCAAAAATATAGAAGTTATAGCCAGAAAACGAAAACCGGAAAAAAAATATTTTTGCCTCTTACTCAAAAACAAAAGCACATATGGGGGTTTTGTTTGCGCCAATTTATTGAGTACAAAATTCCGCAACTTTGCCGAATTTAAACCTACAGTCTATCTTTTATAATAAGCGAGATACCCATGCTACACACTCGAAAGTGAATCACCCTGTACAACAGGACTATAACAACAACCTTTGACGTAACCCCATATGAAAAAATCAGGTACCGTTAGTTCGGGAAAATGTGCAGGCCATTCTATTGGTCCGGCTCTATCTATCTATCCTGATGCGTTCCGTTATTCTGGTCTGAGAATATGTGAAAAAAATAAAATGCGATCTTCCAAAAAAATTGAAAAGGGCTGGTGTGTAAATTGAAATAACTCCTTTAGTTTTTGGTACAACTCTATCAAACTATACATCTTTGAAAAGAGGAAAAGTGCCTGTATCGAATGGTAACATAATCTACAGGGTGTTCCATTTAAAAAATGATCACAATTTTGAATTCAAAAGTGGCAATTTTTTTCAAGCACCTGTAGAAGTAAAACAAACTAGTACCGATGACAAAAGAAAACTTTTTATAAAATTAAGAGCACCAGTGAAAACCGCTTGTCGATATCTCATTTTGCCTTGAAGTTATAAGCCTTTAAAATGTGTCACATTATCTTCGAACACCCTGTATTTATGATTAACTTAAAATTGATAGAATTGATGTAGTAGGTACGTGAGTGGATATTCCGATAAACTTTTTACAAACCAAACAATAAATAATATTGGAGTTAGGTACGTGACTATTCATATGAGTAACTTATTGTTATAAGTAGAAGCTAGTGTCAAGTACACCGTAGTTAATTATCTATAGAGGTATTTTAAAGAAGACAATTAATTTTTTTCCAACTATTCTTTTGTTTAAATAGAATTGAATTATGTATCAGGACAAAGATTGAATCATACTGTATAAATGGTATATTTTTTTATGTACGTACTGAGTTATTCATGTGCAGTCATAGGCTGGCTCATAGGTGGTAAAGTTTTACCCATTATAAATTTCTCATATCTCTTTACAAAAGGCCTCGGTAATTATATACCTAGTATCTACTCCTCAAATCGTATTCGAATGTATATAAATGTTGAATGATATCCATGCATAGAAAAGATTGATGACTACAGTCCAGATGTGCAAACCTCTGGCGGAGCCCAAAGGTCTATTGACAAGAATAAATAAAAAAACTAAGAGAACCACAGGCAGCTAATAGTAAGAAAGTTGAAAATAAATTAAAATTCTCGGTTTATAGAAAACCAACAACTTCCGACGCAATTATACCAGCAAGTTCGCAGCAGTCCTGGCAAATAAAAAAGTCGGTTTTCCATAGTTTAATACATAGGCTTTTAATGTTTCCGCTAGAAAAAGCAGATTTTGAAAAGAATTAAGTACAATCAAACAAATTGCAAGAAACAACGGATATAAACAAAAACTAATAGATAACATGATAAAAAACAAAAGGAGGAAATTAATTCGTCGGGAGTTTTACAATATTCGGGAAAAAGAAGCCACCTATAGTTATATGAATCACGTCCCAGGTTATAGTGAAAAAATAGAACCGCTCGCAGAATAGAACGAAACTTGTGTAAAACGATCAGTGTCAACAAGCATTGGGAGGATTTTGATAAGCAACCTTTCATAGCATTCTTGATGTGACAATAAACTTTCTTTAAAAACAACGATTATTATTACTTTTGTAAGGATCAAATATGGACTATGTTATATCATCTGAAAGAGAAAAAAGGGGACTTTCGGTTAATGTCACAGCCACCTATCCATTACATTTAAAAAAAATATATTTTACTGTGATTCTCAACCATTTTAAGAGATATATAAAAAGTAGCAAGTGCATGTCATTTTACATGAAAAATACTGCAAAAAACATGTGAAGCATTTTTCTCTAACTCTTCAAATGAACGAGCTACGAGGGATAATAGAAAAGTTGGATTTTTCGTTTTTTGTCAATAACTTTTCAACCTTCCCCCGTATATAATTTTTCGCCTTACCGTAGAATTACTAATACGAAACTGCACTAATTTGCTCATTTAAGCGTTTTTGTATCTCTACTAATAAAAAAGTTACCCATGCAACGGGTCAAGAAATAGGGCGCCCTGTAAATGACTCACCTTGCGTTAAGTACCCACAACGTATTTATAAAAACAAGGATACCCCACGGCCTTCTCCAAAAAATGTATCATTCAGTGCACCGCTCGATTCCTGCGAAATAGTCTAAAAACCCGCAGTGTCTATTTTTACGCGTTGTGTAGAAAGCGCTCTTGCGACATCGCCTACATATTTTAAGAAGCAACTGGACCAAATAATCTTGGCAAATACCTGGCATTGCACGCATAACAATGGATGGATGTGGTTTCCTAAGAGCGGCAAAACACACAGTCGTGCGTGCCTTGTACAGGGCGTGCCTACAAAGATATACAGCGAGTTTCTTCCCTGTTTTTTTTTTTATTTAAATTAAACGCAAACATTAAAAACTATTGCTACACAGACAGCGTTATTTGTGGCAGATTGATCGAGAAAATGCTATCACAGCTATAAGTGTTATACTCAGGAGTGGGATACTGTTATGTCAGGAGTGGGATATAGAATTGAGAAGAATAATGCCATATGAATTCGAAAACTAGGTTACCAATAGAAATCAGACGATTAATAGTACTTGAGAGAATATTTTAGAAATAAAAAAAGCAACAAATTGTACGATAATAGAATCCTATCGCTAGTAAAAATTTATCTAATAATTAACTGATTATCAGTGTATAAATACAGTTATTTTATACGTGAATCGCCCGGTTTAAGGAAATAAATTTGCATTCCTTCCAGAGACGAGATCTAGAGTGTTTGCGAATGCTTCATTTTTTACGTTTGAGGTTCTCACATCCAGTGTTGCGTTAGTTGCGTTACGCAATGTCGAGTCTTTTCTCAAGGACCGGTATTCAATGTTGGATGATAAAGAAATAGCCTACTCTCTCTTTTACAAGCTTTACGAAGTGTAAATACAACTTTTGTATGCTGGGGCAAGTGTACCAAGTACAGGGAGGTAAACATAAAATAAACCAAAGATAAATAAAAAAATATTATTTAAACAAGATCAAGGTCTAGCTATTTTCAAAACATCTGTCCGAGAGAGACGGTTAAATCGAGGGTGAAATTTGTTTAAATCAGAATAACACAGATGTGGAAGTTGCCCGCAGATGTAATTTCCATGGTTGCTATGGAAATTTTATCCGTACAGGGTGACCAAAATAAGAGCCTCGATCCCCTCAGAAATAATGAGTGGTAGAGAAAAAATTGCAGAAGGTTTCTGTTATTTGTATTTTTCATTGTTATTACTTTCTTATTTTAAACACCCTGTATCTAATTACGTTTTTGAACTACCCTTAAAATTATAGGTCGACATTATTAAGGGTACCATCTAGATATTTCACTCATCTTTCACCTTTATTAAGATAACATTTAAAGAAAAAAATTAATTTAATCAAATCAATCCAGGAAGAATATTTTTTCCATGGGATAGAGGATCTTGGAGGAGACCCTGTACAGGGTATTCGCGTATATTTTGACCCCTACCAAAAGTTTAAATACAAAAGTTGTTTGGTTTTTCACGTATTATCTTTTGCGAAAGTCGAAAAAAAAATTGCATGTCGTAAATTTGAGGAAACCAATTGAACATAATATTTTTAAATGGGACACCCTGTATAATTTTAGACGCTTGGAAAAAAATGTTTCTCTGATTTCAAAAATATATATTTTGTTGACATTTGCACTGACAGTTTTCGAAATATTTAATATTTAATGTTTACAATAAATTATAAAAAAAATATTAAAAAATGAATATATTAGGAAATGTTTAAATAACTAAGGAGGTTACATCGAAAATCTTTAAACATTTTTTATTACTATTGGTTTCAAGTGTTAAATATTTTTAATTCTTTGTATTTTTCTATTTTTTTATGGTACGCGCTGTTGAATATTTCGAAAACTGTCAGTGCAAATGTCAACAAAATAAGTATACCTATATTTTTGAAATCAGGAAAAAAATGTTTACCCAAGCGTGTTAAATTATACAGGGTGTCCCATTTAAAAATATTATGTTCAATTGGTTTTCCCAATTTTACGACATGCGATTTTTTTTTCGACCTAGCCAAAAGATAATACGTGAAAAACCAAACAACTTTTGTATTTAAACTTTTTTTCTAACTTACTGAATAGCCCCTGTAAGTAGGGGTCAAAATATATGCGAATACCCTGTACATTTAACTTCCATTTTTTCTCAATATTTTACGAATTTTAAGATTTGAAATTGATGAATCCTGAAATATGACGATGGATTCTGAAAGTACTGTTAAAGTAACAAATTCTGATACCATTTTCATTGGCGTGCGTGAATTAGGAGCCGAGATATCGGGGACTCTAACGCTAACTTGAGATTCAAGTTAGCAGACTGTACACTTTTCGGAAATGGTTCGAGGTACAAAATTGTTTTCAGTGTAACAAAATAACAACAAAAGAGTAACAAAATCTCAAATAGTTTTTGCAATCTGCTAAAAGTGGTTTAATAACTTGAAGATACTCGAGTATAATCGAGTATACTCGAAGATCCATCTGAAAGCACCCCGTATATATAAAAATCGTGCTTGATTCAAATATTATGGTACTTCCTACAAACCTTGACCTATATATATTGTATAAAACAGCCTGCATATATACCACATAGCACGCCTTGAATGCGGTACTGCTGTAATGTATGCAGATGTTTTTTCCAACAATTGATATATGTGGAAAAACAAGAAGTAAAGTACTAAGTGTCTCTCTTTTAAGGTTCTTTATACTACACTATTAACACCTAGGTGCGAATAAATAAAATTATTGAATTTGTACATATTATTATAAGTCAAGTTATTGATGTCATCCGGATTTATTTTGGTACGGTTAGCTAAGGTTCTATTATTATTTGGATTCGAAACACCAATGGATACCTAGGTGCCTCCTTAAAATTAAGTGGGTCCCAACAATAAATCAAGGTCATAGGGAGGTTCATGATTGGAAAGAAGGAATATTTGGTCGCCCTGGAATTTTTGAAAGTGTTATTTTATGTTTAGGTATAATAAGAAGGTACATGAACTTGTTAGGTTCTTCACACTGCTCATGTTTCTATTCATATTTAAAAAACAATTAGCCAGGTACCTATGAGGCGTATAGATACATATATAACTATAAATTGTGCACATTTTCGTCTATACTAAAATTAATTTTAGCAGCAATTAAATGACATAAATAATTAAACTTCATACATCGTGTAACACCGAATTAAATCGAAAGTATCCTCTAAGAACCGAGCTATTTTTTAATATTAGTACAGAAACTTATCTGATCTGGTTATCTTCCAAGAAGTTGTAAACATGTTTTTGTATTTTTTAAGTTATACTTTTGATAAAAACTAAACAGTTGGAATATTTTTTCTTTAATTTAACAATTTTTCTGGGACCACACAAAGTAAGGTTGTGTTCCGATATTAAACTTGGTTACTTAACCAAAATCCCGGTTAAGCGTTCCGTTAAATAAAAATTCCTGAAAATTGTTTAATTTTGGAACTGTGGTCACCTGAAAAAGGTTAACCAAACGTCAAAATATTGACCGTGCTCTGGGAGCGGTGCATTGGTCAACCGAAGAGTTAGCAGGTTAGGTTTTAGCGTTGAAAGAAATATCAATTCTCTCAACGATTTTAATTATATTTTGTTTAGATGGTGAAGGCAGATGGGGTGGTGTTCTTGCGTTAAGAGTTATACCTAATAAATATTTATAAATTCTACTTTTCTGTATTGTATTCTGTAGTCCACTTGACCAAGTCGACTGAAAGCTACACTTATATCTACTTATAAACTACTTATATCTTACTATAATATACCAAATTATCTGTTGTTTCATTTATTTTTTGACTGAATACTAGAGTAATAGTTAAGCACGGAATATGAACGTATTTAAGGTTGAATGAATCCCAATAAAAACAATTCATCATCCATGTTGATTAACCAGCCAGTTCCTTAATTACACATTTTTCAGGTTTACCAATATTTCGGTTAACCGAAATCCTGGTTGGTCGCGGATAATATCGGAACACAACCTAAGACTACCATTGTACCACATCAGAAACAAAACTAAACTATGTAATTTATTTTTAGGCTGTCGAACTGCAAAAACGAAAACGGTCTTCGGTTTTTATTCAAAATAAAATTATAAATGGTTCTCAATGGATATTTCATTTACCAGTATAGGTTATAGTTGCCGGTCAAATTCAGAGTAAAACAAATATGAAAATTAGGTCTTCAATATAAACACAGTTCGCCAGGTGTGAGGTCACATTTTGACATCACACACGGCATTGTCGACTCCACTGCACTACGACTTTACGAGATGGGACAGATGTTATTTTTTCACTTAAAAATTGTTTGAAAGAGTCGAGGGATGAGAAAATCTAATATCATAAATGGAATAGAACAGGCATCAAGTAGGTCTAATAAGACTCCACGTTCTTTTAATAATAATTATTGAAATCAAAGAAAAATGTTCACAAAAGTATATTTCGAGTGCAATTAAACTCCAGTAAAAGTGTATAGCCACTCCACTAACCATTATTAGCATAAAAATAATTAGCAATTGAGTTAATAAGCGTAAAAGTGAATGTACCATTTATTGTAATAACGTGCAGATTAGTTCAATTTATAAAAAAATAATCACCACTTTTTAAATAGTTGAAGAAATTATAAAAATACTATGACGATTTCAGTACACTAGTACAGTAGATATCTATCTCCACTTGGTTGCAAATTTAAAAGTCAAGATGTAGGTAGTCTTTACAATTAAATTCTTTGGACTATTAAGTTATGCATTTAAATTTCATTATTCTAGGTTATTATAGGAAAATAAAAATTATCAAACAAGCATTAGCGATTCACAAAAACTTAACTTTGGCTTAGCTTATCTGCACAGCTTTTTAACTAATCGTATACCGTGGCTGGTCATCATCAGGTAAGAGGTTAGGTCGGGGGTCTTGGGATCAATAAAAAGGCAGGGCAGCTCAAGAAAACTGCACCAAGATTAAATCAGTAATAAAACCGCAATAAGCAGCAACAAATACAGGCTGTTTAAGTTGTAATGTTATTATAAATGACAAACACACCTTCCAATAGAAAATCCTCAATAGCTTGAATAAATACCATCAAGAAACCTGGAGCACAATTATAAACAAATCACTAGCACATCACATTGTTGTCAGACGCGAGATTTTCACTAAAAAAACACAGGAACCGAGACAATTTTGCGATATCTATACACTATTTTGACAGATTCACACGCACCTAACAAACATTGAATGTCAACTATTTCAATTTCACATTCACTACTTACTTGATTTACACTATCAAATACTACTATTTTTTCGCTCTCTCTCCTACACACACGGCGCCTTCGCAGGAACAGAGAGAAATTCGTGCTTGTACCGTTATTGTGGTTCAGTGCAAAGAGGATAGATGTAGCTTCTGTCCGTTTTTCAGCATAGGCAACTCTCTATTCACGCATATAATCCATTCACGAACCAGAATTAAAAAAATACATATATTGGATGCCATAAGAAAAGTTAAACTGCACCGTAACAAAATATATATTTATAGAAGTCTACATAGACTACAAATATTTAAAAAGTATAAATGAACAATCTATCTAGAAATTATACTAAAATAAGGATGCTATTTTGAGGAAATGTATCTTGAAAAAACCTATATACCTACTTATTTTTAATTAGACATTGTCACAGAGTAAACATATAATATTTAATCTGTAACGTGACATTATTGTCATGTTATGTTACACACTAATTCTTGTAGAATTCGGAATGCGACGATAGGCAACTTAGAAACAACTTTGTAATGTTGGTTGTATAAAATTACATATTTGATTCTGCGTAAAAATACTATCCTTCAAGGTCAAATGTTGGCAACCTGCAAATCGCAGCTGAAAGACATAACCTCAAAAAATTCTACGGTGACAATGACGGAATGTCAGGATGACTAAACATTAAAGACTACTAGTTGTACTCTGAAAACAAAATTTAAATTTATTCAGTTTTCGTGATGTATAGTTACTATTAACACTTAGGATTAAGGTAAGTTTCCAAATTGACCATTTTTTCAATTCGCTCGGATTATTTGTCGCTTTTATTGTAGTCAATAAATGCAAACTACCTTTGTATTGTTATCCAACATCCTAGTCGATTTTGTTGACAAAATACAAGTGTTTACTTTAGCAAATATTTTAAGTTGTTTAAGTTATCACACTATAAATTGTCGGATTTGCTAATTAAGGAAATTGTTTAAATATTTAACTGTAAACCAAAGAACAATTTTATTATTCTATTAATAGAAAACACTAGGACTAACAATTGTTATTAACATTTTTCTAATCTTTCAAGAAGTTTTATTTAAAAAATGTTAAGTATATATAATTTGTCTTTATAATTACTTATTAAGATACCGTTAACTTTTAATTTTTTTATCACCACCAGACAAATAATAACCAGAATCCTTCTATACCTGCTTCTGTATATTTTAGGCAAAATGGTGTTAAACATTACATATTGCCCGCCAGGCATAAATATTTGGGACGTATGGGTGAATCATGGTACCTCGCAATGTTTTATGGACACCCTGTCCTCCTCTGTACTGGCAGGGTTCATTTTGATAGCTGGGACGATCCAGCTATGCATGTACCGCAAGTACGGAACGGAGGTCTCGCCTAACCACTTATCCAAATCCAAACTGTACCATTTGCAGATATTTTTGACGTTGTTCCTGCCTATTTTAGAGATAATTAGATTTACTTTACAGGCAACGATTTATGAGAACAAGGACATATATGGATATATGGTAAGGCTAAAACCAAATTGTTAGTAATAAATTTATCACAGACGTTGTGTTGCACATTTTCGATAGTCTTGTTTTTAATTTACTCACATCTATTTGTTTTTTTTTTATGAAACCTTGTGTACAAAGATGAATTTTTGATTTCCCGACAGTTTTATTCTAACTATTGATTTTTTCAGATTGTCTCATTAGTCTTAACTTTGTTCACGTATCCCTTTTCGCTATGGATAGTGAGTGTAGAGCGACATTACCTGTTACCGTCTGTTCCGACGAGAGGACATGGCATAGTCCTCCTCATCTTTTGGACTCTGATATTTATCTCGGAAAACTTGGCTTTTCTGAACCTCGGACAGAACAATTGGTGGTTCAAATTAAAAAAGTAAAACGACAATCGTTTAACGTAGTTACTTCGAATTTAACGTAGCATTTTCGGTTTCAGCACGACGGATCAAATAGAAATGGCGCTCTTCGTGCTGAGATACGTGTCCTGCTTGTTGATATTTTTATTGGGCCTGAAGGCCCCTGGAATCATGCAGAACGTTGATTATTTCCGTTTGAATGATCCTCAAAGAAATATCCCTGGGCAGGTAGGTAATATTATAAGCTGTATGGTTTAAATATAACCACAGAGATTCTGTGGTTTGCAGTATTATTGGCTATGAGTCATAATGCGAGGAAGCTGGTAATTTGATCATAAAATAAACCTGTTTTGCCTGCCGTTTTACTGGTTCATAAAATATTTGATAAGAATAATAATAAACTTCCATTGTTATTCCTTTTATTAAGTCTGGTGTTTAAAAAGTCTCCTTTATAATATTTTTTATATATAATAAATATATATGTAGTATGTTTTTAAGAATCAGTATCAATAACATTGTAAGAGACTTAACTGTGTAGGAAATGTGCCATGAAATAAAGATTTTGTTACTGCCATCTTTGGTGCAAAAATGATATTGAAATTTGATACCAAAGGGGTTATCAAAAATGTAGATATAGATTATAAATATCCGTGATTCAGTATAAAAGCCAGTCATTGTAATCTGACACTAATAATAATTTCTTGCCTTAACTAACCTAATAATTTGGATGATATGTGGAATGTTTTAAATTGGATTTGCAAAAAATCCTAATCCTCGGGGAACATCGTAATATATTTATTAGTAAACATTCATTGTGAGATAACTTAGTAAATACTCGAGCAATGAGTGAGTTCACTTAACTCGATGTAAATAAATACAGTGCCTTATTACATAAAAAATATCTTTAATGGGTATAAGGCGATATTAATTTCTTTTGATATCATTTGTTTTATTTTCCATAATTACAGATATTTCTTGTGGGCATAGTAGTTTAATTAATCATGAGATGTTCTGCGTTGACTGTAGCTATCCACGTAGTATTTTTTACAGACTATTAATGTAGGTAAAATATAGAAAATAGATAGGCAGTAAGTTTATAGTTTTCAGAGCAAATCTAACGTGCAAAATAGGGACTTATGTTATGCAATGTCGATAAGAGTTGAGCTAAATTTGTTAGCTAACAGTAATCAGTGTGATCTTGAATAGTCTATATCATCTGACATCCACAGTAAAAAAAAATTACTTTTCATCGGCTTTGTAGAAAATATTTTTAAATTGACACTTGTTTTTGAAATATCAAATAGAGGGTATTATATGTAAAGTTGAGGGCTTTGTGACAATTCTGGAATAGCAAAGGGGCTTTGGTGTGGCATTTTTTATGGATAGGATGCAGGTTTTCTATGACTGATTGGAAAAATGTTTTTAAGACGTTGCCCTGTGACTTGAGCGCAATAAGATTTTTGTACAGAACATTGGTTGTACTTTAACCGTAATTTTTGTGAGTGGCAGTGGTTGTTCAATAAAATTTAAGGATTTTGTGCAGCCCAGAACAGTATTCTGTTTTTTCAGTTCCTTCTTATAATTGGAACGGATCTCTCCGAAACTATAAGATAAACGAAATTGGTGGTATTGTAGTAGAAGAGTTGCTACTTTTAATGACCATTCATAATATGTATACAATGTAGGCCCTTTATATTTTGGAATATTAGTTAGTTGTTAGTACCAATTTAATACAAATGTGGATTTTTCATTTCATATTCTAAAATAAAATTTAATACGGTACTCGACCATGTATAACGAATATTTTCGGCATTTTTCATATTTTACCTAATTTTCCAGAAACTTTGAACAATTTGGCAACGCAATACTTTTAAAAATGTATTTAAATAGTATTTTTATATATAAAAAAAAATTGTTTAGGAAAAATCCACATGAAACTCATTTTTTTCTTAGTTTATGTAATTTAGGCAATTTGCTCTGGACATATTTCTTGAATTTTGTAAAATTGTGTATAATGGTTTCCATTTTTGGAAAATATTATTCGACAACTTCCGACAAAGAAAAATTATCGGCATATTCAAAGTATGTGTTTCATTAAGAAGGCAGAAATTAATCACAATTTCATTGTTTTGTTGTTAACAATGCTTTTTTGTAAATGCAAAATGGTATTGGCGGTGATAACGTGACGTTAAGAGAAATGATTTTCAACATTTTTCTCTAAATATCAGAACTAAAAGCAATTTAACAACACTGTAAACATATTATAAAGGTCATCAGAAACAGCAACTTTTCTCTAATTTAACCCATTTCGTATCTCTTACAGTTTCGAAGTGAACAATAATGGCACACGTTATTTAGAACATCCTGTATATAGATACTTCATCATATATTCGTTATTTAATTGTAATTACTTTAAAATTTAAATTTAGCCTTGATACTATAATACTTTTGTAATACATTGAATATTTTGTATTTTCCTGTTTTTATTTAGTACTTTTTTTCGATTTCCGAAAAGAATATTTTGTGGAATCATATACTGCTGGGCCACAAATAAATTATAGACATTTTAAAAAATGGTTTTTGCAAAATATTTTAGCATGCACTGTGCATATAATAAATCAGATAGATAAAAATCTAAATCTAAATGAAAATAAATCTGCTGAAGTTGTAGACATTATTTAATATTCTATTGTTCCAAATAATTAAAGAAATAACTATATGAATAATGCCCATTTATTATCTTATCTGCACCAAAAAGTGTACAAAAAATAACACAGGGGATGTCATTTGTGTGATAATGTGAAAATCTCAAAGTTACCTGTTTATCTTTAATATTGTTTCGAATCCTTTCGGTGTTTTTCTAAATCCTCCAGGAAATGTTGCACAAATCTCCTTCAGAAGATGTCAATAAAAAACAGAAAGAGAAAGTTACATTCAAGAACATATCTGTTAATCTGAAATTTAAGGTATTTTGACAGGACTGTTACTTTGAAATATATTTTTCCTATAATGAAAGTGGCCTACGTGATGCGATTGATGTATTTTTTTTTGTAGGATAGAAGTGCCGATAATCAATCGACATGGAAGAATTTTTGGAAGAAAATGCGGATACTTTTTCCATTCATGTGGCCGAAAAAAGACTTCCCGTTGCAGCTAAGAGTTATAATTTGCTTTCTACTTTTAGCGGGAGGGAGAGTAGTGAATTTATATGTTCCTATATATCAAAAACTCATAGGTAAGGAGGCACAAAAGTAATTTAAGAACGCTGCTGCCTGAAGATTATTTAGTTTTTAGTTTTGTTAAATTTTTATTCATATATACTTATATTTGTTTAACATTTTTACTGTTTTCCAAGTGGCTACTACGTTTTTCAAAGACATAACATAATACAAAACTTAGGGCCGGCCTTTCCATCTCCTTTTTAATTTATCATTTTAAATTTATCTTCCTTGTAACTACAAAATGGGTCTTTTCACTGTGTTTTAAATTAAATCCTGTCTTTAAAGTTCTCTATCTGCTCTTTAACTTATCGGTCACTTTTACTGGCCTATAAGTTGTTACAAAGAGATTTCTAACCTCAGAAATTTTACAATTTGAGTGTTAGTAAACAATTTGATTAATAAAACGTCAAAAAATATGTTTTTATAATGGAAAACATTATTGATTTTGAAGAAGAAATATTATTAGATCATGAAATTATAAACATGGTAAATATTGCAAATCGCAAACGAAAAATATATACTGTAAGGCCTCATATAGATAATTTAAACGTCTGGGATGATAAAGAATTTATGAGAAGATTTCGTGTATCAAAAATAACGGTGTTAAATGGTCTAGAAAAAATCGAGCAACATTTACGGCATCACACTAACAGGTTAATAATAAAAAAGAAATGATATCTACGTATTTGTTAGATTTTATAACATGTTTTATTGAATCATAATTTGAAATGAGGACTGAATTGCTACGATTTGTACTAGTAAGGACCTGAAATTCTTGGGGAATTTGGTTCCAAGTTTTTTACTGTATCATCCAGGGAAAACATTTTTACACTTCTGAATATTAAATTTAAACTAGAGATCCCAGAAACGACTAAAACTTAAAAAAAGTTATACTTGGTTATAGCCACAGTATGTTATAGCTAGGTAATGTTGTCATATAATTGACATATTTTGTTGATTATGGTTGACGCATTTCATCTGTCTCACTTTATTTTTATTATACAGACTTTCTTATTTAATCAGTATTGCCAATATCATTAAACAGTTTTTTTTTCTCAACACAACAATTGTGTTGAGAAGACGCAATTTTTTAACTGCTAGATAAATTCACTTGTTAACTTTAAGTTTCTTTTATAGTTAAAAGCAACTTTATAAAGAGATGGAAAGACCAGCCCTAAAATCAATAAAAAAATTACTTTGTTATAAAAGTCTTAGCTTCCTTCCCTATAAAATATGTAACTCGGTTAGATATTTTACAGAACTATTTGTCTTTTTTACTGATCTCTGATTACACGTTGAAAATATTTTAATCAGTAATTGTGGTAACGTCCTTTCTCTCGTAGTTGACAGCATGGGCACAGACTCGAGTAACAAAGAAGAGAAACTGTCTTTCCGTTGGGACTGGATTCTAATTTACGTGGGTTTTAAGTTCCTTCAAGGTGGCGGAACCGGAGGTATGGGTCTATTAAATAATTTGAGGTCGTTCTTGTGGATCAGAATACAGCAGTACACCACAAGAGAAGTAGAGGTGAGTGAATATGCCTTAATATAATCTACATATACATTATAACGATACATACAAATTACTTTTAGTACCATGTATGTAAATTTCGGTGTTTTTGGATAATGTAATTAATAATTAAGGCTGTTAACTTGCGGTAGTAGTCATAGGCATTGCATCGGCACTGCAGTCACGTTAGAAATATGGTCCGAAAAGATTAACTTCTGTCTAATGTTACGCCCAGATCTTTTATTGTTTTTATTTTAGTAAATATATTTTTTGACAATGGTGAGAAAACAATAGTTTATATTTAGAACAAACTAAATTCCAGGTATTTATACTAGCGAATGCCAACAATGGAAAACATACCAACTATCTACACATGGCGTGCGTATCGCTTTACAGCAGCTGTTTATATCATAGCATATGTAATCCGGTTCCCAATTATTATATCTTTACAGCTGATTGACCGCAATCGCCTATTGTCGCTCTCCCACACCCTGTTCGGGCTTACGTTTCCTCCGCCGGTAACGCACATGAAATGTATGGAGAGTTATCAGCCTTATTAATAATTTAATTTCTCGGTTTAATTTTTTTGAGTTAATACAACTTTTTCTGAGAAAAAACTCAATCAATCCATCAAGTTTCAGATTCTGAGTTCATTTATTACGAATGTGATCAAACACAAAATGGGAGGCTCGAAGTGTTGGACTATAAGAATTGTTTAATAAATAATATAGTGTGAGATAAATCCAGGGAAATTTTCCCTAAAGTTGAGTTTAAAATGAAGAAAAAAATATAAACCCACGTTTTTAAATTATTACCGTAAAAACCAGAAATAAGCAAAGTGGAATGACCTCGCCGATTCAGTTAATATGTACTCGTATACTGTTCTATACAATACTTCTAGTATATGCACTTCCACTTTTTTAACTAACACAAATAAGTATAAACACGGACACAAAGAATAAATACACTGCTAATTTTACCACAAATTTTTACCATTAGTAAAACGCGCGCGAAATAACCCAACATCACGCCACTGTTTCCCTACTACCTCGAGCGCAGTCGCTGGTTGGTTCCTGATTCGACCAATCAACGTCGTTGAAGCTCAGAGAAAAGAAAGCGTAAATGCAAGAATATGTATGTTAAATAAGGATGAACAGCTTGTCGTCAACTTTACGACTTTCGCAGTTGCCAAATATTCGGAAATTCGTTGATATTATTACGTAAAACACAAATTAAACATTGTGTTTGCTTTAATAAAGTACAATAGGGATAAGGGACGTTAAAGACAAGTAAAAAAATGGGTAAATAAGGTAATTAATACGTTTCCTGTTTTAAATAAGAATACTTTAGAAATAAATGTGACAACATAGATCTACTCTTTTTCCGGTCATTGCACTTTGCTTAATTCTGGGTTTGACTTTAGTATTTTTACGCCTTACAAACTGTTTTGTCGATTATCAAATTAACCGTACAAAATACATAATTATTTCTATATGACATGAAACCAAGTTAAATCTGTTTTATAGGTGGAGCTATTCAGGCATTTGCACAGCCTGTCGCTGCGATGGCATCTGGGCAGAAAAACGGGCGAGGTGCTCCGAGTGATGGACAGAGGCACAGACAGCATAAACAACCTGCTCAGCTACATCGTCTTCTCCATACTACCCACCATAGTAGACATCCTGGTGGCCATAATATACTTTATCGCCGCATTTAACATTTGGTTCGGCGTCATAGTGTTTGTTACGATGACTTTATATATCGGTGAGTGGTTGGGCGATAAAATGTTGTCGTTTTTGCTATAAATATCGATATGTCTTTGCAGTATTGACCGTTGCGATAACTGAGTGGCGGACCAAGTTCCAACGGCGCATGAATTTGGCCGATAACGAGACGAGGGCCAGAAGCGTGGACTCGCTCTTGAATTTTGAAACGGTGAAATATTACGGCGCCGAGCAGTATGAAGTTGACGCTTTCAGGGACGCTGTTTTGAAATACCAGGTAATATACAGCGGTTTACTAGTTGGCTATGATATCAATAAAAAGTTTATTTTTTTCTGATTTCAAAAATATAATATTTAACAAATTGTATTTTTCTTCGTTTGTGTACATTTCACAATAACGACTTTAACATGAACGTTTAATTTTGACGTGTATAATGTGACTTTAGTGTGATCTGACATTTGTATTTTATTGTTGTTTACTGATCTACGTTTGTTTTTCATAGCTTACTATGTTAATAAATTATTTGTTCATTACAGTAAACCATTTTTTGTTCAAAATATAAAAAAGAAAAGAGAAAGGTATATTAAATGTTATGTTTTTGAAATCAGAAAAAATAAGCTTTTTATTGATACTACAGCAAACTATGGTTGCCATTTAAAAAATACATAATTTTATTTTTTTTCTCAAAAACTAAGATGCCCGTGAAATTTTCAATATCACCGCTGAATTCCACGTAAAAACACTATCACACAGTATTTTTATATTATTTGTATCTTTTATAGTTTTCGAGATATTCGAGTTTAAAAATTTTGGCGATTTTCACTTTTTTTTCAAAATATCTCGAACAGTTAAAAATTAAAATTAGGAGGCACTGAAATCCTCTTGTAATTCTGCTCAATTTTGCTAATTTAACCAATTCTCCAATTAACAAAGTTAGCCATGTAAAGAAATAGTTAATGGGCACCCTGTATAATGCATTTAAAAATGGCAAAAAAAAAATCACAAGAACCTGATGCTCAATTGTTTTTAAGACGGTTTTGAATTCGACCAGGAAAATTGCTTAACTATGTGATAATTGTTAACATGTTTGTGATAACTTAAAAAAGTACCAAAATGATTTTTCCATCCCTAGAAAGAGGAGTTTAAGTCCTCCATCACGCTGAACATCCTCAACACGGTGCAGAACTGCATCATCTGCGGCGGCATGCTGGCCGGCAGCTTGCTCTGCGTTCACATGGTGGTCGACGAGCACACGCTGAAAGCCGGCGATTACGTGCTTTTCGCCACTTATATCGTTCAACTTTACGTGCCTCTCAACTGGTTTGGTACGTATTACAGGTATGGCTTTCTCCGTTACGCACATACCGATGTTGTTAAACTTATTATCCCGTAGGGCGATTCAGAAGAATTTCGTGGACATGGAGAACATGTTCGATCTGCTCAGGGAAGAACAAGAGGTGATCGATGCGCCGGGTGCGGGGCCTATCTCTGTGAAAAGGGGCGCTGTCGAGTTCAATAATGTTACGTTTGGGTATTTGCCGGAAAGACTCGTTTTGAAAAACGTAACGTTTTCCGCACCGGCCGGGAAAACTATAGCGTTGGTAAGAGTTTATTCTTGTGTTAATCCTTATTGACACGATAATAAAATGAATTTCCGTGAATTTATCCTTAAACAAATAAGAATAACCACTTTAACTTGTTATATATATAATTATTTTTAGGTGGGGCCTTCTGGTAGCGGGAAAAGTACAGTTATTAGGCTTCTGTTCAGATTCTATGATGTGGAAACGGGTTCCATCATCATAGACGGGCAAAACATAAAAACTGTGACCCAGGAGTCCCTGAGGAGATCCATAGGGGTCGTGCCGCAAGATACTGTGCTTTTTAATAACACCATTAAGTAAGTACACACTAATATTCTAACATCGAGATTCTCTGCTCGATTAAAAAAAAAAAAACTGATTAAAATCATGTTTCAAACCTATGTAATCAGTATTTCAATAACTATATTATATGAGATTTGGTGTAAATAATATGTGTAAATGCTTTGTATTTAGCAACACACAGATTGTGAGGTTATGTAACATAAAACATTTTCTTCAAGTAGGTATGTCAAATGGAGTTTTCATCATTTCAATATAAAAATATTGCTATATATAGGTACCTAGTAAAGACCTACTTCATACAAAAGTTTATTTAAATGTATACAATTCCATTACCACTGTACTTACCAGTGGATTTTCTTTGGATTTCAGTTGAGGAGGCTTCAATGTCTAACACAGTGGTTATATTTAAAATTTTTGTACTGATTTTAACTGCATTAAAAAGGTTTTTATTGCACTTTCACCTTTAAAAACTGCAACAATAATGGATGAACAGGAAAATAATCATAAAGTAATCTCATAAGGTAGCCTGTGATTATCAACTGTTTTAAAAAGTTAGCCAACTAGATTAGTAGCTTAGTTCAAAAAAAGAAGAAGAATTTTTTAATCAGCATTATTATCTATAATTTAAACTGAGAAGCAACAGTATTTTTCCAAATTTTTTGTTTTCAAGATCTATTTAAATGTAAAATTACAACTAGATACCTTTGCAATGAGAAATACAGTAGTTATTCTAAAGAATAAACATTTTTATAGTAATATGTACTGAGAATTAAAGATATCTCTATAAACAGTGTAAATTAACAATTTGATTTAAAATATTGTGTTTTATAATATGATTTTTTATATTTTTACAACTCTGTCAATGAATTTACAAATATATTTAATCTTTTTCGCAACCACTATGTAGAATTTCTACAACAATCGGTAAACACGAAATTAAGTGCCCAATACCCTACACTGAATGATTTTCAACTGTTTTGTAAAGTTCAGCCTACTAGATTACATGTGCAATAATAGGGAAAACGCTAACTTTTATCTGAGTTTTCTGGGAAGTCTGGAATTTATGTACAATATTTGCAAACAACATTATCTTAAATAAATAAATGATATTATGGGGATGAAGTAGGACAAAAAAATACACATTTGTAGCACAAAAAATAGTGTTACCTGCTTTTATATATCACTCGAATCGAATGTAAAATTTGTATAAGTTCCTCTGATTGAGGCAAGTAATTACAAACAATGCAAGGTTTTTTTAACTTTTTCACATTTGACCAGAAAAAAATTATCAAAAGAACATTTATTTTATGTCTGATGTTTGTTTACATCCCTCTGCAACCGTATTTATTATCGGATCGTTATTACGAGCTAATTTTAGGTACAATGTAAAATATGGTCGTCTGACAGCCACCGACGCAGACGTCATAGAAGCAGCTAGGGGTGCAGATATCCACGATAAAATACTTCAGTTCACCGAGGGGTACGAAACACAAGTAAGTATTCATTCGGTTCCCTTAAACATCGTACCTTATGAAAACATTGCCAGGTAGGTGAACGCGGCCTGCGTCTGAGCGGAGGGGAAAAGCAGAGGGTCGCTATAGCCAGGACGCTGCTGAAATCGCCTGCTATAATCCTGTTAGACGAAGCCACGAGCGCTTTGGACACGCAGACCGAAAGGAATATACAAGTAAGTTTTGGGGATGTCGTTTTATGTTAAAGGAGTGAGGTTATGGTTTTTTTTTTTAGGATTCCTTAGAGAGGATGTGTGCTAACAGGACCACGATAATTGTAGCACATCGATTGTCAACTATTATACATGCTGACGAGATTCTGGTGCTGCAAGACGGAGAAATCGTGGAGAGGGGAAAGTACGTTATCTTGTTGTCTTTGCCGACGAGGGTCCAATCATTTTTTTTATTTCTAGGCACGAGCATCTTATCGGGCAAGAAGGAGTGTACGCAAACATGTGGAAGCAGCAGTTAGAGAGCAGAGAGGGATCATCTGCGGAAAACAGTTTGGAGAAGTCCTCCACATAGCGATGCATAACCTAGAAGCACCTAGTACTCACCCGTTTGGTTAAATTATTTATGAATAAGTTCTGTTACCTTAAACTCACCCACAGTATCAAGTTAGCCTTTCTACATTTTAAGGTTAAAGTGGACTTTTCCCTACCATACTTGTTTGTCGGCCATGAGCCGTTAAAAATTCTTGTTTTAATTCCGACAGATATATAAACATTTCACCAGCTGTACACTCTATAGTCGGGCGATGACTATAATAGGTCTAGGACATTGAAGTTGTATCGTTAATACCTTGTAAATTATTTTTATTAAGTAAAAACTCATTCCAGAAATATTTGTTTTTATTTTGCGGTAAAAATGTGGTAAGCAGCTTAACCCTGAGGTAAGCTGTCGGTATTTTGCAAGTCAAAGATGTAAGTAAATCGGTCTGGTGATTTATCTTTATTACATGTGACCTCAACATATGTGGAACACTTAGATTTCAAATTTGAAGGACAAGCACAGAAAATTCTCACAAAAGTTCTGGAAAATAGTCTCATGCCATAAAAAACAAATAAGTTAACAGCAGATATCGACGTTTTCTTTAATTTTTGACATTTAGATGTGAATCGAAGTAACACGTTCTGATTGGTTGGTTGAAAACATTCTGCATTCTGATTGGCCTTACACAATCTATCACACCAAAATTTTGTATTAAAGAACAATACCTACTTATTTACCTAATATGTGTATATAATTTCTTTTCTGTGGTGTGCTCATGTGCATTACACTTGTTAAGAAGTCAAATGAAGGTTGACAGATTCATAAATCATTCTGACTTGTGTCACTTCTTTTATTCGTTGAAGTGATCTAATGTTGCTTCTCATTACCGTAACTTTTGATATGACAAAGCCCGGAAGGTATGACAGATGACGTCATTTGTCATTTAAAAATATGGCGATGGTAGGAATGAGCTACTGCTGAAATTGTGACAACTTTTTGAGTTAATCTTTGTTTAGTTTGCGTTAATTTACAATTATCTTTTTCCTCGCCTTTATTTTTCGCCGATTCTCCTAATTTAAAGGTAAGTATCCACCGTTTAAACCATACAATCGCCAACAGCTTTAACATCCTTTTTCTTTTGTATGTTTTATCTTTATCTATGTATCACAGCCATCTCGATGTTATCACCTGGTTTTTTATTATAAACAAATTAAGCGATTAGACGGGCATATGTGTTGATTCTAAGAGAACAGGGTAATGCCGACTTACTATTTTCCAGAACCAGAAGTCACCATGGATAACCAAGCAGCAGGAGCCAGCCGTAGCAGCCCTTCGAAGCTGGAGCAGGCCCAGCAACAGGTCAATGAAGTGGTTGGCATCATGAGGGTGAACGTTGAGAAGGTTTTGGAGAGGGACCAGAAGCTGTCAGAACTTGACAGTCGGGCAGATGCTTTGCAAGAAGGGGGTAAAAGATTCGAGCAGCAGGCTCAGAAGTTGAAGAGGAAGTACTGGTGGAAGAACATCAAAATGATGATTATCATGGGGATTATCGGTGCTGTTGTCTTGATCATTATCATAGGTAAGTTAGTGCCCTTTTCGTGAGTTCGATATGTGTGTTGCTGATAAATACAATATACTTTCACAATCAGTGGGTTTTTCAACCTGCTCTTAAATGTAATATTATGACAAAGTGCTCAACAGTACTACTTGAGATATTATCTTGATATATTATTAATGAGAAAATAGTTATTAATGTTGTAATAACTAAATTTGAATTTAATTGTAAATGTGGAAATGATATATAGAATACAAAAGCAAAAATATTTTTAGAAATTCATACAAAAAATTAACGGTTGTAGCTTGTAATGTTTAAAATACTGTAGTTTTCTCGTGATAAGTGAGAATGATATACTGATAAACAGGTAGTATTATATCAGTTATTCTCCGCGATGACTAATTATTAAGAATCACAATTTATCATTATAATTAAATACTTTTATCAGATAAAGATACTTATTATTTTTAGTGGTTGTGTAAAAAATAAATTAAATGAGATTTAGGTAACTTTAACAGATCTAAAAGTTTGAGATACATTGAAGTTTTATTAATTTTGTATAAAAAATCAATTCTTTCATATAAATGATTGGTAATCAGTCCTATATAAAATATTTTGATATTTTGAGTAGGGGGTTAAGCAAAATATGTAGATAGTAAGTGAAAAAGGAAGGAAAAAAATTCCCGGTGTTTATATTATCTTACAATCATGAAAAAATTTGTAGTTTCAGTTACAAATAAGATTATTACGTACTAAGTAAGGAAGGTGATGTAAACAGATCAAAATTACACAACATTTCAAATGATAAATTTAAAAAATTGCAAAGTTGGGCGCCAGACAAAACATCGATGCTTTTTCCATCTTTAATTTATTTTGCTCTAATTTTTTTACAAGACCGATAGATTAGCACTTTGGTTTCATATAAAAAATATATTCTAACATTTTCTGGTAGTTAGAACTTGATAAAGTATTATTTGATTTAAAAAATTGCCTGCCTATTTGTTTGAAGGCATCGACTAGGTGAAAACTTACTGGAAATAATATTGCGGATAATGTTTTAACAAAAAGTATTATCTTAATAAAAAAATTCACGTTTATTTTTGGCAAATCCCATCTCATTGTTTTGATAATATTTACTGGTAAGCTTTCCTTATCTCTTATACAAAGATAAAACCTATATAATAAGTACATTATTTCGAGTGTCAAACAATAGGTACAAATTAAAATCTGTTATTCTTTGCAAGCACTTGTCCCATTGGTGTTTTTAATTTCTTACACTAACATTTTTTTATACTGGAATTCCTTGCAAACAAAGATTTCTCTTGTTGGTTTTTTCAAGGCCAAAGTACTTGACACACAAATAATGCAATATAATAACTTTATCAAGCGATAATAAACTGTTAATTATGCTTTCAATTGCAATATGGTTGTGTTGAAAATTACACTGGATTGCAGATTTTAGTTATACTTGGGTAATTCCTCACGTTAGTCATTAAACTTGTTCAATTAACTCATAAACATGGAGATGGTTCTTTATTTACCAAATATTGCACAGTGTAAATCACATACACATAACTTTGCTTGTAGTCATACACTTTTAATAGTTCAAACAATGATTTAAGAGAATTTCTTTATTCGTGGACATATTTTTGTGTTTTTGTATTTTATGTGTTTATTAAATTTGTCAGTGCTATAAAGAGCATTGAACTTTCAGGCGTAGATAAAAGCAATTAAATGTAAGGAAATAAATTGTCTATGCTATACATTTTAATGAGTCTGTTAAATTGCCGTTGAGCATGTTCTTAGATGACATACTTTTACAGTTTAGAATAGATTTTTTAATGTAACGTATATTGGAATTTTAAGATAATTTAAATAGGTACTTTAAGAGTCCATTCACTAGTCCGAATTAAGCCCAAAATCGGTGTTCGCCTCGTGTCTAATTATAAAAAAACTATAAAAGAGAGCGACTTTTAGTAAAGTAAAGTATTGAAAGATAAGACTTTAACCTAAATCCCTATAGTAGTAATTTTTTGTAATTCTTTTTATTTTTAAAATTCCAGGCAAACAATCTTGTACTAAAATAGCGTATTTTCAAAAATTATTTTCTCTAAAATACATGTATTAAACAAAAATTTGCTACTATACGGATCTAGTTTACCTTTTGATCTTTCCGGTGATATATAATTTATAACATTTAAAAGAAATTTTGTTGCAATTATAAGACAAATCCGGTACCCTTGCAATGAGGGCTAACTTTATGTCCATGTGCCTTTTTACTTCGGCTTTACGTGCACCTCCGAAATCTTAATAATTCGGTAGTGGAAATATGTAAGTCTTCACCCATCGGCTACCCAACCTCTCAACCCGACCCCGAATTCATGTCTGTCAGGTCTACAGTGAACGGACCCTTAAAGTATTAGTAAACATAAGTGATGTGATGTAAAATGCTTGAGAATTTATTTTTGAAAAATTTTCGTCAAGAATGAACGGAAATAAACGAGAACGATACAAAAATTAATCTCTCTCAACATGAAATAAATCATTTAAAACGTTTGTTATAAACCTGAAAGATTCTCATATTTTAATTTTTTCTTAACGATATTTCTTTTTATCAAATAAAGTGTATTATGGTTTTTAAATTTTCTACCCATCGTGAATTTTTTTTATTGACAAAAATATACAGGGTGTAAAAAAATAGTGTACCAGATTTCAAGGGATGAAACTACATATACAAATAAAAATAATAGTTCCTATGAACATTTGCCCTAAAATGATTCCTAAGTAAGTTACAGCCCTTTAAACGGTGCATAAAAAGAATGATTTTTATTAGTTTTAGAAAATTTTTGAGCACTACAAGTATCTAACATTACAAAGCTATCGGTGGAATTCGCATGTTGTAATCCAGTGAGATGCGACAATGTGATGGTCAGTCGCCGAAGGGTTACCGTACAGGGTGAGTCAACCATAGAGTAAAGTTCATTATCTCATTTGTTTCGAGAATTACGAAAAAACGTTAAATACAAAAGTTTTATAGAATATTAAGGTGCACAGTTTAAAATTATTTTTGAGTATACAGGGTGGTTCAAAAAAGCGTGGCGAATATAACAAGTTTTTTTAAATGGAACACCTTATTTTTTAATTTATTTTTAGATTTTACATGAAATTCTATAACTTTTTTGTTAATACTGTCATATACCTAAAACCCAATAGTTTTTCTAATATTTTAATTTTTTTAGAAAAATATTAGTTTTTACTCTTATAAGAAACTGACAGTACCGCCATTGTTTCTGAAGGTGGAATACTCAAATTTGGTACAAACGTTCTATAAGGATGACAAAAAAGGTATATGTAAATAAATTTGAGTTAAATGCTACACGGCCTTCATAATAAATTTATACATTTCGACTATTTTAACTTCAAAAATTTCAATTTTTTTAAATGGCACACCCTGTATATTATTATTTTTTCTGATACATTTTACAAAAGCCTTCATTTTTTATTGAGTATGTCATATACCTAGTTTTCATAATTTGCGAGTTATTTTGATTTTATTCATTTTTACACTTGTTTTTATTACACTAACGGATTCATTAGGTGGCCCCCTCGATCATGTAACTTAACACCTTCAGATTTCTTTTTGTTAGACCACTTTAAAGATCGTGTTTATGTGAATTCCCCTACAACACCAGAAGATATCGAAAATAGGATACGAGATATAATAACAAGACTAAACATGTGTATCTAAGTAGACGGGCATATTTTTGATCATTGATTACTCCATAATAATTAAAAGTAAGGTAGTTAGTAGGGAAATTATTATTATTTATATTAGTTTGTTTCCACAATAGCGTAGGTAAGTGTAAAAAAGAATAAAATCAAAATAACTCGCAAATTATGACAACTAGGTATATGACATACTCAATAAAAGTTGAAGGGTTTTGTAAAATCTATCAGAAAAAATAATAATATACAGGGTGTGCCATTTAAAAAAATTGAAATTTTTGAAGTTAAAATAGTCGAAATGTGTAAATTTATTTTGAAGGCCTTGTAGCATTTACCTAAAATTTATTTACATATACCTTTTTTGTCATCCTTATAGAACGTTTGTACCAAATTTAAGTATTCCACCTTTAGAAACAATGGCGGTACTGTCAGTTTCTTATAAGAGTAAAAACTAATATTTTTCTAAAAAAATTAAAATATTAGAAAAACTACTGGGTTTAGGTATATGACATTATTAACAAAAAAGTTATAGAATTTCATGTAAAATCTAAAAATAAATTAAAAAATAGGGTGTTCCATTTAAAAAAACTTATGTTATATTCGCCACGCTTTTTTGAATCACCCTGTATACTCAAAAATAATTTTAAACTGAGCACCTTAATATTCTATAAAACTTTTGTATTTAACGTTTTTTCGTAATTCTCCAAACAAATGAGATAATGAACTTTACTCTATGGTTGACTCACCCTGTACAACGTGATCGGCTTAAGCTTTAATATACCTACTAAGCCCTAGGTACAGGGTATTCGCGTATATTTTGACCCCTACCTACAGGGATTATTAAGAAAATTACAAAAAAAATGTAAATACAAAAGTTGTTTGGTTTTTTATGTATTATCTGTTAGCTAGGTCTAAAAAAAAATTGCATGTCGTAAACTTAGGAAAACCAATTGAACATAATATTTTTAAATGGGACACCCTTGGGTAAACATTCTTTTCCTGATTTCAAAAATATATATTTTGTTGACATTTGCACTGACAGTTTTCGAAATATTCGACAGCGAGTAGGTACCATAAAAAAATACAAAAAATACAAATAACTAAAAATATTTAACGATTTTCGATGTAACCTCCTTAGTTATGTAAACATTTTCCAATATTTTCATTTTTTAATATTTTTTTTATGATTTATTGTAAACATTAAATATTAAATACTTCTAAAGCTGTCAGTGCAAATGTCAATAAAATATATATTTTTGAAATCAGAGAAAAATGGTTTTCCCAAGCGTCTAAAATTATACAGGGTGTCCCATTTAAAAATATTATGTTCAATTGGTTTCCTCAAATTTAAGACATGCAATTTTTTTTTCGACCTAGCCAAAAGTTAATACGTGAAAAACCAAACAACTTTTTTTATTTAAACTTTTTTTCTAACTTTTTTAATAACCCCTGTAGGTAGGGGTCAAAATATACGCGAATATCCTGTACATATACAGGGTGTCCCAAAAACATACCGACAAACTTTAAGGTGTGGTAGGGGACCTGAAAACAAACCTTAAACATGTCCGCAAATGAGCCGTTTTGGCAGAAAAAAATAAAAACGGTTTTGGTTAGTTTCGTTTATTTCAGTGATAAATAATTTATATTCATTAATAAATCACTTTTTGTTCCTGTTGGACTTTGTTTCATTGATAAATAAATGATGGTTTACAATAAGTGTTCAAAATGTTGACCATTTGTTTCAATACAAAGATTGCACCGTTGGTTTATTGACTCGCTCACCCTATGGAATATTCCGGGAATAGCTTCTACATGTGTACAACTGGCCATATTCTTGCTAAGAGATCTTCCTCATTACGAATAGGGGTTTGGTAGACTAAAGATTTCAGATGACCCTAAGAGAAAAAATCCAGAGGATTGAGATCGGGCGAACGCGCAGGCCAGGCTTCAGGATCTCCTATTCCAATCCATCGGCGGGGAAATTACTGGTTCAGATACTGGCACACGTTCAAATCAAAATGTGGAGGTGTCTCATCATGTTGAAACCACATGATATTTCTAATGTCAAAAGGGACATTTTCTAATAATAGAGGCAAAACATTTTGCAGAAAATGGCGATAAATATCTGGGTTCAAATGAGCAGTGTTCTGGAGACTACAGCGTGAGGATTTTCATCGTGGCAAATGTGGCTGTTTCTACCATTAGAATAACCATCGCATGTGAAACTTGCCTCAGCAGAAAAGAATACTATTCTCCCGAAGTTCTATTAAGTTGTTACCAAAAACCATTGGCAAAAAGCTAATCGATGTGGGTAATCTTAAGGAATTTAAAGCTTGTACACATTGTAAATGGTAGGGGTAGAGGAGTTGTTCATGCATGACACGGTGTACCGTCGACTTGGAGAATTCCATTTGGTGTGCAATTGCACGAACAATTGTGGATTGATTATCTGTCACACGGTGTATAACTACTTCTTCAAATTCAACTGTACGAGCTGTTCTTGGACGACCCCCACCACCAGGACGCTTTAGGTTCCCAACCCTCTCTGAGGCAATGATGGATGGAAGCAAAGGTTATATGATGAGGTTGCCGGCGTTCTGGATATCTCTGTCCATACAAGCGTGCAGCTTTTCTTCCATTACAATTTGCTGCATCATAAGCAAGATGCATATCGGTAAGTTATTGAAATGAGAAAATCCATTTCCAATACAAATTTTGAATTAAAAATCAACAAAGTTAATTTTTAATGCCAACTAAATAAGTCATATATAATACTACGGTCTTACAATTGGCATCTTTGGAATGTTTATTGTGATAAAGACATTTTTTCTCCCAAGAAGCATAGTTGAAACAAAAAATGTTGAAATACAATGGTGTCCAACTAAATCAAGAATTAATTTAGTTATTTGGGTTTGATTTAAAACATTCTATTGCTCTACAGCCAAACGGGTCATTTGCGGATATATGTGTATTAAATAAAAAAGGTTTGTTCTCATGTGCCCTACCACCCCTTAAAGTTTGTCGGTATGTTTTTGGGACACCCTGTATACACACAAAATAATATACCGGGTGTTCCACATAAAAGTCCGCAGCCTCGTATCACGGCAACGGAAAGATATATTTTGACTTTGAAAAAAAAAAACAGATGATAGAGCTCATCTATGGCTTCGTCACGGAGTTCAACTTGATTTTTTTCAGAGCAAATTGGAGATGGCGCTGAAGTCCAAAGAAATTTTTCGTTGGCAGGAACTTTGCAACAAGGTTTATCCGATACTTTGTTCAATTCTAAGGTTGTGTTCCGATATTATCCGCGACCAACCAGGATTTCGGTTAACCGAAATATTGGTAAACCTGAAAAATGTGTAATTAAGGAACTGGCTGGTTAATCAACATGGATGATGAATTGTTTTTATTGGGATTCATTCAACCTTAAATACCTTCATATTCCGTGCTTAACTATTTCTCTAGTCTTCAGTCAAAAAATAAATGAAACAGCAGATAATTTGGTATATTATAGTAAGATATAAGTAGTTTATAAGTAGATATAAGTGTAGCTTTCAGTCGACTTGGTCAAGTGGACTACAGAATCCAATACAGAAAAGTAGAATTTATAAATATTTATTATAACTCTTAACGCAAGAACACCACCCCATCTGCCTTCACTATCTAAACAAAATATAATTAAAATCGTTGAGAGAATTGATTTTTCTTCTCTCAACGCTAAAACCTAACCTGCTAACTCTTCGGTTGACCAATGCACCGCTCCCAGAGCACGGTCAATATTTTGACGTTTGGTTAACCTTTTTCAGGTGACCACAGTTCCAAAATTAAACAATTTTCAGGAATTTTTATTTAATGGAACGCTTAACCGGGATTTTGGTTAACCAAGTTTAATATCGGAACACAACTTAAATAATTTTTGTCAAATGACTATTTTTCAAAAACTTAATAGTTTCAGAGATATCGGGGTCTTCATTTGGTGAGGCCCAATCTCAAGCGTGTTTTAGAGTTTCAAATTATTACCGTATACAATGAAACAATAATAATTATCCAAGTCAATTTAATAGCTCTTTTTAAGAAATATTGATATATGTATTTCTGTAAAATATGGCAAAAGTTTTTTAAATACCTAATTAATTTTGTATAATAATTAATTCATAATTATTTGTACGTTTGTCCTAAAATAAATCCTGAATGTATAACGAAACTTCATCACAGTAGGTTTTGATTAGAACATTAGTAGATTATTGGGTGCTAGAAGGAAACAAAATTAAATACATATTATTTCACTATTCCTTAAAAAGAGCTATTAAATATCCATTTCAAGTCAATGATTTTTTTATGTGAGTAGTGTACATAGATGGGTATTACGTGTACCAAAGGACAAGTTGGGACGTTCAATAATTTTCCAGAAAATTGAGATTGCATGGAAAATTGAGATTGCATGTTTTGGGTGCTATCTGTTTTTCACCCATTGGGACCCATTTCAAGTCAATGATTTTTATACTGAGTAGTCTATATGAGATGCGTATTACGTGTACCAAAGGAGAATTTGGGGCGCTCAATAGTTTTCGAGAAAATTGATTGTATGTATTGGGTGCTAGTTTCAGGACCGATTTCAAGTAATTTATTTTTATACTGAGTAGTTTATGTGAGATGGGGATTACATGTGCCAAAGGAGAAGTTGGATAATTATTGTTTCATTGTATAAGGTAATAATTCGAGACTCTAAAATATACTTGAGTTTAGGCCTCACCAAATGAAGAACCCAATATCTCTGAAACTATTGACTATTAACTATTAAGTGAACTATTAACTATTAAGTGAAAAATAGTCATTTGACAAAAATTGTTTATAATTGAACAAAGTATCGAATAAACCTTGTTGCAAAGTTCCTGGCAACGAAAAATTTCTTTCGACTTCAGCGCCATCTCCAATTTGCTCAAAAAAAAATCAAGTTGAACTCTGTGACGAAGCCGTAGATGAGGTCTATCATCTGTTTTTTTCAAAATCAAACAAAATCAAAATATATCTTTCCGTTGCCGAGATACGAGGTTGAGGACTTTTATGTGGAACACCATGTATATGTATATTTTAAGAGTTATGTGTTGTTTTAAAAATGAAATGTTTTGTTGCTTTCGTTACATTTATGTCTTTTTATAAAGAATTTGTATTTAATTTTTTTTTAGCGAACTTTTGATACAACGTACACAGATTTTTAAGTTCCCCTCTGGTACGTTACACCCGAGCCTTACTGTAATTTTTTTTATTTTCTTTCTAGTCTCCATCTCCAATTCATTGGGGGGAAGCACAGATACTCCTACTCCTGCTACTACAGTGAAAACCATCGCTGCCGCCGATGTCACCACCCCTTCGCACTAATGCAAAGCCGGTTCTCAGGAGTACATAAACTTAACCAGATATGTAAGTTGCCAAGTATTTTTTGTTGTGAAGTTTAAATTCAGTCTTACTCGAGTTTATGTACTATACTTACCTTTTATGTTTATGTTGTAAATGTTTCTGCATATTAAACCTTAGTTGTATCTTTGAATTATTTTCTGTGTTAAACCTGATATCAAATATGCCTTAAATGTGCCTTGTTGTAAACGGTTGCACAAAGATCAGGAACTGAAAGTATCCGGAAATATTTTTATATGAGCCTAGTATTAAAGCAAACCAGATTTAATTTTTATATAGTCTATACACATTGTAACAAGGTTTATAAGGTTATAGAAGTTAGGTTAAGTTTATATTATACAGGATTAATTGTGATTATATTATATATCCAAATATATACATATATATATATTTATTTGACGTTTTTGTTTTATTTTCTTCACTTCCAGTGATTTCATTCAGACTAGAATTATAACCACATACTTCCTCCTCCTACCTACCTAGCCTCAAATACCTCCTCGAACCTTGTTCTCCTGGTACAAAATTGCAATTTCTTGAGAGTGGTATTTAGTTAGGAGATTATATAATTTATCAGGAGCCAGAATTATGGCAAAAACACCTCCTCGACCTTATGTTCTCCTATACAAAATTGGAATTTAACGTAATTTCCTTAAAGCGATATTTAGTTCCCAGATTATATAATGTATCAGGAGCTCAGAATCATGCCAAAAATACCTTCTTGACCTTATGTTCTCCTGATACAAAATTGCAATTTAACATAATTTCCTTAAAGCGATATTTAGGTCACAGATTATAATGTATCAGGAGCCCAGAATCATGCCAAAAATACCTCCTCGACCTTATGTTCTCCTGATACAAAATTGCAATTTAATGAATTTCCTGAAAGCAATATTTAGTTCGCAGATTATCAGGAGTCCAGAATTATGCCAAAAATACCTCCTCGACCTTATGTTCTCCTGATACAAAATTGCAATTTAACTTAATTTCCTTAAAGCGATATTTAGGTCACAGATTATAATGTATCAGGAGCCCAGAATCATGCCAAAAATACCTCCTCAACCTTATGTTCTCCTGATACAAAATTGCAATTTATCGTAATTTCCTTAAAGTGATATTTAGTTCGCAGATTATCAGGAGTCCAGAATTATGCCAAAAACACCTCCTCGACCTTATGTTCTCCTGATACAAAATTGCAATTTAACGTAATTTCCTTTAAGCGATATTTAGTTCGCAGATTATCAGGAGTCCAGAATTATGCCAAAACACCTCCTCAACCTTCTGTTCTCCTGATACAAAATTGTAACTATGTTATTTCTTTTAAACAATATTTAGGCCACAGATTTTGGCAACTACATATAAGTATAGAATTATTTTAAATTTGAAGAAGTATGTAGCAGTTTTCGTGAAACATGGAAAGGTAAATAAAAATCATAGTATAGTAAAACAATATATTAAAAGATATCCTTAAAAATGGTAGGTACAAAGCAAATTTTCGACAAGACCATCATATTTTTTAGTTACATATCATCATCAAAATCACTACTATTATCCGAGACACTATCACCAAAATCTATATCTACAGCCGTTTTCACTTTTCTATTGCCCCTGTAGACGGCGTGCTTGTTCGCCATAGCCTTTTCTCTGACGGAGCTCCTGGTCCGCTTAACCTGCCATTCCACTGGTTCCGGAGACGGCAGTTTATACCTTGATGTTGACTCCCCATGTTCAACTTCTGCACAGGCTTCGTGCAAATCTTTTAGAATATCGGACTGGAAGGGTGCTAGGCTCGGACATCTTTCTATAATACAAAAGCAAAACAAGACATTAATAAAAAATAAATATATACGAGATTATTATAGTTGTGTTGGCGCAGGAATCACAAACTAAACTAAATCCAACGAGAGAATGGACTACCGCTCGGGGTGAAAATTTGTCTGTTTTGGGTCAGATCTCCGCCTATTCAATCCCTGCCTCATCGTAATTGGCTCAGCAGTTGACCAGGGCCGACGCCTTGCCTTGACCCGATACCTGCCTTTTTTAATGTTCTTGCCTTTTAAATAATAAATGTCTTATTGTACAAATACTGAGAGTTTATAATACATGGCGCTGATAAATTTATTTCACCTAATTAATCTACTTCACTCCTCCCACTCTAATCGCCAATGCACAAAGCAAGTCCATTCTCTCGTTTAACTTAGTTTAGTCAGATCCAATCAAATCATTTCAAACCAGTCAGCAAATTGTTTTCAATCAATCACAATCCTTCTGACTAGTTGGGGATTACTGCAGGAACAGGCCTTATGTCTTACAAAGTAATGCTTAAAACTTACGTAACAGATGTTTAGGGTTATGGTAAAATATTTACTGAAAAACGTACATGGTATTAAGTTATTCATTATTACTATTACATTATGTATCTCACAGCATGAGAGATACAAATGAGAGATTTGTTCATTACACAGATATGTAAAAATTATCAGCAAATTTACAAATCAATAAATTGTGGACAAAAGTTTGGTTAATTTAATATTTTCCCAAATAATTTTATGAGTAGTGCACAACCTCCATCATTTCTTAATAGAAAAACTCAATTACACTCAACCAAAGCCTAACTTGAATTATTTTTACAGATAAGCACCAATATCGCTGGTACACACAGTTTGTTAGTCCCCTATCAATTGACACGGCATCGCATGAACGTTGTATTATTAAAGCCTACCTGCATATTTTTTCAAAAGCTCCTGATACTCATCATTAGTCTTTTCCATTTCTTTGATGAGATCGCCATCACGAATCTCTTCGTTAAACTTCTGCAGCGTATCCTCCCCTTTAGAAGAAGTAAATGTATAATCAAGATACGTCACATAGCTTTTCACAAATCTTTCTTCAGGCCCCAGCGGCTTTGGAAGAGCTGTGTAAACGAATGCTTGGTCTGTCTTCATTTTTGCAAAGATGTACACAGGTTCGTTCTGCTTTTGACTTTTCATGTATTTGATAAGCTCAGTGATCTTTTTGTATTCTTCAAGTGTCAAGCGTATCTTGACCCAGCCTCTAAAATTATGTATTGATTAGGTTTTTTAAAAATATTGTGAGGAATAGACTTACTTAAGTGGTTGTTTGTAATACAGTCCATAGAGCAGATAAAAAGCTCCTACTTGTGTAAATATATTGCGTGGTAACATAAAGAATTTCTTCACAATGTAGAAATAGTTCTCGCATAGTTCTCTCAATAATAAAGCATATTTCTGTCCCCTAAAAAATGTTGATTAGTATGTGTTATGTTTATTACCACTGTTACTTACGAAAAAACGAATGTGAAGCTCTTCAGCTGCCAAACTCTGGAAAAATCGCTGAATTTGAGCGACTTAAGTTTTTCGAATTCTTCCAAAAACTCCTCGCAGTCCACCTTGAAAGCAGCGGCGATTTGCTTGTCGTACTCATAGAAACAATATTTCCTTGACGCAGACATATCCTTAACGAATTTGCCTTCAACTTCATACTTTATTTCATATTTCTCTGGAAAGTTTCTTTGCTTCGAAGCGTCTTCAAATCAGCTGTTCAAATGTGTAGAAGATCTAAAAGTTGGGTTAAAATAACAGAAAACAAAGTAACCACAGAATACAGAATAGAAAGAAACCAAGTATGTCAGTATAATAGAATTTAATTACAGTGGTTCACTTCACCATCGTTCAAAACTGTAATAGTTTATTTTCGTAAATTTAGCAATTGATCATCAGATGGCAGCAAAGGCTTAGGTGTAGTCGATTTCTGTTTGAAATATATAAATAGTTCCACAACCAAATAATAGATGGCGAATGAAAATCAACACATTCTTATGTCTAAATGGATTTAGGAATTTCAAAATTAGTATGTTAGCCCTAGTTAGCTACAATTTAAGGGATATGGGTTGAGGCTATTAAAACATAAACTGAGATTTAAATAATTTATTCATACATTCAATGAACATACTATAACATTAAATTTTAAGACACCGACAACTCGAAATGTTTTTTTTATCTCCTAAAATGTGTGCTGGAATGTCTAACATTACTAGTATGAGTGAACAAATTAACTTTTTAAAAAAACCTTCGTTGTGTTGGTAAAAATTCGAAAAGAGAAAAATGTGTCTTACATTACCACATTAATAATATATGTATATATCTTACACTTTATATTTATTTTACCTTAGACATGGATTAAATTTAAATGTTTTTATTTCAGTTATTAAATTGGGATCGGACAACTCTTTTCGCTTCCGTCATCTTATCGTCAACCTTAAAAATCTGTATCAATATATACAAATTGACTATTTTAATTTTTTAACCTCTCAGTACGAAAAAATATCACAGTTATAAATATTTGTGTGTAAATCAACTGAAAATTTAAAAAACACCTGAAAAAGTCCACGGAAAAGTATACAGTTTACCTCAAAATTAGGAAGAGAATTTCTGAAAATATTTGTTACACCTCAAGGACCTATTCTGGGCCTCTTTCATAACTGTTTTAAAGCATAGACATAAGTGGATGAATTATTATTTATTTTGTGTAAAAAAAAGGGGAACTGTATACTTTTCACTAATAAATAAAAGAAAACAAAAGGTTAACATCAAGAAATAAATTTTATCGCAGTTTATTACAAATTTTAGTGGATTAAACTCTGCTTTTGCAGCATTTTTCGGCTTAAATCGTACTTCTCGACAGATTCCTGATGAAGGCCGTGTTTAAAGAAACGTAGGCCTCAGTTTACTTTCAGAATCTCCCGCCCGATTTATAATTCCAACGTCACTAAAATAATTGTATAAACCAACTGGTGCGCCACCAAAAAAGGGCAGTTTGTCCAAAAACGTTTGCGTTATCCTTCTGGTTTCCCTCGAACAGAAAAAAAGGAAAAAAACAAATAAATGAAACAAAGGAAAATAATAGAAATGATAGTAAATTTTTATTAATAAAGTATGTAACAAAAACCTTTAAATTTTTCATAAATACATCTATATAAATCACAAGCTAGGAAAGCTTTAAAAAAGGAAAGAATATTGTACAAATCTCAACATATCTTTGAATATGTTAACAAACGACGAGAAAAAATCAACCCTACGTAGTATTTTAAAGCTTGTTTTTTTTATAAACTTAAAGTAACAAGTTGTCGCGCTCAACGTTAACATAACGCAAGTTGCAACAAACTATTTACAGTGTAAACGAATTTAGCAAGTAATCCGTATACAATCTTCTTTGCTTTCAACGTATACATAACAGATATGAGCAAAAATCAAACAATTATACTTTCTTTCTCCTTTCTAATACTATAATCGTTGCGGTCGGAGCAAAAATCCCACAAGATCACAGCATATTTCAACCAACAACGCCCCAAAATGCTACTCACTAGTCGTCAGGACCAAAAATCCGAAATAAGAAGCCCCTACAGGTGAAATAATGATTTTTTTAGGGTCCTTAAGGTGAGGTGCTATTTAACGATAACTTTCCCCCACAACAGATGGCGCTGATCGCGCATATTTACACAAACTAAACAAACCTTCCAATTTAATGCGCAACTGAGAATTTTAGCAAGAAATTAATAAGAAACCCAAGTCATAAAACACGATTCCCTTCCTAGGTTAATGTTGTTGGGATTTTTGCTGCGACCCGCATTAATACTATATCTTTTAAACTATATTTGCACCAAGAACTTAATAATAATGTCAAAATTTTAAAAATCTTGAGCTGCTTCCCAAAACGATAAAAATTAATGAGATTCTCCTTAATAAGAAATAAAAAAAAAAAAAATTGCCCGGCTGGTCTCTTCAACGAAACCGACCAAAAAAAGTATAATTAAAGTATGTTTATAAATAATATATATTGAGCTATTCTGGTTTTTTGGGGACAAAAATTCAAACGGCAAATAAAACTATACTTAAAGATATTAAATTAAAACGAAAAATGTCTGAGTGAATCGTTGAATTCTGGTCCGCAAAATATTTCAAAAAATTAAACTACTTTCTTATTTCTGTACAACCTATTAGTTATTATTTTTTTATTCACAATGTCTTTATCTGTTTCATATTCACAATTCTATGAGGACGGCGCCATAGGAACAGCACGTTCCTAGGACGCCGTCCCTGGAATAACCTGGCGCCCTTCACGGACATTACAACCACCCACGAGTGACTCCAAATTGATTGGAACCCGGCTTAAATCCCAAAAATCGGCAACGTAACCGCCGAGACTTCAAATCTAAGCCGGACCAGCCCCAAAACCTTAAAATTAAAGAGTAGTACGAAAGAGATCGTGAGTCGCCCGGACACATCGTAACCTCCGTAAAAAACGCCGTCTATATACCAATCTATTTATCCTTGCCTAGGCCTAGAATGGAATGTTCCATCAGGGAGGAATTGGGCTGGTGGGCGTAGTTCCTGATCTGGTGCAGGCTGATCAGCTGGTTCGGGAAGCCGTTCGACGGCTGAGACTTGGGGATATCCAGACTGTTCTGCTTCTGGAAGCTCAGCGCGTCGTAGATGTACGGCCTGTTGGGCGCCAGCTGGTGGTGGTTGAGGTTAAGGTGGCCGGACATGGAATTGATCGGCGTGAACGCCGAATTGGTGTTGGACTTGGAGATGGAGGTGTCGTAGGCGTTCCCCAGGTTGGTGTTGGGGGTGCCGGGAGGCGCCGGAGGGTTCTGGCTCAGCTGCTGCCTGATGATGACCAGGTCTTCGTTCTGCTCGAGGATCTGCCTGGGGATGTCGTTGGGGTACTCGTGCATGTTCTCGGCGCTGTCGGGACTGACCTTGGGCCAGTAGGGGTGGTCCAAGCCTCTGTGGTTCAATCCTGGAAAGAGTTAATTCGTTTAGTTGAAGTCTCACAACTCCCGAACACACTAGTTAGATAAATAACATTATTTCGCCATAAATTATTTTTTGAGCACCACAAGGAACCATTACAGGGCCTCTATGAATATAATTAGTACTTTTTTGGTCTCAAAATGTTAATTCCTTCGCCATCACAGGTTTGACCCTGAACATTACTACTGTAATGTTCAGTTTGGAAGTCACAAAGGCCACATAAAACTTTTACAAAGATACATCATCATTTCTACTTCAACGTCTATTGAATGGTCATAGAAAATTGGTAAAATTTTTTAATATACAATGTAACTAACGTTCCAAAAATACCAACAACCCTTACTACCGGTTCTAAAGTAAAACTGACACTTTGACCGCTTATGTTGCTAAAAAACTGTATATAGCGCCACAGGGATCCGTTCTGGGGCCTCTAATGTCCACTTACCTAATGATGGCCCTATGGGCGGCCTCTTATCCGTCCTTTCGGCGTGCTTCTGCATGTGTTTGCTCAGGTAGGTCTCCTGGGTGTAGCTTTTACCGCAGTACTGGCAAATGTGGGTCTTGAGATGCTTGCTCTCTTTGTGCTTGGGGATGTGCTCCAAGAGAGACGGCTCGTCGCTGAAGCACTTGTAGCACGAGTTGCACTTGTACGGCTTGTCTGTCTGGTGACACCTCGAATGGGACTGGAGGTTGCTGAGTTGGGAGAAGGCCTTCTGGCAACCAGGATGCCGACATCTGAAAGAAGAAGGCGGTTTTAGCGGGATACATACTGTATTAGAGTTTGAGGAAAATTTTTCCATGGGCGTACAAATTTAATGTGTTTACAAAACATGTTTCAAAAGCTTTTAATAACCCTGTTTTTTTAAATCACTGTGTGGCATATTTAAATTGCCAAATAAATCCAAATTGGCATTTTAATTTTTTAACCTCTCAGTAGGTAGGTACGAAAAAATATCAGTTATAAATATTTGTGTGTAAATCAACTGAAAATTTAAAAAAACACTCACACCTGAAAAAGTCCACGTAAAATACAGTTTACATCAAAATTAGGAAGAGAATTTCTGAAAATATTTGTTACACCTCAAGATGATATTCTGGGGCTCTTTCACAACTGTTTTAAAGCATAGACATAAGTGGTTGAATTATTATATATTTCGTGTAAAAAAAAAAGGTGAAATATATACTTTTCACTAATAAATAAAAGAAAACAAAAGGTTAACATCAAGAAATACATTTTATCGTAATTTATTACAGATTTTAGTGGATTAAACTCTGCTTTTGAAGCATTTTTCGACTTAAATCGTAATTCTCGACAGATTTCTGATGAAGGCCGTGTTTAAAGAAACGTAGGCCTCAGTTTACTTTCAGAATCTCCCGCCCGATTTAAAATTCCAACGTCACTAAAATAATTGCATAAACCAACCGATGTGCCATCAAAAAAAGGCAGTTTGTCCAAAAACGTTTGCGGTATCCTTCTGGTTTCCCTCGAATAGAAAAAAAAAAGGAAAAAAACGAATAAAGGAAACAAAGGAAAATAATAGAAATGATAGTAAACTTTTATTAATAAAGTAGGTATGTAACAAAAACCTTTAAATTTGTAAAAAAATTTAAATAACCCTGTTTTGTAAAACAATACTTTCAAAATCAATTGAAATAAAACCTCAAACAACGATATAAAAGCTTACAAAATCATTGTGAGGCATATTTAAATTGCCAACTAAATCCAAATTGGCATTTTCATAAGCTTTGTAGTAGCAAAATAAAGTCGATTATTCCAAATCTTGGTGGGCTTTCGAATATGGTTCACAAACATTGTAAGTACGTTTAGTGAGACATTATTTGATTAAATACCCTGCAAATACCTTACAAAATTCATCCCTAACATGCTATTTCTGCAATTCCGTTTTAACTACAAATTGAGCAACTAAAATTAGCGATTGTAACATGATTAGGGTTTAGCGTACATCAAGGAACTGTTTTGGAGCCTCTTTCAATTACAATTTATATCATTTACAATATATTTATATATTTATATCAAGCCCAGTTAAAAGATAAACATTCAAATTTTGTAATAGTTAATTTAAGTACATATTCCGCATTTTGCAGGTTGTTTTTTAATTTACCCGTAAACAGAACAGGATTTTCAATTGACTACAACTGGCAGAAGTGGATGAAAGAAAGAAGCAATTAGTAATATCGTAATCATTGTTTAATGAATGTTGTGTGGCTTGCAAAACAGCTTGCAATTTTCAGCTTATAAAATGCATGCCAATACGGTGAGTAAGTTTTAGCAGTACTATTATAATATACCTGGTATACGTTTTAAAAGGATAAAACGTTATTATAAATAATAGCGAGCGAGCGAAAGTTTTTTTACACTCTAACAGTCGAGATTATTACAGTATTGGCCTTGGCAATAAAAAATGTAAACCACTTCTAATACATATTTAAATTAAAAGGTAGGGAAATATCTCTATTCTATTATAATTACTGCGCCGCATTAATTTGTAAGGATTAATAGTTTCATTAAAATTAATTTTAAGAATAGCATTCTCACGATTTGTCTCGCAACATAAATTATACAGGTGGTTTGAGGAAATATCAAAGGGCATCTCAGTTCTATACCGGGTGTACCAAAAACTTTAAAGTACCGACAAACTTTAAGGGGTGTTAGGGACATGAAAACAAACCTTTTTTGTTTTAAATATATGCCCGCAAATGAGCCGTTTTGGCAAAAAAAAAAAAGGAAAAATAGTTTTGGTTAGTTTGGTTTATTTCAATGATAAATAATGAATATTCATTTACAAATAATGTTCAGGAGGACATTAATAAATCACTTTTTGTTCGTGTTGGACGTTGTTTTATTGATAAATAACTGATTGTTTTAGAATAAGTGTTCAAAATTTTGACCATTTGCTTCAATACCGATTGCAATTGGTTCATTGACTAGCGACCCTTTGGAATATTTCGGGAATAGCTTCTACATGTGTACATTACAACTTATTCTTGTGTGTTTAACTAAATCAAAAATTAATTTAGTTATTTGGGTAAGATTAAAACATTTTATTCCTCTACAGCCCAAACGGCTCATTTGCGGACATTTTTATTAAACAAAAAAGGTTTGTTTTCATGTCCTCAACCACACCTTAAAGTTTGTCGTATGTTTTTGGGACACCCTGTACAAAAATATTACTACTTGGTTGCTAGTGGTATTATTTATTAATATATTATGTACTTTTATGGATAATTGTCATTATACGCTATACAAAACAAATTCATACGACAGTTACTAATAGAAAAGTTATATTTTCAGTGTTTGGATCACAACAAAATATACACTGAGTCATCTAACCAGATTGCTGACTCTTATTATCATATAAAAGTTGTAAAACATACACATACACATTTTCCCTAGTAGGTATGCACAAATATACATTTTAATCGAGACAAGTATTTCTGAAATTGAATGGTAGTCGTCAAAATGTAATTTAAAAGTTTCAAATGACACTCAAACAACCTATAAACATACAGGGCGCCTCGCTGGGAACTTCCATTATGGAACATCGATCCATTATGGAAAAACTGTAATTAGGAAATGTCTAAAAATTTGGTAGCGTGCAAACGTGGATGAGGGCCATTCGGCTGAAATACTTTAAATAGGTCAAAATCGGATAGTCTCAGATAGGTATAGGGACATTATACATAAAATGTGTTTAGAATTCCGTGTAGAATCTAAAAATTAAATACTATATAGTTTGTCTTACTTACAAGAAGCAGTTTGACATCAACTTCCGGTATAACCGGAAGTGCCACCATCATGAAATTATTTTAGTCGAATGGACCCCATCCGCTTTAGTATGCTGCCAAATTTTCTGATTTCTCTTAATTACAGTTTTTCCATAACAGATCGATGGATTTCCCGGTGGGTTTAAACTACTTTCTCTTATTTTAAGTACTTTTCAATACACTGAGTATGTGAAAAACTCAAGTACTTCAGGTACTTGAGTACCTATTACCTTAATTGTTATGTCAACAGATACCTATGTACTTCAAAATCAATACATAAAATATTCAGTAGACAAGTGCTTTAAAGTAGGTTACATACTGTTGAGGTTCTTATATGGTATTTCAAATACTTAAAAAAAAAGTATTTGAAATACCTTAAAAGTATTTGAATTACCTTTCAAACTCGAATAGTTCCGAGATCAAACACTTGCTAGGTACGTATTTGTAACACACAGACAGTACTAGTAGAAATGCTTGAAAGTATTTGAAATGCCTTAAAAGTATTGAATTACCTTTCAAATTCGAATACTTCTGAGTTTCCAATACTTGCTAGGTAGGTATTAGTAATACCCAGATAGTACTAGTAGAAATACTTCAAAGTATTTGAAATACCTTGAAAGTATTTGAATTACCTTTCAAATTCGAATACTTCAGAGTTTCAAATACTTGCGAGGTACGTATTTGAAATACCTTAAAAGTATTTGAATTACTTTTCAAATTCGAATAGGTCCGAGTTTCAAAAACTTGTTAGGTAGGTATTAGCTTTGACTATGGTTTATAAACTCAATGGTATTAGTAATACACAGAGTACAGTAGAAATACTTCAAAGTATTTGAAATACCTTAAAAGTAATTGAATAATTCGAATAGTTCTGAGTTTCAAATTCAAAAGTACGTATTTTATACACACAGTAGGTACTAGTAGAAATACTTCAAAGTATTTGAAATACCAATACAATATTTGAAATACTATATTGGGTAAGTATTTGAAATAGGAACCAAAATTTTCTTCGATCGGTTACTACATCTATTAGAGCAAAGTATCTACTATTTATATAATAATATTTATACGCCTCATTCTAATCACGAGGATTAGCCCTTAGTCTAAGACTTGTGTGGGCAAGGGGGCGGCATATTACTGATTCAGTAGGTCTCATTTGAGCTCGCAATAGCAAATGTAATGAAGCATTTTAATTATTAATTTCCAAATAACTCTTAATTCAACTGATACGATCGACAATACTGAGTGCTCTTACAAATCGACTCCTTTGTTGACATTTCTTGCCCTGATGAAGTGGCAAATTAAAATTTACAAAACAAGTACCCTTCAAAGAAATTGTGAAGTAGGGATTCTTTATTTGAAATGCCTGGACAGCTCTAAAAATAGGACATAATCACCTAGATGGCGCTCGTTATTATAATACGTCATAGAGTTAAGTAAAATTGTCGCTGATTATACCTAATAGCTCGAAACAGCTGTCCGTCATTTCGACCTAGAGGTGTTTAATACTGCTGCGATTTATGGAGGTCAATCATTATACATATAAATATAAATAAGACTAAGAACTAAATAGACTAGAAATAAGACTAGAGGTATACTCAGGCATACTCACTTGTACGGCTTGTCCCCCGTGTGTGTCCGGATGTGTTGCTGCAGGTGACTCAGCTGCGTGAACTTCCTTTGGCAGATTTCGCACCGGTAAGGCTTGATACCTAGGTGTATCCTAGTGTGTTGAGATAGATAGGAACTATTCGCGAACGCCTTGCAACACTGCGAGCACTTGTACGGCTTGGCCTCGCGCATGTGCGCCTGCGTGTGCAGCTGCAGCTCCGCCTTGGAACCGAACACCTGCAACAAAAAAAATTCCCAGTTAGATATAAACGGCACTGCAAACAAATTAAATAGATAATGATGGGAAAAATGGATGGGATAAAATGGGAAAGTAGGTGTGCCTCGGGGGTCAACGTTTGGACCGTCATCATTTCGGTAGGTTCTCAATGATAGAAACACTTTCATACATAAAATTATTATAAATTTAGTTGGAGTTTAGCAGTTTTTTTTGCAGTTTAGCTCTCTTTTTGGATTACTAAAGGTGGTCATTAACTTTTTACTTACAATAATATATACAGGGTGTCCAGAATGATGCGCAAAAACCTCGGGGGGATTCTACAATCATTTCCGGGGTGATGACAATTTTAAAGCTACACGACTTAAAGTTAGATTTTTAAAAACAATTTTTCACATAACATTAAATCTCTCAAAATTATTTCCACGTAGGAGTCTTGGTTTCCATAGAAACAGAATTTGTTTCCATGGCATGCTTTGTTAAAATGTCCAAAATAGTTAAAATGAGTTATGAATACATTGCAAAATAGTTTTTCAGGCCGTTTTTTCTCGAAAATGGTTCAGAGAGATGCAACAAGTACATCTTTTTTGTATGCTCTTTCATTTTATGCAATCGTAATTATTAAAAAACAAAATATTAAAAAGTTATAGGTCCTTAATCAATTTGCAAGGGTTATATCAATCCTTTAACATAGAAAAGTTAAATTTGGAACACTTATCTATACATAACAGAAGAGTCGTATATCGTATATAAATGAGATCAGTGATGTGCGACACGTCTTGCTTCATTTCTTCAAACAGTTTGGGATCTAGTTGGCGGGTTTTTCAAATAAAAAAAATGCCGTGGTTAATGGGGAATGTGCCAGAATGCGCTTTCAAATTGATTATTAGAACTTTCATTAATTTATTTTCAGCCCAGCGATGTGAAACCATAGACGCTGGCTGACAATATATTTTTTTTACTTTAATACTGATATTTATTCTTATTCCGATTGAATCCGAGTTCAGTTTGAAATGAATCCTGCATTTTTTGTGCTATTTTGGTTACAGGAAAAGGTTACACTAACTGTGCAAGGATGAACACTGGTAGAGAAGTATCAATAAAACATATTTAATTAATGTTTTTATACATAGTGTCCTGAAATCAATAGGTACTTTTTTGTATGAAACTTTTCCCTGGTTTTGTCAATAAAATACGAAAATTATGATTTTTCTACGTAAAACAGGTACTTTTGTTGAACATGAATAAAATTCTTTCTATAGTCACTGATAAAATGCATCGTTTTAATTTAATATAGAATCGATTTTGAAATTTTAAGGAAGCATTTTCGACCCAAGTTTATATGAAGAAAAAGTGCCCTTTTAAACCACAGAACAAAACACACTGGTACAAATATTGCACACTAATTTCGGGACACCCTGTATACCGGCCAAGCACAAAAACATTTGTGATGTGATAGGCGACTAAACATCAAAATAATATACTAAATTTATACTATATTTAACAGAACAAACCAATTCTAAATATATTTATAACGCGGTTATGGATGACTCTTGATAAACTGTGTAAAAAAAATTTGTTATCAAGTAAACAAATTAAGATCGAAAATGATGACAAAAATAGGTACTGTACACAACATGCTTGAAAAAAATTGTCACCCAATTATGATGATATTCTTTACAACGAAAAGTAATTGGCGATTCCAAAAATGAATGCGCCCTCTGTATGAAAATATTTGAACCTACTTAAAAGATAATTTTTGGAGGTCTATTGCTGATATAATGATAAATAACATGTATTTGGGTTTGTTTAACGTAATAATTTGTGGTGCTTGTGATTTTTTGGTATTACAAAGTTAAAGACGACGTGGTTAGTATTTGTACGTCTTTGTTTTTTGCATTTTAAAATGGTATTCAAAAGAAATCAGCACAACACAAATTGCCGTGTTTATGGGTGTCATTCCACAAAATGTGTCAATAGAAGTGTTTAAGATAGAAGATAGGTAGGTAGAAGTTTGGCCCTAGTATAAAAAACTGTTTCTCACTCATTTCTCCAAAAGGCATGTAATAATTTAATAACAGGGAACACGTTTATTTACACAACATAACCACTTTGTTGCAGTCTGTCTATACTTTTCTATTATTAGTCTTATAAAAGCAGAATATATTTTAATTTAAACATTATTTAACAAAAAACAAGCACTAATATGGTATCACCATTAAGTTTATTACATTTATTTTAGTCCAAAATGTAAGCAAACAAAAACTAGGGCACCTGTTTCAACCCAAAAAATTCATATAAGTAGCAATGAACCACTTATAGGACGTATGACTGCTTTTACCACTCTTTTTATCCTTTATTTCACCCTAACTAGCACATGAAGTCACTATATTTATGGCAGATGAATGCTAAATTGCTAGATGATGTGATATGAAACGCAAAATTTTTACTCGTCTTCCTCCATATTTGTTTACAATTTGCAGCGCCCTCATCGGTAATCTGAATCGCCAATACTTGGACTACAGCCCAATTTTTTTCTAAAAAACCATTGCGCCTCGCTCCGAACAGGAAAAAATCTTTTCGTTGAAATTGAAATAATTAAATCCATCGCGAAACCAACAACTATCTCTCTCCCTAGTCTAGGTCGCTTGTAAGACTTCTTTCAAGAACTCCGCCAAGGTCAGGCAGTTGCGGACGCAGAAATCACACGCTCCGTCTTTGTCTGACGCTCTGGTAAGGACGGCTGTGTTTGGCTAGTGATTAAAACGACGCCAATTCAGATGAACTAACGGGATAGCGGATGCTGAGCGACGGATTCGAAAACTGAGTTTTGAGAGGCACTAGCCAGTGGTGTAGGCGGTAAGGGTACAAAACTATACGAAATAATTATTGGCGATTCAAATTACCGATGAGGGCACCGCAAATTGTAAACAAATATGGAGGAAGACGAGTAACAATTTTGCATTTCATATCACATCTAGCAATTCAGCTGCTATAAATATAGTGACTTCATGCTAGTTAGGGTGAAATAAAGGATAAAAAGAGTGGTAAAAGCAGTCAAACGTCCCATAAGTGCTCCACTGCTTAATTATATGAATTTTTTGGGTTGAAACAGGTACCCTAGTTTTTGTTTACTTACATTTTGGATTAAAATAAGTGTGATAAACTGCCAAGTTCTAACTTTTCCGGTGTTATGGTCTGAAAAACATTAGCTATGCTATGTTTTAGTTGTTTTATATTTTGTACAACAGGACTATAACAGCGACCTTTGACGTAAATTAAAAAAATCAGGTATCAGGTGTGCAGGCTCATTCTATTGATCCGGATCTACCCATGTATCCTTTGATGCATTCCATTATTCTGTACTGACAATGTAAAAAAAATGAAATGCGATCTTCCAAAAAAATTATGGTCTATTGAAAGGGCTGGTGTGTAAATTGAAATAACTCCTTTATTTTTTGGCACAACTCCATCAAACTATACATTTTTGAAAAGAGGAGAAGTGTCTCTATCGAATGGTAACATAATCTACAGGGTGTTTCATTTAAAAAATGGAATTGGAAACAATCTTGAATTAAAAAGTGGCAATTTTTCAAGCACCTGAGAAGTAAAGCAAACTAGGACCAACGTCAAAAGAAAACTTTTTCTAAAATTAAGAGCACCAGTGAAAACCGCTCGTCGCTATCTCATTTTGCCTTGAAGTTATAAGCCCTTAAAATGTGTCACATGATCTTGGGACACCCTATATTTTATATGGCGAATAGTAACAGCGCTCCGACACTATTCACGAGCAGTCACTCTCTATAATTTTGACACGGGAGTGTAAAAATATTTGTCGTATAGGTATTTCGACCCGAAACTTTCCGTCGCCGCGCCACTGGCCCCGGTAAACGTAAAAGAACCGGGAGCCGACCGAGCCAAGTGTAAAATTACCGGCAGTGTGACCTTACCCAATAATTACTCCGTTTTTGCACTCGCCGTTTCGTTCTTTTCTTTGAGGTCCGCGCGCGGAATTGTGTCATAGCCGTGCGAGCGCGACGATTAGATATCTAAGGAGAAAAAATGTACCACTGGACGAGAATGGGCTTTTCGAAACGCACGTTGTATCCGGGGGGGCGAGACGTTTCAATTTTTTCAGTATTTAACCGGGCGCCAGGGTAGGGCCCCCAGCTGCAAAAATCACATACAGTCAAGGAATTTATATACATGGAACGATTATCAAAGCTGCGCGAGTATTCCAATTTTGAATCCGCCATTTTGATGTCTGAAAATTGGTGGGAAATTTAACAGTATTAACCTAGTCTCTTCAATTAGATAGCAATAACAAATAAAAACCACTGAAAGCAGCAAGTAAAACTTTTGAGTAAGAAAAATTCTAAATAGGTATAAGAAATGTTTAATATTTTATAGTTTAATTACAATTATTTGTGAAAAATAAAATATATCGTCACCAAACTTTCTTGTAAAATTGATGAAGGTTCAAACGAAATATTTTGTGTACCTACCTATGTATCTTTTGTTCACATTATTTATGTAAAATACACCATTAGCCGTTTAGAAAAGTAAATATTTAAAATACATTATGCATATAAAATTTAACTATCCTTTACCTTACTTTAACTATCCTGGCTTATTTTTTGTATTGTTTATGCTCGCAGTTTTCATAATTTACTATTATATTAGCTAGGAACTATGATTGCATGTCTCGTAAGACTTTCAATTCTTGTTATAAAATCCGAATTTACCTGGGATAATTACGAAAGTCCAATACTCAAATATTGTCACTCAAAACTATAAATCAAAGGAACACAATAATAAACACACAAACGGAATCAAACCGAGAGAATCACAATAAAATAAACCAACAAGACGCCAAAAATACAAAACAAACACTATTTACCAAATTTACCCATACCACTGTTGCCGTGTTAGGAAGATTTGAACCATTGAATTTTTAGATTAAAAAGAAAAAGACACTAGAATTCTACGGTCTTGGTCAGGTGTACCAATACAAATTGTAGAAGTTGGGAGCAGTGTGATATCAAAATGGCGACTCCCATGTTTCCACACAAAATTGGATGCGCAGTCGTCTATAATCGTTCCATGTATATAAATTCCTTGCATACAGTGAGGACATAAAGTCCCCCCCCCCTCTAACTTTTGAACCACTGGGTAGATTGTGATGAAATTTGGAACGATAATATATTACTAAATTCTGCATTTTTTGACACATCAATGACAGCTCTGAATGTCAAAGTGACAGCTGGGCGCGCAATAGGAAAATTTTTTGAAATGGAAAAGGGGGTCGAGTAATAACTCATTTTGAAGCTATTTTTTTGCTCAAAACATCCCTCAATTTTGAGAACATTTGGTTCAGTAATTTCTAAATAAAAACCAGTAATATCGATTTTAACATTTTAAAATGTAAAAATAAAGACGTACAAATACTAACCACGTCGTTTTTAACTTTGTAATTCCAAAAAATCACAAGCACCACTAAATTATTACGTTAAACAAACCCAAATACGTGTTATTTCTCATTATATCAGCAATAAGCCTCCAAAAATTACCTTTTAAGTAGGTTCAAATATTTAATGCAGAGGGCGCATTCATTTTTGGAATCGCCAATAGAAAGTAAAACTACACCATATAGACTAATTATTGAAGCCAAAAATTATCTAGTATTTATTTTCTTAAAAATGGTACAGCGGGTCCTCAATTCATTGCGATTGAGATACAAAAATGCTGATATCTTCTGGACTACTCTGTATAATACTAGTAAACCCTATATTGGCGAATTCGGAAAAATGATCCGAATTCAGATATGAAATAAAAAATATATCATTCCATTTAAAAAAACATAAATTTGATATGGCCCTGGTTTATAGAGCACCTTATATGACTATACATATTTTTAAAATGTGCGCCTTCTTAGGCTCTGTGAGATCCTAAAATATTTTTTTTTCTTATTACTACTGCATGGCAATTATGAAAGATTGTCACAGCATTGGGCCACCCTGTAAATGGCAAATCCCATATAATTTATCGCTTATTTTTTCCTTGTCTCTCGGGCCACGTGTCCAACGCCGGCCCTGGCCGCCTGGCATTGGTCGAGCTGAACGGGGACGTTTTTTTCTTGTTTTCGGGAAGCGGAGCACTCTTGCGGTTTGGATTTTTAATGAGATATGGACTTCTAATAGGAATTAGATGGTTAACAATAACAGCGTGGCCGTCTATCTGCGGCTGGCTGCGATTTGAACGGAGTAGTAAGCCCGTGCTGCTCAGTTTTTTACGAAACTGCACGGAATTTTCATCTTGAAACGTTCCGTGACGCTTCTGAACTAAAGCGGACCGTTCACGATCGATCTTGGCGCGTGACTCGGTGTCACGCATACTCCCCGTGCGCGTATGGACCACATTAGACTATAAAAGATTCTTATTTTCGCGTTTCATTAGCTTTTGCGCGTAGTTATTTCGCAACTATACACTATTTAAAAACAATTGATTGACTCCAGATTCCAGGTCGTTTTCCAGGCACAGTTTAAGTAAAAAAAAAACAGTTATTAAGCTGTAAGTGTTTAATTTAATGCCTTTTATAAAAAATCTGATTTTTTCATCGACTATACACACATAATGAAGAAGAAAGACAGAGAAAGGCAGAGAAAGAGAGCGAGAGAGATAGGAGAGGTGAGAAGTAGAGAGAAGAGAGGAGAGGAGTGGAGAGGAGAGGAGAGGAGAGCAGAGCAGAGAAGAGGAGAGGAGAGCAGAGCAAAGAAGAGGAGAGCAGCAGAAGAGGACAGGATAGGACAGGACAGGACAGGAGAGGAGAGGAGAGGAGAGGAGAGGAGAGGAGAGGAGAGGAGAGGAGGAGAGGACATATTGCATTCGATGCATCAACAGAATTTATGACGAATTATGAACAATTGTGGTATGAATAAAAACGAAGTACCTGCTACTACTACAAGTATTAGCATATTCTACGTAGTATTTCCTAATTTCCGGTAGTATCAACTTTACTTGTCATGGAACATGCTTCACCACAAAGTATATACTCCATATTATGAAGTATCTACTTAACAAGCGTAGTACATTCTTTGAAATGTTTAGTATTTACTTCCGTCACACATACGCCGCGCGCCGGGCCCTGGCTAACGAGATAAGACATTTTTAAACGTTTTTGGGAAACGGTTTTAGTATTGTATGTATTTATAACATCAACAGTCCTTTAAGATGTCTTTGGATAAAGTAAGTGCGATAGAAGAGTAACGAGTAACGAGAAAGTAACGTTTTCCCTACTATGTAAACCTATAGATGAAAAATAGAAACATAACACATTCTAAATTGATGGTACTTAATTGTTTACCTAAATATTTGACGGTATAGGGTGTCATCGTCGTAGTGTCTTCTTGCAGTATAAATTTTATTTCTACGTATTTGAGCCATTTTTAAAATAATCACTTTGTAGCACGCACGGTGAAGCTGCGATGATATCAACTTCGCTATTGACGAACCAAATACTTTAGTTGTTAAAATCGAAGTATCTACCAGTAAGAAGTACATACTTTAAGTCGTAGTACATGCTATTTCCGGAAAAATAGAAGGGAGTACTTCGAAATGTAGTATCTACTTCGTTTTAAACTAAATACTATGTAGAATATACTAATACTTATAGTAGTAGCAGGTTATTGTACTTCGTTTTTTTCATACCACCCAATTATATAACACTCGAAATCTCGAACGACACTTATTATTTCTTGCGCTTTTTGCCATTCTTTTAAAATCTACACAGGGTATTTACAATACCTGCATTTATTTACATAATAGTAAGTAATAAATATTAAATAAATTCGTTGTGTACCCGATACGTCGATATAAATCGGTAATTAATATTAATTGATAAAATTCGTTGTAAATGGATAAAATTAAAACGGCATTTTCAATATCTTTCATTATTTCTGCATTTGTTGCTGATACAAGCGCGTCATGAATATCGCATGAATATATTGGCTATCAAGTTAACGATTTATACACATTTATTTGTTTAACGGTTTGGTCATTTGTATCGGTGTTAGTGTAGAAGTAACCGAAAACATTCCTCGACGCTGCCCAAAATTATGGAAGAATTCTTTCTTGCAAATTTATATGGAATTTTAAATTAAATTAGTCATTACTCGTTTTGTACGTGTTCGATCAATTGACCGCATTCCTTTAGTGGCTGAAAACACGCTAGAACGCGCTTCCAGTCTTCAATTAGCTACAAAGAATTTGGTCAAGGCAAGACGCGCAGGTAACTGCCAGAACGCGCGCAGGGAAAATTCAAGAACGCGCAGAAAAAATGCAATAACGCGCCGATAATCACCAGAACGCGCAGATAATTTCAATGACGCAGATAATTTCCATAACGCGCAGATAATTTCCATAACGCGCAGATATAAGCCAGAATGCACCTAACATTCACAGAATGTGTCAATAATACGTTCAAGGAATGATTTTAGGCTTGTCCAAACATGTAATATATATCATTCCACTGTATCCAATGATCGCTTACATACAGGAAAACGAACAGTTTAGCTTAGTAGTTGTTATTTTGATATCGGATATAGTAAGTGAGGCGCAAAGTTTGTTAAAAAATAAAACAATTACAGAAAGTTGATGATAATTCATAAATTTATTAAAATAAGAGTGTCGGTAGCGTTTCCGAATCTCGCTGGGAAGTTTTTATGCTATTGATTAGGGGTATTATGGTATTACGAGTTGATCAACAAACGATCAAGTACAGAAAATCGACTACACTTGTGATTTTCATAATTTTTTTAATTTTATCTATTATTAGCTTACAGAAAGCGAATTTCCCAAAGAATTTGGTAAAAAAAGTGTGGCCAACTGCGTTTTTAAATTTTCCTCGACGAAACATGATAAAACGTGTCAATCTTTTTCATTACCAACCACTTTTTCGTGCAAGCCGCAATTTCGTGTACCCGATCACGGCGAAACAATTGCCATCAAATAAATACCTCCCAAAATCTGTCATCTGGTGGGCTATACGCGAGCAATTAAAACGTTTTTTTTTCGCATACCGACACATTGTACCTGCACCCCTCTAATTGGAACTACAAAAGGGGGCTGAAAAGCCAGGTTAAACTAATTTCATCTAGGTGTACACAAAGGGGTTAAAATAATGGCGGCCGTTATTAAAAAATCGGCGTATAACCAGAAACAAATGCAAATCGCACGGCCGGTTAAGTGTAAAGTAATAGTGGGCCATGCCTAGGACAATAGACAGCCAGTTTATTGTGTCTTTTGTCGTTGGTAAAACGCTCTCTGAATGGGAGACATTGTTACCGTAAGCCGGTGTGTGAAAAGCAACAATTTGCCGTGTTTTTTGAGTAAATAATTTCATAGTCAAAAGGGTACGCGAGTGGGACGTGCTCCGCGTTGGAAATGTAGCTATACACATTTTCTGATTGAAAAAAAGTATTTTCGGAAAACTTATAAAGGACGAAGTGCCACAAAGGGCGAAATATTTATTAGGCTTAATATAATTATTATAGGTATTGTGTATATGTCATTGTAAATGCTGGAAATCAATAAGGGAGAGTTTTATTGCTGATTTGCATACAGTGTTTTCGTAAAGTGGTGGTTAAGGTGGTTAATTCACCATTAAAATGGTTAATGGAACCGGAACCGTCGACTTTCTTTTATATTTGCCCTTACTTTACATATATTTAATGTTTTACAGGGTGACTCGATGAAGCTACGCCGATATAAGTTTAATATTTTAAATGAAACACCCTGTATTGTTTACAATATTTGGTAAATCGCTCTTTTTTTACCAATACGGTCATATAGGGTTTATGGGTCTATATTATTGTTTATTATTTGTATTAATAAGGGAGGTATGACCAAAAAAGTGTGCCATAAGAGCGATGTGTTGGAGAAAGACTGTGCCTAGCATCGAATCGATATTCTGTTTCTAGCACATTGGCCCTAGATGCAACAATAAAATAAAATCGACGGGTCCGAGCGATTTTTAAAAAATTGGGTATTTATAAAATAATAAATTTATCACATTATATTATAAAAATTCGCTTGAATTAAATTGGCCCAAACTATTTCGCTACCCTGTACATTGACGGTTCGTATTAGTGCGTTTATTCTCCTTTCAATTTTAAGCAAAAACAGCAATACTTGGTCGAAATCTCTCAGACCAATCGTTTCCGAGATATTGGCTGATGAAGAGTTAAATGCACACCATATTTTCAACTGTTTACGTTGAAAACTTTTAAAATTTATTTTTTCAAATTTTTTACCGTAAATAGTGAAAAGCAATAACATGAAGTCTTACTTTCACCTCAAAAATGCGCCCCTCAATTCTTTGTACTGAATTTTGAATCAGCCTTTATAGAGAATGGACCTTTTCCACATCTCTTTTTTTTTCGCTTATTATAAAATATATACTTAGTTATGCCTAAAAAGTATTTTTTTTAATTTTTTTCTTCGTCAGATATATTTTGAAAAAATTGTTAAAATTACCACATATTTCAAATAACGCGCCATTGACGTCATACTCCAGTTCGTTGTTGTCTGTTGGCTGCCCTACATTTTGTGTTCTGTCAAGTGAAGTGTACTTAACCTAACTTTCGTTTTGTGTTTTGATTAATTTGATTTAAAATTAATAAAATTGAAGAAGGATATCTTAAGACTGATTCAGACAACCTTCTAAGAGTTGACAGTGAAATGATTAACGATTTCTGCGTCACAAATATGAACTTTCTAAGTGCTGAAGTGCGCAATGTTAAGACAAGAAGGTTAGGTTTTATTACCTAAGTTATCAAATCATCATCATTTAGTTGATTCTAGCATAGATTGTGCAGTGTTGTCACCTTTAGCGAAAAATACCTAAAATTATTTTGCTCAAGGAATAAATTGTAAAATAATCATGTTGATTTGCTTTAGTAATACTTTATGGAGAATATTTCACCTAAAAATACATATTTTCATTTCAAAATTACTAGAATGTAAATTTAATCGTTGCCAAGAAAAAAGTAAAATTATATGCGGCAACGTGGAGCCGTTTTTTAACTTGTCTACATTTTATTGGCTACTGGAGTGTGATGTCAGCGAACCGCACAGTTTGAAATGATTCATGAAGATTGGTCACTCTGTACTTTGATAACTTCGCTTAATTACAATTCTTTAATACATTGGGTTGATTCTACCCTTACTTATGTACCAGTATAACTTTTGATATTAATAAAATAGTAAAATTCAATTTAGTGGAAAAGGCACATTGATAATTGTAATAGTTTTGCGTGAGTTTTTTATCGCTCCTGTATTACCGTATATATTTTTGTGACTGAAGCGTTCCTGATGTTACAATTAATTCGCCGTTAATACTCAGGTTCTCAGAATTCATCGACTTTTTGTTATTATAAGTGTGGCCGTGTTCAATTTGATTCCAAGATTTCAGTAAAAAGTGCGGTAATCAACAGACTTATCCACCCCACTATCATTATTGGTTAGATTTGTCCAATAACCTTTGTAATTTGTAATTTGTGTTTTATTCATTTTTACCTAACCGTTTCAAAAAAATATTGCCTGTTTCTCAAAGTGAATTTCTGAGCGCTGAATTTGACAGAGCGCCTCGAGAAAACCTGGCCCAGCAAAGGCACAGAGAATCGAAAAAGTTTGGGAACCACTACCTCATGCTTCAGTAAAAATGGGAAACTGCAATTAAATCTCAACACGGGATGTATGTTTTGTCATAAATGCTTATTAATCTGAATAGTACAACTATGAAATCAACAAAATACTACTATAATACCAAACAATAATAATAAAAAAGCGTAAATAATATCAAATTAAAATGTAAAGATGTAAAAACGATTTATTTAACCATGTAAAATTCCTCACATATATAGAGAATTCTCTGACATGCGGAAATATCTAAAATATCTTACAATTGCTCTGATTTTCCCACTTTTCCAGGCCGCTGAGAGCCCTGTAAAAAGGCCAGAACTGATGCATTTCCACCATCTCTGACATTACACCACAAACTTTGAACCAGTTCAACTCAGCGCCGGAACAATCCCACTAAAAATAATCACTACTATTCCGATACATGTATAACTTCTCTGTCGCAATTCCGACACATTTTTGCTGATAAAATGTACATTTTAACTTCTATTCCTCGCCTAAGCCAAAGGTTAAATTTTTACCGACTCTTTTATCTCTAAACTAAACGCCGAATGACTAGGAAGTGTGACTATCGATCATTCCGTTACAAAACGAAGACCGTGTGACTGACTTAAGCTGGATTCATAGTACGTAAAACTTAAGCCGTAAGCTATAACCGTACGCCGTATGACTTAATTTCTTGAAAGTGCATTCATAATGTACATAACGTAAGCCGTACGCACGCGCAAAGAACTGGCAGATGGGATAAGGTAAAATGTCAAATCAAAATTTATATCAATAATTGCTGTTTAATTTTATCCAAGTTAGTTAGAAGTGGTTAAGTATTTGGCATTTTCAAATTTCCGATTTGAGGTTTGTATTCTATTGATAATACGAAGACACAGAACAACGTTTCAATTTCTACAATTTATGGTCTATGATCAGCATAAACTTCAATTCTATCCGATCACCAGCGGTTTTACCCGATTCCGTAACGATAAACGTAAGAAATAAAAATGAACCATTTCTTACGGCATACGAATTATGTTACGGTGACTATGAATTGTCATGCGGATTTCATATAATTTATTTTTAATACGTCTTACGGTTATAGCTTACGGCTTAAGTTTTACGTATTATGAATCCAGTCGATTCATGAATGTCGAATATTGAAACTGTCGAATATTGAACCACTCCTAACTAACTTGGATAAAAGTAAACAGAAGTTATTGATATAAATTTTGATTTGACATTTAACCGCCTGCCACTACTTTGCGCTTGCGTACGGCTTACGTTATGTACATTATGAATGCACTTTCAAGAAATTAAGTCATACGGCGTACGGTTATAGCTTACGGCTTAAGTTTTACGTACTATGAATCCAGCTTAAGGCTTGGGTAATTAATTCTCCATGTGTGTCGGTGGCGGGGGAATCCTAAGCCCAAACTTGGTCCCCATATAGCAACATAAGCATTTCCAATGTTAAAAACGACATTTGAGGACAAAATATGAAAAGTGCCGACGCTGAGTGAAACAACTGATTCTGTTGAACTGTGGTATAACCAGAAGAATAGAAAAATATTTATTCCTGTGATATAACTACTTTATTATTATTTTATCTACTTGTGTACGGCCCTCGCGCGACGCCTATGGTTACGGACGCGTATTACTAGCCTTACGGTCTCGATCCAGCCAACAAATAATGCAAAACACATCTGTCAGGAGGGGATAATTTGAATTTTTAATTGTCGACTCTCTTAATACGCTAAGTGACGCCGATGTTGAGGATATTTTGAGACGTTAATTAAAACATAAATTTTATGTAAATTAGAGGTGTAGTTTTGCCTGGCGAAGGTTATGTAATTGCTATGCGGTTTTTGTTTTTTTTTTCGGCGTGGCAAGTTGCGCTTTCAAAGATCCAAACTAATTGATAAATTTGTTATTTTCAGCTCTGATCGCATAAATCTGCGTTGTTGGAATGAGAGCTTTAAATCTTTGTACTACACACACAGACCGACTTACACACGTCTATTGAAATTGCCTGGATTGAAGAAATTATACGAAATATAATAATAATAATATTACTTATTATTATTAATGATAATATCAAAATAATGCGGAATACACATGATGGATTATATGGATATCACCAAAATGTTCTCAAATTGCTTGATTGGCCAAATGGGCCTTTTCCACTAAATTGAATTTTACTATTTTATTAATATCAAACGTTATACTGGTACATAACTAAAGGTAGAATCAACCCAATTTATTAAAGAATTGTAATTAGGCGAAATTATCCAAATACAAAGTGACCGGTCTTCATGAATCATTTCAAACTGCGCGATTCGCTGACATCACACTCCAGTAGCCAATAAAATGTAGTAGACAAGTTAAAGAACGGCTCCACGTTGCCACATATAATTTTACTTTTTTCTTGGCAACGATTAAATTTACATTCTGATAATTTTGAAATGAAAATATTATGTATTTTTAGGTGAAATATTCACCATAAATTATTACTAAAGCAAATCAACATGATTATTTTACAATTTATCACTTGAGCAAAATAATTTTTAGGTATTTTTCGCTAAAGGTGACAACACTGCACAATCTATGCCAGAATCAACTAAGTGATGGTTTGATAACTTAGGTTATAAAAAATAACCTTTTTGTCTTAACATCGCGCACTACAGCACTTAGAAAGTTCATATTTGTGACGTAGAAATCGTTAACCATTTCATTGTCAACTCTTGGAAGGTGGTCTGAATCAGCTTTATGATATCCCTCTTCAATTTTATTCATTTTAAATCAAATTAATCAAAACACAAAACGAAAGTTAGGTTAAGCACACTTCACTTGACAGAACACAAAATGCGGGGCAGCCAACAGACAACAACGAATTGGAGTATGACGTCAATGGCGCGTTATTTGAAATATATGGTAATTTTAACAATTTTTTCAAAAATATCTGGAGAAGAAAAAAAATTAAAAAAATACTTTTTAAGCATAACCAAGTATACCTATATTTTATAATAAGCAAATAAAAACAAGATGTAGAAAGGGCCCATTATAAGTGTTTCCGGATAGAATCTCAGATTAACCCAACATCGAGGTTACGGGAAGGAATAGAACTATTTATATAGTCTTGTGACTACTTCAATAGGTTGATTTCAATAGTCAAGATTCAGTATACGTGTTATTTCAAGTATAACATGTATTAAAGGTTGCATAAGTGTTATGACGTCATAATAAAAAGTTTCATTCAGAAACACATTAAAATTAGCAGAATTTTCACTGTATTTTTGCACATACTTTTGGAATACAGAAAATAATTTAGATTTTAAAGCAAATACAAGATGTATCGGAAATAAATCACGTTATATATTTACTGGCATGATTTTGTTACGTTTTTGATGAAAGTATGTCATTGAAAAATGTTTTTTAGTATATTAAGAAAATTGCAAGAGTCACCTTTCTTCCATTAACGCCCGGTTTCATAATAAAATTTAAAGGAACTTTAGCTAAGGCTGCTTGTAAATAATACCTTGGATACAACAACTGTCTCAATAATAGTATTCAAGGTATTTAAAGGTCAGTAAAATTTTTAGCATGTCTTTTACAATGGGCTACAGAATTTCTCCGGACAATTTTCTCTTAATATTCTCGGTATATTTACGGAAAAAAACTAACCTCCAAACTTAATAATAATCTGATGTAAATTTCAGATTAAAACGTGTGAGGGCTCGTTTTCCAGCTACTGGTATTGTTGAGAAAAGTGACCCCGCGAGTCAAATCGAACATCTCGTGTACGTAAGCCTGTTTCAGGGAAATGGATTGATTTTTCTGAGTAACAATATTCAGTGTTAATGTTAATCGATGGAAAATAGCTGCACCACAACAGTTTTATGAAAATAACTGGTAGAAAATTACTTTACACGACGTAGGGTATGGTTAAAAAATTAATAATATATCGTGACGTGCATTTTACTGATGAGAACAAAATATTTAGGCTTTTTAACATTCCTAATTTCACCGGTAGCTGTAAATACAGGTGAAATTTGTCGTTTTTAAAACGCTGACGTTCCGCCTAGTTATTTTATATTCTTCGGTGTCTAGTAGATAACCACAGAGTATATAAAAAATTGTATCCTTCAGAAATGCTTTCAAAATCGATGCATATGTAGTTGCAATTTTTCATATGCAAAAAATGAGTAATAAAAATACTGTCTACTAGTTATCTTATGTACAGGGTATTCACGTATATATTGAGCCCCACCCTCAAGAGTTATTAAGAAAGTTAGAAAAAAAGTGTAAATACAAAATTGGTTTTCCACGTACTATCTTTTGGCTAGGTCGGAAAAAAAATTGCGTGTCGTAAATTTGGGAAAACGAGTTGAACATAATATTTTTAAATGGGACACCCTGTATAATTTTACACGCCTGGGTAAACATTTTTTTCCTGATTTCAAAAATATATATTTTGTTGACATTTGCTGACAGTTTTCGAAATATTCGACAGCGAGTACCATAAAAAAATACAAAAAATATAAAGAACTAAAAATATGTATCGGTAGAAACCAACAGTAATAAAAAATATTTAATGATTTTCGATATTCGTATCGAATATATTTTAATATTTTTTTAATGATTTATTGCAAACATTAAATATTAAAGATTTCGAAAACTGTCAGTGCAAATGTCAAAAAATATATTTTTGAAATCAGGAAAAAAATGTTTACCCAAGCGTGTAAAGGGTGTCCCATTTAAAAATATTATGTTCAATTGGTTTCTTCAAATTTACGACATTCAATTTTTTTTTCGGCCTAGCCAAAAGATAATACGTGAAAAACCAAACAACTTTTGTATTTAAACTTTTTTCCTAACTTTCTTAATAACCCTTGTAGGTAGGGGTCAAAATATACGCGAATACCCTGTACCTACGTATCTGTTTATTAAATATCTGTTTAATTTTCTTATTAGGTAGTTAGTATTATTCTTTAGAAGTAACTTAACTTTTTAGTACTCCCAGTAGTTTGTGGCATATATTAAATGTTATGCAAATTAAGAAAATAATACAAAATTAAAATAACACAATAAATAAATCGATTTTTAATAGCATTATTTTTAGTATTATTTATTGGCTTATTTAACTGTTTACATCTTTTTTTATATAGAGATTAAGCCAAAAAGCTAACTAAAAGATAAATTATTAATGAAATTATCACATAGTATGGTTCAATAAAGTTTTGTATTTCCTTGTTACCTATATGCCGTTGTAATTTAATGTTGGTCGGTGCCTGTTGTACGCAAAGTTGTTGTTTACGACATATCTTCAAAATAATAAGGTTATTCCTGTGCATATCTAGGATAATAGGTAACAAGGAATTACAAAACTTTATGGAACCATAATATTTGATAATTTCCTCAATAATTTTTGGCTTAATTCCTATATAAAGAAAGATGTAAACAAATAAATCAATGTCTATGAAAGAAGAGTAGAATTCTATACCCACCAAGGGGAAGAATGTTTTTTATCTTTCCAAGTAAATAAAAGGTCTGTCGAGCAGTTCAAGCTAAAAATAAAGTTAAATTTCTCAAAAACTTGCCACTCCTCACGAAGTTTGAAATTACAATTTAATATAAATTGTTTAGTCCCGAATCTTCAATATTTTTTCTGTTTATGATATATGGCATTTTTTTAAGTTTGTACTACTTTCGTTGACTTGCGTGGCCGGTGACAACCGGTAAACGTAAATAGATAAGGGACAAGTTAAACTGGTAATAACAATTTATATAAAATAAATGACATACCCACAATATACTAAGACTATATTATTATTGTTCATAAAAAAAAATCTCTGGGGTTAATTAATATTATCCTTTCTATAAGTATTTTCATTTATCCTTTCAAAATGGATTGGTAGTGGCTGGTTATAGACGATATTTAGAATTTTCTATATTATATAATATGTAATGAAAATTATTATTTTTCATTAAAATTTGTATTGTTCTCTATACTTAAAAACAAAGAATAATATGTGTGATGTCAAAAAGTGCTGCGATCTCACATTATATACAGTTCAATAAGCCATTGAAGAACAGTAAGAATATGAATGGTCCAAGCATAGACCCCTGAGGCGTGCCAGGGTTTATTCTACGGAAGTCTGATGAAACGTTTTCTATTGATTATATTATAACCCCTGCGCTTTACAGTAAGCAAGAAAATTTCTTGGTATTTAATTGACTTTTTCGCATTGCAGGAAAAAATTCACATGAAACTCAACATTTCTTCTTAGTTTATACAATTTAATCAATTTGATCTGAAGGGACGGGGTTATTATGAACTTTTTAATTGAATTTCGTAAAATAGTGTAAAATTTCATGCGTGTTGAATGAACCGGTCGTAGGTCGTCATTTTTGGGCAATATTATTCAACAACTTACGACAAAGAAAAATTAGTGCCATATTATCTATTTATAAGTACACTCTACCCCGCGACCGGCTTCTAGGTGTTGGGTATTCGACAGTATTTAAAGTAGTAGGTAGTAGTAGTATTTAATATTTAAATACACCTTGCAAATGAAACATACTTTACACCCGCCTACGCTGGAAACAACATAGAAAGAATCCGCAATCGCGAAACTGCTTGCGAACTTCTCGCACGCACCTCGTAACCCGGCATTACTCGCGATTATGATTATGAATCTGATTATCCTCGGCCAAGAACACGGGTGGGAAACACACACAATTCACCAGGCACTATTGCGCGTCTATCTCGGTGTCCAAACTCCTAAACAAAGACTCCGGCGAGGCGACCTTCTGAAATTTCAATACCAGGGTCATGTTCAATGTCCCCCCGCACACCTCTCTCTCGCTCGCTGTATCTGCGCTCATACCTACCCGCCACCCGATGTGTTTAAAAGTTGCTAAACCGATTTATAACAGTCATAGGAAATGCAATCTCCCGTGACATAAAAAATAGAATGTGTGTGTGTATTGTGAAAAAAGCGCGCAAGGTCTTGGGAGCACGACATGCACGGGACATGTTATAGATGCATTAGATTAATATGTAACATGTATATACGCGAGAAGGGAAATTAAAAATTTAGCGCGGAAATTCGAGCCGGAGAGCACGCGAGAGTCCACCGCGTGGACGAGGTCTCTTCTAGCTAAGTTATCTTACCAGACAACTTAGCTAGAAATGTGAGAATTCGAATGATTGTTGGTCGTCAGTTATAAATGTCAACCCTCCCTTAACTTATCACCTGCGATTTGAGAAAAAAAAAACGTTGAATATAAGAGCTGCGGAGACTAACATAATGTTTCGGTTTTAGTCTATCAAGCTTGAATTTGATGTTTTTTTAATGCAATTGGTTAGTTTTGTTGTTACTAATACATAAGCTTCCAAATATATTCAAATAAATACACAACCTTGCAAGTTTTTGGTAGATTTATTGAAAGAAATTAAAGAAATATGGGTACATAGGTTTATTTTGGAGAAAACCAAGGGCATTTAAATAAAGATGTCCTACAGGAGGTTATATTAGTTGTAGGTGCTTCTAGAGAACATAAAAGTATTATAAAAACATTTTCTACAAAAGAAAACTTAACTTAACTAAAGCATACCTGAATATGGCGATAATTTTCCTTTGTGGTAAGTTCTCGAATAATATTTTGAAAAAATGAAGTGCTACGAGCGATTCTTTTAACACGCACCACATTTACACCATTTTACGAAATTCAATGAACATTTACATCGAGAGCTCTGTCCCTTCAGAGCAAATTGTTTAAATTAAATTTACTGTTTCATGTAAAGCAACCTATTAAATTTGTGACGTGTAACACAAAAATCCCTAAATCGCAGTCGACCAGTACGATTTTTGATTAAAATGTTTGGCCGATTGTGTTTTCAGAGCGACATCTACGTTTCGGTTGGATAAGTTCACACTGACAACTTTTAATTCATCTTTTGACTACTTCATATTACCTCTAACGTAAGGTAATATACGGTGTGTCCAAGATAAAGATGGGATAGTATTGGAATCTTGGAAACGGTAAGAGATACAAAGTTGGTTAAATTATGAAAAAGCTGAGCAGTTTGAATACCTTTTACATGGACTTTGCAAAAATAAGTTATCTTTTTTGATTTCGAAATATTTGGAAAAACATTTTTTTTGAGATATTTGGTTTTTATTTATTTCTGGCGTTATTTTAACAGCTATCAAAAAATAAAAAATACTTTTCCATTGTCACTTTTTGAGCTTAACAATATGGCATTCATCAAGTTTTTGTTCGACGTTTCGTTTCCGAAAAACCATCATCAACTTCTTTTTTTTAATACAGCCCTGTATTTTTAAATAGAAATTTTGATACCATTTTTTATTCTCAGTTCAATGATGTATCACAAGCAATATTTAATTACGTTTTTAGTTTTTTGTTGCCACCATTAAAAATTAACGAGGAGAAACCTCCTGGGTTTAGCTCTTACCGTTTCCAAGATCCTAATGCTATCCCATCTTTATCTTGGACACACTTTATATTATCTCTCCACAAAACTACACCAATTGATGCTGATAAATAAACCTTCTTCAGTGCATGGCAGGCCTAGAAAACCTCATTTCAAGGCCAAAAAGTCGTAAAAAATTTATAATTCCATTCCCGGTAGACTTCCATTCATGTAGCTTTCACGAAACACCCTGTATATTATCCCAGAACGTTCTGTAAAATATCTACCACGTATAATTTCTTTTTTTTTTTATTTTTGGGAGATATCGAAACTCAAAGGCAAAACGAGCACGCGGTATATTATACAACGCACGAAAAGATTGAGCGTATGCAAATTTTTCTGTAACAGTCGACGTCCGTTCGAATCTAAGTAACCTCGTTCATAGACAGCTTGATAGACAGCTTAAATTTTTTAAAATGCGCCTTCGGGCTATCGCCCATCCCATGGACACGCCGTGCGTATGTACGCGTACAGGGTGGCACAAATAAACGTTGGCTTCCGCATCAACAGCTATTTACGAGCTGTGATGTAGAGGCGGATTGTAGAAAGTTGGTAGCTTGGGTGATTGCTCTTGATGTTTGGGGTTCTGACATATTTTGAGACAAAAAAGTTGAAATTTTGAAAATCCGCTGTAACTTTTTTATTTTCAAAAACTTAAGACGCGTAAAAATATCAGCATTGCATCCTTTTGCGATCAGTTTCTTAGTCTGTTGGCTCAGATTCTGATTTTAACGTTGCGGTTGCGTAAAACCACCCTCGACTTTCGTTTTCCTTATGGGCGCCGCTATATTGAATTTTGCACTAGGCGGGAAGAATTATTTTTAGATTTTCAACGATGTAAAGTGACGAAAAAAATCACTAGCATGCTTAAAAGACAATAAATATGATTTACTATTACTTTTGGTAAACACTGCAACACCGCATTATAAAAATTTCCTCTAAGCTATTGGCGATTCCAAAAATTGAATGCGCCCTCTGCATGAAAATATTTGAACCTACTTAATAGGTAATTTTTGGAGGCTTATTGCTGATATAATGATAAATAACACGTATTTGGGTTTGTTTAACGTAATAATTTCGTGGTGCTTGTGATTCTTTGGTATTACAAAGTTAAAAACGACGTGGTTAGTATTTGTACATCTTTATTTTTACATTTTAAAATGGCATTCAAAAGAAATCAGCACAACCCAAACTGCCGTGTTCCTGGGTGTCATTCCACAAAATGTCTCAATAGAAGTGTTTAAGATTGAAAATAGGTAGAAGTTTGGCTCTAGTATAAGAAACTGTTTCTCATTCATTTCTCTAAAAGGCATGTAACAATTTAATAACAGGGAACACGTTTATTTAAACAACATAACCACTTTGTTGCAGTTTGTCTATACTTTTCTATTATTAGTCTTATAAAAGCAGAATATATATTTTAATTTAAACATTATCTAACAAAAAACAAGCACTAATATGGTATCACCATACAATTTATCACACTTATTTTAGTCCAAAATGTAAGTAAACAAAAACTAGGGTACCTGTTTCAACTAAAAAAATTCATATAATTAGCAATCAAGCACTTATGGGACGTTTGACTGCTTTTGCCACTCTTTTTATCCTTTACTTCACCCTAACTAGCACATGAAGTCACTATATTTATGCCAGCTGAATGCTAAATTGCTAGATCATGTGATATGCAATGCAAAATTCTTACTCGTCTTCCTTCATATTTGTTTACAATTTGCAGCGCCCTCATCGGTAATTTGAATCGCCAATTGAATCTTCTCAAAAATTACATAATTTTTTCTCTAATAACATCAAGTTGACGTGAATACATAACAGAATACTTAATTTTTAGTATTTGAAGAGGCTTAAGAATAAATATTAGCCAATAACAAACCATATTCTAATAACAAAATTTATCGTCTTCAAAAAAGATAACTCCAGACGTATAAGTCTCTAATTTTATTATCCTTAAGGGCGTGTTTGCACTCCCTTGTCCAAAGTTGAATTAAACGTATTCAGTGTAAACTTAGGCAACCGAAACATAGATGTCGCACTGAAAATACAATCCGCCAAACAAATTGTAACATTTGGCGATGTCAACGTGACCTTATAGCATATAGAAAACGACAAATAGTGATTCCGCGAGAAAATTTTACCTCAACTTGACGATAACCGGAGTGATCGTTCAGCTGGACCACCTTGTAGGTGCGAGAGCTGCTCGGGACCCAGAAATTACACCAGCGATTTTTACAAAGTGATCGGGCCAGTCGTGGAGTTATTTAAAAGGAGATTTGAAGATTAGATTGTCTTACGTTTTAGGTGGAGGCCTTGAGGAAATACAGTTGAAGCAGTCAGTCAGTGATTTGTTCATTTGTTCTTTGTTGCGATCGATTACGCGCCGGTCACTTCTTGTTTGATACGAGTTTTTTTCCGTGAGAGGTGGTTTGGGGATGTACGTCGGGTTCTTGTTGATTTCCCGGTATTTTGCCGTCGGAAAAACTCAACAAGGGCCAGTCGACAAGCACACGTGATACAGAACGATTTTACGTTCGATTTTTACGAACATTTTCAATACAAATCACGCAAAAGTACGATTTTTCACAACGCACAATGGAACGGTTTTCAAAAATAAAATTATACATTATATTGCATAGTTGTAAATAAGCACTGGGTGTTTTTGGAATGTTTTTCTACTTTTTGACATTTTTTTCTCAACATTCTGGTATTTTCCGTAGCACGCGCTTGCGCAATCATTTATATCAAGTGTTCGATTTCACATTTTTTGTGTATGCCATTCCCTGGGCTGTTTCGCATTCGCTTATCGCGCGCAGATGTTAAATTTTGATTGATATCTTGTTACATAATGTTCATACAAGTAACGAAATACCCCCATATACAAAGATATCAAATGAATATTAATAAGCTTGAAATAATATGAATACTAACTATAATATTACCAACTTAACTGTTGGTACAAATAACTCGAGATCAACAGGTTGATACAACCATTTCCGGCAGATCTTCCCCCTCCCCTAAACTGACTACACAAATACCGGGATATCAAAAATTATCTTGGTCAAGGGTGGTTGTGGAATGTGTTTTGTTGTGTCAGAATCTGTCAAGTCATTGTGCTGAAATTTTCTAATCCAGTTTTTGAATCATGCCTCTTACCACACAGCACACAATTTTCATGATTGAAGCCTATTTTCGAACGGGTGCGCTAGTTGGCAATGGAAATTGGCAATACAGTCAACGTTTGTGTTTGGACAATTTTCGAGAGCACTTCCCAAACGTGGCAATATTACCGGACAATTTTTATGCGTGCCTTACAAATTGTATTGAAGTGTTTCGCGAAATTGGTTGTGTGACTCATAAAAAAGGTGCTGGTAGACCAAGAAGAAGTTGTCAATGACGTTCGTAATTTCGCAACTCCGGTAAATAATTTGCAAGAACTGCAACAAAGAATTGTTCAGCAATGTGCAACCATAACGCCAGAAATGCTGCAAAACGCTTTTCACAGCATGAGGAGGCGCGTCAACTGTGCATCGAACAAAACGGGGGACATTTCCAACAATTACTGTAATTTAGTTTTTCTTGTTACTAAAACCGTTATTTCATAATTTGTAGTTCATTATTGTTTTATAACTGAAATAAATAGGTATGAAATTTGTAGGTTATTGATGATGTCAGTGTGACAGTGACATAATTATTTCAAATTTAAAGTAAGACACACGTTTTAACATTCCACAACCACCCTTGACCAAGATAATTTTTGATATCCCGGTATTACATACCTATTTTAATCCATCAAGAATCGGAAAAGGCTACCACGAAGCTACCCATGATGTTACCTCAGTTTTGTTTTACAACTTTTCGAGTTGTAAAAGATTGTTGTTTCGAGATAATCGATTTTAATGACTTGTTACCGTTTTATAGAGTACCGATCTCATAAACATGAAAACTAAATTTATCTCTTCTGGTGTTGACGCTGGAACCCGAATCCATGTCATCTACACAGACTTTTCAAAAGCGTTTGATAAGCTTGGTCGGGCGACTCTGACAAAAAAAGCTGAAGTGATGGGACGCTGTGCACAAATTTAACGAATTTGTTTCACATTTGTCTTAAAGGCCGCTCCCAATTTGTTCAGTGCCGGGGGAATTTAAATCTGACGCTTTTCTTCGAGCCTCGGGCGTCCCGCAAGGGTCGGTACTTGGACCACTTCTCTACGTCATTTCCATTAATGATATTGCGGATGATATCGACGTACGGTGTCATTCGTATGCCGATGATGTTAAAATATATTTTTGCATCAACTCCTTGTTTCATTAAAAAACTGGTGTAACAACAGGATTCTTCTTAATATTAACAAATCCAACGTAGTATCCTTCTATGGTAAAAAAGCGGTAATACTTTTTGATTATAAGTTGAATCTTAGCAGTATTTTTAAACAAAAAGTCACAATGATCTAAAAACGAAAGCTTAAAATCAAAGAAAATCACTGTCTATAGAAGACATGCAAAAAACGAAAGTAAAAATTAACATCCATTGACCAAGATATCCCTTATTTGCGTTTTACTTGCTTATCCTTTAATTAGTGAGCTTCAGAAGCAAATTTATTCATTCATTTTAATAACAGAATGAACTAAGCATCCATTAACATCCCTATAACCTCTTTCTTTGATGAAAAAACGTAACTGTTTCGAATAAAAACGTGCATCTTCTAAAGTAACAGAGATAATGGCACGCAGTGAAAATGACACGGTTATCTAAACATGCCTCTACACCTGGGCACTCTCTCCGCGTGAGATTTGACATACAGCTTTAAAAAAATCTACTCCTCTAAACTTATTTCATTAATACTAGTATATAAATAGTTGGCAAAGCCGCCATATGAGTGTCAATCACTCCTAAGACCAACCGGAAGACAGCTGTTTCGACATATTGCGCCGCCTCAGTGCCATGCTTAATTCATAATAATTAACATTATATTTTATATTTTTTGGTGTATTTGGAGAATGGATAGGTAAAGGCGGTAAAGACGTTGCTTAGGTAAATTTATAATTAAATAAATATATTATACAATTTATATTTTATTTTATATTGGAACTGGAATAATAATAAATTTCTATAAGCAAGGTAATAAACAAGAAACGAAAACGAAAGTAAAATCGACAGGTAGGTAGCAAATTGAGAATTGACAGTGACATATCTATATATTTAAATATTCTGTGGTGACAGACGGTGTCACCAATTGGAGAAATCTAAAATAAAATACAACTTTTACACAAATTTGCATCAAATCATATAATTAGGGGTTCATAAATATCACAGCAGACGCAGCTTCGTCTAGCATGGCGGTTTATTTTAATATGTACCAGTTTATTATCAGTTTTTTATAAAAAAGTAAGTACTAGATTATTGGCGATTCAGATTACCTATGAGGGCGCTGCAAATAGTAAACAAATATGGAGGAAGACGAGTAAAAATTTTGCATTTCATATCGCATCATCTAGCAATTTAGCATTCAGCTGCCATAAATATAGTGACTTCGTGTGGTAGTTAGGGTGAAATAAAGGATAAAAAGAGTGGTAAAAGCAGTCATACGTCCCATAAGTGCTTCATTGCTAATTATGTTTTTTTTGGGTTAAAACAGGTACCATACTTTTTGTTTGTTTACATTTTGGGCTAAAATAAATGTGATAAACTGTATGGTGATACCATATTAGTGCTTGTTTTTTGTTAAATAATGTTTAAATTAAAATATATTCTGCTTTTATAAGACTAATAATAGAAAAGTATAGACAAACTGCAACAAAGTAGTTATGTTGTGTAAATAAACGTGTTCTCTGTTATTAAATTGTTACATGCCTTTTGGAGAAATGAATGAGAAACAGTTTCTTATTCTAGGGCCAAACTTCTACCTATCTTCAATCTTAAACACTTCTATTGACACATTTTGTGAAGTGACACCTATAAACACGGCAGTTTGTGTTGTGCTGATTTCTTTTGAATGCCATTTTAAAATGTAAAATAAAGATGTACAAATACTAGCCACGTCTTTTTTAACTTTGTAATACCAAAAAGTCACAAGCATCACTACTAAATTATTACGTTAACAAACCCAAATACGTGTTATTTATCATTATATCAACAATAAGCCTCCAAAAATTACTTTTTTAAGAAGGTTAAAATATTTTCATGAAGAGGGCGCATTTATTTTTGGAATCGCCAATTCTAGGTACAACACGTGCTAAGGGGGAGGGAATACGCTAACGCCTATACCCTTTGTTTTGGGATGGACTCCATGTGGCAGTAACCCGTTACGCTTTCCTTGAGGGATACGTACATTTTCGCGAGCGATTTGGCGGGGCTTACAATTCTCAATAATTTAGTTTTATAATTATAGTAAGTATATAGTATAGAAAATGAGGGTTTGTGATATAAAAAAACTTGTTTTAGTAATTTTCGTTTAGAAAGAAAAAGTGGACTCAAAGAATAACGGACATCCAACGGCAGTGTTAAATTTAATTCGGGTGTAAGAGTGCAAGAGTAGGCCGGTTTTTACCCGCAGATTTGACAGAAACATGTACGAGTGCCTTAAGCAATAGATATAAATTGTTTTTAATAAAATAGCAAATAGTAAATTGCTTATCATGAGCTCCCGAGTAAGCCACAAATATGGTATTCGCGTTTTTGGATATACTTAGATGAGTATAAATGTATAAAGATAATGTAGTTTTTATCAAAATGGACATATCTGTTTATTATTCTATATTTAATAGTTTTTGGAACCCTCCAAAAATGATACGCCCAAGGAATCGCCTTTACCGCACCCGTCGCAAGGATTAGCATATTGGCGATTCTAAAAATAAATGCGCCCTCTGCATGAAAATAGTTGAACCTACTTAAAAGATAATTTTTGGAGGTCTATCACTGATATAATGATAATAACACGTATTTGGGTTCGTTTAACGTAATAATTTAGTGGTACTTGTGATTTTTTGGTATTACAAAGTTAAAAACGACGTGGTTAGTATTTGTACGTCTTTATTTTTACATTTTAAAATGGTATTCAAAAGAAATCAGCAGAACACAAACTGCCGTGTTTATGGGTGTCATTCCACCAAATGTGTCAATAGAAGTGTTTAAGATTGAAGATAGGTAGAAGTTTGGCCCTAGTACAAGAAACTGTTTCTCATTCATTTCTGCAAAAGGCATGCAACAATTTAATAACAGGGAACACGTTTATTTACACAACATAACCACTTTGTTGCAGTTTGTCTATACTTTTCTACTATTAGTCTTACAAACGCAGAATATATTTTAATTTAAACATTATTTAACAAAAAACAAGGTACAACAATATGGTATCACCATACAGTTTATCACACCTATTTTAGTCCAAAATGTAAGTAAGGGTACCCGTTTCAACCAAAAAATTCATATAATTAGCAATGAAGCACTTAGGGGACGTATGACTGCTTTTACCACCCTTTTTATCCTTTACTTCACCCTAACTTGCACATGAAGTCACTATATTTATGGCAGTTGAATGCTAAATTGCTAGATGATGTGGTATGAAATGCAAAATTTTACTCGTCTTCCTCCATACTTGTTTACAATTCGCAGCGCCCTCAACGGTAATCCGAATCACCAATTGAAGATGGCTTACTACCTACTATTTTGGGACTCTGGTACACATGTCTGTATTTTGTGTAAATTTTTTGGAATCACCAATGTGGGATTTCTTGTAATTTGCAAACATTTTGGAGTTTTTTGTAATTTTTATTTTCGAGATTTGACGGAAGAAAATAAACACTTCGTCGCCGCCACTGCCTGCCAGCCAGTAATGGGCACGATCACCGTCCAAAAAGTTGTAGGTACACGAAATATGAAATGTAAGATAAACACGGGCAATTCCTCACTATATCCTCCTAGCATGTTTATCCAAGATACAAAAAACAGTTACACCTATACTCCTCGGCGAGCGCCTTTCTCTTCGGCTACCAGAACTTAATTTGCTCTTTGTAAGCCGTAATAGCACGCTTGATTTATTTACTATTCCGATTCATGCATTTTTTTCTGTTTACCGATTGGTCTCGTCACGATCGAATCCATCGAGCGCGAGCTAGCGGACCGTGGAGCGCCGAAAATGACTAATTTATATCACTATACCAAGCACACTCCGAGCCGCTAAATGGGTACAGGTAGCGGAGTAATAGTTTGGCGAAAAAAATGGATTTGTGTTCATGGTTGTGTGAGTCCGCCACTTCACTTGAAACTAAAATAGGATAGTTATTAACACGGCTCATAAATACGCGGCAAAAAGTGTAGGTATTTGCTTCCATTTGCAGATATAATGATTGTTATATTGGAGTTTGATATCAGATTTGGAATCGAGCGTTTCAACACGAGTATCCACTGTTTTATGGCTAGGAGTAAATTGTTCCAACTTAGTTGGAACAATTTACGCAAATATTAGCATTGAAAATGCTTATAGGTTCGCGAAGGTATATGGGTAAGTTTCGATGAAAAGTGTAACAAAGCGATGAGCATGTCACACCGACATGGTTAGGTAGTGGGGGACCGAGTAAAGCGGGCGGCGTCGGCGCATAGTTTGGCATTGCTATTCGTATTGACCATTCCAAAAATGAATGAGACTTATTGCTGATATAATGATAAATAACACCTATTTGGGATTGTTAAACGTAATAATTTAGTGGTGCTTGTGATATTTTGGTATTACAAAGTTAAAAACGACGTGGTTTGTATTTTTACATCTTTATTTTTACATTTTAAAATGGCATTCAAAAGCAATCAGCACAACACAAACTGCCATGTTTATGGGTGCCATTCCACAAAATGTGTCAATGGAAGAGTTTAAGATAGAAGATAGGTAGAAGTTTGGCCTTAGTATAAGAAACTGTTGCTCATTAATTTCTCCAAAAGGCATGTAACAATTTAATAACAGAGAATACGTTTATTTATACACAACATAGCCACTTTGTTGCTGTTTGTCTATACTTTTCTATCATTAGTCTTATAAAAGCAGAATATATTTTAATTTAAACATTATTTAACAAAAAACGAGCACTAATATGGTATCGCCATACAGTTTATCACACTTATTTTAGTCCAAAATTAAGTAAACAAAAACTAGGGTACCTGTTTCAACCCAAAAAATTCATATAATTAGCAATGGAGCACTTATGGGACGTTTGACTACTTTTACCACACTTTTTATCCTTTATTTCACCCTAACTAGCACATGAAGTAACTATATTTATGGCAGCTGAATGCTAAATTGGTAGATGATGTGATATGAAATGCAAAATTTTTACTCGTCTTCCTCCATATTTGTTTACAATTTGCAGCGCCCTCATCGGTAATTTGAATCGCCAATATTGCAAATTGCAAGTCTGAGAATCTGAGTTCTCATGTGAATGTGATATACAAGGTGGCAAAGTCTGTAAGTCGCAAATGGTAAGTTCTCAGATTAGAAGGTAACTTTTGCAAGTTTTCCATAGTTCCAAATTTTCTTAATTCATTTTCAATGCACTCCGATGGTTGCAAGAATATTGGTGTGTCAAGTTTAGGTCGTTGCTATGCCAACGAAAAAATTTCAGCGCATATTTTTTCACTTTTCGGTAAAAAAGCAAAATTATAGTGAATATTTTTTGACGTTTAAGAGACGAGTTTAAAATTGACATTATAATATAGAAACCGCCAGAATGATGTGTCGAATTTTATCTCGAATTTCTACGAAGGATTTTCAATTCTGTAACGAAACATTGTTAATTATAATCTAAATTTAAACATGAAAACACCACAAGTTCTTTATATCTTTCTTTATATAGGAATTAAGCCAAAAAGTTAGCTAAGAGATAAATAATTATTAATGAAATTATCAAATATTACGGTTCAATAAAGTTAATACTATAATATTTTAATATTATTATTAATAATATTTTAAAAATATTTATTTATAATATTTAAAAAATATTTGTTTATAATATTATATATCATATATATACACAGAGCATTTCAATGAAACGAGCCACCCTGAATAACTCTGTTATTGTTTTGTTTCCAGAGGGGGGTCGATTTTTGCTTGGAGGGACTCATATTTTGCTAACAAATTTGACGTAGCAACATGTACCCCCTCCTCCCCTCACAGCACAAATGTCAAAATATTAAATATGGAATAGGGGGTCAAGTGACCCCTCATATGAAAGGTCATTCAATTTTCTTTTCAACCATATAAATCTGTTTGATATTCACTAGTCATTTCGCGACAAAATCCATCAATGACTTTTAGTTAGTAGTAGTAGCTGGTAGTATTAATATTTTTTATTTAAAATACAATTTGAAGCGTCCTGCATTGATCCTTGTACCATAAATATTTCAACTGTAACTGAAAATTGTACTTATCTAATGAAATGTGCAAGATTTTTTTCTTAAATTCGGCCATTTTGAAGCTCGACATTCTGTATATTAATTTTTAATGCCAAATCGGCCACCAATTTAAAACATTTTCAACATAATTTTATTTTCCTGCGAACATTTCTTCACAATCAATAAATAAAGTTTATTTTTCTTTTCATTTTTCATCAGTTTTGAACAATAAATATTTTTCCTAATCATACAAGTTTCCCATTGGCCTAAATATAAAGTATAGGTTTTTAATTAAGCTAGTCAAACTTCTCACTAGACTTTAAATCGACTACAAAGGACTACATTCTAAATAATGGGCCAAATTACAATTAATATTGAAAACACATCAAATTCAATTCGACACTTTAACAACCACTTACAAGTTTTCTATGTACTTTTTAATATAAAACACAAAATAAACTTGCATCCAATAAGTTTACTGGTAAAATTCATCCCAACATTCTAATATTCTGCTTTCCTAATACATGGAAACAGATTTTCTAACTACTGAATATATAAACTAACACAGAATTGTGTATTTTCACCCAAATAAACCAATTTCCTAAGACTTCTGGTCTTATATACTGAAAATTAAGATAGAAAAGCAAAAAACATGCCGCCACCCTTCCAATCGCATAGTAGGCTTTGTTAATGTCCTGTTAATCTGGTTGCCTACCTGTTACACAGCGTTTACGCCCTACGCCAACTAAATCGAAAACAAACTTCCCAGTTCCCAAGTAATTCTTACATCTTTTTATAGGATAGGCTTTTATTACTGGGTAATTTTAGGGCTTTAAGTATTTCCGGTGGATTTGCAATAAGTTAATTACACAAAATTATTACTTTACCTACCTAATTTTAAATTAAATAATGGCAAATTATGCCCAGGAGTAAAGTACCTTTCACCAAGTTTAACTTTTGATTTAAATGAATACAATCGCAACGGATCTGGGGGAAGGGGATCGGCACGTTTAGAAGAGGTGAAAAAATTACATCATTATTTAGATATGCAGTTAATTAGTTGAGCGGACTTCTTTGAAAGTTTTACAATGTAAATAAATATCAAGTACCCGGAAAATATACTCTCTTGTAGGTATTTATAGTAAACATATTGTGTTTATAAATACAATTATTTGAAATATTTTACCTACTACGTAAAACGACTGAGCACTGTCTACTCCAATGTTTATTTACTTGGCAAGATTGTTGACTGAAAAATTGCAACAATACAAGTGGGTATACTTTTAATATAAGGATTCTAAATTAGAGAAATACACACAATAGGGCCACAACAGAAGTAGGACTTATTCTGGAATATAAGATATATAATAATATAGGTAATTATCGTCCACATACACACATAAAGGAATTATATACGATATATACTGCGTATCTTTCGATTCCTTTATCTCATTCACTATCACTTAACTATGAATGATTACCATAAAACATATTCATGTCACTCTAGTAAAGTTTCGCAATTTATCTCTGATGTAAATTGTGTATGTATAATAATAATAACATGGGTAGTGTGTGTTACATATTTTTATCAGTCTGTTTGGGATTGCTGGTGTGTTTATTTTACAAGACGTCCGCATTCGATACAAACATTTTAATATTTAGGTGGTTAGATAAAGAGCAAAGTTGCACTGGAAGTATCAGGAATGTATGACCTTTTTATTTATTTATTTTTTCGCAACGGGCATTATTTTTATTATAGTGTTTATAAAACTGTTGGGATTTTTCTATTGAAAAAAGTCGCTTATTGGCGATTCAGATTACCGATGAGGGCGCTGCAAATTGTAAACAAATATGGAGGAAGTCGAGTAAAAATTTTGCATTTCATACCACTTCATCTAGCAATTTAGTCTTCAACTGCCATAAATATAGTGACTTCGTGTGCTATTTAGGGTAAAATAAAGGATAAAAAGAGTGGTAAAAGCAGTCAAACGTCCCATAAATGCTTCATTGCTAATTATATGAATTTTTTGGGTTGAAACAGGTGCCCTAGTTTTTGTTTACTTACATTTTGGGCTAAAATAAGTGTGGAAAACTGTATGGTGGTCCATATTAGTGCTTGTTTTTTGTTAAATAATGTTTAAATTAAAATATATTCTGTTTTTATAAGACTAATAATAGAATGCCTTTTGAACAAATGAGTGAGAAACAGTTTCTTATACTAGAGCCAAACATCTACCCATCTTCTATCTTAAACACTTCTATTGACACATTTTGTGGAATGACACCCATAAACACACAATGTTGTGCTGATTTCTTTTGAATCCCTTTTTAAAATTTAAAAATAAAGATGTGCAAATACTAACCACATCGTTTTTAACTTTGGAATACCAAAAAATACCAAGCACCACTAAATTACGTTAACAAACCTAAATACGTGTTATTTATCATTAGACATATCAGCCAATAAGCCTCCAAAAATTACCTTTTAAGTAGGTTCAATATTTTCATGCAGAGGGCGCATTCATTTTTGAAAACGTTATATTATATTCCTAATTCAAATAATATGTACAGAGTCTCCCACTTAAAGAACGAAGATTGACCATAATATCGTCTATTCTGTTTCCATCAAATATAGAGAAAATAGTAAGTAATACCTAATATGTGCCGAAATTCAAATATTATAAATCTATTTCGAGTTATTTTGATAAGGCCGAAAAGCCCAAATTCGTTTTTGGGCTCTAAGACTAATGTGATGAATTAGGACACTGTCAAATTCTTCGAGTTGGCTGTGTCAAATTTTGCACATTAAGTTTCGCTCCTATGGAAAAATCTTCAAGTTAACTTTTTCTTGCCACTGGGTTCTTGTATTGATATACCACATAATGTTTAACTCAAAAAATAAGTCTGTAAATAAGTATTCAATATTTATTTACAATAGAAGAAAATTACTGCCATGTTTTGGTTCTTTTTTTAATACCCCGACCTGAAGGGCTGACCGACTTAAATAATAATATGAATAATGCCTATAGCCACAATTTTTGAAGTAATTTGACCACAAACATTTTTATCAGTGTAAAATTTTCTTGACATTGCTGAGGCTCTAACTTCGCCTGATGAAGACCGTAAAAGTAGAGAAACAGTATTTTCAAAACATACAGAAATAATCGGCCCCCGTCCACGTTTTTTTTTAATCACGTATCTATATATAAATGGATTCATAAATAAATTTAACGAAATTTGCTAAAGTGCTCATTATAGATATGTTTATTTGTAATTAAAGTATTATTTTTGCCTTCAAACGATCGCGGAAAAGGTCATGAAAAATATTTTTACTTCATTTTGATAACCACATCCACCAACATGCATTGTAGACATTTTCAACGTGTCCAGAAATCAAGACGACAAAAAAATTACAGAAGCACATCATTTTTAAACACTGCGCAGCTGGATTTTTCATTATTTACCATTCCTACCACTCTACCTACCGTTAAAAGCCCAATTGCGGCGATTTTCACCTGAAGAAGGCTCGCGAAGCCGGAGCGAAACACAGGCCGGACACCAAGCGCCGCCCTCCCTAACCTACATAACTAAAACTATGAAAAAATTACCTTCTCCTCCTGAAAATTTTCACCCACTGATATGGGGGTGGGCGGTGTGGTAGGGGTCGCGCCCCTGTCGTCATCCTGGCCCCTATCCAGCGACCTTGAACTCTCGGACCTCAAGTTCTCCAAATGCGTCTTGTACTCCCTGTACTTGAGGTCGTTAATGTCTCTATTTATATCACTGTGTCTCATATCACCTCCCCCGTCCATCCTCAGTCTCTCCGATAACCTGTCGTTACCGTAACCCCTGTCCATACCCATCCTATCGATATTATTGAGGTTCCTATCTATGAGGTTCCGATCCGAGTTGAGGTTTCTATCCATCAGAGCCCGGTCGTTCATGTAGGAACGATCCTGGGGTTGCGTCAAATTTAGGTTCCTATCTAAGTTAAGATTCCTGTCCAGGTTCTGCGTGAGACTCCTCTCCAAGTTGAGCCGTTCTATACTAAGACTGTGGTCCATGTTCATCCTTTGCTCTTGCATGCTCCTTTCGTTCAACAGCCGCTCCAGACTTCGCTCCTGTTGGATCCGCTCCTGGAGGATCCTATCCGAGTTCAGGCTGAGATTCAGCTCCAACCCGTTCCCCATCTGCCCGGACCGGTCATAGTTCCTGTCCAGGCGGTCCTGGTGGAGGTTCAGGCGGAGGTCCACATTCCTGTCGCCCAGCCGGTCTCCCAGGGAGCGGAGCGTGTCTATGGACCGCTGGAGGTGGCTGTAGTTGGTGTTGTTCTCCAGCAGCATCGGAGGATTGTGGAAATCCAACCCCCCAGAGCGGTAGTCCAGCCTCGACTCCAGTTTAGCGGTTTTCGGGACGGCTCAGGGAATGGAACATAGACACTGGGTTACGAACTATATCGCGCACTTGCACGGTGCCACCGTGTAGCTAAAGTCCGAGCGTGTGAGCGACGCTGCGGCAAAAAACAAAACAAAAACGGCTCAAAAAAGCAACGCTCCGATGGCTAGTAAAAAGTATACTAACAACATGGTATAAAAACGCACGGCCTGCTCAAGCAGGCAGCATCACCACGGCAGACGCCGGCGAGTGGGGGTAATTTTTAGGAGGGGGTAACTATTACGTAACACAATATAACAAGTGAACGTCGTCTGCCTATTCTGCTTAGACGGGCGGAGGGGAGGGGGCCACGCGGGACTCGGACTTTCGGGGAGCTAGGAATGTCCCGAACGCCGTGTCGAGCTCTTTTTTTTTTCGATTTGCGTACAGCGTAAACTAGTTTTTGTGCACGACACGCTCCCGCAGGCCGAAAAAAATATTTTTTACCGGCTTCTGTGTTCAGTTTTTGCACCTTCGGTGGTTTTTCTCGACAAGGGATAATCGCAACGTAATTATGTGGTGTTTACAGTTTTTTTTTTTGGAAGCTTTAAGAACGCTTTATTTAATATAAGCTGTAAGAAAGCTTTATTCCGGGTTCATGTTACATAAATTAATAATTTAATTAATACAATAATTTGCACCGCCATAATTCGGTCATTTTATTTTTTCAACAATAAACTACTAATGCTTTAGATATTTATCACTGCGTATAGGTATTGTTTACATATTTAAGGCAATCATTTAACTTTTCTGAGTGAAGAGTATACTGAAATCTGTAATAGTTCGAAATTACAACTTTAACAAAGTACATATTTATTAAAAAAAAAACTACTTAACTAACTGAATATTTAATACATAAGTTAACACTTGTCTAAAAGTTAGTTATGATATTAAAAGGTCAACACTACTATTATAAAAGGATTGTCTATATTCTTTAACTCACCGACATTAAGCAAACTAGTTTTTGTGCATGGCACGCTCCCACGAGGCGAGAAAATATTTTTTATGAGCTTCTGCATACAGTTTTTGCACCATCGGTGGTTGGAAGGGATAACCACAAACATAATTATGTCGTGTTCACATTTTTTTGTTCTAAGTTCCTACTAAAAGAGCTTTCTATATGCTTAGGTAATCTGGTGGGAAAATGATAGATAAAATATAATTATTAATATATTTATTCTGTAAACTTTGATAATACGTTTATTATTATACGTTTTATATTAAACTAATTCAGTTTCAATTCAAGCCCACTACTACTTTTCTCAAAGCACAGTTTATTGAAAATTGTAGTTTGATATTTTAAACATTCATTATTTTTGTATAGGTGAAATATGCTTTATATTTTGTTCATTATAATTTGTGTAGGTTAGAATATAGATTTGTACCCAAGGATTTAGGTACAACAAAGAGGAAGGAGTTTTTAAAGTGTGCCAAAATTTGTCCGCCGCTTACGCTTAGAGTAATAAAAAAAATTATAAACACTGTTAGATATAAAAGAACTGGGTGACACACCACCACTAGTGGGCTCTAATCACGATTTTTTTTTCATTTGGAGTAGGATATATACTAGTTTTTCTTGTCGATACCGTCAAATAGCTAAAAAAATGTTTTTTTAGTCCCCTCTCTTAGCATCTTCAGCTTATTCACTGCAAATTTGTACATTTCCAGAAGGGATATTCCGTAAGTATATAATTGCTACATTTACGATGTTTTTTTGGCGAAAGTTCCAAGGTTCCTAAATAGAATCAGACCAAATCGATGCCGGAAATCGGTTTTTACTTTAACTTGCCAAAACTATTCGTATCTATAAACTTATTAAAATGATAGAAAACCAACAAAGAAGTGTTTTCGCTAGATCATTAGGATTTTAAGGCTACTCACATTCTATTAGATAAAAAGATATTTAATTGATAGATTTGATTTCCCTTATTATTAATAATTTGGTAATTTAGTTGCAAAGTATATAATGTCAAAGAGCCAAATTATAAAAGCGCTAAGGCATCTGCATAAAAAAACTATTTACCTACTAACTAATAATCATTTTTTATAGATAATTAGGCGCGATAAAAAAATACGGAAATAAATTGGAGTTATAATATAAAGTATTTTATGAAACTGATCAATCATCATTACTCATTACCAAATTTTTGCTTCTTTTTGTCATTCCGATAGGCCTTTATGAATAGTTTTTTTCTGTATGTCAAAGAGTGAAAGATATCAGAGTTATTTGATAACACAGTTATACCTAACCAAAAAAAAAATAAATGATTGAGTAACAAGCATATCAATATTCTCAAAAAAATATATAACATTTTTAATTGACGTTTAGGTTTAGGTAAAAAATTATGTATTTTCTTCGGTTTTCACATTTTTCTGTTTTTTCAGTGTATTATTTTGGGTAGGTAAAACAAGTTTCAAAAACCATCGATTGATGGTATACCTCAGAGGTTTATTTTCATGTTATTTTAATTCCTCCCAAGTAGCACATAAAAAAAAATAATGCCGCAAAAAATAATTTCAGAAAGATATGACGAAACACAGATGGATATACAAATATGAGGCACAATAACTTAAAGGATATAGGATCTAATGCATTTTAGAGGTACCCTACATTTTATGACTATAATTTAGAATTTTGATTGTATACTTACATTGTACTTTGCCTCTTGGCTACCAAATGATCCCATCTATAAAAAATCGACACAGATTCAAAATTTATGGCAAGGCACGGGATATTAATATTTATAATATGCTTATGGTTTTTATTTTCCGCAAAATTAGCCACATACAGGGTGGTCCAATAGTCTGACAAGGTTCCATTGCTTCCATGCCACAATAAAAAATATGAGTAGTTGTATGGGATGCTCTATAAACCGGGGTCATATCAAACTTATGTTTTTTAAATGGAATAACATATTTTTTATTTCATATTTGAATTCGGATTCCTTTTCCGAATTCACTAATATACGGTTTACTAGTATTACACAGAGTAGTTCAGAAAATATGAGCATTTTTATATCCTAATTTCTTAAAGAAAATTAATGCTAGATAATTTTTGGCTCCATTAATAATGCTATATGGTCTCGTTTTACTTTCTATAGAATTCCCTTTAAAATAGCTGCACTTGTATACAGGGCGAATCAAAACTCGCAACCACAGTTTTCTCAATTTGTATAAATGACACTATATTTTATATCATAAAGGTCTCTCACCACTCTTTTTATTCTGTGAAGCATTCCCTATACCTAATTTCAAAGGTTTTTGAGATATTTGAGGTTTTATACTCTAAATATAGAAAGTAAAACTAGACCATATAGTATAATAATGGTTGCAAAAATTATCTAGTATTTATATTCTTAAAAAAAATACGGGGTGCTCAATTCATGGTGATTAAAATACAAAAATGCTCATATCGTCTGAATTACTTGTATAATACTAGTAAACCCCATATTGGCGAATTCGGAAAAATGATCCGAATTCAAATATGAAATAAAAAATGCCATTCCATTTAAAAAAAAACATAAGTTTGATATGGCCCCGGTTTACAGAGCACCCTATATGACTATACATACTTTTAATATGTGCGTCCTCCTAGGCTGTATGAGATCCCAATTTTTTTTTTTGTTTATTACGGCATGGGAGGAATCGAACTCTGTCACAATATTGGGCCACCCTATATAACAACAATCAGCACACATCAATTGAATACAATGGCGCTCGCCGTTCTCACAAGATTTAAAATAAACAATGATTATTTATACAGATTTTTACAAGATAAGCGGGTATTTATGCCAACAAGATATATTTGTGAGAAATATAGAGCTAAAAAATTAAATACAAACCCCAAAATTTATATCCTCATATAAGCATTTTTTAAATCTTTAATTTAATCCAGGGGCGTCGTCAAGAGGGGACAAGAGGCGCCCACACACAGGTTTTTAACAAAAAAATTGCATTTCTCATTTAATATAGGTATAGACATGTAGATGCTTAGACGGTAAACAGTAAATAATAATAAAAAAAAATGATAATTTAATATTCCCAAATAAATTTTATTGCAATTCTGAAGACAAGTACTTACATACTAAATAAAGTAGATACAAAGGTTAAAAGATTTTCGAAATATGAAATTTGAATTAGTTTTAGAACTGCATTTTAAAACACAATAAAAGTTAAATTATTGTATTTCCTTCAAGTCATTCCTAAATAAAATTCCTATAGGTGTTATTTTATTGACAAAAGTAGCTCATCATTGTGTTCCAACAAAATGACAACCTTAATTTGTAAAAATTGCGTTAATGTTTCTAGTTTTGACACGTCTAATTTAATTTTAAATTCAAATTACACATTTAATGTAGTATACTAATATTACAATCGCATAAAACTTTATTTAAGGCTATAAGTAAACAGTGGAAAGCACAAAAACACGAATAAAAAATGTCCAAGTATCAAAACCGTGGTACGCACCTGAACTCTTGCTCAGATGGTGGATGAAATCAGTTAGAGACAGGCAGAGTTTTCAATGGGTAGAACAGAGACACGTTCTATTCACTCGCGGCATGTTGAGCGGCGTTGCCGCTTTTTAAAAAAGGTCCAAGAAATGGGGAAATATAAAATTTGGTCAGTAAAGAAAGGATTTTCGCATTTGACAGAAAAAAAGGGAGACAGCCCTATCAAAACTTTTTAGACCGACTGTAAACTAAATATGTTTTTTCTTATTGGCGATTCGAAAAATGAATGCGCCCTCTGCATGAAAATATTTGAACCTACTTAAAAGGTAATTTTTGGAGGTTTATTGCTGATATAATGATAAATAACACGTATTTGGGTTTGTTTAACGTAAAAATTTAGTAGTGCTTGTGATTTTTTGGTATTACAAAGTTAAAAACGACGTGGTTAGTATTTGTACATCTCAATTTTTTACATTTGTCTATACTTTTCGATTATTAGTCTCATAAAAACAGAATATATTTTAATTTAAACATTATTTAAAAAAAAAAGAAGCACTAATATGGTATCACCATACAGTTTATCACACTTATTTTAGTCCAAAATGTAAGTAAACAAAAACTAGGGTACCCGTTTCAACCCAAAAATTCGTATAATTAGCAATGAAGCACTTATGGGACGTTTGACTGCTTTTACCACTCTTTTTATTCTTTATTGCACCCTAACCAGCACATGAAGTCACTATATTTATGGCAGTTGAATGCTAAATTGCTAGATGATGTGATACAAAATGCAAAATTTTTACTTGTCTTCCTCCATATTTGTTTACAATTTGCAGCGCCCTCATCGGTAATTTGAATCGCCAATACATGCCAGAAAAAGTTAAAATTAAAAAATTGCCGCGCCCACTTTAAAGCGACGCCTATGTATTTCGAAATAATTAGTAATTTATTATTTTGACTGAGAGCGAATTTTCAAGACCTAAAAGTATGAAAATTACGTATTTAGGTACTACTAATTTATTCCAGATGATAATAACGATTTTTTAAAATTTGCTCCTTTTCAAGTAAATCATAGAACAAACGCAATCACATAAAAATTTGTGAAATATCACGTTTCATCACAGTCTGGCAGAGATAAAGACGATTTATTAATAACTATATTTGATAGACATTAGTTTGTAATAAAACATTTTCATTTAGTGAAATATATCAAGAATTCGGCTTAGTTGAAACTGTCACGATACTAAAACTAATAAATATTAAAATAATATTAAACCTCAATTTTCGATTAGTGTTAATGGCTATTATTTAATAAAGTAATAGAAATATGTAAGAAGCTTCAAGATAAAAAATGTCGAAAATTTCAATATGCAAATGACAGGCTTAATTGACTCGTAATAATTACATACAGATACATAATTAGGATTATATTAATAAAATTCCTGTTGCGGAGGACATTTTTTGCGAAAAGAGAAAAAGAAATACATTAAAAGTGAAATTTAGCAATGAAATATTAAATATTAGCAGACTGAAAGAAAGGTTTAATTATAATTAAAACAATTTGGTGTGCACAGATTGCCACATATGAAATAGTCATATAGTTATTACAACATTTGTAACTAAACTATAACCAAACACATTCATATTTTACATACAAATTAATGATACAAATTAAGACATTGTTTTCTTTGTGTGTAATAAATAAATATTATTTCAATTTTAATTTAGTAATTAAAAATCAAATGCTTCGAAACGTTACTAAATCTTTACTAAAAGAACGAATCATATCAACATTGCCTAGTCCTAGTTATTATTAGTGTAAACACTAGATTTGGTATAATAAGTAAACACTTCATTATTATAAACTACCTCTTATCTGACACAAGTTCACGAAATTGTTGGTACAGCAAAACGTCCCAGTTAGGTGGAGGGGTTTTAACGAATCAGAATCCGTAACCGTCATGCGTGACATGTGGTAACTGATAGCTAATATCAAATCAGGTGAACTAATCTCAATTTTGTTGTTAGTAAAAGTTTGGGTATAATTACGTAATGAAATATTCATGCAAATAATGATTTGGTCATAGTTACTAAATGGAAAAATTGGAGAATTATAACACTTTGGTTGAAATAGCGGAATAACAAAATTATTACAGTAAAATAGAGTAAACAAACCATACAACTGATTCAGCTATATATACAAGGTGGTCCTTAATGTCATCTCCATACTGTAGGAGGTAATTCCTTGTCCAATTATATGATCAAGAGTCCAAATAAACGTGCCCCTTTCTACTTCAAATCAACGTGTACCAAGTTTCCAAGTCCCAAGTGAATTTATCAAACCTTTCTCACAGTGTATATGTGCTTTTAATAACTACCGATTGATGATTTTGTGTCTATTTGTTTCTCTAAAGATATACATAATAATATTAATAACATCAAAAATATCTAAAAAGTCTTAATTTATCAAATTTAACAATATTTGGATGGTAAGACCTCCTGCCACACATGTGCCTGAAGATGCCGAAATCAGAAACAGCGTCGTAAATTAGACCGAGGAGGACTGGTACAATTTAAGATTTATTAGTGAAAAAACTGAGAATAGAAATGTTTCACCTATAATATACCTTGTATATTGTATACGTAGGTGTTTCAAAGTAGTTAATGATGATTTTAAAGAAAGGAAACGTTGAATCTAAAACCTCAATATTTCCATCGACTGAGCGGCAAAAAGTTCCTATAGAATTTTGACTTATTTATTCCTTCAGATAAACAAGTTTCCTAACTTCTTTATTATTATTAGCTTATTATATTTATTGACAATATACATAGTTTATATATTATTTTTCGAATAATTTCTAAAAAATATGTCGCTACCGGTAGTTGACTCGGTTATAGAAAGCAGAGAAAAAATCACGTTTTACATGGTTAGAAGTGAGTTCATACAAATAAAAAAAGACTCGCTATTCAAATGGAGATAAATACAATTTAATAAAATGTTTTAATTTAAAAAACGAAAATGCAAATTTAGCAAAGGATCTCTATTTCCAATTGTGGGTATTTACAATTTGAATGTAGTAGTAAATTTAACACAGGGTGGTATGAATAAAAACGAAGTACCTGCTACTACTACAAGTCTATTAGTATATTCTACGTAGTATTTACTTCAAATCGAAGTAGATACTACATTTCGAAGTACTTGCTTCTATTTTACCGGAAATGTTAAAAATAAATAGCATTCTCCTAAACATTATAGTAGCACGTACTACGACTTAAAGTATCTACTTTTTACTGGTAGATACTTCGATTTTAACAACTAAAGTATTTGCTCCGTCACTAGATAAGTTGATATCATAAACAGCTTCACCGTGCGTGCTACAAAGTGATTATTTTAAAAATGGCTCAAATACGTAGAAATAAAATTTATACTGCAAGAAAACACTACGATGTTGATACCCTATACCGTCAAATATTTAGGTAAACAATCAATTTAGAATGTTTTATGTTTATATTTTATATTTTTTATCTAGGTTTAGTAGGGAAAACGTTACTTTCTCGTTACTCGTTACTCTTCTATCACACTTCCTTCATCCGAAGACATTTTAAAGGAGTGTTGATGTTATAAATACATACAAAACTGAAACCGTTTCCCTAAAACTTTTAAACATATCTTATCTCGTTAGCCAGGGCCCGGCGTGAGGCGTATGTGTGACGGAAGTAAGTACTACACATTTCAAAGAATGTACTACACTTGTTAAGTAGATACTTCATAATATGAAGTATATACTTTGTGGTGAAGCATGTTCTATGACAAATAAAGTAGATACTACCGGAAATTAGTAAATCCTTCGTTTTGAAGTAAATACTACGTAGAATATACTATAATACTTGTAGTAGTAGCAGGTACTTCGTTTTTATTCATACCACTCAATGTTTTATACCGGGATATCAAAAATTATCTTGGTCAAGGGTGGTTGTGGAACGTAAAACGTGTGTCTTACTTTAAATTTTAAATAATTATGTCACTGTCACACTGACATCATCAATAACCTACAAATTTCATACCTATTTATTTCAGTTGTAAAACAATAATGAACTACAAATTATGAAATAACGGTTTTAGTAACAAGAAAAACTAAATTACAGTCATTGTTGGAAATGTCCCCCGTTTTGTTTGATGCACCAGTTGACACGGAACCACGCTTCGTCAGAAAAAAAAGTTAAGTCCAGAAGATCGTCATTCATTAAATTATTGACCAACCAATGGCAGTAAGCAAGGCGTCTGGGGTGGTCTGCGGGCAGAAGAGCTTGATGTGCTTGCATCTTATATGGATGCATGTTCAAGTCTTTCTTTAAAATCTTATGACATGTTCCATAAGAAAGTCCAATTTCCTGAGAAAGACGTTTCAAAGGTTTTGCAGGCTCCTCTTCCATACGTTGACGAAGGTCATTGACAACTTCTTCTGTACGAACTCTCGGTCTACCAGCACCTTTTTTATGAGTCACACAACCAGTTTCGCGAAACACTTCGGTAATATTGCCACGTTTGGGAAGTGCTCTCGAAAATTGTCCAAACAAAAACGTTGACTGTATTGCCAATTTCCATTAACTAGCGCACCCGTTCGAAAATAGGCTCAAATCATGAAAATTTTGTGCTGTGTGGTAAGAGGCATGATTCAAAAACTGGATTAGAAAATTTCAGCACAATGACTTGACAGATTCTGACACAACAAAACATATTAAAAAATTTAAAGTAAGACACACGTTTTACATTCCATAACCACCCTTGACCAAGATAATTTTTGATATCCCGGTACAAACGTATTGGATTTTAAGGTACCCAGAAAAGCTACAACTTGTACAATTTAAGATTCGTCGGTAAAAAAAATTGAGAATAGAGTTTATTCTACAATATACCTGGTATACATAAAAAAAACAGGAAAGTGTATAGGTACATTACGTGTTTCAAAGTGATTAATGAAGTTTTTAAAGAAATGAGACGCTGGATCTAAAACCTTATTCCCATATGACCGAGCGGCAAAAAGTTCCTACATAATTTTGACTGGTCCTATTCCTGCACCTAAACAAGTTTCCTAAACATCTTTATTATTATTTGCTTATTATATTTATTGATACATCGGCCCACAACTTGTTAAATTAAAGCTCCGCGAAATAAATTTCTAGTTGCTAATTAGAATCACGTCTTCTCCGAGGCTAACAGGTTCTATTTATACCACCCATTTTATTCGCAAATCTGGCTCGTAACTTTTCCAAAATATTTTGAATTTACGTCCAGTCGTGGCACTCTGACCTTTCGTATTCGTTTTATGTTTCACCCAACTCCGTATTGCAACAAAAAATTATAATTTGATGAACTGCGACGTTCGCCTACGTAGATTAGGATCATAGATCACTAGACTAGGTGTAATCAATATCTCCTTATGAGGCTCCATCTTGACTAGGGCTCGGAATTTTTTAAATTTAAGTATTCGAGTTTGGTATTTTATTCGAATATTCGAATAATTCGGATATTTGAATAGTCGAAATCGAATATTTGAATAGTCGAATTCGACTATTTGAATAGTTGACTTCGACTATTCGATTATTTGAATAGTCGAATATTCGAATCATCTATTATATTATTAGTCGAGTATTCGAATAGTCGAATAGTCGTCTATTTAAATACCGAAAAAGTTGTTTTATAGTTTAAAAAAGTCGTTTTAAAATTTAAAACGACTTTTATACGACTCCTACAATATATTTAAAATTTAAATATCTATATTTAGAATAAATAGTGCATTGTGTTGAACAGAGTGCATGAAAACTCCGAAAAAATGACTCTCAAAATCAAAATATTTTTGAAAATAAATTTTTTAAATCGGCAAATTTAAAGAGGGGTAAATTTAAATTGTGAACAAAAAACCTTATATTTTTTTGTATGATAAACACGAATATTCGAACATTTGAATAGTCGAATAGTTAAATAAATGGTCAATTAGTCAAATATTCGAATAGTCGAATTTTCTAACTAACAAAAAATTCGAATTTAGAATAGTCGAATATTCGAATTATTCGAATACAATTCCGAGCTCTAGTACCGAGGCAAACTTTAGAAAAGTTAGCCCCAAAAAACCACTTTATAATATACAATAAAAATTAAACGAAAATTGGAAAATTGAAAATAGGCAAATATGCTAAGAATAAATAAGGAAAATCCAATAACAACCATTACCATTCCATACATTCAAGAGATAACAACACAAAATTAATTAATAATGATCAAAATTAAAAAAATTGTATTTACTGAATTCCTTGGGATTGTGGTAAATATTATATTGGTAAAACATCTAGACTTTTAGACCGTTACAAATAAGGATCAACAAGATTAACCAACAAGAACGAAAGAAAATTAAAAGAAAGTGCTTTTATTAAACTTATTGGTGGTGATAACTGCATCTCGTATAGAAAACAATATTTTTGGATCAAACCCTCTTCTCCAGAAAGATGTTACAAGAGGGAAATTAATAACAACATAGTGATCAGTGATCATAGTGATGAGTTTTGAATTAAAAATTTTACTGAGGAAGAGTCGAGAATCGACTGGAAACGTTTAGTATAAAGCTAGTTATAAATGTTTTTAACATTTTTATTCAGCATATATTTTGTATTTAAACATAATTCCAAATATTACAGAATTTTGTATCAAACTAAAAAAGCACCGATAAAATTTCGTTAATTTTTCATACATTTATGTTTATTGCATATTATACCTACAGTGGTTCTTTTGGCCAGTTCCTCTTAGTTTTACAGTTACCCCTAAGTTCTCATTTTTTTATTGTTTTATATAAAGTAAATAAATGAATAAATTTATAATAACTTCATTTGTGTGATTATTTTGGTCCTTTTCTTGTTTAAATTTTTTTGACACGCAATACCTAACTGATTTTAGTACAGAGTGAGCATATGGATTTAACTCTCTTCCTGGTGAATATTGTCGCTGTATCTTTTTTACAATAAAAAAGACGGGGTTTTAAGCCACGTACTGATTTTTGAACACACATATTTGCCCACCCCGTACAATTTTTAATATAGGTAACAAAAAAATGGTGCTAGTAATAATAAAATATCCTCTACTCCTAAATTGAAGGAAGTCAGTGAAGTTTAAAAAGTATCAGTATCAGTATTGCACCCAACGTCTGAAGTCTTCCAGTTGGGTCAGATTGCCCAATTTCTGCCGCCGCCTTAAAAACCCCATAATATTAAAATAAAATAATCAAAGCCGACTTTACAGCGCGCAACCCTGTTTCCTTTAACCCTTTCCCTGGGCAATTAGGCCCTAATAAAATTACGCCGATATAAAAATAACCCTTTCCTCGGCCCATGCATCCTCAGTTTATGCAACCAAATCATGTCTCATTTACTCCCACCGATATTGCCCAAATATTATCCATAAACACGGAAGTTTTTTTTCTGAAAGGGTCCTTTATGGCTTTTTGGCTTCTGAATGCTTTTACGATCGCCTTTTGTCGGCAAAAAATCGTCGGCGATCGCCTACAAATAAGGAGCAGTAAAGATCTTGGATGGATTTCGGGAACTCCGTAACCCTTTTTTTTGGCTGTAAAATCGTACCTTACGGTACCACTTATACAACATTGCGTAAAAAAATGCCACAAAAAATGTGTCAGTAGACACTCCGAGATGAATTGGATCAGTTAAGCGTTACGAAAAATATATTATGTTTGGAAAAGGGACACTGGTTGGTCCGTGTCCAAACACTGTTATTACTTTTGAGAAACTAGGTGAAAAAAAATTGATTTACAACTCCAAACAGGGGACAAATACTTTAAAATAGCTCTAGAATTATTCTTCAACGACTAAGGAAATTTTTCTTGTACAGGGTGGTTCAAATTGGTATCTTTTCGAGGGTTACCAATAGCACAAACCGCGTCTCTCTATCTCTTACCGTTTTTGATCTACAGGGCGTTTCTCGATTTTTGGCATAACCGACTGATGCCCTTTTCTCAGTTCCCTTTCAAGACATATTTTTCAGGCACTTTTAGACATACATTCGACGGCATAAAAATAAATTTGATTTATAATTTTCGTTTGCTTATTTTGATCACAACTTGTGTTTTTTTAAATGCAACACACTGTATTTTATTACTTTGAAATCTTAAATGGGAATCTATATTTTTTATTACAGATTCGGATTCTACGGCAAAAAATACGTAGGATTACCCGTAGAAACCGAAACTGCAATAAAAAATATAGGTTCCTATATAAGGTTTCAAAGTTACCCCCATCCCATCTACAAGGAGGGGTTTGTACCTATATGTAGTACATTTTTTCTGCAGATTAAAAGATGCAAACGGGTTCGATGACGGCAATTGCATTGGCACCAAATTTGCCGCTAGAGCTAGAATTGTCGACAGACGACAAGATGACATACAAGCAAAAATTAGTTGAATAGAGCCTTGAATATTTGTGGTATTAATAAAATGCCAAACTTGTGGTAAGTCACTGTAAAATTATTTCGGCACCGAATTCCACACGTATAAACCAGTGTAAACTAGTACATAAACTAACGTTCTGTGATCTAGCCAAACTTATAAGTTTAGTTACTTATAAACTTATGACTTATCATAAGTTTATAAGTAACTAAACTTATAAGTTTGGCTAGTTCACAGAACGTTAGTTTATGTACTAGTTTACACTGATTTATACGTGTGGAATTCGGTGCCAAAATAATTTTACAGTGACTTAAGATACTTCACAGCGACAGTAAACATATTTTCTGGCACTTGACAGTTACTTTATAGCAGTTGTAGAGTATGGTTATTGGCGGTAAAGATTACTTTAGAATGCTTAAACAAATTTCTATAAAAGTTGTAGAACCACTTTATAATGACAGCATAGTAATTTTCTGTAACAGTCGAATCATTTTCCACGGCTTGCAAGTTACATTATAGCGACAATAGTGCTACTTTTCAGCAGTAGCAATGGCCACTTTACAATAATAGCAATTTTACTTTAGAGGGGCTAAAATGAAGGTCTTTATAAAGTAAGTTTACTGGAGCAATAAAGTCTTGACAGCATAATGAATTTTACTGCTGCTGCAAAGAGTTATACTGGCGCCTATGTTATTATAGATTTCTGCTACTATAGCATTTTTTTTTGTTTTCATGGTGAAGAAATTTTCTCAGTGTAGTAAAGTAAGTTTACTGGAGCAGTAAAGTCTTGACAGCATAATGAATTTTACTGCTACTGCAAAGGGTTACACTGGCGCCTATGTTATTATAGTTTTCTGCTACTATAGCATTTTTTTTGTTTTCATGGTGAAGAAATTTTCTCAGTGTAGTAAAGTAAGTTTACTGGAGCAGTAAGGTTTTGACAGCATAATGAATTTTACTGCTACTGCAAAGAGGTACACTGGCGCCTATGTTATTATAGTTTTCTGCTACTAAGCATTTTTTTTGTTTTGATGGTGAAGAAATTTTCTCAGTGTAGTCTCAGTGGTTTTGTTTTCCGGATGGAAACAAAATCTTTGCCCGCGCAGTACACGTGCAATATTTATTCTGAATTTGTTAGACTTGCTCCGTTTTACAGGCGGCGTATTCTCAGAAGAACTTTTAATGAACCACAGAAATTTAACGGCCCGCATTCGCATTCAAAAGACAAAAAAACCACGCCATCCATCTCTGACACAACATATTTATAATTAAAACAATAATCAGCATTTTCACACATACGATTTTCATAATAACCAACCCTTTCGTTCAATATTTAACCTATTTAACCAATTTACCCTTCGAACAATAGCGCATCGTCCCGACGTGACAAATACCGGGCCTTAGTACGCGTCAAATTATTTTCTCATAGCACGGCACTAATTTGACAAATCACGTCTTGGCAGAAACCGTACCCCCTAATCGATTTTTTATTTTAATGGCAAAACCCCCGAAAAAAATCGTTCATGACTGATTAGAACGGCTAACGACCCAGTCAATCCAGTAGGCTAGATGCGAATATTTAAACAGTTGACAGCTAGCTACGCACAGCCTGCTTTTTTCTCACGCGGCTATGCAAATCCGGCCACCACGATTCGGTTGCCGCTCGGAGATGCAGCGCCGTCTAGATTATGCAACTCATGCCCTACTGTGATCTGCAAGTGGTACGCCGGTCCCCCTATTTAAATAAAATCGCCCAGGCAAATTTAAAGGTGATACTCACTGAATTAAGTGCAGAACTTTGGGTGACCGTGCCGGTTCTTGGTCAGATTTTTCAATGGGACCATTTGAATTCGACTGCTGGGTCCCTTAGAGCTTTCACGGGTACGTGTGTGAGGTTATAGGAACGGTCACAGTCCGACGTGGGTGACCAGAGGTCAAACGAGGGGATTTTTATTTTTAAATCTGTTTGTCGGAGAGTTTTTTCCGTTAGGATGTTTTTTGGGGTGCCAAAAAGGGAATTCTAACGTATTTTTTGTACGGTTTTTTGTCCGTTGGGGCACGTGGCTTCTGGGCTCCGATTCTTTTTTGTTAACTTGTGTCAATTATGTGGTTATTGTCCGGTGGCACGTTTAGGTGATAATAGCTTTGTTTGGTGCGGTTTAAATATAATCTGGATTATCCAAATACCCCAACGCATAATGTGGGCCAAAGAAATACACAAAGCTACTGTTTAAATACTTTTTTTTTGTATAGGTAGCCAAATACTTACAGTTTTAAACATAGTTTACAGAATACACATGACACTTCGTATTTATAAACCAATTTTTTAATTTTTTACGATTATTTCTTTGTTTATGTATTATTTATTTCTATCAAATTGTTTTCACTTCGACAATCTATTATGGGACAAAATAAATTACATATTTTTGTATAGCTAAAACTTGTAATACCTAAATCACTAAGTATCACTTTTGAGAAATAATTGTTGTGTTCACAAATTTAGCACTAGGATTAAGTTTGTAAATGTTTTGTAGATAATTTTGTCATTTTTGTAGGCGGAAGACGTATTTCGCACCGACGACGGCAAAGCAGCCAGGAACTGCGCATTTTCTGGCGGCTGACATAGTTTACAGGATACACATGACACTTCGTATTTATAAACCAATTTTTTAATGTTTTACGATTATTTCTTTGTCTATCTATTACTTATTTTTATCAAATTCTTCTCACATCGACAATCTATTACGGTACAAAATAAATTACATATTCTTGTATAGCTAAATTTATTAAAACTTGTAATAAATCACTAGGTAAGTATCACTTTTCAGAAATAACTGTTCATAAATTTAGCACTACGATTAAGTTTGTAAATACTTTGAAGATAATTTTGTCATCTTTGTAGGCGGAAGACGTATTTCGCACCGACGACGGCAAAGCAGCCAGAAACTGCGGTTTGCGAATGCCATGACGGCCACCAGGCGCAGCACTTGCTGTCCAGTGGCAGGATTGCAAACTACAAATCTTATTTTAACCATTCACAGTTCACAAATTTCATTTTTCAAGAACTGCAGGGTTATTACACTAATCTTTAAGACGTCTGAAGTATGGGCTTTTGGACATAACTATGTCTTATAGTTAACTTCACGCCGATTTTCTAGTCACATCCGATATTTTGGAATTATACTAATGACTTTGTCTACAAATTGGTCTAAAATGCGAGACATTTCTTTAGCTCCTACTTTAAGCCACCTCCGAAGGTGCCCTAAACTAGTTTAAGACCGTGCCGTACATTGTGTCAGACATAATTGTTTTCTGTATTTTTACATACTTAGAGTAAAATATGGCTTTTGTGCCTCATTTGCTATTTTTTGTTGAACACGAAAGGCGAAGGTATGATATAAGGGAATTAAACGTGGAGACATTTAAGAGACAACAATAATCCTTTGGTGAGGGCCTTAGAATTTCAGCGCCTTTTTCATGTAGACAAAGACAGTGCACGATATTTAATAAATAGATTGACCCCCGCTTCGGGTTTACAGATCTGATGGATTAGATCCACAAGTAAAGGCGAGTAAAATAAATGAAGCTAAAATTTCTTAATGAGTAATATAATATGTAAAATATAGATTTTACTAACCATTCGATTTCTGTCTCATGGATGTTACCAAAGGGTTGTGGGGCAAGGATTTTGTGATTCCATTTTCAATTCAGTTCAAAAATATACACTCAAACACTGGTTTATAACTTGTTTTTCTTTTTGAATGCACAAATTTTAAGGTTAGATTCCTTTTAAACTGTGGTTAGATTATGTTTTCTTCCTCCTCTTCCAACTAAAAATATGAATGACTGCGAAGTTGCCATATTGTGGGGGCTAACACTTCTTTAAGTCCATGTTAATTATAGACGGTCTTAAAGGAGTAATAGTGTAATACAAGGAGTCTATAATTTTGGTGGCTTAAAATGAATTAGCCTGTCTTTTGTCTTCAGTTTAAGAAAATTAGTGTAATAACCCCGCAGCAGTTCATTTTACTGTTTAAGAAAGCTGTTTGTCTTTCGAAAATGCTGATACATCTTTCTTACGGTCTAAAATATTTTATTCTTAATATTAAAAATCAATAACACACACGATATAATTTATTATTAATGTAATTAATGTATTTTTATTACTGCCACCGGTAATAATTCAAAACACCTTTTCATTAAATACTTTACCGTTACAACGAATTAAATTTGCTTTAGAATGAACAAATCCTGATTTTTTCTGCAAAAATTCACGAATATTAATTTGATTACCTGCAAAAAAAAATTTTTTTTCCACGCTAAAATTTATCAACACTTATTTGTGATTTATTATTATTGCGTAAATATCTGTATACGTGCAATACGAATATTTATTCAGAAACACACACGTAGATACCAAATTTTACGACTACAGTGTTGGGTGTTTGCATCAACAGTCCTAACGTCTTTTTTGTTAAGTAACTCTTATAAATATGTTAATATATGCAGTTTTACTAGTCAGTCTATTAATTGTGGTGCCACTGTCCTCCGGCAATGTGACGCAAAACTTCAAGGTTATATTTCTGAAAATCTAGCTGCAACTAACAGGCCTCCTATTGGACACTTTTTCTTCCTCGATCTCGGCTTGATGATTAAATTAATAATTATAATAGTTTATGATTCATCGTTAATTTATTTCGGCATTACAGGAACAACTTGTTTGTAAAATACAATTGAATAAAGTCATCTACAGGGTCATTCTCGGTGACCGGCCGTTGGACGTATCTCCGAAACTAATAGGGATACAAATTTGAAATTTTGACAGATGCCATTTTGGCAGGAGATCTATTTTTTTTTTATAAATATCTTCGGTTGTTTTCTACTTTCGGTTATACCGGAAGTATATCTGATCTTGCTTATTTTAAATGAAACGCCCTATACATTTTTGCATTCCCGAAATTAGCATAAAATTCAGAGTCAAAAATATGTAACATACCCTATTGGCGATTCAAATTACCGATGAGGGCGCTGCAAATTGTAAACAAATATGGACGAAGACGAGTACAAATTTTGCATGTCATATTACATCATCTAGCAATTTAGCATTCATCTGCCATAAATATAGTGACTTCATGTGCTAGTTAGAGTGAAATAAAGGATGAAAAGAGTGGTAAAAGCAGTCAACATCTCATAAGTGCTTCATTGCTAATTATATGAATTTTTTGGGTTGAAACAGGTACCCTAGTATTTGTTTACTTACATTTTGGACTAAAATAAGTGTGATAAACTGTATGGTAATACCATATTAGTGCTTGTTTTTTGTTAAATAATGTTTAAATTAAAATATATTCTGTTTTTATAAGACTAATAATAGAAAAATATAGATGAACTGCAACAAAGTGGTTATGTTGTGTAAATAAACGTGTTCCCTGTTAATAAATTGTTACATGCCTTTAGGAGAAATGAGTGAGAAACAGTTTCTTATACTAGGGCCAAACTTCTACCTATCTTCAATCTTAAACACTTCTATTGACACGTTTTGTGGAATGACACCCATAAACACGGCAGTTTGTGTTGTGCTGATTTCTTTTGAATGTCATTTTAAAATGTAAAAATAAAGATATACAAATACTAATCACGTCGTTTTTAACATTGTAATACCAAAAAATCACAAGCACCACTAAATTATTACGTTAAACAAACCCAAATACGTGTTATTTATCATTATATCAGCAATAAGCCTCCAAAAAAATGCCTTTTTAAGTAGGTTCAAATATTTTCAAGCAGAGGGCGCATTCATTTTTGAAATCGCCAATAGCTAAACCCAGCCGTTTCGGAGATGTTTGACATTTTATAAAAAAAAATTATTTGACAAATGCGAAGGTTTGCGAGAAGCCTTATAATTTTTTTTACGTTTACTATAGGTTTATTTGGTTCTTATGGCTAAAGGAAACAGCCTAATTTATGCTACACTTTAGAGTAAAGATAAATTTATATACAGTGCTATACCAAATCTTTTATATCTCCCGTTAAATTTTGGGAAATTCAAGTAGTGAAAACTTTTTTAAGTCAAATGGAACACCCTGTATTGTATTTGTATCATATTATTTAGAATTAAAATCTCTCTCTTCCAGTATATTCTTTGAAGGGGTTAAAACTACAACTTCTTCAGATATCTCTATTTTCTTCAATTTTATAAAATTGTTCACAGAAATTGATACTAAATTAGCCACGATTATACTAAAAAAAATGCAGGGTGTTAGTTAAACATGCGGCAAAAATTCAAGAGGTTATTCCTTGGACTATTCTAAGGATATTTTATCCTTTGATGATTTTTGAAAAAGCGCTTTGTTGCGAAGATAAAGGGCGAAAAAAATTTTCAACAAATAACCAATTTATTATTAAAAATTCCATGTACCATTTCTGAACCTACAAGAATTGTTCAAAATGGCTACCTCCAGCTCGGATGCAACCATCCAATCTTCTCATAGACTCCCGAACTCTTTCAAAAACACCAGGGTCGTTTCTTATTGAGTTACACCCAGCAATTATCCGATCTCTTAATTCGTCCACATCTTCCACTGGCCTAGTATAAACTAATAACTTTAGATGGCCTCATAGGAAATAATCCAGGGGGTTTAAGTCCGGGGATCGAGCAGGCCATACGTGAGGTCCACCTCGACCAATCCAGCGATCTTTGTATATTGCTGTTAAAAACTCTCGAGCAACTACACTAAAATTAGTGTCAGTAAAATAAAATCCATGTCAGCCATCTCGGCATTCGTATAGCGAGCCATGATAGAGGACTTCACTAACAACCGTTTACACGTCAACTAGCCAAACGTCAATCAATCTTAACAAATGCGACACATGCAAACTACAAAAACACAACATACAAAATAATCACTCCGAAGTATCACGGGATGTTGGTAAGAAAAAACAACTCCTTTTTCTTACATGTCTTTTACTTGATACGTCCAGTGTAGTACGCCATACTTTTATTTCACCTACATTAATAATGTGAAAAATACCAAAATTGGATTTGTTGAAAATTTTTTTCGCCCTATATCTTCGCAACAAAGCGCTTTTTCAAAAATCATCAAAGGATAAAATATCCTTAGAAGAGTCCAAGGAATAACCTCTTGAATTTTTGCCACATGTTTAACTAACACCCTGTATATTGCGTCATTCGATCGCGACACCCCTGTCTTTTGCCCTTGAACGAAAACTCCTAACTTGATCCTGATAAACATTTTCAATGTTTAAAACACTCTCATATATGATATATCATCCGACAGAAGTCATATCCCGCCGCTTGTTCGACTTTCCGCCACCCGTAGCGCTAGTTACACTAGCTTGCGATGTTTTTTGAGACTCCTTGAGAGTCTCAGTAACTTGTCAACCAGCGTTTATTGCATTGGAGAAAATTATACACACGCCAATATTGGAAGTCACACTTTCCAACATTTTGCGAAGAAATCGAAGGTTAGGCTAAATTATTTTCAAACAGAGCGACCTTGATAACCGTTCGATCGGGTTCCAAGGGATACTGACCTTAAAAGTTTTTTGTTAGTTGCTTGTATCGACGCTGCTTACGTTCATGTGTTCATGATTGGCAACAAAAGAGACATATATTTGGATATATCGATCGGGCGTCTATTTCGTAGTTATTTAGACCATATAGCAACAGAAGACTCGACTATTAAATTTCGTCAATAGTGAGGTAGGTAGGTATTGCGTCCCTGTCCGACTGTGTGCTTCAATCAGATGCATTTCAGAAAGATTTATTATCTTGCCAGTAAATTTTAATTTAAATACCGATGAGGGCGCTGCAAATTGTTAACAAATATGGAGGAAGACGAGTAAAAATTTTGCATTTCATATCACATCATCTAGCAATTTAGGCAATTTAGCATTCAACTGCCATAAATATAGTGACTTCATGTGCTAGTTAGGGTGAAATAAAGGATAAAAAGAGTGGTAAAAGCAGTCAAACGTCCCATAAGTGCTTCATTGCTAATTATATAAATTTTTTGGGTTGAAATAGGTACCCTAGTTTTTGTTTACTTACATTTTGGACTAAAATAAGTGTGATAAACTGTATGGTGCTATACTAGTGCTTGTTTTTTGTTAAATAATGTTTAAATTAAAATATATTCTGTTTTTATAAGACTAATAATAGAAAAGTATAATAGACAAAACTGCAACAAAGTGGTTATGTTGCGTAAATAAACGTGTTCCATGTTATTAAATTGTTACATGCCTTTTGGGGAAATGAGTGAGAAACAGTTTCTTATACTAGGGCCAAACTTCTACCTATCTTCAATCTTAAACACTTCTATTGACACATTTTGTGGAATGACACCCATAAACACGGCAGTTTGTGTTGTGCTGAGTTCTTTTAAATGCCATTTTAAAATGTAAAAATAAAGATTTACAAATATTAACCACATCGTTTTTAACATTGTAATACCAAAAAATCACAAGCACCACTAAATTATTACGTTAAACAAACCCAAATACGTGTTATTTATCATTATATCAGCAATAAGCCTCCAAAAAATTACCTTTTAAGTAGGTTCAAATATTTTCATGCAGAGGGCGCAATTCATTTTTGGAATCGCCAATAGAAATTAAGCCAAAAAGTTAATTATGATATAAATTATTAATGAAATTATCAAATATTATGGTTCAATAGTGTTTCATTTTCCTTGTTACCTATAACTTAGGTACGCAAAGGAATAACGATATTATTTTGATGAAGATATTTGCCGAAAACAACTACTTTGCGTGCTATATGAACCCCCCCAACATTGACTTACAATTTACATTTATCTTTAATACATTTTTTTTAAATACTTATCGTAAATTAGGCCTAGGAGGATTGCTACAATTTCAGTTTTGCCAGTAAAAAAATTAATTTTTTCATTAAAATTCAATACAAAAGGTGCATATTGCACGTAAAGTAGTTGTTTTCGACATATCTTAAAAATAATAATGTTATTCCTTTGCATATCTAGGATAATAGGTAACGAGGAAATACAAAACTTTATTGAACCATAATATTTGATAATGGGGTGTTTTCCTATTCTTTTTTTACATCGGCAATGGAAAGTAGTTGGAAAAAAAAGAGATACGTATTTCTGGAATTTTAATATTGGGTTCATTTAAGTCCATAAATTATTTTTTTTGTGCGCGATATCTATGTGACGTCACTAAGCGAAAATTCAAAATTTGCGCCATTTTTTAGTGATTTCTAGGATATTTTCATTTGTGTGGTTGGTGTCACTGCGTGACAACTTTACTTTTGTTTATGTTTGAATTGTTTGGTTAGGGTAAACATCATGGTAAGCATGAGACATTGTTTTTAGTTTATATTTTTACCTGCGAATTGTTGTCTCTGCCTGTGATTGATTACAAGTGTATTTATTAGTAATAGAAAAACATCGTAATTTGTAAAGGTAATTTTTGAATATATTTAATCGACTTTGCAGTAATACTGTTAAGTTAAATATTAACCTTACATTTTTCATACCTTTTATTTCTGAAAGGATCTATAGGATCTTTATCATAAAAGAATCTATAACCGGTAAATTGTCGGACTTTGCCACCTTGCTCCATGTTTAATAAAAGTTTACAAGAAAACAACAATACAACACGTCAAGTTGTTAAGCCAAACACAAACAAGAAATTTCAAATGTCAATTATCGAAATGTCGACTGTCGTTTGTCGTCGTCAAACTGACACTAGCCACATATTATCAGTGTGGCCTCTTTATAGATACATATTCCCTAGTTTTCGCTTAGTGACGTCACGAATATAGAATCAAATTTCAAAATTGAATTAAAAATTTTCTACCGATTCAATCTTAATAATTTTTATACTAATAAATATAAAAAATATATATTTTATAAAAATACAGGTTTCCACTTTCATTTCGATTGAAGGAAAATACCCCATTTCATTAATAATTTATCTCTTATTAACTCTTAGTTAATTAGGTTAATCTTACTTAATAATCTCTTAGTTAACTTTTTGGCTTAATTCGTATATTATAAAGAAAGACATAAACAGTTAAATAAGCCAATAAATAATATTAAAAATATTCTATAAATAACATTTGGCGTATTAAAATAAACTTTCATCTATTATCAGCTCCAAGACCCTGTATAAGGAAAGAAAGCTGCTTAGGGAAATTCCGAAGTTATTCACCCCGCAGTTGGAACCACCCCGATAAAATATTCAACGGCAATTACCGTTTAAAGTGTACCTAAAAAACAGACGATACCTGTTTACACTGGAAAAAATATGTATAAAGTCTAATACATCACTGATGATTGCTAAATATAACGAAACAGACACATAGATAATTATCAATTGTTAGTACATATTAAAAACGCGTGAAAACGTATTAAAGACGCGTGATTTTTAAACTGCTCGGTTAGAAATACAGAAGCAGTTGACAATATTTGTAGTTTACTTTGTTTACTAATTATTAATAATGAGTTCTAGTGATAGGTGTATATAAATAAAACACAATATTATAATAACGCTAATAAATAGTAGGTATTTATAAATATCCTTGTGTTTATTTATCGATTTTTTAAATACGTGTATAGACATTTAATTATACTGTAGACATTCATCATTTAAAATTTGTAATACAAAGAAAAGAATGTCTCTTACCCATCACTATTTGGGAACGAGCATCAGGCATTGTTAGAATTTCGTAAAGTAATTTAGTAAATTAACCATAGCGCTTTAAGTAACATATTTGCATATTAACATAAAGTAAATTGACTGTATAACTTAATAAATAATATATTACATGCTACATTAAGTGTCTATGAATTTTTTACCAACGGGTTTTATTAATCTTTCTTAATAGTTATCAAAATGCGTACATAGTTCAATTTCGTTCCCAGCTATGCGTTTTTAATGATTGTGTTTTGTTAGTGTACGTTGTGTAATGTAAAATGAAAGACCCGATTTCAGAAAAATACTTTTTACATGATAGAATCAAACCAAAAATGAGGCATTCCAATCGGAAAGCCATGAGAAAATCGGTAGTAGCAATGAACAAAGTGTTATAAATCTTCCAAAATCATTATTTGCTTCAAAAAAGTGCCACTACGAAAAATAGTAAATTAACTTGGCCACACACAAAGGACCAATTAAAATCACGGAATAAAATGATTTTATGTACCATAAAATTAGAATAGAACGTTAGCAAATTTATATGAATCATGGGTAATAAAAACTTGGTTTTGTTGATTTTGTATTGCCGGTAGCACTGACTTAAATTCTTTTTTTTTTTAATTAGAACTTATACATACAGCTATAAGCTACTATAAACGTTAAAAAACAATAACTCGGTTGATAAATATAAAAACATAATTACAGCCAACTTAGTGCTACAGTTTTTTTAGTCGAGGCAGTAGCCTAAGTTGACAGTGGGTCCGAGATTATATTATAATAGTATTTATTTATTCTATCAGCATGGAATTTTATTGTATTATTTTTAGAAATGCTCGAGTCGGTGGCTCAGGGGTTTAGTGCTTGATTGCTTGATACTAAGAGGTCGTGCGCTCGAATCCCCATTCCGTCGGAAAATTAAATTGTCTGCTTGTCTATTCAGGTCTGTTTGCAGGGACACTTGGTAACCGTGCCCAGGATCGAAGATATATCAACTTGGCGTTAATGTGAGATACTGACATGGGTTGATGTTTAGATTAGATTTATATAGGAGTCGGCCCCCTGGCCTGGTCCACCGCGACCTAGAAGATCTATTGTGGCACTCCCAACCTATTTAGAGCATTCTGTCCAGCTTTGTCCTTTGCATTAGACTCCACAGCCTTCATAGAGGCTCTTCCATGTAGCTATTGGCTCTTGGTCTTCCTTTCCCAAGTATTTGAAATCTCAGTCTTGTCAGGCCCTCGCACTGGCACAGTACGTGTACTGAGAGAATTTTGTCTTCTTGACAGAATATGCAAGTTGCATCTTCTGACAGTCCCATAAGATTCATGTGCCTATTTAGCCTACAGTGTCCTGTTAGGAGACCTACTATTATTCTGATGGCCTTTTTATTCTAACCTAACAGATCTGCTGTGAATTTAGGCGTCCGTTCTTTAATGAATCGCTTTGCCTGTCTCAGTTGTGGCAGATTCCTCCACCATTCTAGATATTTGTTTCTCATCCATTCCTCCATGGATGTTTTAATGTTTAATGTTTTTAAAAAAAAATAACAAACTGTGAACGAGTGTTACTAAGCAAATCTTGTATAATACATATAATCCAATCCACTAATAGTAGTAGTAAGGAGTGTACCGTATTCTCATGCTCTTGTTCTGTCACAGGCGTTGGTTCTGTTTCATGTAACTATCGAGAGATGTCGCTGAACAGTTACGTATAGCCCATGCTAAACTTCCCAATTGTTTTAGGTTCCTAAATGCCTCTTATGATGACCCAATACGATCGTGAGTGCTACACTGATGACCCAATAAGATCGAAACCTGTTAGCGATATCTGACGTGAGAGGTATAGTGTATATAAGGACAATTGGATTTGGCCAGTGTTAAGGCACAAGACCGTGCGCACTTGTCTTCATATTTCGGCCTATTTATTTATGTAATGGTATCGTGATTCGATTAGTAACTAAAACTGTACATCTGAGTCCTACACTGGACATCTAATCAGCCCGATGAACCATCTACAACTGCGCGCTGGTGTAAAGAGAATAAACAGACTGGTCTGCTGGATGTAAATAATTTTTTTGTTTCCCGTGCCGAGTGCTGAAATATCATCAATAGTTTTCCAGTGCAGCGCGTAAATACCAATAACCAAGCGTTCTTTAGTTTTGTTGAATAAACAATAAAAATAACAATAATAAACAGTACTTAACAATAATAAAATATGTTATTGGTTACATTGGCTACAAATAATAGGTACTAATAAACACAAAATAATACGATCTCTATAACATTTTCTTAAAAGCAAACATTTCTACCTCCGCCCATGTACAATAAAGAGATGCCGACTGTTTTTGCCGGCTTTATACGGTTTCAATTGTGCTTATATACACTATACCTGTATTTCGTAGTTTTCTAGTATCTATGTAGTATCTAATGTAAATCTTTGTACTTTGATGGTAACTTATGATGTTACTTATGATGGACTTGATGGTTATCATCAGATGTCGTTAGCATCACCTTTGCTTTGACACACAGGCAGGAAAATAGGCTACATATAATAGAATTAACAAAAAAATATTATTAAGACTGACACACTGCATAAAACCTAACGCAATAAAGTGATAAAAATAAAATAGCACCTTCTTCCAGTGTAGTTTCGTGCGGGAGCGCAGCCTATCGCTTTCGCAGACTTGCCGGGCCGTCGTCGCGCGTACAGCACGAAATTATTTATCGGAATATCGATGTTTCTTTTAGTCTGGGTCCGCCGAGTCCCCGAAAATACGAAATCGAGTGAGGTAGGGTTCGGCGGCGACGTTGGCGTCTCCGTCGCCGGCGAAGTCTGCCTATCGATTGCCCGGTGAAATATGTATGCGGCTGGTGGATGGATGGATATCGCGTAGGATATGGTGCGAGCGGGGGCGCAATCGATGAGACATTATTTTCGGAATTTTGGAATTAGCACGACGAAATTACAGGATCTTTTCATTATCGAACTTCGTAACGTTTTAAGGGGGTGATTAATTTATTCTAGTTGTACAGGGTGGTAGATGTGCTAGGTTAGTAGATGTACAGGGTGGTCAATTGGTATGACGTCGAGGATTACCGAGAATTTGTAATAGATGGAGCAAATCATAAAAATGATTCTGATTTAATTTTTCCTTTTCTTGTTTTGGCCACAACTTATGTTTTTATAAATGGAACACCCTACATTTTATTTCCAAATATTTTTTGGGCGTCTGTTTGAAGTATCTCGAGAACGGAAAATTACTTTATTCTGAAATTGACTAATTTCAGATTTAACCAAGAGATTCAATTTCTCGATTTTAAATTTCTGGCTAAATCTGAAATTAGTATCAAAGGATAGCTTATGAAAAGTTAAGATAGGAATATGTAAACCGTTTTGCTTGATCTCAAACCGTTTAGATTTTACAGGGTGTCAAAGTTACAAAATGTCAATATTCACCTGTCAATATTTCAAAAACTTGAAGATAGGTATTATAGGATATCCTACATAAAATGTGTTTAGAATTACACGTAGAATCCAGAAATGATACAATATACAAGGTGCCTGCCCATTATCTATCTCCTTACATGGCTAACTTTGTTGATAGTGGAGATAGAGAATTGTTTAAATTAGCAAAATTGGGCAGAATTACAAGAGGAATTCAGTGCCTCCTTCAGATTCAATTTTAATTTTCAACTTTTCGAGATATTTTGGAAAAACTGAAAGTAGCCAAAATTTTTAAACTCGAATATCTCGAAAACTATAAAAGATACCAATAATATAAGAATACTGTGTGATAGTGTTTTTTACGTGGAATTCAGCGGTGATTAAAAATAAGCTTTTTATTGATACCATAGCCAATTATGGTTGCCATTTAAAAAAACATAATTTTATTTTTTTTCTGAAAAACTAAGACGCCAGTGAAATTTTCAATATCACCGCTTAATGCCACGTAAAAAACACTAGCATACAGTATTTTTATTTTATTTGTATCTTTTATAGTTTTCGAGATATTCGAGTTTCAAAATTTTGGCGATTTGCAGTTTTTTCAAAATATCTCGTAAAGTTGAAAATTAAAATTAAATTTGAAGTAGGCACTGAATTCCTCTTGTAATTCTGCCCAATTTTGCTAATTTAACCAATTCTCTATCTCCACTATTAACAAAGTTAGCCATGTAAGGAGATAGATAATGGGCACCCTGTATAGGGTATTCCATTCAAAATAACGAAGTTAGGGTCAACTTCCGGTATTTCCGGAAGTACTTTCAATTAGAAAATATTTTCCATAAATAGATCTTATCGTAGAATGCACGTTGGTAAATTTTAAGATCAAAGTAAGTAATTTTCCGTTCTCGAGATACTTCTAACAGACGCCCAAAAAAAATCACCCTGTATAATTTATATTATTTCTCGAAAAATTTCTGATTGTGGCTTCTACGGCTACCTCAAAACCATAAGTTGGCGTAAAATATTATTTTTTCATTTCTTCCTTTTTTGCTTTTTTATTCTTATTTTTAGAGGACTTTCAGCCAGATACATGGATAAATCGTTTTATGTTTGGTCCGAGTTTTCGGACGTTTTCAAGATTAATAGAATTTTGCTGCTGATATTTGTTCAAAGAATCCCAATATTTTCGAACATATTTTGTCCATGCCTCAAGGACCTAAATTATAGATCATGTAGATTATGTACTCATGTGCATACTCATGTGTAAACAGCGCCTGAAAAATGTTTAAACCATTTTGATGTACCTATGTTAAAAGGTAAACGAGAAAACGTAGCTCGAAAACGGTAAGAGATAGAGAGATGCAGCTTGTGCCATTTTTATTTTTTCGAAAAAAGAGCAAGGGACACGTCCACCAGCATTTGCTTTATCTACTGCAGATTCTCAGTAACCCTCGATACCAATTTGAACCACCCTGTACTAGAGAGGGCGGATCTTTTCCCTTTGGTCTTCAAGCAAATTCGTATGAAGTAAGATGAAAAAACTAGGTCAAATTAGTAACTATTTCTTTACGACTACTATTGACTAAAAAAATTAAACATGATTTTGTACCCACGACGCGTAATTTGACAAACTTTGACAGCTGATGCTTTCAATTCTTCTATAGTCTCCCGCTACTGTATTTTTGTATCATGTAGATAGATTATACCAAGACAAATTTAAAAAAATAACTATAAAAACAGTTACTATCACCGTAGTCAATATCAAAAGTATCTGTTCAATGTAGGTGTATCACTTAATGATAGGTTCAGTTTTGGTATAACAAGGAGGGGCAAAATCGGAGTAAAAAAATCGCTTAGAAAAAGACCATTTACTACTCTACGATATTTCAGAACGGAAGGTGTGTGTGGTAATTAATTATTTTCGTGGGCAACATTGATCTCGGCTCTATTTTATGTTAAGCAAGTCGTTTAAATATTTTTATTGCCCGCGCCAGTACATTTATCTTGTTTAAACAGTGTGAGAAGCACTCCCAAAACCCGTTACAAAAAACCTGGTAGCCACTGATTGGGCTATCTTCCGCATTCTGACTATCTCCGGAGCGGATAAATCAATGCTTCTTGACGTTCACTTCGATGTAGTGCGTTACGAGGATGTCTTCATGTATCGGTGCATGTACGATCTAAAATAACGAATCAATGGGCCGATTTAGTATCATATCACCGTACACAGTGGCAGCATTATCAGGAATTCTAAATTCCATTACATACGCGGAATGTTGCGCGAGATATTTTTCCTTAGATGACATAATCGATTAATGCACAGAGTGAGTAGTCCATTTTTTATGGGAATTCATGGAAACTCAAAAAATGTAAAAGTTACGGATAAATGAATTGCACAGTCTCTACTTACCTTTTCAAGGTCAGGTTGATGGTGCTTCTATTATCGTATGTTTTCGGATTACAGAGAGATTTTGAAATCTTGTCTATGTCAACAAGGCTCTGTATCTCCCTTATTTTGAGATATAAAAAAGTGGAAATGACGAAATTTTAAAAGTACTTAAGAGGAATGCAGTGTACTAAAATTGTTTCTATCTACTTCTGTTGTTGGGTTACGGAATATACTTCGTGTTTTTTAAATGGGATGTATATGTGTATTATATGAAGATATGTCGTTGTAATTCAATGTTGGTCGGTACCTCTTGTACGCAAAGTAGTTGTTTGCGACATAAATAATAAGGTTTTTCCTTTGCACACCTAGAATAATAGGTAATGAGGAAATACAAAACTTTATTGAACCATAATATTTGATAATTTCATTAAGAGTTTATCTTTGTTACCTTTTTGGCTTAATTCCCATACAAATAGAGAAAGATGTTAATGATTTGTATTTGTAATATTACAAAATTTTGTATCAAACTAAAAAACCACTGATGAAATTTAGTTAATTTATCAAATACTTAAGTATTTGATTGCATATATACAGTGGTTTTTTGTTAAAAGACATAATTTTTAATCATACAAACCTTCTATTGACGACGAGTTGAGGATAAACTTGAAATGCTTAGAAAAATGCTTGCTGGGTTATTTCGCGCGCGTTTCATAACGGTAAAAATTTGTGGTAAAATTATCAGTGTATTTATTTTTTGTGTCAGTGTTTATACTTATTTGTGTTAGTTAAAAAAGTGGAAGTGCATATACTAGAAGTATTCTATAGAATAGTATACGAGTATATATTAACTGAAATGTGCCCAATGGTAAAACATAATACGCACGCCCATGCATCAACGCCTTTTACCAGATTGGCGAGGTCATTCCAGTTTGCTTAATTCTGGTTTTTACTGTAATAATAAGCAAGATCCATATAAAAACAGTCGAATATGAAACACACTGTACATGTCACACCACGAACCCTCCCTTTCTTTTCTATCAATGGAAGTGGGACAAATTACAAACGGAGTGGTAAAAATCTGACGAAGCCCATTTGTGCGGACCGCCACGCAGCAACGGCAGAGATAACGCCACCCAATAGTCAATAGGGTGTTCTCACATATTTTTTTTAATACCAAAAAATTGAGTTTTTCTTCCCTGTTATACATACGTCTAGTTAATAAAAATTACAAACACTTGCATATCCGAAAAAAAGTGAGTTGAAATTTACATTCGGCAGTTGGCGTGCAAACGCGTCTACTACGGCAGACATATTTTTGACGTCATCAGGCATATAAAAGTTTGACAGGAAGCTATCAACATTAGTCATTATATTTCCATTATAATAAAGATCAGCGTGTATGGTAACCAGTTTTTTTAAGTTATTTTATGAAGTACTAGTTATATTGTATGTTTTAAATATATATAAAAAGTTCCAGTTCAAAATATGTAATAAACAAACACTAAACGGCGGCCATTTATATGCTTAATGACGTCACTTGTGTTTTGGTTCCCGTTTAAAATAGATCCTTTTTTAAATTATCTAACTTCGATTTTATTCTAAAATTTGCATTTTTAACACATTACAACTTCTTTGTGGATGTATTACTAAGTATGTATAGGTTCATAACTTGATTCGTCACATAAGGAAAACACCCTATTACTCTGTAGCATACGCTACTGGCCAGTGCACCGGAGCGGCCGTAAAATCGCCAAAACCGGCCGTTTGAAAACGTTAGATCGCCCAGATACAAGCCGAATTCTCAAACATCTGACATTTAAATCGAACGCGAACGTAATTAATTATCATTCCAAATTAAGATTAAACAGGTTTCCGTGTTGTGTGCGTTCGGTTAGGTTACATAAACACAGGAGAGTTACGGCACGGCTCGGTATAATTTATGCAAAACAGAGAGGTTTTTTAGGTGCCCGGAGAAAAAAGCCATAACTTAATGGCATAACCTACATCAACGCCGAACTTATTATATATCTATACTGGCTCGGCTTTTTTTATGGTAAATATTGCGAAATTTAAATTCTCAAGTTCAACGAGGGGTCCCAATGCCAGTCCGCGGATCGCTGTCGCTCGTCCTACGCGCGGGTGACTGAAGAGTTTTATATGAAACGTCAACAATAAAATATAGAGGTAATTTGAGAAGTCATATTTAACGTGAAGACAACATAATGGGTTTTTTTTTTCGAGATACAGTACAGTGTCCTATTTTGGATGGGTATATTTTAAATTGGCGATTCCAAAAATGAATGCGCCCTCTGCATGAAAATATTTGAACCTACTTAAAAGGTAATTTTTGGAGGCTTATTGCTGATATAATTTATTTATTTATATTTATTTATTTCCATACACTGTTCAACAGGTACAAGTACCCAACTACAGAACAGGAGGGTATGCAAAGAGAAACAACATAACAACAAACATCAAAAGTACAATTATAATATAAGGAATGCACACCACATATACATATATAGCACAGTTACCGACAATTAGATGACGTATTAAAAACAAAGTGAAAATCCAAAAAGTAACCATAATTATAATCATTCAAAATATAATGCTTTTAAGTCATTAAGGCTGCAGTTAAATATGTCTAGTAAATTAGAAGAAAGATTACAGTTATCACAAATTATATGAAGAGGAGAATATTTAAGTACATTAGTACGTGGTGCAGGTAGATAAAAGGTTAAACTTTCCCGTGTCCTGACTGTAGGAACAGCAAAAGATAAATTATTTAAAAATTCTTGACAATCAGTCAAATTATGCAATATCTTGAAAAGAAAGACCTGGGAGAGATATTTTCGTCTAATTTCAAGCTTGCTGACAGAATGTCTACTGAGCAACTCATCATGTGGGAATCCAATATATGGGTAAACACCATCGGATTTAAAGGAAAGAAACTTTAAAAATCGACGCTGTACTGACTCTAACTTATTGATGTGTACACCACAATGGGGGGACCACACGAGAGAAGCATACTCAAGCTTAAATCTGATAAAACTAAAAAAGAGTAGTTTTATTACGTCGGCACTTGTGAAGTCACGGCAATTACGAACAATAAATCCATATGCTCTACTAGCTTCAGAAATAATGGTGTCAATGTGAACATTAAAGGATAATTCTTTATCAAATACAACACCGAGATCACGGAAAGTTTTTGATCGTGTTAAATTGATACTGTCGAGATTATAATCAAAAGTTATGAGGGACCGTCTGTTAGAAAAAGACATAACCTCACATTTACCAACATTTAATGGTAACTTATTTTCGGCACACCATATATTAACACGGTTAAGGTTATTTTGAAGTTGAATGCAGTGGCTCTGATTATGAATTGTGCCGTAGATTTTTAAGTCATCCGCGTAAAGGAGGAAATTTTTGTCCAGAACTTCCGTGAGATCATTGATGAAAATTATAAATAATAAGGGGCCAAGAATAGATCCCTGTGGGACGCCTGACGTAGCCCGGTATTCAACAGATTTGAAACCATTATAAACTACGTATTGCGTTCTATTGAGAAGGTATGAATTGAAAAAAGTTAATAAGGAGTCCGAAATTCCAAATCTATCAAGTTTCTGAAGCAGTAACGAATGATCAAGCCTGTCAAATGCTTTACTGAAATCTGTGTAAATGACATCCGTTTGTAAACGATTGTCAATAGCATCAGCTATAAATTGAGTAACGCAGACCAGGTTAGTAACAGTCGAGCGACCCTTCATAAAACCATGCTGAGAAGGAGATATCATATTGGAGACGTTACTGTAGATAAAATCGTGGAGCATAATTTCTAATACTTTGCAGAAATTACAGATAATAGAAATAGGGCGAAAGTTGCTGACATCAAATTTATCACCTTTTTTGAAAATAGGGCACACCTTTGAAAGCTTCCATATATTAGGTAAACGACAATCAGTAAGACACATGTTAAATAATATTTTTAATGGATAAGAAAGGACCTGCGCACAGTCTCTTATCACAAAAGCAGGTACACCATCAGGACCAGTGGTCATTTTCGGTTTAATTCTCTTTAACGCCGAAAAAATGTCGGTTTCGTTAAACTCACGTAAGTGAATCGAGTTACTGACGCTATTTTGCCCCAAGAAATTCGTATGATCAGCTGATGGCATTGGTAAGTAGGATTTTGAAAAGAAATCAGCAAATGCATTAATAATGTCATTCGGATTATCGAGCTGATGCTCGTCGTAAACCATATGATGTGATATATTAGTTGACCCCTTCTTACTACTAATAAAAGCCCAAAATTTACTGGGATTAACTTTAATGGAAGCTTCAGCATTTTTAATGAAAGCGTCATAGGATTTTTTGACATCACTTTTAACTTTGGATCTCAAAAGTTTAAACTCTTCATACGCCAGTAAATCTCCTCTTTTCTTATATGCAAGCCAATACCTTGCTTTGGCCCTAATATTGCTAATTATCTGCGAATTAAACCATGGGGGATACTTCTTCTTATTACCACTGGAAAATTTGGGAACACACGAGTCAAAAACCGTATAAAGTTGATCATAAAAATAAGTAATAGCGGACTCTAAATCATGAGATGATTCAAGTAGTTGCCAATCAATATTGTAAATTAGGTCATATAACATCGGAAGATTAGCCTTACGGAAATTGTAACACTGATTATAATTAACGGGAAAATTATTTTTTAATTCGTTCCTAAGATTAAAATCGGGCGAAATATAATGACAAATAACACGTATTTGGGTTTGTTTAACGTAAGAATTTAGTGGTGCTTGTGATTTTTTGGTATTACAAAGTTAAAAACGACGTGTTGTATTTGCAGATCTTTATTTTTACAATTTAAAATGGCTTTCAAAAGGAATCAGCACAACATAAACTGCCGTGTTTATGGGTGTCATTCCACAAAACGTGTCAATAGAAGTGTTTAAGATAGAAGATAGGTAGAAATTTGGCCCTAGTATAAGAAACTGTTTCTCATTCATTTCTCCAAAAGGCATGTAACAATTTAATAACAGGGAACACGTTTATTTACACAACATAACCACTTTGTTGCAGTTTGTCTATACTTTTCTATTATCAGTCTTATAAAAGCAGAATATATTTTAATTTAAACATTATTTAACAAAAAACAAGCACGAATGTGGTATCACCATACAGTTTATCACACTTATTTTAGTCCAAAATGTAAGTAAACAAAAACTTAGGGCACCTGTTTCAACCCAAAAAATTCATATAATTAGCAATGAAGCACTTATGGGACGTTTGACTGCTTTTACCACTCTCTTTATCCTTTATTTCACCCTAAAAGCACATGAAGTCACTATATTTATGGCAGTTGAATGCTAAATCATTAGATGATGTGATATGAAATGCAAAATTTTGTCTCAAAACTCGTCTTCCTCCATATTTGTTTACAATTTGCAGCGCCCTCATCGGTAATTTGAATCGCCAATATGTTTTCTTGAAACTCAAAGTTCAAGACTATTTTAATTCAAGATGATTGGTCCATGTCATTTACACGACTAGTACCCTTTACCTGACTCTTATTACAGAACTAGGTCCTGGAAGTTTGTTGGTTTTTAGAAACAATTCTATTCTTAATATAGCCATTTTGTCACTTACAAAAAAGCAATGTGTACATTAGTGTTTTGTACATTACAAAACTAGAAGTTGGAACCACTACTTTTCGAGGTTTCCTTCAATATAACACGATATGACTGGATCTTGAACAATATTCCACTTCCAATAACTTGTCACATAATAATGTCACAGATTGTCTAGTTAATCTTTTATAATGCAAAGAGATTATTTCCCATGGAGAAATCGCCCTCAACAACTTCATTAGTATGTCTTTTTTCTAGCTGTTGGCCATGGCAATAGACTTAAAAAAAGAGAAGAAAACAATAAATTTCGTTGTTACTTCATGTTTATTAGAAGGAATTCTTTGTTTGGAGGTTCAAATAAAAACTGATCTACTTCAACTCTTGAAAAATATCTTGGACTTTTTGGACTCCAAATCTTCGTTTTTCTTTTTCAAAAAGCCAGTCAGCTTGCAGACACCACCTATATTCACATTATTCTTTATCATTCTGGTTCATTTGATCATCGAAAATGCATTCCACAGAGTTGACGGCTTATGAGTTTGAGCTTTGTCCTCAAAATAAGCCAAAGTTCCCTTGCACCAATGCCTAAAAACTTCATGAGCCTTTTTATATCTTACCTGGGACGGAATACTCAGGAAAAGACTTATCAAAATTAGTAGAAGACTGGGGAAAACCTCATTTCATTATCTCAACTTGTTCACAAGTTATACAGATTAACTAAAAAATATTTAGCCGAAATCTAAAGAGGAACGAAGCGATGTAGGTAACAATGCGATAAACAGAGAGTCCTCAGCGAATGGGCGAAAGGCATGCATGTTGTGGTACACGTAGAGTCACCGTCCAGCTAAGTGCAAGGGTACGCTCGCTCTCTTGACAGGAACGGTTTGCGCCGATCCACGCGCGCCGCTTCTTAGCCCCGCCTTTGAGAAGAGAACAGCACAGTGGCGAGCGTTTCGAACCGAAATAGGAAAATCACTTCGGGTTGATTATCGATTAAGCCAGCGACGTAGTTGTTCTTGCGAATTTATTTTGAGTGTAATGTTTTGTGTTTATTTATTGTGCTTTTTTATTGTTTTGTTTTCTATAGCGTTCCTTTTTTCATTAGTGATAATAAGTAATAGAAAAACAGGAAACGTATGTGCAACCCGATCGGTAAGTAGATAAAAATGCGTTATACATAAATGTAATTTAGTATCTAAGTTAACTTAATTTAGGAAATTCATTCATAGACAGACAATAATATGGTTTATACAATCAACAATCACTCAATTTAAGATTTAATGAATTTCGTTTAAAAGTTGGCCAGCTTGCTGTTATATTTTAGTTTTAGGAAAAACAAAATTATAGAACAGTTAGTACTGCGCAAGTAGTCGAATGTAAATTTTTTTTGCTAATGTTTTGCGGTGTGTTTAAAAATAATTTTAACTAGATTTTAAAAATATTAATTTTTTTAAGGGCAAGGATATGGCTAATGAAAGCCAATAGGGAAGACCTTTTGGACAAATTGGACACACTTCATAAAAGCCAAGTCAAGCTTCAATTTTGAAAATTTATATAGGCGGAATGGAAGAACGACAATGCCGAATTCTTACCGTTTGTGTTTCTTTCTTTTTTCGTTAAGAACACAATAAAGATTTTTTATTATTATTTATTACATGTACCTCATTGTAAAGTATTGTCTATTTTTATTTTTGTAAATAATGAATGTGTAATAAACATAATATGTACATAATTACCGTTTTATTCATGTCTATTTCAAAAGTTATTTGTAAAATGTTTCAAGAGTTTTTAATACGGCACTGTTATCGCGCATTTATGATAACTACAAATATTATACGTCCAACTCTGACTTCTCTTCTCAATGCGAGAGCGATATCGAATGTCGATCAAGCTGTGGTTGTAATAGCTACCCGCTGGCCATCGCGCCCGCCGGAGGGAATAGAAGACAAAGGCGTGGCCTGGGCCGACCGTATTTTGCCCACCACCGTCGCTGTGCTTGTTTACATCGCTTCGTCTTTCTTTAGATTTGGGCTACAGATTTTCTAGTTTATGTGTATAATAAAGGTTTAAAAAGAGTCAAAATATAATGGGAGCACCCGGTATATGAACAGGATAAATATGATCAATTAGATCCTAATTTTGGAATAATAGTTCAATGAGTCTTTTTCCTACAATTGAGCCTACGAGCTCTACAAATGAGCCTACAATTTACTGCATTTTTCAACATCAATTAACGATAAGCAAAATTACCCGCCTTGGTACTTGGTTAATTCGATTTTTTTCGAGCGACTCCACAATCCATCGTTGCATGTCAGAGCACTATTAGAGCTCCCATATTCGAGTCAAGTCCGAATCTTGTTATTCTTATTCGAAATCTATAATTACAATGTTAAAATTCCTGGAAACACGACGCGAACACGCCATGCCGCGCCGGTATTAAAATTATGAAGTTAATATCGAGATAGAAAAAAAAAGGAGCCGCTTCAGCGGGCTGTGGAGGGAACAGTCTCGTCGTTAGTAAATTCAGGAAATATTTACAATGGCAGTTTCAGGTTTTCGTAGGAGTTAAAATAAATAATGAGTAGTTAGTTATTTTGAAGAACAGAAATTTTGTATTTTCCAACGACAGGAGAAATTTATAAACCAGAACTAATATAATTTTTGAACTGCTCAATTAGGTATTTTGTCATTTTAAAAGTTTAATAAAATAAAAATAGTTGTTCATTTAACCTTAGTTTATGTTGAAAGGGGTGTTCACACTTTTGGCGTGAAAATAACACTGACGTAGTTTTCCACATAACACCAAAACACTATACTGCACTCGACGCGCGTTTCGCCATCCAAGTTGGCATCACCTGGAGATGATCAAAACTAAACTTATGCTAACATTGTGTCCTATTTATACCTAAACTATTTCTACAGCGACAACTCAGAGAACTAACGCGACTGATCAGTGAACCGTGATTTGCTAACCAATAAAGCGAGCTATATGGGACCCATCTGTCACCATTCATACTATTTTTACATTTAGCAATTTCCAAACTCTCAAAAGCATCCAGCTGTCTGGAATTTGTTACGTTCCTAATTAGTCTTTAATTGCTACTATCTATCTTATTGCGGTTCTCAACCACATGTTGGGCGACACTAGACTTATCTGTTGTACCATATTTGAGATGAGCCATGTGTTCCTTGAATCTAGTTTGAATTGACCTTCTACTTTGTCCAACATACTTTTGATTGCAGTCTTTGCAGCTAATTTTGTAAATCCCTGACTTTTCCTTAGTTTCTATCTTGTCTTTTGGATTGCCTAAAAGTTGTAGTTTATTTCCCGATGAATAAACCCACTGACATACCTATACCTACCTTTAAAAACCTTACCAAAACCACGGGTGAGACGAGGATCGTATAGAATACGCGATTCTTGCTAAGCAATACGCTACCTACTGGCGGCACGCACAACTAACGCGTAGGAATTTGGTTCAGTTTTGCGTATGTATGTCTATTGTGAATTTTGAAATATCCGTTGTTATGTTAGTTAATTGCTTTGATTAGATATGAATCATTATTGTTGTGAGCGTCATTGTTCCTCTTGTACAAAGAAAAACCCCGAGATCAGTTTCATACTTTTCCAAAAGCGGGAAAATCTGGAGCTATCGTGCAAACTATAAGTTGGGCATTAAAGAGTTACAGGAGACAAGTATGGATAAAGAAGCTAAAGAATGCAAAGTAGAGTGTGTGCTCTTTACTTTTCTCTAAGAATGACTATTTCCATAAAGGTATGTATGCCGTATGTCCAATAAAGAATTTGACATATTTTGAGGTTAAGTTTAATTTTCAGATTGAAGCTCGAAAAATATTGAAATATATTTTAATTTTATATCACTACTTACCCCTTTCAAAATAGTTTTACAAGCTTTTTACCTGGTTTAAAGTTCTCGACAACAAATCCTTGATGAATACAATTTCAAACGTGAGTGTCAGGGACCGAAGGTTAGTATAGGTTACTGCCGTTTTGGCGCTTCGATCTTAAGATGAATCGCGTATAGATATGAATTTTGGATTTTCTATTTCATTTTGAAAAGTCGAGGAATTTCGAAGTGTCTCTTTAAATTTACGTTTCCTAAAGTTTCTTAATTTATGTGAAAAAATTATTCTAACCCCATATTTATTAAAGGGGGTAAAAAACGTCTAAATGAAAAACTAATTGGCTTAAAAGCAATCCGTGCAATTGGGTCTTGTCCGATTTCAAAAATATACATTACAATGAGACTTATAAGGGTACAAAGTGAATCAATTTTAAACAAATGCTTTAACTGTATTTCATTTTATAAAATTAAAAAGTGTATTTGAAGATAAAACTCATGGTAGATTTCGTAGAAACAGTCTGGTCGACATAGAATCCCCGTTTCACTCTTGGCGGTTCATTTCGGAACACCCTGTATAAGGTATACCGAATACAGGTGATTTGTCGAGCTTACAGCATATTGAGCCACACGATGGGGTATTTTCCTTCAATCGAAATGAAAGTGGAAACCTGTATTTTTATAAAATATATTTTTTTTATATTAGGATAAAAATTATTCAGATTGAATCGGTAGAAAATTTTTAATTCAATTTTGAAATTTGATTCTATATTCGTGACGTCACTAAGCGAAAACTAGGGAATATGTATCTATAAAGAGGCCACACTGATAATATGTGGCTAGTTTCAGTTTGTAACGACGACAAACGACAGTCGACATTTCGATAATTGACATTTGAAATTTCCTGTTTGTGTTTGGCTTGACAACTTGACGTGTTGTATTGTTGTTTTATTGTGAAGTAAACTTTTATTAAACATGGAGCAAGGTTTTGTAGAGGCTAAGTCCGACAATTTACCGGTTATAGATCCTTTTATGATAAAGATCCTATATCGATGCTTTCAGAAATAAAAGGGATGAAAAATGTAAGGTTAGTATTTAACTTAACAGTATTACTGCAAAGTCGATTAAATATATTCAAAAATTACCTTTACAAATTACGATGTTTTTCAATTACTAATAAATACATTTGTAATCAGTCGCAGGTAGAGACAACAACTCACAGGTAAAAATATAAACTAAAAACTATGTCTCATGTTTACCATGATGTTTACCCTAACCAAACAATTCAAACATAAACAAAAGCAAAGTTGTCACGCAGTGACACCAACCACACAAATGAAAATATCCTAGAAATCACTAAAAAATGGCGCAAATTTTGAATTTTCGCTTAGTGACGTCACATAGATATCGCGCACAATAAAAAATAATTTATGGACTTAAATGAACCCAATATTAAAATTCCAGAAATACGTATCTCTTCTTTTTCCAACTACTTTCCATTGCCGATGTAAAAAAAAAAATAGGAAAACACCCCATTACTCTTCGAGCCGATCGAACATACAGATGGAAACGTAGTTACACATAACGGCATTAAATCTATTGCCATTTTCTATAAAAGAGAAACCTTCTACGCCGCCTACATGATCTGAGACAAGAACATAAATAAGATTTTTGCCCAAAGTGTGTCTTAACAAATGTTTAAAAATTCGCTCATTTAAATCTTCCGCATTAATATAATAATAATAAACGTTAAGAGGCGGTCGTAAATTTACACTCAGTATGTGAATATTTGAATAGTGACTGATAACATAAATGTCACACGGCTTGAAGAATCAGACCGGTTTTTAAATAAAAGTTGGGGACATCAAGTTTTTCCTTGCGGCAGGTTACAGTGGCAGAGCCTATAGCCTGTACGTAAAGGAGTATAATTCTGATAAAAAATCATAATTGGGTCATGTTTCATTTGTATAATAAAAAAATACAAGACGTTAGAACAAACTGTAAAAGATTTTATATCTTTCTTTACATAGGAATTACGCCAAACAGTTAACTAAGAGATAAATTATAAATGAAATTATCAAATATTATGGTTCACTGAAGTTTTTCATTTTCCTTGTTACCTATAACCTAGGTACGCAAAGGAATAACTTTATTATTTTTAAGATATGTCTACGTTGTTAACTACTTTGCCTGCAATATGCACCCCCCCCCAACATTGAATTACAACGGCATAATAACCTCAACTTAAAATCTTTAATAAATTTTTCTTTTTAATAATGTTTTTTAAATAATGAAATATATAAACAGTTAAATAAACCAATAAATAATATTAAAAATATACCATAAAAAATTATAAAATAATATTTCTAATACCAAAACGTGGTTGAGGTTATTTTAAATACTAAAAATGACTGAAATACGTAGAGTTCTTGAAATACAATAAGGCTCGATTTCACAATAGCTGGTTACCGTCAAGGATTGTTAACTGTTTACAGGATTGCTCGATCCCTATACTACAATGTAATCCATAATTGTGATGTCATCAAAGATCCAATAAAGCAATCTGTCAAAGTCAAACTGCAAGCGCGAAAGCGGAATTTGAATTTAAAACTCTCAAATTAATAGTTAATTATTCTTATATAATACCTTTGTTGTTTGTGTTTGTGGGTAATAGCAGAGGAATTAGTTTATCCTCTGGTAATAGTTTCTGTACATATCTATAATAAGTAATTGCATAATATTTTCCTTGGTTTCTTTATGTTCTTCAATTCTGTGTCTACCAACAAATTGAAATTATATGCACATTTTGATACAAACTATCCGAGTATATTATTAAAATAGGTAAGCATATGCATACTTTTTTAATTATGAACATATTCGGAAACAGAGATTCTGTAGAGAAATATGAACGGAAAAAGTGTGATGTTGGGTTATGCTGTAATTTTCAAGATATATTTTGCGGTTTTAAGTGTATATTTACGTAAATTTGTTAGTGCTTATCTTTACCATCTTCTTAATAGTTAAAATAAGATACTTAAATACAAGGATGATTAGTTTTATATATAATTAATAATGTTAACTGCTTTTTTACAATAAGCAACATGTATACTGTTCACAGCTATAGGTACTATATAATGCACAGGACAGGGCTGGACAGAGTGGTCTAAATAGGTTGGGAGTGCCACAATAGATCTTCTAGGTCGCGGTGGACCAGGCCAGGGGGTCGACTCCTATATAAATCTAATCTAATCTAGCCAAAATTAAATTGAAATTCCTTTATAATTTGCCAATAAGGCTAAAATAATTAAAATAAATTTTAAACTTACTGTAGCAAAAAATCATAGGCATCAGTGCATCAGTAGTAAAGTTAATATCAAAAATTGGGTTAAGATTTTCAGCAAAGATAATTTGTTAATAAATATATTGGATACACAATCCTTACCTGTTAAATTTGGGAAATATGTTTATTAGTTATTAAATCTTACAATTTATTCTGGTATTACAAACTTTAATAAATAATAATCATTCAAATACGAAAATTCTCTTGCAAATGTGAAATATATATATTTGAAATATATAAAATATTTTGACAGTTCGATTACATGAATCTTCGATGACGTCACAAAGGCGGATGACAAAATTGAGCGATCGAGCAATCCTGTAAACAGTTAACAATCCTTGGGTTACCGTTACTTAATAGATAGTTAACTAACTATAACTTTTGAATGTGCATAGTTGCAGAGAAAATGTCTAAGAAATTAACAATATAAACTAATAGTCAGTAAACTAATGGTTAAAATACATTGTGAAACCGGCCGTAAGTGTACTAAAATTGGTTTACATCAATTACTAAACCCTAACAATACAAAGTATTTCGAAAATTGAATAGTTAAAAACCACTTTGAAATATAGGTCTTTTAAAGTACTGGTAGAAGTTTTAAATATATTTGAACTATTTCAAATACTGACAAGCACTTGAAGTATCTTTCAAATAGTTTGTAGTATTTAAAGCACAGTGCAGCTCAGTACAAAAAGTCAAATTTACGATTAAAAACTCAAAAAAAAATACAATCCCTTACCACACGTAAAGTCAATGCACAAATACGTCGAGAATTGTATATAAATACGTGTTGGTTTCAGCAGGTTGTTTACGAATTGAATAGATTCGAAATTTAATAAAACGATCTCAATTTACGGTTCCAGTGCAAAAAATATTTATTACCGCCCCGTGCCCCCTTTGTGGCTACGGCACTGGTAAGTATTGCAAAGGTGGCCGTCAGAAATGCTTCGTTTGGGATCTACCCCATAAATTCGATCATTATCTAGTCATCTTCTACGTAAAACGGCAATCTGCGATGTAAAAATATTCAAAACATGGATTCGTTATATTACGTCAAACGCCACATCACATAAATATTGGGTTAGTTATCGCAGTGTATGGTAAAACGATCGATTTATTCATGAATTGCAGAAAAAGTTCTTCGTAAATTACGCATTTGGGACTAGAAATTATGAATTGTGGAAACGCAAAAAACTGAGTTATTAAGCGTAATATAATAATTTTTATGGACATGTAGGTAGACTGTATCCTTCTCACTAATATACAGTGCGTTCCAAAATGATGGAACGAAATTCATATTTTTTTCTTATTTAGATTAAAAACAAAAACCATTGCAACTGGTCAATTAGTACATAGAAATTGACACTTTTCTGATAATAATAAATGTTTGCACAATGTTACAAAATCTATTGACGGACGCATGGTCAAAAAAACATTGGTCGACTCTTCAAAATTGTCTGGATTCAGACAAGAACTCAAGAAGATCCCACTTCTGATCTTCGAGACAATCCTCAAGAAGATCCCACTTCTGATCTTCGAGACATTCCTCAAGAAGATGCCACTTCTGATCTTCGAGACATTCCCCAAGAAGATTCCACTTCTGATCTTCGAGACGTTCCTCAAGAAGATCCCGCTTCTGATCTTCGAGACATTCCTCGAAACGAACCCCCATCGAAAGCCGAACGCACCGGCACGGCGTCGAAACCACTTGCCACGCACGATCTACCTATGATTAGCCCCAATAATAATGGCTAAATAAATTCCATGGCAACCCTTTCCTCGGCACCCGCTACACGCGCAACAATGGCTCATCACGAGCGGGGCACGCGAAAAACCTAACCTAAAATACTCGTCGAACAAAACCAATACAATGGCCATTATCCCCGAATTAGATCGAATCTTTGGACCGCAACACAAAATATGGAGGAAGTCGATTGTTACCTGAACGGACAACCCTTCGTTTCGCAAATGGTACCTGTGCATCATTGTATCCGATCTGTAATAATCGAGAAAAGAACCCTTGCACATATGTTGACAGAATTATTAGGATCGGGTTTCGGAAGAGGAAGGAGATAAATAACCCCGTTGAAAATGGCATGTTTAGGGTGATTAGGCGAATTATATCATCGACATTTGTATATCGACCCGGTATTTTCTTTTAGGATTATAGAAGCGTGTTTTACAAGTATTATTATTCTGATAGGTGGTTGACAAACGTCAGATTGAATAAAAGAGTTCTAACTATACATATCATATTTTTGTAGGGTGTATTGAAGCTGTATTACGAGTAATATTCAAGTTTCCTCGAGTCACGTAGATTGATATTTTTATATATTACTTTGCTTGATATTGTTACTCCTTCCGGGGTTCCAAAGACAATACAACACTTCTTGTTCAATATTTAAATAATTACACACCGAAAACACTTCGAAAATCGCATTTATTTCACTTAAGTATTGCTTCTTATCTTGATCGCTGTCTATTAAAACTGACTGACTAGTCGGCACGTCGCGGGATTTATATAGGTAAACTAGGCTTCTAGACCTTCCTAGAAATTTCCATCGATAACTCACGAATAATCCGTATACCAGGGCAGTTCAATAACTAATGGACAGCCAAGTTATACGAGGGATATTCGATGAGTACCGCTGGTGACCTCCAGGAAATGTGGGCAAAAAAGCCTATCTTCCTTTGAAGGCCTAGAGAGTTAAGACTTCGCCCTTGGGGGGTTCTCCCTGGCACCCCCAGAGGCGGTGTTGCTAGATTGTGCACAATTTCCCTAGAGCTGGGGAAAAAGTAGCTTTGGCAACTCCGCACTCGGGCGCTGTGTCGGCGATTTTGTAACAATATGAATAGCGAATTTTTCGAAATTTCTATTTGTATTCAGGAATATAGCCAGTTAATTCAAACCGATGTCTGGGCATTTCTAAATAAACAAAGATGTCAGCGACGATGAAGTGAGTGTCGCTTTGAAACATCCAGTTGAGGTTTGAGTTATTACTTTTATTGTAGTTTATATACAGTATGTTTCAAATTGGATGCAATAATATCTTGGGAACCGTTAGAAATAGAGATATAAATAGGGGCAAAGTTGCGTAATTTGGCGACCAATAATATACCTCAAGGCTAGCTAGTATGATTAGTTTTTGAAATATTTTTATATTAATGTAACAGTTTTTTTCTGTAACGTTTCGCCTCTTCAGAACCACCATCAACTTTGTGAGTTCAATGATCTATCAAATGCTATAGTTTGTTCCATTACCTGTAGAGTGAAAAAAGTTGCTATGAAAAGTTTCCTTTTTTCAGAGGCTCTTCAAATAAATATGAAATTTTACAAAAACGAATTCCCAAAATTAAATTTTTTTCATAATATCTCAAAAACTAATCATGTTAGTCTTGATTTTTTTGAAGCATATTTATTGGTCACCAAATTACGTAACTTAGCCCCCATTTATCTCTCTCTCTAACCGTTCCGAAGATATTATTGCATCTCAATTTGAAATACACTGTATATTTTATACTTAAATTAAAATATATTGAATTTATTAAATTCATATGTCTTCATGCAGGATTGTCTTTTGGGCATAGGCATACTAAACATTTGAATTTGATTTTATGAATATTCCCATAGTTTTTCACAGGGCAAATTTTCCCACAAGTCCTCAAAAAAAAACACTAATATCAATCTATAAAATCTAAAAACGAATCACAAACAAAAACTGAAAATAACTAAAAGAAAACCCGAAAGTTTTGAAAACAAAAAAGCTGAAAACAAAAAGAAAAACAAAAAAGAAAAACAAAAAATTGAAAACAAAACAAATAAAAACACAACGGATTGAACATACATATTTAATAATTGTTACGAAAAAAGTAACTATTTTTCCATTAATTCGCTGGTGGTAATGAACCGGTAGTCGCTGCACTTTTTTTTTAATTTTCCACCAAAACTCGTATTGACTAACAGCTTACCTTTTTTAAGGTATACAAGTAAAAAATACAAGGTGTTCCATTTGAAAAGGACTTTAGACAGCCGTAACTCGACTTCCTTCGTTTTAAATGTCACTCGGAAAAATTTATGGCACCGCTGAACCGAAATAGCAATATTGCGTCTTTTTAAAATATTCAATGGCTTCCAAGATATATGGCGGATTTATGCAAACACATTTATCAATATCTACACATTTAAAAAAATTTTAACTCAACATTTGGCATTTATCTCCACTGGCACCTTATCGCGAAACTTTTTTTAAATGGCAAGCGGCGTTTTTTTAATACCAATAACATGTCGGTGAATATATTTCCAAAAATATATACTCGATACTTAAGATGCCTTATTGAAAAACGTGGCTGTTTTATTTATAAAAAAAATTAAAAGCTCCAATAAAAAAAGACATCAAAGGAACCGCAGTTGCAAAGCCTTAATTTTTTTGTATGTGTTCTTGGTCATTAGTCATTACTGAAGTATATATACTTCAGAAATATACAGGGTGTCCCGAAATTAGTATGCAATATTTGACCAGTGTACAGTGTGTCCTATGGTTAAAAAGAGGACTTTTTCTTCATATAAACATGGATCGAAAAATGTTTCCTTAAAATTTGGACACCCTGTATATCTATTTATCCTAATATAAAAGAAGTAGTAGGGAATATTCTGGATTCTCTATCTGCAAACGCCTTGTGTATTGCTTGGTTAAGAACTCAAACCGATTAAATAGAAACAATATTATTCTTCTAACTATATGTCACGACAAGCACGGAATTCTAAATACTTACATTAATTCACACTGCAAGAAAAATACAAAAAAAATCAAAGACCTAACTTAGGAAGTTACTAATTGCAGACCGGCTTCGATCTTGTTTGATCTCATCAGTGCAACTTAATATAGGCGATAGGAACCGGTACTTGCCGAAGCTGGTACGTTTAACATCGGCTATACGTGACCTTGAGCCATCTTTCAATAGAAAGAGGGAAAAATCTTCTTTAAAACCGGTAACAAGCCATAGTTTTTCGAAATTATTAATTATTTATTTTTGCATATTAAGTATATTTATTACAGATAAATAATTATTTTTCAAAACTTCTTTGTAAGACTTAGGTATAGGACATTATACATGAAATATATTAAGATTTGTACGTAGAATCTAAAGATGTAAATATATACAGGGTGTTCCATTTAAAATACCGAAGTTGGCATCTACTTCCGGTATAACTGGAAGTGACATCATCTTGAAAATATTTTGGTCAAATGTCCCTCCTCAATGGCTTTAGTACAGTAGGTACCCAATTTTCAGATTTTTTCTAATTATAGTTTTCCCACAATCGATCGATGCAGTTCCCGGTAGACCACCCTGTATAGCCATCAGGAGTGGGATGACAGAGGTGTGGCATGACATAGTTATCTTTATTTAACTAGCACGTACTAATTATTTTGTGTCTTTGTTATCAAAGTGAATACATTTTTATTTGGGGATCTGTATATCTAAGTATGACATTTAATGGTCAGTTTAAAAATAGATCTTTCGGGAGTAAAAATTAGTTCCGATTCTTTTTAAAATATTTGTGTAGATGCAGTGGGTTCTTAAAATAAGAAGTCATTTTAGCGATTTTCTGTAACTATACGTTATAATTTTTTTCGTAAAAAGTATTTTTGCCAGGTGCATTAAACTTTTTGTCAACAATTTATATTTAAATTATTTTTCTGAAGAATCAGTAATTTGGTTTTATTTTGGTACGGCTACCCATATATACAAATATCATTATCAGTCTAAATCAGTACACGCAGTTGCCTAAACGAACAAACAAAAAAAGAACAAACGAAGGAGTAGCTAGCCGGCCTTGGCACAAGTCACAAGATCCGTGGTTGAAAAAAAAAACAATTTGTTAACCTTCTAATTCCTATAATAATCCTATCAATATAGTATTTATCAATGAATCCCGTTTCCCTGTAAAAAAAATAAAACAAAAAGCCTCCAATTCATAAGTCGACGACACTCTACGTGGTGGCGAAAAGGCGAAAAAAAACTGACAATTTTTTATCTCCTTCGCCACTTAAAACGCCATAAATTTCACCGCACACAGAAACACCATAAAAAATCATCGATACACGCATTCGCTGGCGGTCAACTTTTTTAAAATGAACTTCTACTTTTTACCTGGCCCGTCGAGGGGATAAAAAAGGCCCAGTCTCTCTCTACCTGATGTTACCTAATAATTGAGATGGTATTCAATAAAATGTCCAATCACAGCGTATCTCCGTCGCAGTCTTATACACTGGAATGATACCGGGAGAGAGGAGGACGGCGTCGTAATCTCTATGAAATGAGATTCCCAAGATACACCGTCAAACGCCGTGATTGAGGACGGTTGTGTGTTATAGAGGAAGTGAGCTGAGGACACAATTCGGAGCCCCAGGGCGCGTATAGCTGGACCTGGCAGTCCTTTTATTACCCAGGAATCAAAACACTCGGCCGGAATCTTATTTATGGTCTTCTCAGTAGTAAAAACGGTGCATTAAATGGTAATATTTTTCAGAAACAATGGTAATCTTGTAAATTACTTGTAGGGGCGTGAACGTTTTAACTACGCCAAGCGTCTACAGGGTGTCATACATGGAAAATACCATACTGCCATCACAAAAATAAATAAACAATCGAACAGATATGAATTGTATGGATATGATCTTATAGAACAGATATATATCCCTAAGGACACTCACCATTGTGCTCAACACAAAATGGCAAGTTTCAATTTTTTTATTTCATCGCCTATTAAGCTTCCTCCTAAATAAGGAAAGGTTTGAAAAAGAAAAGGCATAATTAGGATAATTAGGAAACGTAAATTTAAAGAGACACTTGAAATTTCGTATCTATTTCATACTATATTCTATACAGGGTTATTCAGTACTTATCTCTAAAACTTTGAGGATATGTGCATCCTTAAATAAGAAATCGATATCACCAAAAAAATTTATAATAAAAGTCTTAGGATTTCCCGTAAACAATGTTTAAAGTTATACCATTATAAAGGACTACGTAGATGGGCAACTGTACTTCAACATCTGATATACCTACCACATTCCTAAGAATGTGGTAAAAAAAAGTAAACACGTTTTTGTACCTCGAACGACTGGCGAATAGAGTTGGAGTGGGGATAATATCTCTATTGTCTATTTAGTCATCAGCATGTCATCAGTCTATCTGTGTCTTCTCTCAGTGCCGGTGTTTTATTTATCGTAGGAGTGTTTAACTGTAAAATTTTCAAAATGGCTCATATGTACAGTAATGTACACATTACTGTACACATGATTTTGTAACATGATTTTGTACACATGATTTTGTAACACAAAATGAGTTAATGGACTGTTATCAGTGAATTATCAATTACGAGTTAGGTTTTGTGAGTGGTTGTTGGAGCAAAATGCTGAAAATCCCCAATTTACTTAATAATTTGCGTTTACAAGATCAGCAACCAGGAAGAACATTCGGTTTAGGGCGGCAAAATTGGATAAGGCGTGCCCAAAAGTGAGTACAAGTCGAGGAATATTATTTCGAACAGCTTTTGTAACAAGGAATGTGCAAATTTTTTATAAATTTCATGTTTCTAATACCTAGTAATCAAGTAGCGCAATTCTTCAAAATTAGTGTAACAAAATTTTATTCATTTTAAAGACACGTCACTTTGGTCACATCTATCTATCTTTACGTTTATTTTAAAGTAAAAACGCTGCAAATCTTTTTTGCGTCGGGTGTCGGTATACTCTCAGAAGTTCCGAAGTTTTTTCGTGCTAGTCAGTTTGCATTGTCAGTCCCAAGGTCACTCCATTACAGTGGACCAGTATCCAGCGGCGTGCAAAGAAAAATTTTTAAATAGTTTTCAGATCCCGCCAAAAAAAATTTTTTTTTTGCGCTACCACATTTGGACATGTATGTTGAACATCCCCAAATTTTATTATGGATAAGTTATGAATAACACTGTATAGTAATTATAACCTGTTACAGCGTTTTTTAACTAGAAAAAAATATAAATGTTATTCCATCATTTTCGGACACCCTGTAGAAATACATTCACATAATAAAATTAGAACAGAAAAAATATTATTAAATTAATTTAACAATTAAAATCACTTAATAGTTATTTTGAAATAGCCGCTTTTTTATCGACATAATTTCAATTCTGCCAGTAATTTCTCCAATCCGGCAAAGGAATCGGATATTTTTCCACTTATGGGTTAGTATATGGCACTACATGTGTATAAATCATGCCCTCCTTGAAAAAATATATCCCCCTACCACTGCTAGAACAAACAGAACCACCAACATCCGGAATTCTTTTAATGCAGATTCATCGCAAATATTGCATCGCTCCTCACCAAAAGGCGACTAATTAAAAACCCATAAAACCGTTCCTGAATGAAAAGGCGGCGCTGGATAGCTGCACGATGCCTGTAAAGTAGTAGAAACAGACGTTCGAGAGCCAACCCCCGCAGTGTTTGTTTCTTCGGGCCCAGTTACGGCATGCTAAGGACGCGGGGTAGCACTCAGACGCCGAGAAGGCCATGAGAAATTCTCGGCGTATCGTAGGAGGCTGCGGCGGGGGTTAGACAAGGACGGAAAATGGGGTGATTCCGACGCGACCTTGGCAGCCGATCGTGGCCGAGGTATTTTAATGAATAGAAAGCAGATTTTGATCTCGAGGGCCGTGGAGACTTTCGTTTTTAAAAAGAGGCTGTTCGTCCACGTATGTGTACGCTCCGAGGAAAAGGTTGGATGGTGGGGAGAGGGAGGGTCTATAAATTACTTTGTTTCCACTATACATGCAGTGGTACACATACAACCAGTTTTTAAAAAACATTCATTCGTATTATGCTACGAAGTTACGGCTAAGACAAATTAATATTTTAAGTAAATTTTTAAAATACTAGTTCCCTTTCAGCATTTTTTATTTTCTGTTTTTAGCGAAAAGGAAAAATGTTAAATTTGCTTTGCATTCAATTGCTTCATAAGAGTCTATTTTATTTGTTTAAGTCTATTTTATTTATGAAACAACATCATTAAGGGTGCGATTGCACCCTCTGGTCGATGAGGCAATCAAAAGATCAATTAAACGTATATTCAGTGTGAACTTGTTCCATCCTGGCCTAGGATGGGAAGAATGTCAGCCAGGTGTTAATGTGAGAGATTAAAATCAGTTGATGTTTGACTGTCCCCCTAACTAAGGAGGTTTTCCAGGTTTCCAACTCATTCCAGCACTGAATGGTGGTTAGGGCCTACCAACGTAAGTCGTTCCTGAGGCGCAAATGCGGGCCGCAAAATAATAATATGCCGCCCCCTCTCCCATACAACTCTCAGACTTTCGGGCTAATCCTTGTAATTAGATTATATTATTATTATTATTATTATTTCCATAATACGTCATGAAGTGTACTTAAAAAATAAAACGTTTTTGCTATTGATATCAGCCCTTATCTTATCTTTATTCCACCCATCGCACACGTTCATTGGTGCAATTATTTTTAAATAGAATTCATCCTCTCTGAAAGAAAAATAATTACACCAAACAAAAAAACTCATCTGGTAAAACATGTCTGGAATTTTCAATAGAGATCTCTCAATCTCAATGACTCAATTTCCGATGCATACTTAAATAATTTGAGGGTTGTTCCCCATACCATATTGGCACTCTTTAAATTACAACTTTTTTATAACTTCTATGATGTTACTTGATAAAATTAATTACTTTTCAAATTCATCTTTCCCGAATCAATTTTAACAGGGAAGTAACCCTCTGGTATCAATGCGCAAGGCTCCCACAGAAACTTTTGAGGCTATCCTGTCGCTTCTAAAACTGCATATCGAAGTCGAGGGGGAGGCAAGAGACCTACAGGGCCAAACAGTGGATGGCTAGATAGAAGCCGCGATGGTGGACATACAAGTATCCTCAAGGAAGTCGCGGGAGGAGACTGTGGAGCCTGCTGGAAGCACCCAGCGGCAAGATATCGCCCATTTAAGAGTTTTATAAACCTTTTGAAGTAGAGATACCTGGCTCCCGATTTTTAAGTCGCCGAAAAAGATTCGTATGCCAAATGACGTAAATATGACGTATATTGACAGTTCTTTATAGCAAGAAAACTATCAAACTACGTCATATTGGCGTCATTATTGCATACGAATATTTTCCAACGACTCAAGATTCCAGGGTAAGATGATATAGTTTGACAGTTCTTTGTAGCAAGAGATCAAACTACGTCGTATTGACGTCTTCTTGCATACGAATATTTTCCAACGACTCGTGATTCGAGGGCCAGATGACGTCGATATGATGTAGTTTAACAGTCTTGAAAGCAAGAAAACTGTCAAGCTACATCATATTGACGTCATTATTGCATACGAATCATTCCCGACGATTCAAGATTCGAGGACCAAATGACGTCGATATGACGTAGTTTGACAGCAAGAGAACCGTGAGACTACGTCATATTGACGTCATTTACGCGTACGAATCTTTTCTGACGACTCCAGAATGTTGCTCAGGCCTCGTTTGGTTCCCAGAAGGATCCAAGACAGACCAGGGCTCAGGGACAAGAGTCTTTGGTAAAACATGCCACCGGCTTTCAGGTTGAAGTGTTTGCAATCTCTGTACGTGTTCAAGAAAATCTAAATTGGTATTCCAACCAGTCTGAACGGTCTGCCTAGTACTGGTATCTTCCAACTCTCAACTGACCGCAGGCACTATGGGGTGAAAGACCTGAGTGCTGCAGGTATCCGCACTTCGTTACAGCAACAATAACAACCCTCTGATATAAATAGTTTTTATTCAGCTAAATGTATCTGTTTTTTATTATGATATGAGATGAGACATTAGAAGTCTTCTATCTGTCAAACTTTTTTTCGCCAAGTGTAGATTAACTTTTTCGTGACGTTTACTTCGAATTTATCCCTAACCAACATTGAAGGAACTATTCGACCGATATTTGTTGTTACATACTTTTCATTTACCCTTTACCGTACAAGAAAAATCATCCCTAACTTTTTTCGCCGAGTATATATTCAAACTCTTACTCACCTCAAAATATGTCCCTAACTGACATTGGACCGAACAAATTGATCAATATGTGTCAATGATATATCTTGTACTTGACGTTATACAAAATAAATTACCCCTAACTTTATTTGTCGAGTGTATAGCAACTCTTCTGTCGCGTTTCCTCGAAGTTTGTCCTTGATTGACGTTGACAGCGAGGCATGGGGCTGTCCCAGGTATTTACGTCTGTAGTTTAACAGATTTCTATCACGAGAACACGGGAAATAAATTTATTGCGCTGACACCTTCTTTGTCCTTTCTTACATGTTTTCGGGCAATCAAAGACACGGCAAATGTTCACAATTGCCTCACCAGGAAAGATAATGGGCCTTTTCCACATCTTTTTTTTTATTCGCTTATTATAAAATATATATTTAGTTATGGCTACAAAGTATTTTTTGAAATGTTTTTCTTCGCTAGATTTATTTTGGAAAAATTGTTAAAATTACCATATATTTCAAATAACGCGCCATTGACGTCATACTCCAGTTCGTTTTTGTCTGTTGGCTGTCCTGCATTTTGTGTTCTGTCAAGTGAAGTGTACCTGACCTAACTTTCGTTTTGTGTTTCGATTAATTTGCTTTAAAATTAATAAAATTAAAGAGGAATATCTTAAGGCTGATTCAGACAATCTTCCAAGAGTCGACAGTGAAATGGTTAACGATTTCTACGTCACAAATATGAAATTCCTCAAGTGCTGAAGTGCGCAATGTTAAGAAAAGACGGTTAGGTTTTATAACCTAAGTTATCAAATCATCATTTAGTTGATTCTAGCATAGATTGTGCAGTGTTGTCACCTTTAGCGAAAAATATCTAAAAATTATTTTACTCAAGGGATAAATTGTAAAATAATCATGTTGATTTGCTTTAGTAATAAATTATGGAGAATATTTCACCTAAAAATACATATTTTTATTTCAAAATTACCATTCCACCTAAAAATACATAATATTTTCTTTTCAAAATTACCAGAATGTAAATTTAATCGTTGCCAAGAAAAAAGTAAAATTATATGTGGCAACGTGGAGCCGTTCTTTAACTTGTCTACATTTTATTGGCTACTGGAGTGTGATGTCAGCGAACCGCGCAGTTTGAAATGATTCATGAAGACCGGTCACTTTGTACTTGGATAACTTCGCTTAATTACAATTCTTTAATAAATTGGGTTGATTCTACCTTTACTTATGTACCAGTATAACGTTTGATATTAATAAAATAGTCAAATTCAATTTAGTGGAAAAGGCCCATTGTCCGGTAAGTAGGATTGGGACTGTGTCTGTCGCTCTGTCCGTATCTAACAATGTATAAATTGTGGATACTTAAGTGACTGACTTATGGGAAATCTTCTCTCACTCGAAAAATAAAAATTAATAATTTTCTAAATGTTTTTTTGCATGGATTCATTTGCTTTAATTATTTAAAAAAAAATGTGACGTTTTCACACTGAAAACTAAATATAGAACAGAAATATAAACAAAATATAAAACAGAGTTGAAAAGACGTGTTTTAAACACCCTGTATATTGCCATGTCATGAAAACAAAATTAACTGAAAAACCAATCATTCCAGATGCATAAAAAATGTATTTGAAATATGTTCCCTCGTAGGTATAAATTCTAACTAAAGAAAAGCTAAACCTATTGTCCACTTTCAACAATAATAAGTGCTGCTTCCATTTAAAACCTGCGCGGAAGAAGAAAATCGTTAATGATATTTTTCAAGCACAAAAAATCCATTTCCAAACCGTCTTGTACTAAAAGACACACTTCAATGCCACCAAAAAAACAACCAGCGTCTTCCAAATGTTTCCCTACTGCTCCGGAGCTTAAAAAAAAGAACATCCCATGCATGGTACTTAGACAACATGGTCCATAACTCCTCATTAAATATTCCTATAACCTACTACACCTTGAACGTACAATCAAACACAACGCATAACAAAAAACTCATCAGCTTGTATCCTGTCCTAATTAACCCAGGAAAGAAAAAAAAGTAATAATAATAACGCAATCACCTCCTGTACAACCGATGAACTACACAGACCGAGAAAAAAGTAAAACCTACCACCTGTACCCCGAAAAAACCCACCCCCGATAGGAATCACTTTTACTTTTTATATAAATCACAATACCAACACATGTTGCCCTGCCGATAAATCTGTGGAGTGTTTACACATAGTATTTTTTAAGCACCCACATGCTACCCTGTCGCCCAAACAAGTCGTCGACGTCGGGAACCCTCTCTCGGCCCTTATAAATGAAATCGGAGGCATCCAGCCTGCAACGGACTCTATAAAAAACAATTAATCGAAAATCGTTCATACGATCAAGCGGGCCGGCCAGCGAAGACAATCGCCGGGGCATCAGACGTAAAACAAATGACTATCTGGCCGACCGTAGCCTCCTAGACCGTGTGAACTCGCCTAGGGATGCTAGATCCGAGGGTCATGTGGCACACCATACGGCTTGGGGAGGGGTGGAAGAACCGGCGTAAGCTTTAATGGGTCTTCCTACCTAATAAAATACCCCCCGAAACGCCGTGGAAAGTGAAATTATTTACATATTAAAGTCAGGTAAATACAGGTGGTTACTTGGCCCAGATTTTTTCTGGGATTTTTATCTGATAAAGCTTGTACGTGTGTAGTTTATTATAGGGTCGACGAAAGGGATAGTTTTTTATTGGTCATTTTTTTGGGCGCGGCGTGCGATAGGCGGCTTTGAGAAAAAACAACAGATGCTCGGACTGGTTTCCATTTGTCGAGAGTAGTCAGTGATTGATTCTTGATTGGCTAATCAGTTGAGACTCGTCGATGGTGATGATATTTTCAACATAAAAGAATATTAATTTTTTTTTCAATACTATACAGTACGTTCAAAGGTATCTGGCAGGGGTTCCAGGAAGCCATGAGGAATTGGTCGAGGCAGCGTCGAAATATGCCATCAAGAAAGTTAAAAAAGTTTTATTTCCTACCGAAATTTTGGAAAATAGGATTTATTTATTATTATTGGCTAGCGAACACGTAACTATGCATCTATTATGGTTTCCAAGGTAGCCATGCGTGGAATCTAAACTGAAACACCCCGTACCGGAATATTTAATTATTATAAAGTTTAAAAATTTACATAACCATATAATCAGTTTCGTTATTATATAACCAGCACGTCGCCATCTTAAAACAAATGCAAAAAACTTGAGATCTTAATTACCTCCTAGGAAATTTATCATCTGATATCTATGTTGAAATAAAAATGTAGTAAATCCGGATTTCATCTAATAAATTATTTGCCAATTTTATTTATTTTAAATAATTGTAAATCAGATAATTTGTCTTTAGAATTTGAATAACGTGGTACGGCAATTACAGATTACATTATTTTAGAACGCAAATATACAAGGAAATATGTTTATTCCAGCATGTGCGCCATCTTGGATTTTTATTTTATGAAAAAGTGAGTTTAAGTCCTCTGCTGTTCAGTGAAAATTCCTCCAAACGAATAGAAAATTAATTTTTTACAGTCCCGGATGAAATTTCTCCATATTATTCAAGCAGTTACATAAGTACAGCCTATATTACACAAGCGCAGGATTAACATAACTCTCCTCGGATAGCCCCAGGATGTGATACGAGGTTTCACAAATGTAGGCAGAAATTCACGCAAATCCGTCAACCAGCAAATTTCAACTAAGTAAATCTATAGATTGTTGCCAATCGAATATCAACCACACTATTACTTTGATAGACAGACACATTCTTTCATCTGAAAACGTAAAAAAAAAAAACATTTCATAAAGACCGCGTGACAGGTGATACTTTATCAAGAATATGTAACTCAAGCGCAAAAATCACTAAACTCTCTTTGTAAGTGTAGCAAAATTCGTGACTATGAGTGACAAAAACTTTGTGGAGGAGTTACAGATTGTTCTCTGACTGATTTCTAAGTGTTCTTTGTTAATTTCTAGCGAATTTTATCTTCATCCTCTATGGTATTAATCTGCAGTGAGCTACAAAATGTATCTACCACTGAAAGTAACACCATGTGGTGTTACTATTGGTATATTCTATATGTCGCTCTAAAAGTCTACAGTAGCTACTAAGTACAGTAAATGACAACATTTTTAGCAAAAATAACTAAACTATCTTTGTAAGTGTATCAAAATTCGTGACTATGAGCGACAAAAAGTTTGTGGAGGAGTTACAGATTTTTCTCTGACTGATTTCTAAGTGTTCTTTGTTAATTTCTAGCGAATTCCATCCTCTTGCTCTATGGTATTTATCTGCAGTGAGCTACAAAATGTATCTACCACTGAAAGTGACACTATGTGGTGCTACTATGTGGTGCTACTATGTGGTGCTACTATGTGGTGCTACTATGTGGTATATTCTATATGTCGCTCTAAAAGTCTACTGTAGCTACTAAGTACAGCAAATGACAAAATTTGGGCAAAAATAACTAAACTATCTTTGTAAGTGTAGCAAAATTTGTGACTACGAGTGGCAAAAAGTTTGTGGAGGAGTTACAGATTGTTCTCTGACTGATTTCAAAGTGTTCTATGTTATTTATAGCAAATTTCATCCTCATGCTCTATGGTATTTATCTGCAGTGAGCTACAAAATGTATCTACCTTTGAAAGTGACACCATGTGGTGCTGCTATGTGGTATTTTCTATATGTCGCTCTAAAAGTCTACAACACTACAGAGAATGATAACATTTATTTGGATTGTTAGTGCAGTTCATCTGCAGTGAGCAACAAATGAAATCTTATCGCTCTATTTTGGGGTACACTTTAACCAATAGTAGTTTGCTATACACACTGCCTTTGAAAAGTGAGTCGGCGTTGATAGTTTTGCTAGAGACGAATTCTGCTAGAGCAAAAAAAATAGGTTACTTACGCTTGAGTTACATAAAAACGGTATAATATTCCAATTATACATTTTTATGTAAGTCAAGTGTATTTTTGTTGCTTATTTTTGTTCACACTTCAATTGCATAAAGTGTATAATAACTCTAATATTATACAATTGGGTATTAGCCAATTGTAGTTACATTTAGTTACAAGCCAAACACTACGTAAATATACCAATAACTTTCAATAGTCTAAGTAGCTCAAGAACAGTTATTAAAAGTATTTTTAATAATTTCTGAGATTAAAAGTATTCTTCTTCTTGGCATAGCTCTCGAACGATATGGAATAATACTAATATAATACAGGGTTCGGAGTTTATAGGGCCTCAAAAATTCCATGACTTTTTGCATACAAAAAAATCCCTGACATTTCCGGTATTTCCATGTCGTTCCGAAACCCTGTAATATATAAAATATCTTTACATATACCCAGCAATAAATCGCGCAATATCTCTTTAATTCAATTCTTTCTATACCTATTTATTTCTCATAGATGCGGAGATACCAATAGCGACCATTTAAATATGTCTCACCCTGTACACGGTTGTTCCTATTCTCCGTTATTAGTGGTAAACAAAAACCTCCGTCATTACAAAACAAACAAATGAAAACCTCGGTCGCGCGCCGCTTTTTTTGCACGGCCAACTCCACAATAATATCAATATCCTTCGGATTAGAAAAACTTTCGGTGCTAAGTAGGCTGTTACCGCTTTTTGCTCGCCCGCTATTATATTGTCCAGTTATTAAGCACGGTTTGGCTGCTGGCCGTTTCGTTTTTTTTTCCTCGCCCGATTTCACATGTTCCCAGTTGCTTAAGGAAACTGATTTTAATTTTGCGGTTTTCACACACAATACCCCGCCTAATGGACTCTCCGGTTGGGGTCAGATTGATACGCGTTTACGTGTACATACGCAGATCTAATAGCGTTAAATTGGTTATTAGACAAGTCCAGAGATCAATTTTCTGTTAAATGAGGTTGCGAAAGTACACAGCGATCTCGCTTGATAATTACTGTACTGTTAAGAAGAAGGGGAAGATTAAAAAATTAAAAAAGGACTATGGCAGCTATGGAACATAATTATAACATAACAAATGAGACGCTACTTCTTTAAGCGAGTACGGTATTATAACTGATCACTCCCCACTACTCTTCACGCCGCCTCGCTGGTCTAGCGAGGAAAGTGAAATTATTTACATATTAAAGTCAGGTAAATACAGGTGGTTACTTGGCCCAGATTTTTTCTGGGATTTTTATCTGATAAAGCTTGTACGTGTGTAGTTTATTATAGGGTCGACGAAAGGGATAGTTTTTTATTGGTCATTTTTTTGGGCGCGGCGTGCGATAGGCGGCTTTGAGAAAAAACAACAGATGCTCGGACTGGTTTCCATTTGTCGAGAGTAGTCAGTGATTGATTCTTGATTGGCTAATCAGTTGAGACTCGACGATGGTGATGGTATTTTCAACATAAAAGAATATTAATTTTTTTTCAATACTATACAGTACGTTCAAAGGTCTCTGGCAGGAGTTCCAGGAAGCCATGAGGAATTGGTCGAGGCAGCGTCGAAATATGCCATCAAGAAAGTTAAAAAAGTTTTATTTCCTACCGAAATTTTGGAAAATAGGATTTATTTATTATTATTGGCTAGCGAATACGTAACTATGCATCTATTATGGTTTCCAAGGTAACCATGCGTGGAATCTAAACTGAAACACCCCGTACCGGAATATTTAATTATTATAAAGTTTAAAAATTTACATAACCATATGTAAGCTATGGCAGCTATGGAACATAATTATAACATAACAAATGAGACGCTACTTCTTTAAGCGAGTACGGTATTATAACTGATCACTCCCCACTACTCTTCACGCCGCCTCGCTGGTCTAGCGCTGCGCTATTTACATTAGTATAAGTAAAATCGCCAGCCTAGCTCGCTTCTTTCTAGGGGTAGACATCTAGAGATACCACTATTCGCGCTATAAGTCTGAGCGCGCCGTAATACTTCACTCGGGCAAACTAAGCGCCTTTTAAAAATCCGATTATTCTAAAACTGTTACAGATATCAACACAAACTTTATTTTAAAAACTTTTTCAATATCTAGGCTAAATTTCATTCGCTGCATATGTATACATATACAGGGTCCTGCACCACAGCTCCCTTCTTTTGTAGCTCATGAACCGGTGCCTTTATAAATTTCGTTCAAATTTGACTGCAAACTATTCGTAGAGAGGCACATTTTCAAAATATTTTCAAATATACAGGGTGCTCTAAAAACATGTACCATACTAAAGTTATGTTTTTTTAAATGGAACACACTATATATTTTTGCATTTTTGGATTCTACCTGAAATTCTAAACACATTTCATTTAGGATGTCCTATACCTATCTTCAACTGTTTTTGAAATATTGACAGGTGAATATTGACATTTTGCAACTTTGACATCCTGTAAAATCTAAGCGGTTTGAGATCAAACAAAACGGTTTGCACATTCCTATCTTAACTTTTCATAAGCTATCGTTTGGTACTAATTTCAGAATTATCCAAAAATTTAAAATTTTCTGAAAATTTTTAAAATTTTTTATTCCTGTATAAATTTGAAATTAGTACCAAACGATAGCTTATGAAAAGTTAAGATAGGAATGTGGAAACCGTTTTGCTTGATCTCAAACCGCTTAGATTTTACAGGGTGTCAAAGTTGCAAAAATGTCAATATTCACCTGTCAATATTTCAAAAAAATGTTGAAGATAGGTATAGGACATCCTACAAGAAATGTGTTTAGAATTTTCTGTAGAATCCAAAAATGAAAAAATATACAGGGTGTTCCATTAAAAAAAACATAACTTTAGTATGGTACATGTTTTTAGAGCACCCTGTATATTTGAAAATATTTTCAAAATGTGTCTCTCTACGAATAGTTTGCAGTCAAATTTGAACGAAATTTATAAAGGCACCGGTTCATGAGCTACAAAAGAAGGGAGCTGTGGTGCAGGACCCTGTATACTGAGGACATAAAGTCCGCCCCCCCCTCTAATTTTTGAACCACTGGGTAGATTGTGATGAAATTTGGAACGATAATATATGACTAAATTCTGCATTTTTTAACACATCAATGACAGCTCTGAATGTCAAAGTGACAGCTGGGCGCGCAATAGGAACATTTTTTTAAATGGAAATGGGGATCGAGTAATAACTCATTTTGAAGCTATTTTTATGCTCAAAACATCCCCCAATTTTGAGAAAATTTGGTTCAGTAATTTCCAAATAAAAAGCAGTAATATCAGTTTCTAACATAATCTTTTTACCACATAATCTTTATAATAGAACTTACCCATGGAAAATTTGTCAGGAGGTTCATGTTGGTCATTTTCAACATTGTTTGAAGTAACACGTGTTTTCTAAATTTGTTTCTGCCTCTACGTTTAATTTAAATTATTTCATAATTTTTTAATTTAGGTTATTTTAGGTTAGGAATGGTTTATTGTTATTTGTTTACTTTTAATTTTTGTTTTGCTTTGAATAATTTACAATAATTTGTAATATGTATGCAAAAAAATGATATAACACAAATCGATATTACTGGTTTTTATTTGGAAATTACTGAACCAAATGTTCTCAAAATTGGGGGATGTTTTGAGCATAAAAATAGCTTCAAAATGAGTTATTACTCGACCCCCATTTCCATTTAAAAAAATGTTCCTATTGCGCGCCCAGCTGTCACTTTGACATTCAGAGCTGTCATTGATGTGTCAAAAAATGCAGAATTCAGTCATATATTATCGTTCAAAATTTCATCACAATCTACCCAGTGGTTCAAAAATTAGAGGGGGGGGGGCGGACTTATATTACAGATATTCATATATACATATATTAAAGATCGCGAGTCCTAATTATTTAATAAAAATTTTTGGATTGTCAACGATTGCAACTTACCTATTAATGTTTTTTATTTGGCACACCCGGTAGCTTTCCCGAGTGACAGAATAAATACGGTTTATGTGTCATTTTAGGTTTAATAATTGAGTGAACCTTTTTTATTTTTTTACGGTTCATTTAACTCGATGGATATGTCCCACAAAAACTGTTTCTTGTTGAAACTACAAAAATCTACATATGCCATCATTAGACTAAGTATTCCATGAACAATCATGGCACAATATATAAAATTAAAGTAGTAGATTTATGGACAATTACACCTAGTCCACAGAGAGCGGCATGGACAAAAAAAATCCCCGAAGAGCTAAAGTTAAAACACATTCCATTTGGACCTACCCAGCACTTTTACATGACAATGACACTTTACAGGGGCCACTCAAATTACGTATCAAATTATCAAATAATGTTTAGACCCGGTTTAGTTTTTAATCCACTAATTTCCTAATTAAAGATGAAATATAGACCATTAAAAACTACGTGATGTTTGGCGCGAAAAAAATTGGGTTGTCCCGGGGTGTGGTGAACAAGGTCCTAATTTATTATGAAAATTTTTCCACAATAGGGTCAAAGTACGAATAATATTATACAAGGAGATCCACCGGAGATTCTGTAACTAAAAATGCTTCTTTCTATAATCGCTTGGAAAAATATTCGGTGAAATTAAAGTGCGGAAATTTTACCACACGGCGGAATGTAAACTTGCCGCACATCTACGAAAAGGAATGTAAAATTTCCGCATTCTATATGTGACATGAACAGTCACAAAAATGTTAAACTGTCACTTAAATCAGTGTAAGAAAATAATATTGGGCTCATGACAAAATAGTGGCAATTTTACAAAAACAGTGGTGGAGAAAATATGCTTCAAAAGGGATCACCAAGTCTCTAGCTAAAATACTGAATAATTCACCACAACTACATGTTTATTAGAAGTTTTATTTTAGTTTTTCAAGTAGGTACACTCTGCCCGAGTACGTGAGGGGTTATAAACGAGTTATTTGTTTATATTTTCGAACTTTTCGCCCCTTTAACAGAAGCGTGTATGTACGTCTGTGTTTAAGTAGATATTTGTCGTTGTGTGCCCTGTAACTTTATAGAATTTTGTCATATTTACTCAAAATAACATTCCAAAAAGAGCATCACCACATTATGTACACCTCAAGGTTAAATTCTTAGCCTCATCCAAATTGTCGTTAATGAAAAATTCCTACATTGCATACCATGTCAGGAAATAAAAGATTTTGCATCATTTTTCACCAAAGATATATGCTTAGTACGAAAAAATTTCCTTGTCATAAATTAATGTGGGAGAGAGAGAAGGATATTATTATTTTAAAACAAAAATAAGATGTTTCTGAATTGATATACGTGTCGTGTATGGTTTCCCAAGTGAAAAAAGCTTTACTTATTACAGAACGGTTTTTTCTACACACAACATGTAAATGTACGACCTACTAGATTCTAAAACGAAATTAAAAGCATATTATAAGCCAATTGAACATCCTTTCTAAATTATATGAAATTACACGCTACATTTAGACAGGCCTTTGGCCATACAGCTTCGCCTTTGTTATTTTATAAGAACAAATTTTCTGACGAATTATTAATAGTTAATTACCGAGTACCGTTTTAACATAAATTCCGGTTTTCGTTCCAACATGAACACCGCCTTATTAAAACGGAAAAGATCAAAAATTGTTTTAATTCACAAGCGGATATAAATCTTATATATTTTTGAATAGCTCGACACTTAAAAATTCCAAAGAAAACAAAGTAGGCAATAAAAAATACTATTATGATTCCCGATTGTTGTAAATTGCTGCGGTTATCACAGACAGCTAAAAGTAGGGTATTGTAACCGTTACTAAACATTTATTTAAATTTAGTAAACAGTTTGTTGGGACGAATAACCTTCGAGAACGACGTCACGTCGGTGGGAACGGATCCCGATACCATTTTTGTCATTCAAATAAGACATTAAGTACGGCGAATATCTCCGCATTGGCGAAAGTGCCACAAAGAACACATGCTAACTAGGCCACGCTCTTCCAATCCCTTCCATTGTCCCTTATGCTAAACAAAACCATTTATCGACTCAAAATATTTATCGGTTATCAATATTAATGATCTTGTAACAGTGACAAATCTATTTACCCTTTCGATGAGGGTTGCGGAGAGATAGATCTATTAAAAGGTGACAACTGTCACCGGATCAATCGGAGTTCGCTGATCGGGGATCGAAGGGTGCAAATAGGGCACTTATCGGGGCTTAAAAAATGGGCGAGGACGTCAGGTGTTGCGGGTATTTCGGTAATGGTGAATGGGGTTAGACACGTCCTCGTATCTAATCTGTTAATCTCGTGTCTTATTGTGGCACTCTCAGGTCTGGACCATTCGGGAGGTTAAGGGAACAAAATAATATTTTCATCATTGAAAGAAGTGTTTACGTGTTTTTTCTGTTGGTATTTTGGGTGTATATAGACGTATCTCCGTACCTGTCAACATTGGTACATGCATACAAAGAAAAATATTTGTATAAACAAGGAAACGATGTAAGTAGAATTTATTTCTTCAATAAAAACAACAAAAGAGGACTTTCAGCCAGATATATCGACAAATATCCTACGTTTCGTCCGAGTTTACGGACTTTTTCAAGGTTACCTAATAGCTAATAACCATTTTCTATTTTAATTTTATTGTATGGCTTGGTTTTATTTTGTTTTTCATCTTTTTTATTGTTTAAAATGCCATGTAGGTATGTGTTTCAAAACTTTCAATAACCCTATTTTGTAAAACAACACTTTCAAATTGAAAGTTGTTTAATTGAAATTAAACTTCAAGTAACGATATTGTTGCAAAATCGATGACACAGTGTCCGAGTGTGGCGTTGCCAAATCTAATTTTTCCCCCCAGTCCTAGGGAAATTCACCACAATGTGGCAATACCGCTTCTGGGGGAGCCAGGGGAACCCCCCCAAGGCGAATTTTCAACCCTCTAGGCCTTCAAATAATGGAGTCCCAGACGTCACCACCGACACTTATCGAATACCCCTCGTATAACTTGACTGTCGATTATTTATTGAACTGCCCTGATATGTGGTTTATTCACGAGTATTCGATGGAAATTTCTACAAGAATCTAGAAGCCTAGTTCAGCTATATAAAGGCCGCGGTGTCCAGCGAAGAAGTCATCTTAATAGGACAGCGATCAAGAGCGAAGAAACAATACTTAAATGAAATAACTGTAATTTTCGAAATGTTTTCGGTGTTTATTTTAATTAAATATTGTACATGAAGTGTTGTGTTGTGTTCGAAATGTTAAATAAAGATTTTTTAAGTTTGTAAAGCAAAAATAAAATAGACGTACTAGACACGACACAAAAACTAGAACCACGATATTGTTTACCCGACGAATAAAAGTGAAACACATTTTCCCGAATTCATATCCGCTTAACCTTGACGATCCAATTTCCATGGTGTGGCCGAATAAAACTCAATAAATCAACACACAACAATGAAAATACATTTACGCGGGCTATTATAAAAGCGTATATTCGGACTAAAAATATTTTTTAACACGTTTAACCCGGTTACCCATCGATACAGGTGATTGGCTTTTATTCAAAACACTATTTCTATCTACCCTCCGATCGCGGCGTCTAATTCTAATGGTGTGGTTATATTGTGCGGTGGTTACAATGGAAGATAAGATTTTATTATGTGGAATATAAGGTCGTGACCCGGGTTGAAGGTCATATTCGAGTTAGGTATGGGGCAGGAGGCTATGGAAATCAAAAGCTATTAAACAGAAGTAGATCGATTAGTTATCTATGGTAACTTCTCGGGCATAAACACCGGTTCACGACAGACAACCTGGAAAACGCATTTCAAAAGTAGACTTGCTCCCATGATGTATGTACAGGGTATTCGCGTATATTTTGACCCCTACCTACAGGGGTATTAAGAAAGTTAGAAAAAAAATTTAAATACAAAAGTTGTTTATTTTTTCATGAATTATCTTTTAGCTAGGTCGAAAAAAAAATTGCATGTCGTAAACTTATAGGAAAACCAATTGAACATAATATAAATGGGACACCCTGTACAATTTTACACGCTTGGGTAAACATTCTTTTCCTGATTTCAAAAATATATATTTTGTTGACGTTTGCATTGACAATTTTCGAAATATTCGACAGCGAGTACTATAAAAAAAATACAAAAAATACAAAGAACTAAAAATATTTAACAGTAGAAACCAACAGTAATAAAAAATATTTAACGATTTTCGATGTAACTTCCTTGGTTATTTAAACATTTTCCAATATCTTCATTTTTTAATATTTTTTTTTATGATTTATTGTAAACATTAAATATTAAAGATTTCGAAAACTGTCAGTGCAAATGTCAACCAAATATATATTTTTGAAATCAGGAAAAGAATGCTTTCCTAAGCGTCTAAAATTATACAGGGTGTCCCATTTAAAAATATTATAGTCAATAGGTTTCCTCAAATGTCCGACATGCATATTTTTTTTCGACCTAGCCAAAAGATAATACGTGAAAAACCAAACAACTTTTGTATTTAAACTTTTTTTTTAACTTTCTTAATAACCCCTGTAGGTAGGGGTCAAAATATACGCGAATACCCTGTACCTATCTCTACCATCATATTCAATATTCAAGATTCAACATAAAAAAAACATTAGATATACACATTTTTAAGAAAAATTGAGTTAAAAACCGAAAGTACTTATTAAAGGTGACTTTTTGACATGAAAAGTTAACTTTTGCCACTTCCGGTTTTGCCGGAAGTAATACCAACTCTCCATTTTTGTATGGATCACCCTGTATATTATATTTTTGGAGTCTACGTCATTTTCTGAATCATTATTACGTTCATTTTCAACGATATAACATAAATGACATTTCAACTGTCAAATTACTTTTTGGACACCTTCTTAATTTTGAATTTAAGAGTGCCTTGATCATTGCCAATTAATTCTAATGGACCGTAGCAACCAAAAAAAAAATAAGTTTTGACGTCAAAAATATTCAATTTCTCTATAAATAAAGTGGATACTCGAAGCGGATGGTTCTTTATGAAACATCGTGAAAATAATTGTTTTGAAAAAAACATTGATCTCATTTAGATGTTCCAAGAAATATATAGAAAACACTCTATATACTAGTATTTCGGCTTATTAGGCCTTTTTCAATAGAGTAAATGTCTATTACTAAACATTTCCAAGTGCGTTTTCGTTATTTATTTGTTTACGAGCACCTACCTCCGATTGATCCTACCATCTGGTAAAGCCCGAGTTTTTAGTACTTTTTCTAAGAAGGGTGAAAATATAAAATCTATCTGATAATTCGTAGTACAAGGATTTGTAATTAAAAATTTTTTAATTTCTAATTGCTCTAACAGACCTAAGCGCTTTCCTTTCTTTTCACGATGTAGTACCTTTACATTTTTCTGATCTAGTAAATTATTGTTTTCTATACAATGCGTCGAAAATCCTGAATTTTTTGCGTTATTTAATATGGATTTTTTATGTTCTTTTACTCTAGTTTCAATACTTTTACCGGTTTGACCCAGATTCATCAATTTCTCTGCTTACAGGGCGTTAAAATTCTTCAAAGTGGTTATAGAACTAAAACTAAGTTTTTTTGAAATAACCGTAATGGTACTGAGGTACCATTAAAAAGTATAATTAATAAGCAATCTACCCATATGCTTATTTTATCTGTGGGACCAGCAGAGCTGATATTACAGTTGAGAGAAGGCAGTCTAAATTTAAAAGTAAAACAGAATCCGAGGCTGATTGACTAACCACTAATTGGTAGATATTAAAAATACTTTTAACGAGAATTTTAGGTACATAGTACTTCTGTAAAAAAATTATTTGAATTAATTATATGTATATTACGTTCAAACAAATACAGTCTTGATTTTTATAGATTTATTAATAATACGAAGACCTATAATTCTCGTATTAACATCAGAATTACATAAATTATTATAGTGATGTTACCGAGAATAATATGACCTGGTAGTATTACCAAATTTTGAATTACCCATGATTTTGCATCTTTGAGGGTGCGTTTGCACCCCCTTGTAGAAGGAACTCTCAAAAGATTAATTAAACGTATTCACTGTGAACTTAGGTAGCCGAAACATAGATGTCGCCCTGGAAATACAATCGGCCAAACAAGTATAAGGTTTTAATGAAAAACGGTACTGGTCGACTGCAATTTAGGGATTTCTATGTCGCACGTCACAAATTTAGTAGCCTTATATGATCCCTAAATAATTTAGTTACTTTTTGACAGCAGTGCCACCTAGCAGTACTTTGCGGTGATAACGTGACCTTAAATACATATCGTTAAAGATTACGCGACTCGAATTTAACGTTTCTATATCTTCCATCGTTAACCTAAACCTAAAAGTGGCCCGTATCGAAGCGCCCACCCTGTATACTGCATAATCTAAAAATCAGTTCCAACTATTAATTTACCAATAACCATAAATACTACCGCCTACTCTAGCCCCCTTTCACGGACGGTTCCGCAATTTTCCGCCGCTCAAAATCACACCGGGAAACCCCCGCCGCCCCTAGAGTTCAACCGGGGCAACAGAAACAACTACGGCTCGAACACACCCCCATAGCGAAGTTTCCGCCGATCACTGCACAGCTTCCTGTTTAAAAAGAGGGTGCGAAATTGGTTTTTTTGTGAAACGAGATATTTTTAAGAATAAGCATCCAGTCCCTCCCCCCGCTCCAGCGCCGCGCGGATGCACCGGCTCTCCCGCCGATCTAGTCTAGAGGGCCATGGGAAAGTGCAGCGGCTGTTAGACGGGCACAGCCACCCTCGAAAATCGTACACCTGTTCGTTCGGAGATCACCTTGAGAGATTTTGGGTAGCATGGGAGGGGTCATACGCCACGCATTATGGAGAGGAAGGCCTCCGACGGGAAATTATAATATACTTGCGACGCCTACATGGACTTCGATATTATTCTAATGAGTGATTGTATCCATTTGTTCTGATTTTTGCGTTGTAACGATATTTTTGCGAAGTGGCTAGCGTACCGGTTCCGGTACGCTAGCCACCGGAAGTATTAATCCCGGCATTATAAGCTGGAACTAGACATCATTCAAATAGAGACGGAAAACCGTACAATTTATAGGTTATTTATAGGTTAATAAGCCATGCAACTTTCAACTTATTTAAAGGCTATCAAAAAAAAACACGCACAAATGGGACAAAAAAAACGAAAAAAATTCATATTTTCATCAAAACCGTCCTACCTGTGACCTATCGATAATAATTCATAACTAGTCACAAAAAACTTTTTAAACAGTTAATACGCCAATCTGTAATACTAGCCCACGTATACATCCTCATCTGACACCTATTGACTAAAACTAAATATAGGACACTTACCTGGGGGCACATCTTGCACTGGTACTTCCTGGGTTGGGGGCCGCCGTTCTGCATGCCACCCATCTTGGTGGCGTTGATGGGCTGCGGCACCACCAGGAGAGCGGGACTTGAACCCGCGACTCCCGGACTAGAACTGCTGGACGTCGACCTCCCCGACGTGTATAAACCAGGCGTCCCAGTCATGTGATGGTGGTCTTCCATTCCGGCATATAAACCTGGAAGAGTATGAGACGGAGTTTGAGACTTCACTCGGTAAAGGTAGTACTGGTCTGAGCTAGCGGCAAAGTATAGTACTTTATCGCAGCAAGCGGTAAAGTATAATACTTTATCACGGAAGTATCACCCCGGCCTGCAGCAAAGTACTTGGTCAGTTGCTGAAATAAACTTAGAGACGACTAGGATCATCTGAACATAGTAATCTTTAACTTGAAAAAGAGATCACAAAGGCTATTTTTTACTTTACCGCTTGCCTGTCATAGAATGAAATAAACGCATTGTAAAGTAACCCAGAGAACTTGAGATATAACATACTTTGCCCTCTTGCTATATAAACAATTTGAAACAAAAACAAATCGATACTTTGCCGCTTGAGAAATAGTGTGTCATTTGATATAAAACTTAGCCAACGCATGGTAAAGTAACGCAGAGAACTTTGGATATAACATACTTTGCCGTCTTGTTGCATAAATAATATGAAACAAAAAGAAATTGATACTTTGCCGCTTGAGAAAGAGTGAGTCATTTGATATATAACCTATCGAAAGCATGCTAAATGGTAAAAGTAACTCGCAGAACTTGAGATATAACATACGCCCTTTTGCTGCATAAAGAATATGAAACAATTAGATATCGATACTTTGCCGCTTGAGAAATAGTGAGTCATTTGATATAAAACTGATCCAACGCATGGTAAAGTTACGCAGACAACTTTGGATATAAAAAACTTTGCCCTCTTGCTGGCATAAACAATATGAAACAAAAAGAAACTGATACTTTGTCGCTTGATAAAAAGTCATTTGATATCAAACTTTGTCACTTGTACCCTATAGCAACAAAGTGAATGAACTATAAAATACACTACTTGATAGTTATATCAGTTATATCCAGTCATTATCAATGTTAAACCTGATAGATTTTTCTAAAAGGTGATCATCAAGTATGGTACTTTGTCGCACGCATATCATAATAATGAATAGTAAATCGAAACATCAAGGACTTGTCGGTTGATTATCATCGGTACAACTTTCATAAAATAAAACCAAATATACCGATACTTTGTCGATAGAATCTACTTAATGTAAAGTTCTGAGAAAAGTACTTTACCGCTGACTTGTTTTTGTTTATACAATTTATATTTTTCTTAGCCTCTTCTTAGGGAAACCCTCCTGTCTTTTTTAGTAATGTTACTTACATGTCGACGTGTTAATATTCCTCAGCAGGAAACGATAATGACGTTTAGACGACTTATCCTTTTACAGATAGATGCCCAGCGATTACGCCGTGGCCCGTGAATTTTGGCAAAGCATGATCACGTTTTATTTTTATTAGATATATAAAGTTGTAATAAAGAGCCAATCCTACATTAGTTGTCCTAGCCGGCTGCTATTTACGGCCCGAATATCAACAGTGAATGTCACCGGGACCACTCGCGGTCCACGAACGGGATCACTATACCTAGGCAAGATACGAGCCCGGCCCGCGGCCTGCCGCGGAGGCCGCCGCAATCAAATCGAACCCGTCAAGCAGGAAATCTACGTGCAAATTTTTTATTCTACTCTTGGCAGGCCAAAATACTGCAAGATGGTTTTTTTTTCTATCGAATGTCGCCCCCGGGCCATGTAACAGCTATCAAGGCCAACGTGACTGACTAGTATATGTGTATCTAGCTGATTTATTATGCTGAAATGTGGTCCGATAGTCGAATTCGTTCCTGGCCCGGCCATTTATGTATGTATGTGTACTCGGTGGAAGGTTCGAATTTGTTTGTTTGTTGTTGCTATTGTACCTTGCTCTTGGTATTTCTGACATAGGTACCTACTAGTTCTTGATATTATCTGTTTGTTGTTTGTTCATGTATATAAGAGTAATTTTGATATTGAGAACGCCTTGGGAACTGCCGCGAAACTGAGTGTTTCATAATATTGTTACAGAACGTCAATGAATAAATAATTTAGGGGATTTTTCCAAGAGTTTCTCTCATTCCCGAAACAGTATCACATGTTTGAATAGAATTGAATGGGTGAAACATTATTAAATCAAACAAAATACTAAATATCTGTATAAGCTTTTTTTGTCAAACAAATTTTGCTACAGTTCGGTAAACGGTTTAATATTAATAATAATTATTATAAATTAGCAAATTGGTAGCTAAGAGAAGGCACGGGGCACATTTAAAGACGCAGCATATTAAACTAACTCATCTATAATAAATAATATACAGGGCGCCCTATTTCTTGACCCGTTGCCTGGGTAACTTTTTTATTAGTAGAGATACAAAAACGCTTAAATGAGCAAATTAGTGCAGTTTCGTATTAGTAATTCTACGGTAAGGCGAAAAATTATATACGGGGAAGGTTGAAAAGTTATTGACAAAAAACGAAAAATCCAACTTTTCTATTATCCCTCGTAGCTCGTTCATTTGAAGAGTTAGAGAAAAATGCTTCACATGTTTTTTGCAGTATTTTTCATGTAAAATGACATGCACTTGCTACTTTTTATATATCTCTTAAAATGGTTGAGAATCACAGTAAAATATATTTTTTTTAAATGTAATGGATAGGTGGCTGTGACATTAACCGAAAGTCCCCTTTTTTCTCTTTCAGATGATATAACATAGTCCATATTTTATCCTTACAAAAGTAATAATAATCGTTGTTTTTAAAGAAAGTTTATTGTCACATCAAGAATGCTATGGATTATGGAACAAAAGAATGTTTTGAGAACAGAAATTATTAATTAATTAATTATATTGAAGTAAATGTTCGAAATGACCACCATCCTGTTGGATACATAGTAAGCAACGTTTCTGGATACTTCTTAAAACATTATTTATTGTATGTCCATGTATGCTTCTAATTGCATCTTGAATCCTGACTTTTAGATCCTCTATATCTAGAGGAGCTGTCACATAAACTTTATCTTTCAATAACCCCCAAAGAAAGAAATCTAAGGGGGTCAAATCAGGTGTTCGCGCTGGCCAGTCGATATCCATTCTATTTCCTATAACATTATCAAACTGTTCATGTAAATATTGTTTTACCTCGCGGGAATTATGCGCAGGTGTTCCATCGTGTTGGAAGTATTTAAAATTTCTAAAAATATGAAGATGTAATTCATTTAAATATTCCTCTGTTAGAGTATTCCTTAGAAAATGAAGGTAATTATTCGCATTCAAATTATCTTCGTAAAAATATGGGCCAATAATTTTGCCACAAAAAATTCCACACCACACATTTATCCCAAATTGACGTTGATTTCTTTTTTCAGAAACAAGATGTGGATTTTCTCGGCACCACATTATGTTATTATGGCGGTTAAAAATACCATTGTTGGTAAATCTACTTTCATCACTGAATAAAATCTTTTTCCAGAAGTCTAGATCCTCTTCGCATTTTGAAATGTACCATCGACAAAATGTCATCCTTCTTTGATTATCAGCTGGATATAAAGTATTGCATATGGAATAATGATAAGGCTTTAAATTGTTACCTTTTAAAATAGCTCTTACAGTTTCCTTGGAAGTGTTGCAGTGATGTGCAATTTCTGCAGTTGAAGAATCAGGTTTAAAATTTACATAAGCCAAAACATTTATTTCAGTGTCTTCATTGAAGTTTCTTTCATCCTTAGGCTTTGAAAAAGAACCGTATAATCGTATATTATTTTCCAGCTGTCTAAATATTCTATGATGGGGTTGTCTTCGTTCCATGTAAGTTTCAAAATAAAGATTCGCTGCAGCTTGTGCATCTCGATTTTGGTTATAATAACAAAATAGCATATCATTTTTCTCTTCGTTGGTGTACATATTTGCAACACTATTATTTTGTATGCAGTATTAATAATAAACAATAAACTACTTAACAAAAACTAAAAATGTCACTTATGATCTGTCAATAATTAAATGCCAACTAGACGTTTTTAAAAATATCAGGAATCTTATTTTTTGTTTTATTTCCATAGCATTCTTGATGTGACAATAAACTTTCTTTAAAAACAACGATTATTATTACTTTTGTAAGGATAAAATATGGACTATGTTATATCATCTGAAAGAGAAAAAAGGGGACTTTCGGTTAATGTCACAGCCACCTATCCATTACATTTAAAAAAAATATATTTTACTGTGATTCTCAACCATTTTAAGAGATATATAAAAAGTAGCAAGTGCATGTCATTTTACATGAAAAATACTGCAAAAAACATGTGAAGCATTTTTCTCTAACTCTTCAAATGAACGAGCTACGAGGGATAATAGAAAAGTTGGATTTTTCGTTTTTTGTCAATAACTTTTCAACCTTCCCCCGTATATAATTTTTCGCCTTACCGTAGAATTACTAATACGAAACTGCACTAATTTGCTCATTTAAGCGTTTTTGTATCTCTACTAATAAAAAAGTTACCCATGCAACGGGTCAAGAAATAGGGCGCCCTGTAGATGAGTTTAGTTTACCATGTTTAAGCACTTCTTTGGTTTATTATTGTTTACCACGTGCCTAGTTCCACAAAAAAATCCAACATACAATGGAATTTTGGGTGATTCGGGCAAGGTTAAGTGTTCGGTTTTTCTTCCGCCAGCTAAACTTGAAATTTTTTATATAACCTTACGAAGCACATACCGGTCATTTATTTAAACTATAATTAAGAGATCAATTAACAATTGTAAAACTTTATTGCGGCAAGAGAGCTTTTGAATATTGATGAATGTGTGTGTGTCGTGATGATGGGAAAAAAATGTTACTTGTATTTTAGCGGTAATGTGGTTATTGCGATTAAGAATTTAAGCAACATGAAGCTTAATATTTGACATTGTAATTTTATTTGTACGATATAAAACATTGTAACACTTCTTCGTATACAACTTCACAAGCGAAGTTAGTATTATTATATTATAATATAATTTTCCATTTTGGTCGTATAATAGCTATAACGCGTTATGCATAAAAACGCGTTATGCATTAAAAACGCATTCTGGGAAAAAACGTTCTACATAAAAACGCGTTCTAGGAAAAAAGCGTTCAGGATAAAAACGCATTATGCATAAAAACGCTTTCTGGATAAAACGCGTTAAGCATTAAAACTGAATTCAGCGAAAAAACCGTTCTGGATAAATACGCGTTATGTATTAAAAACGCGTTCTGGATAAAAACACGTTATGCATTAAAACAAGTTCTGGGAAAAAACGTTCTCGATAAAAACGCGTTCCGGATAAAAATGCGTTATGTATAAAAACTCGCGCTGGATAAAAACGCGTTCTGGAAAAAGTGTTTTGGATAAAAACGCATTATGGATAAAAACGCGTTATGGATAAAAACGTGTTTTGGGAAAAACGGGTTCTGGATAAAAACGCGTTATGCATAAAAACGCGTTCTGAGAAAAAAGCGTTTTGAATAAAGACGCGTTCAGGAAAAAAGGGTTCTGTGTAACAACACGTTATGCATAAAAACACGTTCTGGGAAAAAAGCACTCCGGATAAAAACGCGTTCTGGATAAAAGCGCGTTATGCATAAAACGCGTTCTGGTAAAAAACGTTCTGGATAAAAACGCGTTTTGCATAAAAAACGTGTTCTGGGGAAAAAAATACGTTCTGGAAAAAAAAGCATTCCGGATAAAATCGTGTTCTGGGAAAAAAGCGTTCTGGATAAAAACGCGTAATGCTTTAAAAACCCGTTAAGTGAAAAAAGGGTTCTGGATAAAAACGCGTTCTGGGTAAAAACGCGTTCTAGATAAAACCGCGTTCTGGTTGGTAACGTGGATATTGTGTTATCTGTATACTATTTTTGTTACATATTACTTATTTTGCTCAGTATGTATGATGCATGTATCATACATAAACTTGTGAGACGTGGGTATGTACTAAAATCGAGATAGCGTTAAGATCTGTTAAGAAAACAGGCCGCATTGCCTACCAAAGTTTGTTTGACGAATGCCACTGCCCATATTCTTTGGTATTTCTTTGCGTTGAACGAGAGCGTATGATAATCAAGAGTGAGTGGATGTGTTAAAATAAATTATTATATTCATCCGCGCGGCGAATGCCAGAGTTCGACGTTTTAATGGATGGCACACCACGAAGTGAAGGAGAATTAAGTCGGTAATTGAAGGTGACGTAACCGAGCAACTATAAATATAACGTACACAAGTCGGGCAATTTGAGGGACACTACATGAAACTGTAAATATTGAAGTGGGAAAATTCGCCCGCGCTGCCCGAATTAAGGACGTTTTGTCTGCTACTTTCAGCAGGAAATACACACATAATATGTAGGCTGCAGCTTGCCGGATGTTGAAACTGAGTAGGTGGATGTGACAGCTGAGAGGTTTTAAGAGATTGAGGTTTTCTTCTGTTCTATGTATATGAAGAGGAAAAAATGTTGGATCTGGAACACATTACCATCTTACTAGACCATAGGTTATGTTGCCACGAGAATATATCTACAAATAACCAGAAGAATAACTTGCAGGTGGTAAGTTAAAACTGATAATCAGTTTTATACCAGTTAAAATTGTAATATATCGGACAAAATTCATAAAGTTTCAAAAATTGGAAGAAATAACTAGGATAGCATAAGTACTATTAAACCGAAAAGTTCCCACCCCCTACGTAGTGTACTTCATCCCCTAGGACCCCCGTTCTTATGTTAAAATCATTACCAAGCCTTTTAAGTCTTTCAGAGATCTCTGCAATATAAGGAATTGTAATGGTTGTTATTGGATTTTCTCTATTTATTCTGGGAATATTAGTATTTTGCCTATTTTCAATTTTTTTGTGTTTCCTCAACAAAATCATTAGGATAATTATTTTTCTCTAAGATATTATTCTTAATAACGTCTTTTTCTCTAGTTCGTTCGTTCGTTTCTCGTTCTAAAGTTTCTGTTTATACGTTTAAGTTTCATTCTACCAAACAAACAGTTTTATCATATAATTTTGAGGAAAATTTCCATAGGTGTGTACAAATTTAACCTGTTTACAAATGCCATCAAAACTTTTAATAACCTGTTTTGTAAAATAATACTTTCAAAGTTTAATTGAAATAAAACTTCAAGCGATCGTAAAGAAGCTTACAAAATCATTGTGAGGCATATTTAAACTGCCAAATAAAGCCAAATTGGCATTTTCCTAACAGTAACAGTAACAACATAAAGCCGATTTATCCAAATCTTGGCCGGCTTTAGAATATGGTGCACAAACAACGCAAGTGTGTTTACAGAGATATTTTTTTATTAAATACCCTGCACAATACCTTCCAAAATTCGTTTCTAAGCCTGCAATTCGGTTTTAACTACAAACTAACCGAGTAACTAAAATTAACGAAACTCAAGAAACTATAATAAAAAACTAGATAAAATGTCTTATCAAACCCAATGCGTAAGAAACAAATCGCGTTTTCTAACACTCGAAACGCCACAGTACTAGCCGTTACAGGATTGAATCTCAGATTACCCGAGCATAGGGGTCACGCGAAGGAATAGAGCGCTTACTTAGCGATTCAAATTACCGATGAGGGCGCTGCAAATTGTAAACAAATACGGATGAAGACGAGTAAAAATTTTGCATTTCATAGCACATCATCTAGCAATTTAGCATTCAGCTGCCATAAATATAGTTACTTCATGTGCTAGTTAGGGTGAAATAAAGGATAAAAAGAGTGGTAAAAGTAGTCAAACGTCCCATAAGTGCTTCATTGCTAATTATATGAATTTTTTGGGTTGAAACAGGTACCCTAGTTTTTGTTTACTTACATTTTGGACTAAAATAAGTGTGATAAACTGTATGGTGATACCATATTAGTGCTTGTTTTTTGTTAAATAATGTTTAAATTAAAATTTATTCTGCTTTTATAGGACTAATGATAGAAAAATATAGACAAACTGCAACAAAGTGGTTATGTTGTGTAAATAAACGTGTTCCCTGTTATTAAATTGTTACATGCCTTTTGGAGAAATGAATGAGAAACAGTTTCTTATACAGGGTGGTGCAGATGGATAGGGTGGTTTTAAAATACTTGTCAAACTGTCAATTTTAAAGGTATTGGATTGAAATAAAGTGCAAAACGTGTAGTTACAATGGAAGTTTATTAACAAAAAATTAGTAAAGTTAGTTTTTAAAAATTACATCCATTAAATGCCCTCCTTCTCGAGCGACGCATTCTTGGAGTCGGTCCTTAACGTTCCGCATTGCCCGCTCAAGCACATCACCAGGAATTAATGTGATTTCGTTGTGAATTGCTGCCAACTCCTGAATGGTCCGGGGTTTGTTCATGTACACCCTTGCTTTTAAATAGCCCCATAAGAAGAAGTCACATACCGTGAGGTCCGGTGAGCGAGGGGGCCAATGGAGATCTCCATTACGGGAAATCAAACGGCCAGGGAACAGAGCGCGTACAGCTTGCATTGATATCCTAGCGGTATGTGCAGTTGCCCCGTCTTGTTGGAACCACATATTGTCCATGTAATTATTGTTCTCTTCAAGTTGTGGGAGAAGAAATTCTTCAATCATGTTCACATAACGCTGCGAATTAACAGTAACCGCCTGCTCCCTGTTCCCTGGCCGTTTGATTTCCCGTAATGGAGATCTCCATTGGCCCCCTCGCTCACCGGACCTCACGGTATGTGACTTCTTCTTATGGGGCTATTTAAAAGCAAGGGTGTACATGAACAATCCCCGGACCATTCAGGAGTTGAAGGCAGCAATTCACAACGAAATCACATTAATTCCTGGTGATGTGCTTGAGCGGGCAAGTATTTTAAAACCACCCGATCCATCTGCGCCACCCTGGGCTAGGGCCAAACTTCTACCTATCTTCAATCTTAAACACTTATATTAACATGTTTTGTGGAATGACACCTATAAACACGGCAGTTTGTGTTGTGCTGATTTCTTTTGAATGCCATTTTAAAATGTAAAAATAAGGATGTAGAAATACTAATCACGTCATTTTTAACTTTGTAATACCAAAAAATCACAAGCCCCACTAAATTATTACGTTAAACAAACCCAAATACGTGTTATTTATCATTATATCAGCAATAAGCCTCCAAAAATTACTTTTTTAAGTAGGTTCATATATTTTCATGCAGAGGGCGCATTCATTTTTGGAATCGCCAATAGGGAGATGTGCTTCTGATTATTTATTTATTTTTGTGCTGTTGCCTCGTTAGACAAAACATCGAAACAAATTTCAGCAGTTATTTCGAAAAAATACCACTTTTTCTGGGCTATAATCCTTCCATATATTTTCATGTGTTTTCTGGAACAATAACCGGTTTGTTTTGTTTACACCATAGCTTAATAATATCACCGCAAATTGTAGAAAGTGTTTCCATGCACACTGGAATTGCAACATGAGATAGATAGATAATTGGTCCCGCGATTAGAGCTGAAGAAGCCTCTGTTAATTTATAGAAATGTTCCTACCAGAAAAGTGATTTTTGTATGCAAGATATACGCATAATAATAAGGTATTATAGGAGGCGGTAATACGCATAATGACCAAGAAAACAAATCGCCCGTTCAGAATATGGAAACAGACAGAGTTTGTTGTGAACGTTTGCAAAAATGTGCCTTTAATTACAACTTGGAGAACTGTAGTAAAACTCAATTTCTGTTATGCGGAAATTTCTCAACTGTAGTGAGAATAATTTTTATCCATTGATTTTTCCGCCGGTTATGCCACCGCCACCACGGAACAACGCTCTCAGCTGACTCGCGGCGACGATGTTCCGCTCCACGCAGACGAGGGTCCGCACTTCTTGCCGCCAGCGAGCGTTATATAACAGTGACGTCACGCCGACGAATTTTGCAGCCTTTTTTTCTTTGTTGTCGACGAGAGCGTGGCCCACAGGTGATCGCCGGTCGAGGATTTAAAACTTGTCTATGTGGGCTTTGGCGTGTATCGGCTAGAGATGCATGTCAATTATAATTACGTGTAGTGGATACCCGGGTCTTCCATTCGGGCCTGTTTCTGTCACGGCGTTGGCCATACGTAGGCATTGTATGGACGATTCCAAAAATGAATGCACCCTCTGCATAAAAATATTTGAAACTACTTAAAAGGTAATTTTTGGAGGCTTATTGCTGATATAATGATAAATAACACATATTTGGGTTTGTTTAACGTAATAATTTAGTGGTGCTTGTGATTTTTTGGTATTACAAAGTTAGAAACGACGTGGTTAGTATTTGTACATCTTTATTTTTTCATTTTAAAATGGCATTCAAAAGAAATCAGCACAACACAAACTGCCGTGTTTATGGGTGTCATTCCACAAAATGTGGCAATAGAAGTGTTTAAGATAGAAGATAGGTAGAAGTTTGGCCCTAGTATAAGAAACTGTTTCTCATTCATTTCTCCAAAAGGCATGTAACAATTTAATAACAGGGAACACGTTTATTTACACAACATAACCACTTTGTTGCAGTTTGTCTATACTTTTCTATTATTATTAGTCTTATAAAAACAGAATATATTTTAATTTAAACATTATTTAACAAAAAACAAGCACTAATATGGTATCACCATACAGTTTATCAGATTTATTTTAGCCAAAAATGTAAGCAAATAAAAACTATGGTATACCTGTTTCAACAAAAAAAAAAACATAATTAGCAATGAAGCACTTATGGGACGTTTGACTACTTTTACCACTCTTTTTATTCTTTATTTCACCCTAACTAGCACATGAAGTCACTATATTTATGGCAGTTGAATGCTAAATTGCTAGATGATGTGATATGAAATGCAAAATTTTTACTCGTCTTCCTCCATATTTGTTTACAATTTGCAGCGCCCTCATCGGTAATTTGAATCGCCAATAATATCCCAGTCACTACCTATTGCTGCTCTGCTCTCCTCAATGATTGCCAGTGTCTTCTGGATATATTTGTTGGGGTATTTTGCTCATGAAGTTTCTAGAACTCTTGATGACGTAATTTAGTGTTTTCACTAATATACAGGATGTTCTTGAAAAGAGTCTGTACACCAGCGGGTAATCGTGAGACTCTTACGTTAAAATATGAAGATAGAAGCAGTCTTACATGTACAGGGTGGGCAAACGCCTTTTCAAAAAACCTCTGCAAAATTTTCGTCGATCGCCGTTCGGCGAGAGATGCGGCTAGCACCGGCGTTTGTTCTCGCGCCTAATGGGCCCGTCACGCCTGTCGAAATCTCGACTTTTCGCGGGATCCCTTCGACCCCTTTTCCAATTTTTACGGCTTCGAGAACCGTTTCACACGAACCTTCCGTCTTTTCTCTAATCTTTTGAGATTTTTTCAAAACCGTACGTCGAGTTCTTCTACGTCTATTTCGTCTTCGAAAATTTCGAGTCGCGCCCGTCTCAACTTCTTTCCCATTTTATCTGCCGATGTGAGATTGACTAACAACAAGCATCTCCTACGAAAACTGTCAAATTAATTAAACTTCAGATAGGTTATTATTTTCCTATGAGAAATATTGCTAACGGAATCAATAGTACTAACTGCCGAACACTTCTGATTACCAAAATACTGAAGCGAAATGCCTTTCCAATTAGAATATCGGTAAAAATTAATTTTTACGAAATTCGGTAATTCCGAATTTCGCAAGTTCTAATCACGCTGGAGGCTACTTTTTTTTATTTTACTTTTTAATAATAATTATTTATTAGTATTATTAGTATTTAGTTATTTTGTTTCATTGTCCATAGTTTTTATTCTTTCTGCAGGTAAAGTTTGGAATTAATTCGTTCATTTTGGCAGTTTGTAAAATTCATCATTTTAGCTTACAAGATCAAATATCTTCTACAATATTAATTTGTTGCGACAATTATAGCAGCAGTATATTTTTTCTACTTTCAGCACTTAAAAAATAATGATGTTTTACCATCAAGAATAGAGTAGGTACCCTTACAATTGATCAAAATATTATTAAGAAAAATCGTTTAGTATAATTATATCATCATTCCAGATACAAAATTGCAGCTTTTTGTCTCTAAATTTATTATTTCATATACAAGGGATTATTTCAAATTTTTTGAATATGTATTTTCTTAAAAATAATATTATTCTAGATGCCTTTGTCACCCGAAGGGTAACCCCAGGCCGCAGGTCTAGACCCCCGGTAAGGCTAGAAATGGGAACGAAAATCGCCACAGCAATTAAAAGGTAATTTTTATATCAAAAAGTGACCCTTCATAAGTACTTTCCCAATGCCAAATTTGAAAATTGTAACTAAAAAAAGAAGGGGAGAAAGAGAGGTATACCATGTATTGATTCGGGGTTTTTACCTCACCAATTACCGATATATTAAGTATAAATAAAGGAAAAAATATAAATTTAATTTGTACTTGTAGTTTTTCCAGCAATGACATTTTATTCATTGATGAAAAACTTGAGTGATTCTCTAAAACTTGTTTTGTAAGAAATTAAATTTTTTAATCGATTACGAGAGTTAGTGACTACCTGAAATTTAGGCACTTTGGTTCTACTTATACATAACATATGTATGCATACACTTATATTTGTAGAACACAAAAAGTTGCATTTTCTTGCAGAAATTATTTTATTTCACGTAATTCCAATACAAAAATATGAGAATTCAATTAGAATTATAGGCCAATGCCCTCTAGCGCCAAAGTTCATCGAACTGTGACAGGTCAGTGACCTTACTATCTGGATCATTTATTAATATACAACCGAAATAAACGGGGACCCACTTGTTGGATCAAAGGAGTGAGAAAACAAATATATATTAATTGATATACCTACACCTCGAATGCCTCTTCTTTTCCCCGGTGTACTTTAAACGTTTATACCGACATAATTAGCGTCACCCAATAAAATGGCATATTCTCGTAAACATCCCCTCAGTTTCCAGCATCAATTCGAACTCTTTTCATCCCCCCCTGGGCAATAAAGAATATTTAACGCTTTAACAGTTCTGGTAACAGCCGCGAAAGCACCCCTTTCTGGCTTGATCTCTCTCTATCTCTCGTTCTTCAAAATATGTGATAGATCACATGGGGAGGATCCAATGTATAAGGTGCATGAAATAACTTTTCGATAGTCAGAAAGTATAAGTAACGGTTTACTCTTGGGTTTCCAAATGAAGGGTGTTTAAAATTGTTTAATCGTGTAGGTTTCTTATCGTTCTTGCTTTAGATTCTCGTTCAAAATTCGAGATCGTATTGATAGTTTTCTATCTTCGTCGCATTTCATAGTTGACACAGATTCATGTTATACCCCTCTTTCCCCCTATTTTTTATTATCCCCCTACTTATTAACGGTCGCTTTTTGATATAAAAATTACCTTTTTGCCACATCCCGTTTTACCGGAAGTAATACCAACTCTCGATATTTATATGGAACACTCTGTATAGTATTATATTTTTCAAATCTACATCATTTTCTGAATCCAACGATATAACATAAGTGTAAATTTCGTAAAAAAGTGAAAATTTCGTCAAAAGTGTGTGAATCTACACTTTTTAAAATTTGGTAAAAATATTGTGAACTTTACTTTTTTATGAAATTTCGTAAAAAGTGTGAATTCACAATCTTTTTACGAAATTCACGCTTTTTTACGACACAAATAAAAGTTCTACTTTTTTTAAGAAATTTTATAAAAAAAGTGTGAAATCACAATCTTATTACGAAATTTACACTTTTTTTTACGAAATTCACACTTTTTACCAAAACGATAAGTTAGATACACTTTTTTTACGAAATTTCATAAAAAGTGTGAATTCACAATCTTTTTACGAAATTCACACTTTTTTACGAAAAAGATTAAAGTTAGTTTTTTTACGAAATTTCATAAAAAAGTGTGAATTCACAATCTTTTTACGAAATTCACACTTTTTTACGAAAAAGATGAAAGTTTTTTTACGAAATTTCATAAAAAAGTGTGAATTCACAATCTTTTTACGAAATTCACACTTTTTTACGAAAAAGATGAAAGTTAGTTTTTTTACGAAATTTCATAAAAAAGTGTGAATTCACAATCTTTTTACGAAATTCACACTTTTTTACGAAAAAGATGAAAGTTAGTTTTTTTACGAAATTTCATAAAAAAGTGTGAATTCACAATCTTTTTACGAAATTCACACTCTTTTACGAAAAAGATAAAAAGCTACTTTTTTACGAAATTCCATAAAAAATGTTACGAAATTTCGTAGGAAACGTGTGAATTCACAAACTTTACGAAATTTTGTAATCAAGTAGGATGTGGCCCTTCTACCCTTTCGTAATTTTTTTATGGTTGCTATGGTCAATTAGAATTAATCGAGGATGGTCAATGGCACTCTAAATCAAAAAGTAAAATAGAGTTAAAAAAGTAATTTGACAGCTTAAATGTCACTCATGTTGTATTGTTGGATTCGGAAAATGATGTAGATCCCAAAAATATAATAATATACAGGTTGTTCCATATAAAAATCGGGAATTAGTATTCCGGTAAAATCAAACGTGGCAAAAAGGTAATTTTTTAAGTCAAAAAGTGGTCTTTAATAAGTACTTTCGCCATTGTATCTATTTTAAAAAAATAAGAGAAAGAGGGGTTATATCATGAATCTGTCACACTATATAATACCGCAGAATTCAATTGAATATCTTTAAAAGAAAAGAACTTTAACAGGTGTGCCCCAAGACTTTGTCTTAGAGCCGATAAAGGGCGCATTTATTTCATAACAAAAATTATAATAACTGACTACGCATGTTACCAAGACACATTTTAGTTATTTTGAGATATTACGCAGACCTTGTATTTATATTAATATACTTTCGAATTTGATATCAAACAACAATTATTATCAAACGTAATAAAGTTATCAACACAGCCACATCATTTTTTATCAACAAAGTCCTCATCATCTCATCTCATGTCCTTATAGAAAGAAAATATTTATTTCAAACAAAGCATAATTTATCATTTGGTTACAATTAGACCCTTTATTGTATAGTAGCTACAATTTTATATCTTGACTATTGGTTCATTACAAAATATTGGTAGTATAATAAATAAATCAGTGTTTAATTTGATCAGAATCATTTGTTTCATTTCAATAATGGTTGATATTCTCATATAGTCTGTAGCTAAAATAATAGCGTGACTTATAAATAATATAATTAGCCCTTTTACTATTCATCGTATAAAATTGTGTCCATTGATTGTGTACAGAATTTTATTGTGCCGCTCGCTACGCATAGTGATCTAGACTGTAAATTCATGAACTCGATATGAAGGGCAATATGATGGGTGCATTTTAAAAGATAAGCAACTTGATTGACTAATATTGAAGTATCAAGGTCGAAAGTTGGGGCGTGCGCACTTACATGTCGACAGCATCCCAGTTTTAGTGCAAGTGGCGTAGAACTCGTGTTTTTGTAGACAACTTCTGTTTGACGGTTAATTAGGAAGTGAGTTATTGTTAATTGGAGTAAGTTGAGATGTGGAACTTTTCATGAAATACTTCACGTTTATAAAAAGAAAATTAAAACTCGGACTTACCTTTCTGCATCTGGTTGTGTTCGTTCATTTTGGATTCGTAACCCTGCTTGTTGATGCCCATCGTATTCCTCGTCCAATTTGGGTAGTCGTCTTTTCCATGCTGACCACATTGCTAAAAAAAAAAAAATGTTAAGTGAAATCAACCAGATAATACAACTTCCGCGATGATTTTGATAAGTTGTCTATTCTTTATTGTTATCTTCGCTGGTTCACATTTCTCGTCGGTTCAGTTTACGAAAAACTATCGTACTTTTGTTGCTTGCTAGTTAATTCTGCTTATACGTTTCATATGAATCAAAAATACTTATCCGTAGGTGAAAAAATAAATGTCGTAATTGAATCGTTTAAAATCTTTTTAAAATTAGTACGAAATATTAAATAATTCTTTGTAAAAAGAATATACGACGAATATAAAGACGAAGAATTGATATATGTAATTGTAAAAACTGTATAGTTTGTTTCAAGTCTCTTCCAATAGCTCTCGACTAGCGACAGGCACAGTGGGTCGAAAGGTCTGAGTGCTGCGGGTAACCGCGCCGCCTTCCAACAACAATAACATGGTTCTCTGGGTACAAATTTTAACAAATATATTTATTTGAAGAAAATAAATATTTGATATTAAGAATTCTATTAAACTGTGTAAATCCAATGATTAATACTAGAACCAAATATTTACTTTTAAGAAATAAAAAAGTATGAAATAAAAAAAATACATTTATTTTCCCCAATTAAACACTTAATTACCACCGCTATACGCGCCGTGCGCTTGCGCGTAGAGATAACTTGTTGAATCGTGGCCGTGGCGGATCCATTTTTGTAGCGTTACCATGTAAGGAGAGTACCAGAGTGTTGCGTGTTTCTGTATGTACGTAATAATAATTGTATATTGTAGTTGTGTAGCTTAGTATCTAACACAGGCATTATGGGTCATTCATAATCGCTAGGAGGTTGGAAAACCAGCGTCAGTCGTTCTAAAGTACACAACCAATGGAAGTGGGTTCTTCAGGAATAATTATGAATGTTAACTTCGTTAAATGTTTTCTTTTTGCTAGTTTAACTAGGTTAGGTTAGGTTCAAAAGTGAGTGAGCCGAAAACCAGACCCTTCACCGCGACCATGTTGTCCATTATGGCTCACACCTATTTATATTTCACCCAACAGGTCCAGCCTCTTAATGAAGCTGATTACCTTATTCAGATCCTCCGGCAGAAGTTGTCCTTTGCCAAATAATGAGTATCTGATCCTTTCCCCAGCGAGGCAGGTGCACAATATGTGTTCTGCCATTTCATCATCTTCTAAGCACAGGCGGCACTCAGCATCTTCTGCTAGGCCGAATTTACACAGATGATATTTTAAACGGCAGTGACCCGTGTATAGGCCAATTAGAGTTCGTAGGTGAAACCTGCTTAACTCTTGAAGTTTTTTTGTTCTTGTTTTTGAAGGGTTCATTATAAACGCCTTCGAATGAACTAATCGTGGTAGTTCTTGCCAGTACTGGAGGATTTGCCCCTCAGCCCAGGTCAAGAGCGTTGCTTTGGCAGTACTCGAGGATATGCCAAGTACCTACCGGTTCAGGTCCGAGCAGCACCCTCCTTAGCTAGAGAGTCGGCTGCCTTTATGGCCAGAATGGCCTAGTCTAACTAATCGCCTACTCAAATAATGTATAAAAACAATGATATTTTTTACTTTTCCTTAATTCAGTCAGAATGCAATTATAATTTTAATCAATAATTTTTTTTGTATATACGCAGGATGGTCCAACACATGGCTCCAGGGACTTATGGTTAACCGCTGGCACATGCATTTCAACGACACGCTGTATAAAGAACCTCTTTGTGTGCCATGAACTTTGTTCTTAATTATTCTTAGTCTATAGACATTGTAACCTGAAGTAATATCCTTTGTCACCGTTCGTAACCGCGCAACAAGTCTAAGACCACGACAGTTGCCCTCCCAATAGCCTACACCAACGACAAAGGCTGAACTCCTCCACCCATCCCGAGCGTCGCGACGTCGTCGGTGACGCATAACGTCTTGCCTTAATACAGTAGGTCGCATTCTGAATAATTCAATATATAATAAATTTTCTATACATATACATTTTTCCCAGGTTCAAAGGAAAGACGGTCGGGCGGTGGGGGTAAGTGTTGTCTCGTCGCTATGGCGACGACAAGGTCGCAACCCCACCTCCCCCGACGGACGGTTTTTGAACGCCTTCTTCATTATTATTGCTAACATGAATTTTTTAACTTGGGGATTTAATTAAAAATACTTCTGCCCGAGGCGGGCGTCAGGAATCCCGCCGTATACAGGAGGATTAGACAGGCAGTGGCAGGGGGAGAATAACGTTGGAAAAAGGCTTTCCTTTAAAGAAAATTGAGTGCCTTTCGGCGACTTTAACAAAGTAAAAAGCCATACAAACAGTGTTCTTCGTAATGATAATGACGCACTTTGATTTATGTATGTTGTAGTGTTTCATGGTCCTCACGGCAGATCAAAAGGTACTTATTTTCATAGTTTAGTAAAAATCACTGTCATCAAACCATCAGAAATGTTCCGTTCTGTATATAATTTTAGAGACAAGTAATACTCACACTTTTTCAGGGTGTACCGCTGTATGGATTTCTCCCTTTCTAGTCCATTAGATTTAGTCCAGTGTATGAAAGCGTAGAAAGGACATCGTGTGAAATAATTTTATAATTGCCAGTTTAAACTGTCAATTATACATAATTGCCAGATTAAACTGACAATGATCTATAATAATTGATAGTTTAAACTGGCAATTATAAAAGGACATAGTGTAAAATCATTTTATAATTGCCACTTTAAACTGTCAATTATAGATAATTGACAGTTTATAATTGTCAGTTTGATCTGGCAATTATATATAATTGCCAGTTTAAACTGTCAATTGTCAACTGTATAATTGTTAGTTTAAACTGGCAATTAACTAGCAATTATAAAAGGACATAGTGTAAAATAATTTTATAATAGCCAGTTTAACTGTCAATTATAGATAATTGTCAGTTTGATATGGCAATTATATATAATTGCCAGTTTACACTGTCAATTATGTTTAATTGTCAGTTTAAACTGGCAATTATGTATAATTGACAATAGTAATTGTCAGTTTAATCTGGCAATTATGTATGATTGACAGTTTAATCTGTCAATTATAGATAATTGTTAGTTTGACCTGGCAATTATATATCATTGCCAGTTTAAACTGTCAATTATGTATAATTGTCAGTTTAAACTGGCAATTATGTTTAATTGTCAGTTTAAACTGGCAATTATGTATAATTGACAATAGTAATTGTCAGTTTAATCTGGCAATTATGTATGATTGACAGTTTAATCTGTCAATTATAGATAATTGTCAGTTTGACCTGGCAATTATATATCATTGCCAGTTTAAACTGTCAATTATCTATAATTGACAGTTTAAACTGGCAATTATGTTTAATTGTCAGTTTAAACTGGCAATTATGTATAATTGACAATAGTAATTGTCAGTTTAATCTGGCAATTATGTATGATTGACAGTTTAATCTGTCAATTATAGATAATTGTCAGTTTGACCTGGCAATTATATATCATTGCCAGTTTAAACTGTCAATTATGTATAATTGTCAGTTTAAACTGGCAATTATGTTTAATTGTCAGTTTAAACTGGCAATTATGTATAATTGACAATAGTAATTGTCAGTTTAATCTGGCAATTATGTATGATTGACAGTTTAATCTGTCAATTATAGATAATTGTCAGTTTGACCTGGCAATTATATATCATTGCCAGTTTAAACTGTCAATTATGTATAATTGTCAGTTTAAACTGGCAATTATGTTTAATTGTCAGTTTAAACTGGCAATTATGTATAATTGACAATAGTAATTGTCAGTTTAATCTGGCAATTATGTATGATTGACAGTTTAATCTGTCAATTATAGATAATTGTCAGTTTGACCTGGCAATTATATATCATTGCCAGTTTAAACTGTCAATTATCTATAATTGACAGTTGAAACTGGCAATTATAAAATTATTTCACACGATGTCCTTTCTACGTTTTCGTACCAGTGCCCTCTTTAAGAAATCCAAATATGCATCCTCAAGAATTGAGTTGTGTCTTATAAAATATGTTGTCAAAATATTGCGAATGGACGTAAACCTATACACTTTCTTTGGAAACTATGTTGCTAGACCAAGCGTGACAACATTTTTAAAGAAAATTGCACAAGTGGAAAATAGACTAATGATATGTTATCAGGACAACGTTTCATTGGCCTACGCCTACACCAATTATTGCTTTAAAGGTATCCCCCCTTGTCACGATGTAACTTTTCTCCCGACGTTCCAGCTACAGTGACAAGTGAAGTTTGAGTGCAAATTTTAAGTTGATATTTCAAGGTAAAAAAATGATTCGGACATATAGTATCTGGTTGAAAGTGTAAAAAAATATAATCGAGTTATATTAGTTTGATAGTAGCTTATACAGCGAGTTTCAAATGTATATAATATATTGCTAAGATGATTAGTTTTTAAGATATTTGAAAAAATAGAAATTATGAAAATTTATTTTTGTAAAATTTCAGTTTGAAAAGCCATTGAAATAAAAATGACGCTTTCTCGTTGCAACTTTTTACACTTTATCAAATGGCGCAAATAGTTATTTAAGTAACGTTTCGACTCTTCAGAACCATAATTAACTTCATTGTTTCTAATACGGCTGACAGTATTTTTCTTTGCGAGTTTAATGATGTATCATATACTTATAGTTACTTTATTATTCCATTAACTGATCATTATTATTTTTTAATTTATTGTTGTTTCGTTAATTGTTCTTTAATTTTGTTAATTTATTGTTAATGATTTGTTACTTTTTCGTCATCCTTTAGTTAATACATACAGACAGACGCAGAAGAATTTGAAGATGATTTGACACATCATTGAACACACAAGAAAAATGCCTTAGACTGACAAGTGCCTTAGAGTAAAAATATTAATGGGACCGTATTAGAAACAATGATGTTGATGATGGTTCTAAAGAGACGAAACGTTACTTAAAATAACTGTTTACTCCATTCGATAGAGCGTAAAAAGTTGCTTTAAGAAAGCATCTTTTATATTTCCATAGTTCTTCAAACTAAGCTGAAATTACACAATAAAAAATTTTCAATTTTTTTCAAATATCTCAAAAATGAATCGTGTTAGGCTTGATTTTTTTTAAGCATATTATTTGTCACCAAATTAAGCAATTTTGTCCCAATGTAACCTAGTGTCTATCTATAACTATTTCCAAGATATTTTGCATCCAATTTGAAACAGATTGGAGCTAAACTACCAAAAATTTGATAAAATCTGGTTAATTTAATCAAATAATTGCATTCAATAACTTCACTAATTTAATTTTTGACTACACGCCGTAAATATGGACGAAATTCCACACGTCGACACCAGATTTTGTCTATAACGCGTATCCGAATCCTCAATCACGTGATTTGTTCTTCCCGGATAAGAAACAAGAACCGAACAAAGTAACACGAGGCGGAGGAAGCTATTTGTTAAACAAAACACCGGCGAGGAGGAAGAAAAGATGGCGCTTGAGGTGTTTAATTATTTATAAATTTAGAATGGTCGCGAACTTCCGCTCTGGCAACCTGCAAAATGGCGACGTCCCGTTAGGCCGGCGAGCTTATGAAATCGTGGCTATATACCCACCTGTGGGTGCAGGATATATATGCCAAGATCGAAGATAGGGTCCGTCTCACTCTATGGGTCATATATTGTACAAGGCAGATGCACCAGGTATATTTATTTATCCGGAAAAGTAAAAATTCATTTTGAAAAGCCGCAAAATGGCAATCGTCGAAACCGACTTGAATTTGCAGAATCTACAGGGTGGTCCTTGGATAAATGGAGATGCAGTAGTTTAGCATTACGAAATATTAAGCTTTGTTCAACTTTATTAAAAACACTGTATCAAGGAGAAATGGTATTCATGGATCAAACGTGGCTTCTTCTACTCTAGAAGGATGTTACCAGTGGAAAATTAAAAATATCATAGTGATCAGTGCATGCGATGACAATTTGAATTAAAAATATCAATTTGACAAAAATTCTTATCATACAAACGTTCCACTGATGAAAAGTTAAGGATCAACTTGAAACGTTTAGGAAAAAGCTAGTTATGTTTAATTTTATTATAATAATAATTATTTTATTTAGACATATTTTAAAATATGACATGTAATATTACAGAATTTTATAATAATAATAATAATATAATAATATAAAGAATTATATAATAATATATAAGAATAAAAACCACTGAGGAAATTCAGCTAATATATCAAATATTATTTCATTGTATATTATACAGTGGTTTTTTGGGATCCTCCACTTTAAAAAATCATAATAAAATTTAAAAGAAAATAAACACAACGCGTTTCAGATAGATCCTCAACTCGTCGTCAGTAAACGAGAAAAAAGGGACAATCTTTAGAAGTTTACTAGAGAAAAACCAGAAAAATATAGTCGATCAGCGGAAATGGCATGTCCTTGCTGATCATTCAGTGTGTAAATCACTTATAAATTATATTATTATAAAAATACTGTGCCGAAACGATTTAGTTTGAAATACCCCCAAATATGGAAGAACTAAAAAAAAAACAAGCTATCTTTCATACACAATTTTATACGAAAACGCCATGGAGCAAAACACATTTTTTTTTTTTTAGGAAACTCAAAATTATTCTTAAGATTATTCTCAATATCTTGACTTTTTTCGCAATATAATGGAAAAAATCTCAATATCTTGACTTTACTCTCAATATAATGAGAGTATTCTAAATAACTTGACTTTTTTCTCAGTATATTGAGATATCGGTATTGAGGTATAGGTTAAAAATCACCCTGTATACATATTGTATGTAGTTGGTTATTACAAAACTATATCTGATCAAGAATAAGAACAAGCACTAGAACTAGAAAGTGAAAATATCGAGATTTTTTTCATTATATTAAGAAAAAAGTCAAGATATTGAGAATTATATCAATATATTGAGTTTCATTATTCATTATTTAGATATTATACCACCACTGAAAAATACAAAAAATTAATAATTACCAATAAAATAAATAAGAATAATTAAACAATGTCACAAATAAATACAGAGAGTTCCAGAATAATTGTCCATGCCGCTTCATAATGATTTTTTATGTGCCGCCTTTCTATTTTTAGTATCTGCACTAGAATCATGAGCGCAGGCCAGGGAATTTACTGGTTTGATTTGATTTGTTCCACGCCATGGTACGTCAGTAAATATAGGTTATGTTAAAAGTAAAATAAAGACAATTTATTAAAAATAATATAGTTATTATTTTGTATAATTCTATTCCTATGTATCACCACTATAGTCTATTCAAACTGTGAATTGTGGAGCGTTAAAAAACATTAATTTATGGTTCTTATATTAATTTCAACATTAATTTCAATATTAAGAAATACAAAATTTCCAACTTGATTTTATAACTCTCTGAAACTGTGTAGTATTGAAAAATACTTTTTTAAACGCAAATGATACTTCAGTAAAACAATTTAAACACGAAAAATGCTAAACGCCACTGAGTCAAACGTCAAATGCTGTCAAATATGAAAATCATCAAATTGACAGTTAAAAGGAAAGTGATTTTAGCAAATGGAAATAAATTTTGATTATATTCAGGATAGGCTGCGTTCCCGTACCGGGCAATCATTCTGGAACTCTCTGTATTTTCATATATTATTAGCTTTGTTCTAAGAAGAAAACTCTGATCAATCCCCAATTGATTGTAACCACAATATCTGCGCATGCGTTAGTAGAGACAAATTAGCAACTAATCAGAGGTTTGTGATGGAACAACTGACAAATCTGACAATCTGTGGTCTGGATTTATTGTGACTTAACCTCATTTTTTTACAAAAAATGAAAACATTGGACGTTTTTTATCGTTTTGCCATTTGTGGAGTGTTTCATAGATAAGAAAAGAGTAGATAATGTCTGTAACTTATTTGTGGTGCATTTTCATGATTCATAGTTTGTTTCTTTTGGGATTACACCACCTGTAAAATAACAAAAAGCAAAAAACCATAATAAAAGAGTGTTTTATGATTTGTAGTTGTTTAAAAAACTTCACATAGGCTTCTAACATAAAAATATTTCACTACCTAATCACAATCAGCATGAATAATAATAATGCAGGTAAGACTTTACTAGTAGAGATGAATGTCATTTCATTTAATAAAAAATCCGCAAACTTTTCTGATTGTCCACAAACCAATCATAAGCCATGATACCTAGAACAGTGTACTGTCAATCAGGAACCAATCACCGATTTCCTTTTGGCTTTGATGGAACGGAAAAACTGCAATGCGCATGCTCCCGACGGTCACCGACGATTTGGGATTCTTGTTAGAACAAACCTATTATTTATAATATTGAGATTCTTAAAAATAAAAAGTACGTTTGACAACAGGGCGCTTTCGTAACTTTTTGAAAAGTAGACGTCGCTTCTTATCGAATGTGATACAAAACCAGAACCCGTATTATTAATCCGCAAAGTTACCAGAACTATTACAATTATTGTACGACTTGTACTCATCGGCCACGGTCCAAGGCCAAATCATAATTATAATTTTGGCCAATTACTCTCTGACCTTTTACCGAACGAACTACCGTTCAAACTAAACCAAGCAAGTTTATTAGAATACATTTACGTATTTCCTTGCAGGTAAGACCAATTAACTGTTAAAAATTATGTAATAAAAAATGTAAACATTTTCGAATTGAAATACTGTGCAGAATCGCATAAAACCAAATATGGGTTCCTGAAAAACCGGTTTCCTAATAAAATTCGCCTTTGTGTTAATTTGCGCAAATAAATTGAATTCAGTGACAAGTTTTATAATGGCAGTGCATTAATTTTATTGCTTTTTAATCCAATTTTTAACGTCGCTGACAAAAAAAAGCGGTAAATCAAAATTAATAGCCGCATAAACTTTGGCAAATTGCTAATATTTTAGGAGGTTCCTACATCGTAATAAAGGTAAGGTAGATATAGATAGATCGATAATAGATACATAGAGAGATAATAGATAATTTATTTTCCTTTTTGGCAATTACAAAATTGTATAGGAGTAAGTCCATATCCAAAAACTAGTAAAATACACATAAAAATTTTTAAGAAAATACATATTAAAGAAATTTGAGACAATCCTTGTATCTGAAATAATAAATTTAGAGACAAAAAGCTGAAATTTTGCATCTGGGATGATGATGTAATTATACTAAATGATTTTTCTTAAGGGCCCATTCACTGTAGACTTGACAGACATGAATTCTGGGTCGGGTTGAGAGGTTGGGTAGCCGATGGGTGAAGACTTACATATTTCCACTACCGAATTATTTAGATTTCCGAGGTGCACGTAAAGCCGAAGTAAAAAGGCACATGGACATAAAGTTAGCCCTCATTGCAAGGGTACCGGATTTGTCTTATAGTTGCAACAAAATTTCTTTTTATTGTTATAAATTATATATCACCGGAAAGATCAAAAGATAAACTAGATCCATATAGTAGCAAATTTTTGTTTAATACATGTATTTCAGAGAAAATAATTTTTGAAAATAGTAGTAATACTATTTTAGTACAAGATTGTTTGTCTGGTATTTTAAAAATAAAAAGAATTACAAAAAATTACTACTATAGGGATTTAGATTAAAGTCTTATCTTTCAATACTTTTTTACTAAAAGTCGCTATCTTTTATAGTTTTTTTATAATTAGACACGAGACGAACGCCGATTTTGGGCTTATTTCGGACTAGTGAATGGACTATTAAGAATATTTAAAGTGGATACTCAAAGCGGATGGTTCTTTATGAAACATCGTAAAAATAATTGTATTGAAAAAAAACATTGGTCTGATTTAGATGTTCCTTGAAATATATAGAAAACACTCTATATACTAGTATTTCGGCTTATTAGGCCTTTTTCAATGTCTATTGCTAAATGTTTCCAAGCGCGTTTTCGTTATTTATTTGTTTACGAGCACCTACCCCCGATTGATCCTACCATCTGGTAAAGCCCAAGTTTTTAGTACCTTTTCTAGGAAGGGCGAAAGTGTAAAATCTATCTGATCATTCGTAGTACAACAATTTATAATTAAAGATTTTTTAATTTCTAATTGTTCTAACAGATCTAAGCGCTTTCCTTTCTTTTCACGATGTACCTTTACATTTTTCTGATCTATAAAATGATTGTTTTCTATACAGTGCGTCGAAAATTTTGAATTTTTTGCGTTTTAGTATGGATTTTTTATGTTCTTTTACTCTAGTTTCAATACTTCTAACGGTTTGACCCACATACACGGCATTACAATCCACACAGTTAATTTGATATACTTCCGATTGTTTTAATTTATTAACCCTTTCTTTGTTGTTTATCAAAATCCTCCCAATAGTACGCTTGTCGACACTAATCGTTTTACACCCGTTTCTTTCTAATCTGCGAGCTATTTTTTTCACTATAACCTGGGACGTGATTAATATAACTATAGGTGGCTTCTTTTTCCCGAATATTGTAAAACTCCCGACGAATTAATTTCCTCCTTTTGTTTTTTATTATGTTATCTTGCAATTTATTTGATTGTGCTTAATTCTTTTTCAAAATCTGCTTTTTCTAGCGGAAACATTAAAAGCCCATGTATTAAACTATGGAAAACCGACTTTTCCATGGACTATGGAAGACATTTACTCTATTGAAAAAGGCCTAATAAGCCGAAATACTAGTATATAGAGTGTTTTCTATATATTTCTTGGAACATCTAAATGAGATCAATGCTTTTTTCAAAACAATTATTAAGAATATTTGATGAATTGTAAGGGTACTCTATTCTTGATGATAAATTTTATCAATTTTATCAATGGGGCCCCCCGCTACTGTTCGGAGACCCGCCAGCCCTTCAAAAAGGTGTAATGGCGGCGTTAAAAAATATATTGCAGCCATAATTGTTGCAACAAATTAATATTGTAGATATTTACTTTTCTAAGCTAAAATAATGAATTTTACAGACTGCCAAAATGAACGAATAATTCCAAACTTTACCTGCAGAAAGAATAAAAACTATGGACAATGAAACAGAATAACTAAACACTAATAATACTAATAATTGGAATTAAAAAGTAAAATAAAAAAAAAAGTTGCCTCCAGCGTGATTCGAACTTAACGAAATTTTGAATTACGATGTTTGAAATCCTGCGACTTTACCATTAGGCCACCGCGTCACTCGTTATTGTTTGACGCTGAGACAGTGTTCCATTTAAAAAAATTGATAAATTATTACTTTTATAAAAAAACACTCTGTACAAAAAATGCAGATTTCAGAGCTGTAACGATGAAGAACGAAGATGGTACTAAGTGTCTGCAAAATATCTATCCTTAATCACTGAAGATAACTTTTCGCAAATTTTTTTATTGCGCCCCTGCAAAATGCGTTTTTGAAAATAATTTGGCAACGCAGCATCCGAATTTCAAAAATAAAATGCCATATTGCAGGTAAAAGAAAGGCGAATCGAACACGATTGAAAAATACAGGGTGTTCTATTTAGAAAAATATAAGTTTGGTTCACCCCTCTACAGTGAATCACCCTATAAGTTCCCCTGTAAAAGGAAAAAAAATATTCTACAGCAACTGAATAATGGACCGAGGCATTTTAGGTGACTCACCCTGTATAAACAAGTGTGAGATTTCGACGATAAAACATGAATTTGAGATAAATAATTTTAATTTATCCACTAGTATGTGATTTTTAATAGTCAGTTTGAAACAAATATATCTTTCGATAGTACAATTACAGAAAATTACTTTTTTTTTGTTTAAAATATTTGTGGATGTAAAGACGCAATGTTTTCCAAAAAAAGCAGTCATTTTATTGATTTTCTGCGACTGCACAAGTTTTCTTGTAGAAAGTGTGTTTCCTCTTTTTATTAACAATAAAAGACGCCAGCAATTTAGCTTTATTTGATATGTTAGACGAAAAACCACCGATTGGACACGACAATGTCTGGTTTTCTATTATACTTAACATAAGAGCCATCTTCAATAAAAAAACTAACTACATTCGGGATGCTTTCAATAACACCGTACCAAAAATAATCAGCAATTGTCTTCCCTTTGTTGCTCGCGAAAGAAGTACCCGACATCGATATGGCTTATGACTTTTTTTTAAACGGGTAAATTTCCCGACCTTATATTGGCTGTTTCTATGTATGAAATTTAAACAGACTCCCTTTGAGCAAAAAAAAATGCGAAGCAGAACGGCTATACCAAATATATATATAAAACCGCAATGTTCGTAGTATCGATGTACTGGTAAAGTCGTACTCAAAAGTTTTGCCTAATAATGTTCAAGACGCCATCGAGCTTTTACAAATAGGCAGGAGATTAAATCAAGACAATTACTAAAGCTGTGTTTATATCTACAAAATGGGGCATCAGGAGATAAAACAGACATCATTTTTATTATGCTGAGGTCTGGAATTAATTGTTCTATTCGTGAACCCACATGGAAGTTAGGGTTAACTCAGGAATGATTTAATATAAAAACTGAGACACTTTTCGATGTTACTCGAACGATGTACCGTCTAATCCGCCTTGCTACTTCAAAATCAGAAGTCTGAGGACGCCTTAAGCACCGTATATGATGCCTCACTTAGTTTCATATCAGAAAATAGTAAACTTCATGTCTAGTTTTCCTTTGGAGGCTCCATCTTGACTAGAACTCGGAATTTTTAAAATTTAAGTATTCGAATAGTCGTTTGGTATTTTATTCGAATATTCGAATAATTCGAATGTTTGAATAGTCGAATAGTCTACTATTCGATTATTTGAATGGTCGAATTAGACTATTCGATTATTTGAATGGTCGAATATTCAAATAGTCGAATTTGACTATTCGATTAATTGAATAGTCGAATATTCCAATAATCAATTATATTTTTAGTCGAATATTCGAATAGTCGTCTATTCAAATACCGAAAAAAGTAGTTTTAAAATTTAAAATGACTTATTTATATACGACTTACAATATAGATAGATATGTATTTAAAATTTAAATATCTACATTCTCGAAAACTAATATGATTTAGAATAATAAAATTCAGATAACAAAACAATAATTCTATTAAATAATTTAAAAATAGAACTCTATAACAAATAAAAACCCTTTAACAAAAGATTATTTTTTAATAAACTCAGAAAAATCAAATACTTCGTACAAAACTAAAATAAAATTTAAAAATAACGAACGAAACCAAAAGTTAAAAATTGCTGTAGTAAAAACTAAGGAAGAAGTGGAGGAACTACAAATTAACATTAAGAAAACAAAGTTTTTTAACATTTATCAGATTTTACACGAATATTCGAACATTTGAATAGCCGAGTAGTTAAATAAATAGTCAATTTGTACCAATTTGTAAACTTCTATCAAAGTCTACATAATTATAATATATATGGAGACTTGCTTCTATAGTTCGTTTGGAAATGAAGGAGCAATTAAACCCCCGGATAAGAACCGGCCATGGGCGTGCGACTATTTCTCTTCACATTCATTACTATCATTACAAAATATGCTGTTTATATCTGGAGGAACCTTGGGTAAACGAGGGATGCTCATTTGGAGAAAAGTCTTCTTTTTAAGCATATAATACACTGGTAAAATATTGCACACCAATTTCGGGATACCTTGTATAACAATATAATACAAAGAAATTATTTTTAAACACCCTAAAGTCAAAGCCAGAATTAAGCAAAGTGCAATGACCGGAAAAAGAGTAGATCTATGTTGTCACATTTATTTCTAAAGTAATTTCTTATTTAAAACAGGAAACGTATTAATTACCTTATTTACCCATTTTTTTTTACTTGTCTTTAACGTCCCTTATCCCTATTGTACTTAATTAAAACAAACACAATGTTTAATTTGTATTTTACTTAATAATATCAAAGAATTTCCGAATATGTGGCAACTGCGAAAGTCGTAAAGTTGACGACAAGCTGTTCATCCTTATTTAACATACATATTCTTGCATTTACGCTTTCTTTTCTCTGAGCTTCAACGACGTTGATTGGTCGAATCAGGAACCAACAAGCGACTGCGCTCGAGGTAGTAGGGAAACAGTGGAATGATGTTGGGTTATTTCGCGCGCGTTTCTTAACGGTAAAAATTTGTGGTAAAATTATCAGTGTATTTATTCTTTGTGTCAGTGTTTATACTTATTTGTGTTAGTTAAAAAAGTGGAAATGCATATACTAGAAGTATTCTATAGAATAGTATATAATTAACTGAAATGTGCCCAATGGTAAGACAGAATACGCACGCCCATGCATCACCGCATTTTACCAGATCGGCGAGGTCTTTCCACTTTGCTTAATTCTGGTCTTTACTGTAACTATAGTTTTTTTTAGATAATTTGCATTTATAATGAATTTTTATTACCTTCCTTCATTTCTAAATAATATATAATAGCTCTGAACAAAAAAAGTATCACCTAATCATCCCAGAATCAGCTGATTCTGGGAGGCTCCCCGGCCTTGCCCCTACCATCGCGGCCCCAGCGCCCAGAGGCACTACTCGTGAGCACGAGTGTACGATCTACGCCTCCGCCGAGCGTTAAAAAACCGTCCGGGAAAAAAGCAGCAAAAGAAAAAATAATCTTTTTTTCCGCGCCGTGGGGCGCAGGCGTCGGGAAAAAGTCGCGGCGGCGGCGCTCGCCCCCGAGCGTCTCCTCGTATTGATTTCCGCCGCCCCGCCCGTCTCATGCACGTCTAGTCCTGCCATACCTGACCTGAGTTACGTCGAACATCCTTCGGCAGGACGTCATTGATTTTCTGGGCTTCCTTCGCCCTTCTCTGGCGGTCGTAGTCGGCGATGACCAACTGATGGTCGGTTGAGGTGGCAGGGCGAGGGTTCTTCGGCCAAGTTTGGCGTGAATTCGGTGACCTGGATGGATCTTATGGAAGTTTGGGGATGTACGGGGGAGGAAAATGTGGAATGAATTATATCCGAGAGATGGAAAACAGCTGTTTGATGAAGTTATTAATATATATACTGGGAACACATTTCTCACTTGAATATCAGGAATTTAAGAACACATTACTTTTAGAGTACATCATTGTTAGTATTTAGGATAGCCCCGTTAGTGTGTACCTCTTACACACATTTGAAGAAATACATTGACGGAAACAATTTGTTAATTGTTACTTATTTATTTCTACAAATTTCTCTGTAAAAATAATATATCAGGAATTATTGTTATATTTGTAAAAACTATATTTTGCTTCAAATGTTTTAAATTTGTATTTTCTAAAATTAAATAACTATTTACCAACAAAAAATGTAATAAAAACTAATAAATTTGATATTAAGAATTATATTAAAATGCTTAGTCCAACGATTAATTTTAGAACTAAATATTCACATTAAAAAAAATTATTTATTTTCCCTAATTAAAGATTGGATTAGCTGTACGCTTACCTGTAAACCTAACTTGATTATTAATCTTTCATCAGTAAGAAAGAAGCATGAGTTGTGGCTGTGGTACAGCCATTTTGTAGCGTTACCTTGCCAACAAAAATACATGTGCGTTTCTTTGCAAATAACTTAAGTGTAATTTTGTGTACTGTTATGTGTATCCAACAATATGTATTACAGCAGGGTTATTACCATACTTCGTACAGCGCGGAGTCTAACAGAGTCGTACTCAGGTCACTGGCCTTGCCAGCTGACTGACAGTCCGTAAATAACTTTTAGTTATTTACGGAACGTTGTAATAATCAGTCGGTGACGCATAAATAAATTTCTCTTTTACGTCTTTTACGTTCTAGCGTGCTCGTATTCGCCGTGTATACTATAAACGTTTACTAATATTATTATCAATAACTATTAATGAGAGAAGTAAATCGAGTAAGATGCCAAAGGAGAGAAGAAATAGACGTGAAGTATTTCAAATGTGGTTTGACAGTGATCCTGAATATTACAAGGACATACGCATTAAAGAAAGTGACTTGTTTTGTACTGTGTGTGATCGCATTATAAGTTCTTCTGACAAAACTAAAGTGAATAGACATTTGAAGAGCCATGCCTCGTCCAGCGCTGATAACTCGGAATTTTTCTATGAACTTACAGAAGCCTTTCTTGCAAGTAATATTCCGTTAAGCAAACTAGAGAACCCTAAATTACGTACGTTTTTAGAAAAATATACTGACCGAAAACTGCCACATGAAAGCACGTTAAGATTAAGATATGTCGATCGGATTTACAACGATGTAGTGACATCAATTCGTGAAGACATTGCGGAAAATTTTGTGTATTTTATTATAGACGAAGCAACTGATGCTTGTGGGCGTTCAGTCGCCAACTTTTGAATTGGTGCGTTAAAAAGTGACATTGCTAGTGATAGCCACCTATTGGCTTCTAAGATGCTGGACAAAACCAATCATGAGACCATTATAAGTTTTGTTATTGATTGTTTTGAATATATGTGGCCCGATCAAGATTCTTCAGATAAAGTCCTTGTCATGTTAAGTGACGCAGCCGCATACATGTTAAAAGCAGGACAGATTTTATCCCAAAAATATAAGAAAATGGTTCATTTTACATGTGCTGCTCATGCACTCAATCGGGTAGCAGAGAAAATAAGGGAAAGTTTCCCTTTAGTAAATACTTTCATATCAACCGTCAAAAAGGTTTTCATTAAGGCGCCTATACGAAGGGATGTTTTTAGGGAGGTTCTACCAGACATACCTTACTTGGTTAGAAGCCGTAGGGTATTATGCCAAACATTTCGATGGTATAAAAGATATTATTTGTAGATTTAATCCAAATGAAAGCAGCGCCATACACAGACTCCATGACATACTAAAGGACCAAAGTATTCGCGATGACATACACTACATTAATAAACACTATGGTTTCTTAGTTACTGCAATCACGAAATTGGAAACACATGGATTACCGTTAAAAGAACAGTTTCGCATATTGGAAGATGTACAGAAAAATATATGCGATGCCAGTAATATACGTCTAGTCGGTAATGCAATAAAAGAAAAAATGCAAAACGTGTTAAAAAGGAATACAGGATATCCCATTTTGGAAAACATAAGCAAAGTGTTAGCTGGGACCTGTCAGGAGTTGCCAGCCAATATACTAATGTACAGTTCATGCCTCAACCATTTTCCGTACTGCCCGTTATCTTCAGTAGACGTTGAACGGTCTTTTTCCCTGCACAAATTAATACTGAGTGATAGACGTCGCCGTTTCAATCCAGAACACTTAGAGAAACACGTGATAATATGTTATAACAACCGCCAATTGGCCAGCGAAACCTTCTCTGAACACTAAGGATTGTCAGGTAAGAGTTGTCACTTTTACATAGGTATTTTCTTAATTTATATAGATATTATATCCTTGACTTATTCGTGGCATTTGGTAATAATAATATGCACATTGCGTCATAATTTATTGATATTTCCATTTGTAACCTTAGTACGATCCTGTTAAACTCCGCACTCGCACGAAATATAGTTATTACACTAATCTTTAAGACGTCTTAAGTATGGGCTTTTGGACATAACTATGTCTTATAGTTAACTTCACGCCGATTTTCTAGTCACATCCGATATTTTGGAATTATACTAATTGAATATCGACAAATTGGTCTAAAATACGAGTAATTTCTTTAGCTCCTACTTTAAGCCACCTCCGAAGGTGCCCTAAATTAGTTTAAGACCGTGCCGTACGTTCTGTCAGACATAATTGTTTTCTGTATTTTTGCATACTTAGAGTAAAATATGGCTTTTGTGCCTCATTTGCTATTTTTTGTTGAACACAAAAGGCGAAGATATGACATATAATAAGGGAATTAAACGTGTACAGGAGTCATTTAAAAAAAACAATAATCCTTTTGTGAGGGCCTTAGAATTTCAGCGCCTTTTCCGTGTAGACAAGGACAGTGCACGATATTTAATAAATAGATTGACCCCCCCCCAGGCTTCGGGTTTACAGATCTGATGGATTATTAGCTCCACAAGTAAAGGCGAGTAAAATAAATGAAGCTAAAATTTCTGAATGAGTAATATAATATGTAAAATATAGATTTTAGTAACCCTTCGATTTCTGTCTCATGGATGTTACAATGCCGATTTTCTAGTCACATCCGATATTTTGGAATTATACTAATGACTTTGTCTACAAATTGGTCTAAAATGCGGGACATTTCTTTAGCTCCTACTTTAAGCCACCTCCGAAGGTGCCCTAAACTAGTTTAAGACCGTGCCGTACGTTGTGTCGGACATAATTAATTGTTTTCTGTATTTTTGCATACTTAGAGTAAAATATGATGGCTTTTGTGCCTCATTTGCTATTTTTTGTTGAACACGAAAGGCGAAGATATGATATAAGGGAATTAAACGTGTACAGGAGACATTTAAGAGACAACAATAATCCTTTTGTGAGGGCCTTAGAATTTCAGCGCCTTTTTCGTGTAGACAAGGACAGTGCACGATATTTAATAAATAGATTGACTCCCGCTTCGGGTTTACAGATCTGATGGATTAGCTCCACAAGTAAAGGCGAGCAAAATAAATGAAGCTAAAATTCTTAATGAGTAATATAATATGTAAAATATAGATTTTAGTAACCCTTCGATTTCTGTCTCATGGATGTTACTAAAGGGTTGTGGGGCAAGGATTTTGTGATTCCATTTTCAATTCAGTTCAAAAATATACACTCAAACGCTGGTTTATAACTTGTTTTTCTTTTTGAATGCACAAATTTTAAGGTTAGATTCCTTTTAAACTGTGGTTAGATTATGTTTTCTTCCTCCTCTTCCAACTAAAAATATGAATGACGGCGACGTTGCCATATTGTGGGGGCTAAAACTTCTTTAAGTCCATGATAATTATAGACGGTCTTAAAGGAAGAATAGTGTAATACAAGGAGTCTATAATTTTGGTGGCTTAAAATGAATTAGCCTGTCTTTTGTCTTCAGTTTAAGACAATTAGTATAATAACCCCGCAGGTCATTTATAGTTGCAAGAGGGTTAGATAACCCATTTCGTTAATGTTTTTTCCGGCCAACCTAACTAATCAAACAAATTATAAAAACAAATAATCTAACCAAACACATATAAATCATCTAATTAGTGGTAAAACATTTTGTCTCTATCAAATCGTTTTCGCAGACATATTTTCATTTTTAACCCATAGCCATAACAGTCAATAAACATAATTTTTTTAATAAAATATCTTCATTTTCAAAGATAATGTCTGCAAAAAACAAGTGTATAGGTATAATATTGCAATAAAACTAAATATATGACAAATTAACTAAATTTCTTTAGCTAGAGACACAAATTATGTCATTCACTGAAACACATCGAGAATCGATCAAGATACTCGAATAAAGATTCGCCACAATGATGTTTTTTAACAATTCATTGAAGATACATCTATTTTTTAACAAATACGTTCATTAACTCCTCGAAATAAACCTAAATTATTACAGAACCATGCATAATTCCACGGTTTACGCGGACAACTAGAAAGAAGACCTAGCACCGTTTATGCAAATCGGATGTAAATGGGAGCTCAAATACGGCTATTAAAAATTAGAAAAATACAAATGACGGATGATGATGCTCGTCTATTGCATTTCGGTTCCCCGTGAGAAACACAGGTAAGAGGACGTGACGGGGTGATTGTCCCTCAAATAAAAGATAAAAAACGAATTAAAGGGTTAGTTTTTTCCGTAGCTGTCCTGATTTGCATGCCCGGCCCGGGCGTGTTTTTTTGCTCGACGCACAGATAAGTTTCAACGGTTGATGTATTTTTTTTTTCGGGGTAAAAAACCGAAACGGTGACTAGAAAGAGGTCCATACAGTGTGCTTGCCTTTTTGGCAGATGTACCGGTTTTTTTAGAGGCAGGAAAAAGCTGTTAATAATTTAATTGCATTTGTTTTTTTTTTCGGTATTAGTGACGCCTGAATTAGCGACAAAAGTAAGCAGGTACCGGGTGGTCCAGAATAGACGTGTTTTATGATTTTATACAGTGTCTCCCAGAAAGGAATGCGAGGGAAACTTTTTACAGAGTTTTTGGAAAATATTTTTGGATAATTACTATTCCTACAGCTGTCATTGTTGCGTTGTATATAGCTTTCGGATTAGATGCATTTCTGAAGTTATTTAAAATGAAATTGCTTTTGGTTGCCATTTAAGTTTATTCCGTACTGATGAGAACCGAACAAATTCAAAACTGCGCACTTTGCGGATAGCAGAATAGCCATTCACAAACAGTTTGTTCTGGCTAGCGATAAAACAGCAAAAAGTAAATTCGTATAAATAGTTACACAGCAAATTTTAGTAGATTATTAGGAAAAACTATCATATATTATTCTGGACTTGGAAGATTCATGCATATGTATGCGGCTCGTTGTGAAATTTGTTCACGTCCGGCAAAAATCTCAATTTATGAACTTGCATACACTTTTTAAAATTAACACCTTTGGTTTTAACAATGGGGTGTTTTTCTATTTTTTTTTTACATCGGCAATGGAAAGTAGTTGGAAAAAGAAGAGATACGTATTTCTGGAATTTTAATATTGGGTTCATTTAAGTCCACAAATTATTTTTTTATTGTGTGCGATATCTATGTGACGTCACTAAGCCAAAATTTAAAATTTGCGCCATTTTTTAGTGATTTCTAGGATATTTTCATTTGTGTGATTGGTGTCACTGCGTGACAATGTTACCTTTGTTTAGGTTTGAATTGTTTGGTTAGGGTAAACATCATGGTAAACATGAGACATTGTTTTTAGTTTATATTTTTACCTGTGAATTGTTGTCTCTGCCTGTGACTGATTACAAGTGTATTTATTAGTAATAGAAAAACATCGTAATTTGTAAAGGTAATTTTTGAATATATTTAATCGACTTTGCAGTAATACTGTTAAGTTAAATACTAACCTTACATTTTTCATCCCTTTTATTTTTGAAAGGATCTATAGGATCTTTATCATAAAAGGATCTATAACCGGTAAATTGTCGGACTTAGCCTCTACAAAACCTTGCTCCATGTTTAATAAAAGTTTACTTCACAAGAAAACAACAATATAATACGTCAAGTTGTCAAGCCAAACACAAACTGGAAATTTCAAATGCCAATTATCGAAATGTCGACTGTCGTTTGTCATCGTTACAAACTGAATCTGGCCACATATAATCAGTGTGGCCTCTTTATAGATACATATTCCCTAGTTTTCGCATGGTGACGTCACGAATATAGAATAAAATCTCAAAATTGAATTAAAAATATTCTACCGATTCAATCTTAATAATTTTTATCCTAATAAATATAAAAAAAAAATATTTTATAAAAATACAGGTTTCCACTTTCATTTCGATTGAAGGAAAATACCCCATTACAGTTGAACTAAAATTTTTGATAGTGAATTGATTTTAGTGGTAGTGAGAATATTATATTAGGTAATGCTACAATCACTTAAAACTGTAATTCAAGCCTATAAGTAATCAGTAGAAAGCACAAAAACGCTAATGAAAAATGCGCACGAAGTACCCAAACCGTGCTACGTACCTGAAGTTAACTCAGTTGGCGGATGAGAAAGATGAAGAGAGTTGGTAAAGAGAAATTAAATGTGACAAAATAAAATTCTTGGCTTTTCAACTTAACTAATAACTGATGGACTTTATGATAATAATGATATTTTTCATTTATAATATCAATTCCAATACGTAGATATATTTTCGTAAGCACCGCTGGCCTCCAGATTTTGACAGACAACCTCTTTGTCAGCCGCAGAAAAGCACCGTGTGCACGACGTTCGCTATTCAAGTGGCGCGGCTCCGGTAAAGGGGTGAAAAAGTTTAATTCCCTGTCCGTATGCAAATGCTCGTTTATTAACGATTTAGACAAATAAGAAGATAGATGATGCTGGGTGCATTTGCATCGTGAGAAACAGAGGTAAGGGCCGCATGCGGATAAAAAATTAAAGGGTTAGTTTTTTGTTTAAGGTCGACGAGTGGTCGACCTGTGAACGGTACATGCAAATGTTTTTTGTTTAGACAAAGAATCGCTTTATGACCGGGTACGATTTTTTGTGCGTATACAGTTGAAAAAATATCTACTCATATTCATATCATCTATATTTGAAACGTTAAAAAATGCTATACGGACAGTAAAATATATTTGTCGCTACTACACTTTTATAAGGTAGACTTTTGTAACAAGCGACAGCGAGACCGAGAGAGGCGACAGAGACAGACGACAGCGACACTACTGATACAATGGAATTCAATGCGATTCCCTTGGAAGCATGCGACAGCGACACGCAGCTTCGTGGTTGTCGCGCCTTGTCTCTTGCAGCCTGTCACACGTCTGCTTCTAAAGCAGCAGTGTCGCTGTCACCATACGGATACTCTGCAAACAATGGCTTCATCAGACATTAAATGTTGCTATATTAATAGGTTAAATAAGATCCCTCATATTTTCGTTTTGTAAATAAAGTATTTATTGGCGCTCTTTCACATTTTGTATAAAAGTAATATAAAATCAGATCTTCATCTTGTTCTTCCTCTAATAGTATTTGTTTTAAAATAATTTTCTTATTTGCGGACATTATAATCTAAACACTGCACACGCGTTAGTTTCCAGCAAAAGGTGTTAATGCACTGGCCTGTCGTACGTTGCGAACGAGGTCTTTGGTCTCTTGTCTCGGTCGCTGTCGTCTGCCTCTGTCGCCTGTCTCGGTCTCCTGTCGCTGTCGCTTGTTACGACAGCGACAACTTTACTTTAGTCTACCTTTACCAACAACAAAATAACTTTAAATAATGGATTATTTTACCAAAGTCTATATATTTTACTGCCTATTTCTCGCATTTTAATGACGAGATCAAAGTTCTTTACTGTCGATTTAAAAAAGTTCTTCATGCACGTGTTTCTTTCGCTTTGATCGGGAAAAACCCATGTCGGGACTAAAACACTTACTGACGTTGAGGTCTGACCTATTGAAAAAGGTGATAAAGCAGGTAAATCGGCAGACTCATCTTCACCTTCTTCGGACTTACTGCTACTAATCACTTTCTTTCTGATTTCCTTTTTCCCAAACCTTCAAAGTTACAATTCACGTCAGAGGTATATGTTGATTTTTCACATTTCTTCCGTGTCATTAGAAAAAAATCTGAAATATATTGAGTGAAAGCCACTTGAACCTTACTCCATGCCTTAAGGCGGGTTTACATTGGTGTAGCAAATGGGTTAGTTACTTGTACTAGTAACTAGCAAGGCAGCTACTAACCTAGTGTAAACCACATAGGAAAGTACTTGTACTAGTACTGGTACAAGTAATCAGGACAGGAAAGTGAATAGCCACCCAGCCTATTTACTTACCACTTGCGAAGCCACCGTACCAGGCACCAGTTTACCGGCTGTCGTGTCCACTACACCAATGTAAACACTTCCTCCCTTGCTAGTACTTATACGCACAGGTGGTTGTGCCGTGATTGACAATAAACAGTGCGTTAAGAAGAGCTTTTGCTGATGCTCCTTTTGATCCAATCTCTGACCCATCTTCTCTTTGGACGACAATTTTCCTTTTCAATCTCTAATAAGTTCTCCAATAACAATTTGCTTAACTCTCACAAATATTTTTCTTAACTTTTCCTTGCGCAACATTCTAGAATGACGAGAAACATGACAACGAAAAGGATTCATCGTGATTCTGGCGATGTGACCGCACTACTGGTACTAGTGCGCATAAAATATGCTTTCAAGTATAAACACCCACTGTCCCTCATATGTGACTGCAGGCTAGCCAGGCTACCTACAAGTACAAGTAACTAGGCTTAGTAACTATACCAATGTAAACCCGCCTTTAGTAACTATGCCAATGTAAACCCGCCTTTATATACAGTGTGACCAGCCAGGAGCTTAGACGATCCATATTTCAGGAACAAGTGGCGGGATTTATCTAAAATTTGTCAAGTAGGTAGACAGCAGTTCGTGTCAATTATACAGTGTGTTCCTACAGATTCAGACGCGAAATAAAGTAGATTTTTAACAAAATTTACTGAAACAATTTTTTACTACTCAAAATCTGTTCAAAAATAGATCTCGTTAACCTATTGAGCAAAAATTTGGAACACTTATTGATCTTGGATGACGTTACAATTTAATACTATTATATAATAAAAATTCAAGATGGTGGTTCCAAGAAGGCGAATGAATTTTGCCATCTACTGTGCCATTTCACTAAAAATCGTATTTGGGCGATTTTCAGGGTTGCGAATTATGAATTTTTGGTGTAGTATTAGAAACTGAAGGTAGCGGAGGAGGAATTTTGCTACCTTCAGATCCGACTACTGTGAAAATTGGCATCTGAAGGGTTTTCAGGGTAGCGAATTACAAATTTTACCATTTCGGGTCAGTTTCCACTGGAAACATAAGAGCACCATAGAAAAATAAACTTCAAGTTCAAATTAGAAATGATTTGCCACAGTTGGGGGTTTCCAATTTAAGTTTTCATCGAGATATTTCCTACACTTATTTTAGTCCAAAATGTAAGTAAACAAAAACCAGGGTACCTGTTTCAACCCAAAAAATCATATAATTAGCAATGAAGCTCTTGTGGGACATATGACTACTTTTACCACTCTTTTTATCCTTTATTTCACCCTAACTAGCACATGAAGTCACTATATTTATGTTAGTTGAATGCTAAATTGCTAGATGATGCGATATCGCAGGGAAACGCGAAATTTTTACTCGTCTTCCTCCATATTTGTTTACAATTTGCAGCGCCCTCATCGGATATTTGAATCGCCAACTAACATATCATCGGCGTATAATTTCCGTTGACTGAATACTAAAAAAAAAAGAACTTTCAGTGACTTTACCGACTTGCAGGAAGCCCAGTACTCAACCACGATTCACCCGTTGGAAATCCAACAGCTACTTCTCGCACAGGGGATGATCCTACCCCGTTTCTACCCCAAAACTGGCTTACCTCCGAGAGTAAGCCATGCATAAACGAGCCGAATTAAAATCCTGTTGTCCATGAGATAATGGCAAAAACTAAAGATTCGTAGAGAAGCAGCCTCGCAAAGACCGTAAAACTAAAGGTATGTATTTGCATACATGGGGTTGGATTTCGGCATGCAAATGAGAGCGTACATCACCCATGCCTATTAACAGGTAGACAGGCTTAAGATAGATGAGACGCGTCCGTGAGAAACGCTAGTACGAACAGATAGATGAAAAAATTAAGGGTCGCAAAGATAAAGAGGAATTAGAGGGTCGGTTTTTTGTTTAAGACGGCGAGCTGCTCCGGGCGATTGTCTCGGGATCTGTATGGTAATTCTTTTATGGGTTGCGCATTATGACAACGTTTAATTTTTCTGGGAGAATTTTTTTACAGGGAATAATAATTCTTTAAGGGCACCCCTCGTTTTTTTTCTTGGCTGAGGAACATGTTTTTACGGGCTCTATTCCTTTAAGTGACCTCGTAGCTCGGTTAACCTGATACTCTATCCTGAAACACCCAGTGCTGTAGCGTTTCATTGTTTCTTACGCATTGGTTTTGTTAACACAGTTTATCTAGTTTTTTAATTGTAGTTTCGTTAAATTTAGTTACTCAGTTTGTAGTTAACCTCAACTTTAGTGCCTCAACTAAAATATACTTTAAACTTTAAGGAGGGGAATTAAATTGACAATTTAATTTATAAATAAAAAATCGCATATGCCACAGTGCAATTGTCACTTTGACAGCGACAAAAGTTACCTGCAACTTTTACAGCGGCAATTGCACTAGTGGTTTTTTCACTTATTCATATTTTAGTCAATTATCGCGGTGTCCGCTGCCAAAATAAATAGTTTGACATTTCTGTCAACAGTTATTGAATTATTAAACACTAACGATGAATCGATTCGTGATGTTCAAATAAAAATATGTTTATTTTCAGTGTTTCATAAATAAAGTTTGCATTCATATGTTTCTAAATTTCTTATTCATTAAATTGTCCTGCCGAATTACACTCGATGTTTGTATTGATACCGGATAAATTTGTATTGTTAAAATTCTAAACTGTTTCCTTTAGCAATTTGACTCGAAAAACTGTCAACCTAAAAACGCTCCACATTCGGTGTCGCGTTTTTAATAGTTGACAGTTTTTCTCGTCTAATTGCTTGGCAACAGTTTCTCATTAAACAATCCAAATTTATCCGGTAAAATACAAACCTCTTGTGCAATTATAAGTGAATAAAATCGCCTAAAGTTAAGTTATGATCAGCCACATCCACGTAAGGTTGCAGTAGATACTGGTCGAAATTATTTTCACACCTAAAACTGGCATTTTACTATATAAAAATTATATATGAAAGTTGCCTAAAATATACTTACACATATTTAGGCTACTTTCATGTTTAAATGATAACCGATTACATGGGTATTTAAATTTTAATTTTTGCGATACAGAACCTGTTTTAGGCATAACTTTTACTTCAGTTAAATTGTAGAAGTTGACCTTCAATTCATTTCAATATGTGTAAAACATATTATTGTGTTTCAATTTGTTGCGTACGACACAAAAGTGCAACCTATCGCTTCGTACAGTTTTTGGCACATAATTTTCTTTGTGCCGGTCTCTGTATGTACAAATATAGATCTGCCAAAGGTATGGTATTTTGATCAGGCTATTAATTATCGAGTTTTTTCCCCGAAACGTGCAATTATATACAACCGTCTTTGGAACTTGAGCCAAATTTTATCGTAAAATAATTATTTTTGGATAACGAACTTTCGCTTGCACGAAATTATTAAGGAATACGCTTATATAAGTAAATATTCAACGCCTACTGCCGTTAAGTATAAAAACAGAAGCCCAATAAAACTATGAGCTTGTTTATTATGTTATAATATGAAGAAAGATTTCGTGCATGCAAATTACGACATCAATGTGAAAAAACGAATAAGGAAACGAAACGTTACTAAAACAGAACTCCGCTGCAAAGAGACAAAAACTAAATACAAGAGATGGAAAAATTATTTTTATTATCAAAAAAATAGTAAACTAAATATGTTTTACCTATTGCGGCTGAACCATATCCTGGGAAAGAATAAGAACGCGTTTGCACCCTGTAAAATCTAAACGGGTTTGAGATCAAACAAAACGATTTGCACATTCCTATCTTAACTTTTAAGTGTAAGCCATCGTTTGACACTAATTTCAGATTTTCTAGAACTTAAAAATATTTGATTAAATTTAATGTCTTGGGGTTAAATCTGAAGTTATAGTCAAACGATGCTTATGAAAAGTTAAGCTAAGAATGTGCAAACCGTTTTGTTTGATTTCAAACCGTTTGGATTTTACAGGGTGTCAAAATTGAAATATTCACCTGTCAATATTTCAAAAACAGTTGAAGATAGGTATAGGACATCCTACATGAAATGTGTTTAGAATTCCACGTAGAATCCAAAAATGCAATAATATATAGGGTGTCCCGTTTAAAATAACGAAGTTAATGTCGACTTCCGGTATAACCGGAAGTGGGCCCACTTTGACTTCACCTCCAATTTCAAACTAATAGCCTAATTGGTTCTCCAGATACTTCTAATGGACCGTCACCGTGAGACACCCGGTAAATATTTTATTGTAAACTTTGCATAAAACACGCAGGAATTGTGTGAAGAGATTTTTTGAAGACATTTTTGAGAGTACAAATTTGAATTTTAGATACGAGTCACGAGTCGTGCTTTCTGTCCTTAAAAAGGAGTTATTACCCTTTAAAGGACAGAAAATACTGCAGTCAACATTTTGTTAATAATGATTTTACAAAGGTAATGTATAGTGGATAATGATTTAATTGGCCTTTGTCTAACACCGGCGCGTATGTGAAAATGTCAATTAAGTCGATATTGAACGATTTTTTCGTGTATAGTTTTCCAGAATCCTAAACAAAGGACTGATTAATCAGCAACAGCCAATCACATTTGTTTATCACTTGTGTGACGTCGGTGGATTCCCTTTAGCGGGAGATTTAAAATATTGAAATTTAAATATCTTCTTTGTTTTAATTTGACAGCTTTAACCTTTTAACATAACCTATAGATGTCACATTGTCATGTAGAATGTCTCGGTTGTCTTTGGAATGTCATCAGTCATGTCATCATATCAAAGCATTTCTGTATCATATCAGTAATCTGTGCACTGATCAATACAACACAAGTCATCGCAGTTGCCAAATCGACAAACGATTTTTGCACAACGCACTTCAAATCGTAATATACACTGAGTACATAAAGTCCGTCCCCCCCCCCTCTAACTTTTGAACCACTGGGTAGATTATGATGAAATTTGGAAAGATAATATATGACTAAATTCTGCATTTTTTGACATATCAATGACAGCTCTGAATGTCAAAGTGACAGCTGGGCGCGCTGTCCAACATTTTTTAAATGGAAATGGGGGTCGAGCGGGGGCTCATTTTGAAGCTATTTTTATGCTCAAAAAATCCCCCAAATTTGAAACATTTGGTTCAGTAATTTCCAAATAAAAACCAGTAATATCAGTTTATAACATAATCTTTTTACCACATAATCTTTATAATAGAACTTACCCATGGAACATTTATTTGTCAGGAGGTTCATGGAGGTCATTTTCAACATCTTTTGAAGTAACACGTGTTTTCTAAATTTGTTTCTGCCTCTAAAATTTTTTTTTTTTAGGTTTAATTTAAATTATCTCATAATTTTTTAATTTAGGTTATTTTAGGTTAGGGATGGTTTATTGTTATTTGTTTACTTTTAATTTTTGTTCTGCTTTGAATAATTTACAATAATTTGTAATATGTATGCAAAAAAATGATATAACAGAAATCGATATTACTGGTTTTTATTTGGAATTTACTGAACCAAATGTTCTCAAAATTGGGGGATGTTTTGAGCATAAAAATAGCTTCAAAATAAGTCCCCACTCGACTCCCATTTCCATTTAAAAAAATGTTCCTATTGCGCGCCCAGCTGTCACTTTGACATTTAGAGCTGTCATTGATGTGTCAAAAAATGCAGAATTTAGTCATATATAATCGTTCTAAATTTCATCACAATCTACCCAGTGGTTCAAAAATTAGAGGGGGGGGGACAGACCTTATGTCCTCACTGTATATATCGTAAAAAATAGTACTTTAAAATCACATTTGATTGCATTAATACACAGTCTCTGAAATAATATTGGGCTGGATATTTTGACTGAAATTTTTTTAAATTGCATTAGGGGCAAATTTGGCAATAGGGGATCCAGTGACGTGTTACGAGAAATCTGTTGAAAATGACCTTCAAATTTTTATGAATGAATTGATCAGTTCTTCTTTGTTTAGGGTTCTTGTATAGTTTTTCCGCAAGACATCCAACCTCTGACGTATCTGAGACACTAGTCCCTTGAGCTGTTGACCCGATAAGATTAGAGACACATATATTAGAATTAACCTGTAATATTTATCATTCATATAATTACGCGCAGTTGCCTTGCCTGTCCGTCGTTAAAATGTCAACGAGAGCAATAAATATGAAAATTACACGTTTTCACTTTTCTTTATCTTGCGAAAAAAAATTGTTCGCCGCCGCTTGCATATAATTATTTCGTTTCGTCGTTTCATTATTTTAATTATTAATTATTCACCGACCTGGTACCTAATTGGTATGCCGTACTTTTAATTGCGCGCAAAAAACGCAAGTCGTTCGCTATTTTTAACTCGGGAGACATTTTGATTCCCTGATTTTAGTTATTTATCTATTTATCTACCCCGATTGATCCTTCCCATCTGGTAAAGCCCGAGTCTTTAGTACCTTTTCTAAGAAGGGCGAAAGTGTAAAATCTATCTGACCATTCGTAGTACAAAGAATTCTGATTAAAAATTTTTTAATTTCTAATTGCTCTAACAGATTTAAGCGCTTTTCTTTCTTTTCCCGATGCAGTACTTTTACATTTTCCAGATCTATAGAATGATTGTTTTCTATACAATGCGTCGATAACCCTGAATTCGTTACGTTATTTAGTACGGATTTTTTATGTTCTTTTACTCTAGTTTCAACACTTCTACCGGTTTGACCCACATACATGGCATTACAATCCACGCAGTTAATTTGGTATACTCCCGATGGTTTTGAATTTATTGGCCTGTCTTTAACTGTCACAATCCCTAAAATTATTATATTCAATGGCAGTTTGCACTTTAAAGAGAAAGTAACACCCAAATATTATCATTATTTTCTCCCTAGACCGAACGACTAATACCGAATCCTTCGGCAAACAATGAACGAAGACACCGGAGAATCCCAGAGTGCACTGCATAGATAATTACCCGATTTAACCCCATACCCTCTTTACAAAAGTACCAAGACATAAAAGCCGGATTAGCAGAACGGATATTCATTAACCCTTCACTTACAAGAGATGCTCTTGGACGGGTATATGCAAAAGACCGAATGTGTGTGAAAAAATCCTCACGCTACGACGTTCCCCCCACTTCTGATCCAGAAACAAAGCATAATTATACAGCGGGAAGACTAAGAGAGAGAGCAGTAGTACTACGAAACTACGACATTGTCCCAGAATCCATTCAAGCCCCGAGGAACGGGCAAAAAATCCGATCGTTAATTTTTTTATGGCAGCCAACCCTTTCGACCCGATTTTTTTCGGCGGGTCTGAAAAAACCGATGCTGTTTTGCATAGGCATTGTTTTTTGCGAGTTTTTACGTTAGCGGGGTAGCTCGTACGTTACGCGGCGAGTTATAAACCTTGTAGTCGTAGTAGGCGACGCTTCAACTGGCAGGGGGTTGTTTTTTAGGGGCGGAGCGAGAGCATTGTAGTGATTATTCGATTTCGGGGGGCGGAGCGGTGATTTTTGTTGATAATTAGCGTGATATGAGTAGGTTAGTTTGGCATTTGTTTTTTATGACGCCGTTGTACGAAACTGCGGGTGTCGCGCTTGCCTTGGAATGGGGTACAATTTTTTTTAAGCACTTTCTTCATATGAAGAATTCAGTTCATATGAAAAATATGCATAAATCTGCACACGGTGATACTGTTAATTTTGGTCGCCATTGGGATCACAGGGGATTTGATCACCCTGTACGGTAAGAGGTACAGAGTGGCTTATGTTAGAAAAGTTGCACAATTTTATGCTGAATCAAATAGCGGAACGTTATTAAGGCAAAACATATTTAACATTTAAATGAGGCAAAAAAAAATTAATGTCCAGTACATTAAAAAATACCACATCACAAATAAAAAAATGTATTCTATGAAAAGATCAAAATACATAAAAAATATTTTTAACAAAAAAGGTATTTTCTTAAAATAAAATAACAAAATAAAAGTAACATAAAATATCTTAAATAAATATATTGAGTGGTATGAATAAAAACGAAGTACCTGCTACTACTACAAGTATTAGTATATTCTAAGTAGTATTTACTTCAAGACGAAGGATTTACTAATTTCCGATAGTATCTACTGTACTTGACATAGAACGTGCTTCACAACAAAGTATATACTCCATATTATGAAGTATCTACTTAACAAGTGTAGAACATTCTTTGAAATATGTAGTACTTACTTTCATGTTTAAAAGTTTTTGGGAAACGGTTTCAGTTTTGTATGTATTTATAACATCAACAGTCCTTTCAGATGTCTTCAGATGAAGAAAGTGTGGTAGAAGAGTAACTAACGAGAAAGTAAAAAATCCGGCCAATAATATTTGACGGTATCATCGTCATAGTGTCTAAATTTTATTTCTACGCATTTGAGCCATTTTTAAAATAATCACTTTGTAGCACGCACGGTGAAGCTGTTTATGATATAAACATCGCTAATGACGGAGCAAATACTTTAGTTGTTGTTAAAATCGAAGTATCTACCACTAAAAAGTAGATACTTTAAGTCGTAGTACGTGCTACTATCACGTTTAGGAGAATGCTATTTATTTTTAACATTTCCGGAAAAATAGAAGGAAGTACTTCGCTATGTAGTATCTACTTCGATTTGAAGTAAATACTACGTAGAATATACTAATACTTGTAGTAGTAGCAGGTAATTCGTTTTTATTCATACCACCCAATAAATAGCAGCAGCATTAACAACTGAAGTTTAGTATTTGATAATTTGGTTCGAAAGCGAAATTTAAACCTTAACCCCACTTTTTAAAACTTTCATTAAATTAGGTGCCAACCTTGAAAGTGTTCCCATTTGTAAAATTAACTTAAGATGTCACTACTCTAATTAAAAAATGAAGTTATAGTACAGTAAAAACCAGAATTAAGCAAAGTGGAATGACCTCGCCGATTTGGTGATGCATGGGCATGTGTATTCTGTTTTACCATTGGGCACATTTCAGTTAATATATACTCGTATAATATTCTATAGAATACTTCTAGTATATGCACTTCCACTTTTTTAACTAACACAAATAAGTATAAACACTGACACAAAGAATAAATACACTGATAATTTTAACACAAATTTTTACAGTTAAGAAACGCGCGCGAAATAACCCACTGTTCACGCCACTGTTTCCCTACTACCTCGAGCGCAGTCGCTTGTTGGTTCCTGATTCGACCAATCAGCGTCGTTCAAGCTCAGAGAAAAGAAAGCGTAAATACAAGAATATGTATGTTAAATAAGGATAAACAACAGCTTGTCGTCAACTTTACGACTTTCGCCGTTGCCACATATTCGGAAATTCGTTGATATTATTAAGTAAAACACAAATTAAACATTGTGTTTGCTTTAATAAAGTACAATAGGGATAAGGGACGTTAAAGACAAGTAAAAAAATAAGGTAATTAATACGTTTCCTGTTTTAAATAAGAATTCTTTAGTAATAAATGTGATAACATAGATCTACTCTTTTCCCGGGCATTGCACTTTGCTTAATTCTGACTTTGACTTTAAGTATATATAGTAAGTTATAATAAGTCATTTTATTTGTGAATATTAACATAGGCTATTTTTTTAATTATGTGACGTTGGCCCCTTGCCGACGCCCATGGTGAACCGGGAACTAACCTTCCACCTTTTTTCATAACAGATACCAACCACGGAAACACTAGAATCCGAATAAACGCATCTGCACATATAAAAATAGTTAACAGAATAGGCTTATCTGCATCAGAAATTGTTCTGCATAAGCCCATCATCCCTATTAAAATCCGATGGTTAACATGCCAAAGGATGGCCATCCCACCAAACTGATAATCCGTCGATCTCAACCTCATTATAATGGAGACACGGTAAAACAATCCCTCGCACTTGAACGAGTACCAAAGAGCATGCGAACAATATTTAAGAAACCAAAACACATCCAGATATGATAATGGGGCGATTATGTATATGAGCAACCCTTTCCCGGGTATCCCGCAGGGAGGGTTCCGCTGGAAGACAAGGAAGACGGGGTTAAATACCTGCGGACCAGCTACTTGAGCTAATCGCCTCGTTTTGCATAACGTCGCAATTTTTTTAAGCGAGAGCTTCGGTGTGATTTTTTGCCTAGGCGAATTTGAATATGGGGTATAATTTTTTTGGTGAAGTGGTATGGGAACAGTTACTTTTAAAACGAAGATATTCTGTATGCAAAAAATTCCGACATGACAAAAAATTATTCATCAGTAACGGAAATATGGTGGAAGTTTACTATACATTTTTTTGCAATTCTATAAAAAAGTAACAGTAAAATAAAAATTACTTGGGCATATTTAACTCAAGTATACAGTGTCCCCCTAAAGTCGTGCACAAATTCATTGTTAGGTAAACAAAATAAATTATTAAAAATTCCCGAAACAGGTCGATTTTTGAATTTAATTTACTATTTTTTCAAATAATAATTTAATATACAGGGTGATCTATGTTCGAGTAAAGACGTCATCACAATTTTTTTTAAATGGAACACCCTACTTTTTTCCAATTTTCGGATTGCTCTAACTGAGCTGATTCCAAAAATATACCACAAGTTGCTTCTAATTGTTACAGGGAGGACAACAATACCCAAATTATTTACAAATACTAAATTTATTTACAAATAAATAAACGTACTAAAAATTGGATCAAAGCACCACGTATCATTTTAAAATGTCATTATTTTTTGGTATAATTTTTTTGATGCTTTTTTAATTTTATCTGCCTGATAGAACGTGCTCGTGTATTTCTTGCAGGCAATCATTTTTAAATAGTTTGTAAGTAAATCCATTTTGAACGATTCTTCCTTAAAATATTGAGTATTTTTAAATTAATTAAAAAACATGATTCTAAGTGAAACCGAACGGATTGAAATTCTTATGATGATCGGATATGGTGATAGAATTCGAACTCATGAGGAAGTTTGTGTTCTGTTTAATGAAAGTCATCCCAATCGTCCACCAATAAATCGATCCACGGTTAGCCGAACTGAAGCAAAGTTTCGAAATCATGGTCATGTTAAATATGCCCAGATCTGGCCGACCGACTGTAGATGAAGAAGTGCAGTTACAAGCCCTTTCGACCATTCATGAAAACCCGCAATCCAGTCTGAGAGTCGTAGCAGATAATTTAGGAATGGGTGAAAGTACATTGAGTAGACTTCTTCACAGAAACAAGTATCATCCCTACAAAGTCCACTTAGCACAAGAATTATCTGACGATGGTTTCGAGAGACGCACAGAATTTTGCGAAATGATGATGGAAGAATGTCAGGCAGATCCGGATTTTGTCAAACGCATAATTTTCTCCGACGAGCCGTCTTTTTATTTGAATGGCATCGTCAATAAACAGAATTGTCGGTACTGGTCAGATCGCAATCCACATTGGATGATGGAAGCACACACTCAGCATCCCCAAAAGGTCAATGTTTGGACCGGAATTGTTGATAATCGAATTTTGGGACCGTATTTCTTTGAAGGAAATTTAGATGGTGCAAGATATTTGGAATTTCTTCAGTTCGATTTAGTTCCTTCCTTGATTGTTCTATTTCCAAATGAAGAAGATACAGATTTGCCCAATGAAACCATTTGGTTTCAGCAAGATGGTGCACCACCGCACTATGCCATCGCTGTTTGCCGCTATTTAGATGATGTGTTTCCTCATCATTGGATTGGCAGAAGAGGACCTAAGGAATAATGGCCCGCCAGATCACCAGATTTAACACCGCTCGACTTTTTTCTTTGGGGTTATGTAAAAAACAAAATATACGTCAATAAACCAAACAGTATTAACGATCTGAAGGAACGAATTCGGCAAGAAATTCGAGCGATCCCGCCTGAAGTCATTGGGAATGTACAGCAAGAATTTGTTTCCCGTCTGGCCCATTGTTTGGCAGTAAATGGTCAACAATTTGAACATATAATTTAGGCGTTTCTGGTGCTTTGATCCAATTTTTAGTATGTTTATTTATTTGTAAATAAATTTAGTATTTGTAAATAATTTGGGTATTCTTGTCCTCCCTGTAACAATTAGAAGCAACTTGTGGTATATTTTTGGAATCAGCTCAGTTAGGACAATCCGAAAATTGGAAAAAAAGTGTTCCATTTAAAAAAATTGTGATGACGTCATTACTCGGAACATAGGTCACCCTGTATATTAAATTATTATTTGAAAAAATAGTAATTTAAATTCAAAAATCGACCTGTTTCGGGAATTTTTAATAATTTCTTTTGTTTACCTAACAACGAATTTGTGCACGACTTTAGGGGGACACTGTATATAACATACGTGAAAACCTTCCATGAGTGACACTGATTCACGACGGCACGAAAATTAGCCAACGTTCGATGAATCTTGCGTATTAAATTCTGTACCTTGATCACAATCAATCATTTGAGGAAAACATCGAGTTCCATGTCGAGTCGCATATCCTTGGCCCGAAGAAACCGTTCCAAACCGAGATTTTTATTAAAAATTACTTATTAAAGGTGTAGATTAAAAATCAATTACGGAATGAAATTGCCAACTTGTACTTCCGCGAAAAATAAAACTAAACACGACCGGTAAAAACCGAAGCGGAATCGTTTGATAATTTTTGATTTATAACGCGACAATTTAACGCTGTGCAGAGAAGGTAATGATGTTTTTAGCGGATCAACAGAATGCGGAAAGTAGAGAGTGTTATAAAAGTAGAGAATTCAATTTCCACTCATAACGAAACTATATTAATTGAAACTGCTATTTTCGGACATCAACCAACGCCATAAAATTTATAATAATAGAAGCTGCTTCATCTGCTGCTGCTTGTAAAGTTTATTAATTAATATGTTCTCCTTTAGGACCATCAGTAATGTTGTGTTAAACTTTGGCAATAATCAGCGGCCTATTTTGATACCTCTCAAGCTTGATACTTGATACTTACCAAAAACTGACATTTGCTTTGTGAAGAAAGTAGTTCTTCACATTGTATGCTTTTTTCAGTGTATGTTATTACCCAGGGCACTGTTTGTTACTTTTCTATTTAAGAGAAACTTGACGCTCGCCGTAAATAAGTTAGAGGAGGACAAAATATTATAAAATCTTAAATTTCATCTGAATCTAAGCGAGCTTGGAAAGGAGCATGACTTACTTCGCGGGCAAGGAATTCCAATACGGCGTTACTAATCGCGACCGAGCCAAAACCCAGTGGGCCATGACTGTCAGTCGAAAAAACCATCCAGTATGCGTTAAGGAGAAAAACTACATTAACATTTTAATGGCGGCCACATTTTGTTTACTATGAGCATTACAAAATGATCAAAGTTGCTTTTACCAGTCCAACAAGTAGATATATTTCAATATTACAGAAGTATTGATTTCGGCTAACTGAGGTATGGTGTATCTATATAGAAAACATACATTCGGTTGATATCTTCTTATTTCTAATACAGTGCATTAATCATATTCACATTCCAAGCCAACCACTCAAATGGCAAGCCAAATCAAAATCGTGTTGCAGGTAGTTTTCTAATTTAGTTTTACATACAGTCAGAATTGAAAGCTGAAAATTTGTATACAGGCGTTTATCAAAAAGATCTATTCAATGAAAATAGTGTCAAGTTCCTCGCACTTTCGATTATAACGGAAGTCATCATCAACTTGCTTATTTTAAATGTAACACCCTATATATTATTTTATTTCTGGATTCTACGTGGAATTCTAAACACATTTCATGTCGGATGTCCTATACTTATCTTCAACTGTTTATGAACTATTGACAGGTGAATATTGACATTTTGCAACTTTGGCACCCTGTAAAATCTAAACGGTTTGAGATAAAGCAAAACGGTTTGCACATTCCTATCTTAACTTTTCATAAGCTATCGTTTGACACTAATTTCCGATTTAGCCAGAAATTTTCGATTAAATTTAATCTCTTCGTGACACACCCTATATATTCTTCCATTTAAAACGAAAATATCCATAGGGATATTTCCTATCTCTTTAATGAAGTGGCATTAAAGATAGCTCTTAATTCTGCCTAAAAATAGATCTCGAAAAATCTATCAATCGGAATTTCCTAAAAGATCAAAATTCCACAAGCGGAATGAACATAATCTGTTGTCCAAGAAGAACCGTCAATATTTTTTATTCCTAACGTACTATTGGATTATACATTCCATCAGTATTGGTGAAGCAAAAATGATTTAACTATACAAAACAATATACACAACTATGATAATAGATAAATAATAATAAAAATAATAATAATAATAATAAATCTATATAATAACAGAACCTTTTGGGAGTTGAAGACAGTCGATACGGTATCACTGACGTAGTTTTCCATATAACACCAAAACACTATACTGCACTCGACTCACGTCTCGCCAACCAAGTTGGCATCATCTGGAGGATGATTAAAACAGTCCGGAGTTTTAATCATCTCCAGATGATGCCAACTTGGTTGGTGAAACGCACGTCAAGCGCAGAATAGTGTTTTGGTGCAATGTGGAAAATTACGTCAGTGTTATCTTCACACCAAAGGTTCCAGCACCCTTCAAGAGTCGATAGGGTATGTAAAAATATATTGCTAAGAAAACAAACCGTCATGGTATATAATATATAGTTAAGTACCTATGTATCATTGAATAGGTTTTTTTTTTGTTTTACCCATGTGTGAAAATATCCAGTATGGCGTCCACAAGAAACAAAAAATTATATATCGGTCTCTGATACAACTAAGTGTGTGTTTATTTCGGATGCGGAATTTACTATTTCCGCAACCGTAATATACAGGATATTCTCGTATATTTTCACCCCTACCTACAGGGGTTATTAAGAAAGTTAGAAAAAAAGTTCAAATACAAAAGTTGTTTGGTTTTCACGTATTATCTTTTGGCTAGGTCGAAAAAAAAATTGCAAGTCGTGCATTTGAGGCAACCAATTGAACATAATATTTTTAAATGGGACACCCTGTATAATTTTAGACGCTTGGGAAAACATTTTTTCTCTGATTTCAAAGATATATATTTTGTTGACATTTACACTGACAGTTTTCGAAATATTTAATATTTAATGTTTACAATAAATCATAAAAAAAATATTAAAAAATGAAAATATTGGAAAATGTTTAAATAACTAAGGAGGTTACATCGAAAATCGTTACATATTTTTTATTACTGTTGGTTTCTACTGTTAAATATTTTTGTTCTTTGTATTTTTTTATGGTACTCGCTGTCGAATATTTCGAAAACTGTCAGTGCAAATGTCAACAAAATATATATTTTTGAAATCAGGAAAAGAATGTTTACCGAAGCGTGTAAAATTATACAGGGTGTCCCATTTAAAAATATTATGTTCAATTGGTTTTCCTAAGTTTACGACATGCATCTTTTCTTTCGACCTAGCTAAAAGATAATACATGAAAAACCGAACTTTTGTATTTAAATTGTTTTTCTAACTTTCTTAATAACCCCTGTAGGTAGGGGTCAAAATATACGCGAATACCCTGTACAGTTATTTTCACATAGCCTTACGAGTGTTAAAATTATCCATTTTGAACGGACCAATTTAGAGACAATATCAGTAAATATGTTAATGTTTTTTTTTTTAGAAATCTAGAAACTGAAATATTTGTGAACCATTTCTTGACAGCCATAAATTCACCTCAAAATTGGGCATATTTCCTCATATCCCCTACTTCTTAGGAGACACTAACAGAGGCCCAAAATAAGACACTCCGTATGATCGAACTGTCGCTGTTTGCGATGGCCACTCAAGGTAGCACGTACGATTGCCGATTCGTGTAAAGACCACGAATCCGCCTCGAAGCCCTCGAAACACGGGAGTGTCTTTGGTGTAACCTAAATATACGAGAAACGCGTAAATAAATTATTTTCCAAGGCCCAGTTTAATTCGATTTGTAGCTTACAAACCGTGTCGAACCGCTCTGACCAGAAAATATAATAACAACATTAATGTTATTATCGAATTGAATTAATAATATGTAATTTTACGCAAAATGGAATAACAATTACCTTAAAGCGTGTCATTGGTACAAGTAATTTGGCTGAAACCGTTTCAGTCATCGCTCGGTACACAGTAATACCATTTCTGTTTGACGAAATTGTTAATTTCTTGACTTAAATAATATACAGTGTTATTCAGAACTTATCCATAATAAAATTTGGGGATGTTCAACATACATGTATAAACGTGGTAGTGCAAAAAAAATTTTTTTGGCGAGTTCTGAAAACTATTTAAAAATTTTTAATTGCACGCCGCTGTATACTGGTCCACTGTAATGGAGTGACCTTGGGACTGACAATGCAAACTGGCGATGTCACATTAGCACGAAAAAACTTCTGAGAGTATACCGACAACCGACGCAAAAAAGATTTGCAGCGTTTTTACTTTAAAATAAACTGAAAGATAGATAGACGTGACCAAAGTGACGTGTCTTTAAAATGAATAAAATTTTGTTACACTAATTTTGAAGAATTGCGCTACTTGATTACTAGGTATTAGAAACATGAAATTTATAAAAAAATTGCACATACCTTGTTACAAAAGCTGTTCGAAATTTTGTCCCTCGACTTCTACACGCTTTTGAGCACGCCTTATACAATTTTGCCGCATAAAGCGAATGTTCCTCCTGCTTGCTGATCTTGTAAACGCAAATTATTAAGTAAATTGGGGATTTTCAGCATTTTGCTGCAACAACCACTCACAAAACCTAACTCGTAATTGATAATCCACTGGTAACAGTCCATTAACTCAGCATTACTATACACATGAGCCATTTTGAAAATTTTACAGTTTAACACTCCTACGATAAATAAAACACCGGTACTGAGAGAGCGACACAGATAGACTGATGACTGATAGACAATAGAGATATTATCCTCACTCCAACTCTATTCGCTAGGTCTTGAACAGGCGTTCCAGGTACAAAAACTTGTTTACTGTTTTTTGTAGGAATGTGGTATATCAGATGTCGTTGAAGTACAGTTTCCCATCTACGTAGCCCTTTATAATGGTATAACTTTAAACATTGTTTACGGGAAATCCTAAGACTTTTATTATAATTTTTTTTGGTGATATCGATATCTTATTTAAGGATGCACATATCCTCAAAGTTTTAGAGATAAGTTCTGAATGACCCTGTATATTCAACATAGTCTGTAAGAATACGGTGGAAAATTTCATGATAATACACTCACTTGCGAAAAAACCGCGACTAGTTAATATTTGGTAAAATTTAAGGTCCCATAATTTTTTTTATTTTTAGTTCAATTTTCATAATTATTTTACCAAACTGTAGATAAAATGACTAATTTTAACTTGCATATCAAGTCTTTTGTAAAATGCTGACTTTTAGTCATTATACAAGGTTAATTAAAATATTGTTGTATAGCCTTAATTTTAAAATACCATGTGGAATAATTTCATAACCAAATTCTTTAAAAATTCCTATTTTTGTAAAGAACCATTCCTTTCCTACATTTTGTTTTTTAGTTCATGTCTTTAGGTGCATTGGTACATTTTTAAGAGCAAAATGAACTTGTCACCAACCCACTTTGATTCTACTTTAAGAAATGTTATATTTTTGACTAGGTGGCTTTGCTCGTTGTTGCCCTAATGTCAGTTTGACAGTTTAGTTTATGAGTCTGGCAATGAAAAGGCAATATTGTTTAGTTTTAATAAGCAATTATTGCAACTTACATAAAAACATAAGAAAATTTCAAAATCAAACTTCAAACCAAACCAGTTCAACTGTAAATTAACTAACCTAAAGAAACGTACTTTCTACAACAAATTTAGCTTAATATTTTGTATTAGCACCTCTAGCTCTTATAACTGCCTGCATACGTCGGTTCGTACTGTCAATAAGGTTACGAATAACATCTTGAGAGATATTTTGCCATTCCTCCTGAAGAGCTAAGTGAAGCTCATTTACCGTAGCCGGAGCTACTTTGCGATCTCTGACTCGCCTACCAAGCATGTCTCACAACATGCTCTATGGGGTTGAGAACACACGGGGTCACACGAACATGCTAGCCAGTACAAGTCACCTCGTCAAAAAATAATATTTCTGAAAGTAAACTGTTGGTGACAAGTTCACTTGGCTCTTAAAAATGAACCAATGCATGAATATTTTAAGAATTATCTACTTTGTATGTATCTGTACTATACAGTATGTTACCCGCTTGACCAGTTCATGAGCTAAATGGGTTGATATCGCGTAATAGGTAAATAACGGGTAACGGGTAAATAACGGGTAACGCACAAATAACGGGTAAAGGGTAAGTAAAATTAACGGGTAAAGGGAAATTAACTGACGGTGGGTAATTAACGGGTAGAGGGAAATTAACGGGTAGCGGGTAAATACCGGGTATTGACAACGGGTACCTGGGTAGTAAAATTAACGGGTATCGGTATCACTAGTAACAGGTAAATAACGGGTAATTTGTAAATAACGGGTAACAGGTTATTAACGGGTACCCGGGTAGTAAAATTAACGGGCATCGGTATCCCTAACACATTAAGAAATTCATGGGATATTTTACATGCTATTTTTCACATAGAGGGTCTCAATGTAGCTACAATTTTATTAACATTAAATAATAACACTTGAGTCATTTACCAGAGAAGTTATCTTTCAATCTCAGCTATAGTGGCCTCGAACTGCCTACAGAGGGCATTTTCTATAATAAGGATAATGTAAATGCAATATATCACGTCTTCAATTAAAGAAAAAGATATCAAACGGGTAATTACCTGCATACAATGCATATATAATAACATAAATTACTCCGTATCAACAATTAATTAAATTAAGTATATTAAATAGGATTCTAGCATCAATGTTGCGTACCCGAACGCATGCATATCTGGACACAGTAGTTGACCACGGGTCTCGGGAGGTGGTCCATATCTTTCGCGCATTTATAAAATCAAATACAAGGTGTCCCAAGATAATGTGACACATTTTAAAGGGTTATAACTTCAAAGCAAAATGAGATAAGGACGAGCGGTTTTCACTGGTGCTCTTAATTTTACAAAAAGTTTTCTTTTGTCATAGGTACTAGTTTGGTTTACTTCTACAGGTGCTTGGAAAAAATTGTCACTTTTCAATTCAAAATTGTGATCGTTTTTTAAATGGAACACCCTGTCGATTATGTTATCATTCGATAGAGACACTTTTCCTCTTTTCAAAAATGTATAGTTTGATTGAGTTGTACCAAAAAATAAAGGAGTTATTTCAATTTACACACCAGCCCTTGTCAATAGACCATAATTTTTTTGGAAGATTGCATTTTTTTTTTTTTTTTACATTGTCAGTACAGAATAACGGAATGCATCAAAGCATACCTAGATAGGTAGAGCCGGACCAATAGAATGGCCTGCACATTTTCCCGAACTAACGGTACCAAATCAACATCAAAGGTCGTTGTTATAGTCCTGTTGTACAAAATATAAAACAACTAAAACATAACTAATGTTTTTCAGACGATAACATCGGAAATGTTAGAACTTGCCTTCAACAATATGCAGTTTAGATTGCAAAAGTGTATTGAAGAAAACGGTGGGCACATTCAGCAATTTAACCTCAAACATTAAATATGTACAATACATATGTGTGTATAGTATTAAAACTGAATTCTTCTTAATTGGTGTTTTAATTTCAATAACTTGGTAATTTATGCTGTAATGTAATTTGTATTAAATTAGTTCTTTTCTTAATAATAGCTTTAGCTGATGCATATCGTTATTTTGTACTGACAATGTAAAAAAAATAAAATGCGATCTTCCAAAAAAACTTACGGTCTATTGAAAAGGGCTGGTGTGTAATTTGATATAACTCCTTTATTCTTTAGTATAAGTCTATCAAACTATACATTTTTGAAAAGATATAAAGTGTCTCTATCGAATAGTAATATAATCTACAGGGTATTCCATTTAAAAAATGATCACAATTTTTAATTAAAAAGGCAAAACTGTGCGTTTTTCGAGAAAAGTCAATAAGTATATTTTTTTTTGATAAATCAATTGCGATGTTCAATAAAACTATATTTTTAAATTTGCATTGTGGCTTAACACTTTCCACTGCGAAAAGACATCAGGTAATACTGTTTCCACGCCACTGGAACTATATAAAATATTTTTTGATACTAAAGTCGAAGCCAGAATTAAGCAAAGTGCAATGACCGGAAAAAGAGTAGATCTATGTTGTCACATTTATTTCTAAAGTATTCTTATTTAAAACAGGAAAAGTATTAATTACCTTATTTACCCATTTTTTTACTTGTGTTTAACGTCCCTTATCCCTATTGTTTACAACAATGTTTAATTTGTGTTTTACTTAATAATATCAACGAATTTCCGAATATGTGGCAACTGCGTAAGTCGTAAAGTGACGACAAGCTGTTCATCCTTATTTAACATACATATTCTTGTATTTACGCTTTCTTTTCTCTGAGCTTGAACGACGTTGATTGGTCGAATCAGGAACCAACAAGCGACTGCGCTCGAGGTAGTAGGGAAACAGTGGCGTGATGTTGGGTTATTTCGCGCGCGTTTCTTAACGGGAAAAATTTGTGGTAAAATTATCAGTGTATTTATTCTTTGTGTCAGTGTTTATACTTATTTGTGTTAATTAAAAAAAGTGGAAGGACATATACTAGAAGTATTCTATAGAATAGTATACGAGTATATATTAACTGAAATGTGCCCAATGGTAAAACAGGATACGCACGCCCATGCATTACCGCATTTTACCAGATCGGCGAGGTCATTCCACTTTGCTTAATTCTGGTTTTTACTGTAAAGCACTATACTGTGGCATTATCTGCCAAATTCGATAAGAATACAATCATTAGCTTCAGAAACAGAAAAAAATAGATAAATTTTCTACTTTCAACTCGAACACCCTGTAACTTAGAAACGAAGCAACTTTGTACTGAGGTATATTTGGTTCAAACGTCATATTTTACCCTCAGGATTGTCTGGTATCGTTTGTGCTATTTCATTTAAAAACACCCTGTATACAACTAACAACCTGGGGGCTTGATCCGTTTGAATCTTACAGTAGAAAACGAAACCAAAACATTCCAGTCAAGGCACAAGTCTCACCTTAAGCGCCAGCAACTAATTCACATCCATCATATCAGAACCGATTCGACAAAACGAACCGTCCACCGCGTCCTACGGGGGCCCGAATAATAAAAAACACATAAAAAGACAGGTAGGCCGTGACTAGGCCAGAAAACGACGGAAAGCTTCCCATGCACGCACAAACTCATTGACTAGGAGATGATATATGGAGTTCCGACTATGTGCAGGGATAAATTAAAATGTCAATAGGCCTTGTACACAATTTTGGTAGTGTAAATCTCGGCACAAAAGGTGTTTTTACATTTATGTGTTCTCGTCAAAGAGCCGGGATAATGGATGGACCGGGGGAAGGGTTGGATGGGTGTTTTTGTACGGGCTAATATGCTTTCTTGTCACTTTTACGCCCCGTGACTATCGGCGCATTGTCTTCGGGTCTTTCGCAAAGTCTTCTTCGAGGATAGGGTAGATTGATGTGTTAGTGTTGCAAAACCGACGAAAGAATATCTATGATAAAAATATAGAAGAATATATTTCGGACAGTCACATTTTAGATCAAGGGCGGATTTACGGAGGGGGGGGGGGGGTAATATGGTAATTACCCCCCCATAAATTAAAATATTTATACTAGCAAAAACGTAATTAGTTAAAAAATATAAACGTACTTCGACTTAAGGATGTTTTATTAAACGCTTCTATTTGCTATTTCATTTGCTAATTTGACAACATTTTTTAAAAATGTGGTTCTTCGAGATACCCCCCATGTTGAACAGCTAAATACGCCCTTGTTTTAGATGAGAATCCAGCGTTTCTTGCAAGCTACTTCAGATAGGAGAAAAGATGTCGTTCTTTACAGAAGGAGATTCTATTTGTTACATTTTCGACCGTCTCTCAACTAGAGCTCGAAATTTTTAAAATTTAAGTAATCGAATTCGAATATTTGAATAGTCGAATTCGAATATTTGAATAGTCGAATTCCAATATTTGAATAGTCGAATTCGACTATTTAACTATTTGAATAGTCGAATATTCTGATAATCAATTATATTATTAGTCGAATATTCGAATAATCGAATAGTCGTCTATTTAAATACCGAAAAAGTCGTTTTAAAATTTAAAACGACTTTTATGCGATTTACAATATAGATATATTGTCGAAAAATAATATTATTTAGAATAAATAGTGCATTGTGTCGATTAAATTCAGATAACAAAACAATTCTATTAAATCATTTAAAAATAAAACTCTGTAACAAATAAAAACTCTTTAACAAAAGATTATTTTATAATAAACGCAGAAAAACAAACACTTCGTACAAAACGAAATTAAAATTTAAAAATAACAAACGAAAACAAAAGTTAAAAATTGCTATACAAAAAACTAAGGAGGCAGTGGAGGAACTACAAATTAACATTAAGAAAACAAAGTTTTTTAACATTGTCAGATTTTACACGAATATTCGAATATTTGAATAGTCGAATAGTCAAATAAATAGTCAATTAGTTAAATATTCGAATATTCGAATAGTCGAATTTTGTATCTCAACACATTTCTATCTTCAACGAATTTTCATTCGAACAAAAAATTCGAATTTAGAATAGTCGAATATTCGAATTATTCGAATACAATTCCGAGCTCTACTCTTAACCCCATCTCTGGTGCTAAATAAATTGCAGGTAAGTGAAAGAAACAATTAAAGAAAAAATATATACAGGGTGGTCCACCGGGAACTGCATCGATCGATTGTGGGAAAACTATAATTAGAAAAAATCTGAAAATTTAGTGGTGCACTGCAGCCATTGGGGGACACTCGATTAAAATATTTCCAAAATGATGGCACTTACGGTTATACCGGAAGTAGATGCCAAATTCCTTATTTTAAATGGAACACCCTATATATTATTACATTTTTAGATTCTACGTACAAATCTAAATACATTTCATATATAATGTCCTATACCTAAGTCTAACCGATATTGAGATATTTCAAATTTTATGTCAAAAATGACGTTTGCAGACCGAAAAATAATTATAATTTTTTTCTATACAGAAATCTTTATTATTTAATTTGGCATGGTTTCCTTGAAGAAGGGGACCTATTTTATAGTCTTTGTGTGATATTTTGATAATTATTAATACAGGATGATAAAACAGAAGAATAAAAATGCAATAGAAAAAACTGCCAAGTCAATTTTTTCAAATAAAAACTCCCTGTTTTGATTATTTTATCTTATTTAGTATTAAAAATAAGTAAGTTTGTAGGTTGTCCGAAAATTTGTAATTTTCGAGATTTAGGAAATTATATTTGTACGTAATAATATACCTACAGGCTGTTCCATTTAAAATAACGAAATTGGCATATACTTCTGGTATAACCCGGTGCCGTCATCTTGAAAATATTTTAGTCAAGTCTCCCCGAACGGCTTTAGTACCAAATTTTCAGATTTTTTCTAATTACATAGTTTTCCCACAATCTATCGATGCAGTTCCCGGTGGACCAAACCGTACATAGTGTGAGATAGAGACAAGTTAAGAATTGGAATATTAAATATTACACCATTAAATTCGTTTTTCCTTTAATACCATTTACTACTATCAAAATTTGCCATCAAAACTATTCAGAAATAAATCCATATTTCAAAATTATACAAGAACCGCCAGAAGAAAAAAACCCTATAAATCTCTCCTCCACATAATGACATTAAAAAACCATGTATTAACGCTTGAAAAGAGTTAAAACGCACTAAAGATGCATAACTTCATACTTTATGATATTATAATACCATAAAGCGTATAAACAGATGCAAACGACGCGATACTATTCGAGCAGGACTTGCCTGGTCCACTAGATGCGGGCCATATGTGTCTTTTCTGGGAATCGGCTAGATTCTAGTGTGAACGAGGCATGGGCGTACGCAGGGGGTATAATTGCCTCTACCCTCTAACTCCAGTTCTTCAAATAATAATAAATCATTTTCTTCGGATAGAACAAATAACGATTGAATTAACCTAAGGTCACATTATCACCGTCAATGCCGTGTTTCATTTTGTCACTTAAAAAAAAGCATCGTTCTTAAAAACAAAACGATGTAATTGTTATTATTCTCGGCGTTCCCAATGAAACACATATGCCCATTTTTTTATGTCGTAAGTTGTCGAATAGAAATTTCAAAAAATTATCTGCTGTCAAAAAAGTAACTAAATTATTTAGGGATATTTTGTCTTTAGTACGTTACCGTAAAGGACATGGCTTAACGGTTTTAAGGGCAGTAAAGACTTATTGGAAACTGGTCTAATTATTCTTTGGCACTTATAAATTTAATAATGGAACACATTGACAGTTTCATATATCAGTACTGTTTTTGATTAAAATGTTACAGTGTATTTTCTGTGCGACATCTATGTTCAATTTAAAATTAAGTGTTAGGTTAGGATCCTGTGACGTTTGTCAGCTGTCAGTCTGTATTAATTGTTTGTATATTTGTTGTTCTTACCCAAGAACCCTAAACAAAGAAGGACTGATTAATCAGTAACAGCCAATCACATTTGTTTATCAATTATGTGACGTCAGTGGATTCCCTTTAGCGGGAGATTTAAAATATTGAAATTTAAATATCTTCTTTGTTTTAATTCGACAGCTTTAACCTTTTAACATAACCTATATATGTCACATTGTCATGTAGAATGCCTCGGTTGTTTTTGGAATGTCATCAGTCATGTCATCATATCAAAGTATTTCTGTATCATATCATAGTAACCTGTGCACTGATCAACACAACACAAGTTATCACAGTTGCCAAATCGACAAACGATTTTTGCACAACGCACTTCAAATCGTAAGATATATATCGTAAAACACATAAGTATTTTAAAATCACATTTGATTGCATTAATACACAGTCTCTCAAATAATATTGAGCTGGATATTTTGACTAAAAATTTTTGAATTTGCATTGGGGGGAAATTTAGCAATGACGTTTTACGAGAAATCTGTTGAAAATGACCTTCAAATTGTTATGAATGAATTGATCATTGTTTAGGGTTCTTGGTTCTTACCGCTGTCGGAAGAAACATTTTTAGGTGCCAAACTTTAGGCGATTAATTACTACCAATTCATTTATATTTTGCTTATTTTTTCTACCTCCATTCAAAAAGGGAGTTATGAGAAAATTAATTATAACACAGTTTGCACCCCTATGGTTGTTTCTTTATGTACGCTCATGGAAGAGAGGCACATTAGTTTTAGATTAGGTACATCAACACGACCAAAAATATGGAGCCTCTCCCCTTCGAGGTGATTGTGAAAAATACACCATCGACCACTTGAAATTAAAAAAGACACGTCAGATGATAGCTTTATAATGATATGCAACTGATATGGTATATCAGAAATGGGATTTAAAGGGATACAAAATGCATATGTATTTATATGTGAAAAGGTAATTCTACAAGAAAAATTAATGTCCCACGTTCCTATAACAGTTTTTCGGAAACTCAAAAATAACGGAGCTACACCGTTTTGAAGTTCGATTTATAAAAACAATTTTTTTCTATATTTTATTTGCTGATAAACTGATTCTTTTCAAATTTGGTATACTTACTACTACTCGTAATGTCCTTTTGTGTAATTGTTCCGATTTCGACATTCAACCCCCTATGCTAAAGGGTTGAAATCACCCTTGTAAATAGATTAAGGATCTAGGAGTATAACTTTATAATTTTCTGATTTTTAATAATTATGATTGTATAAAATGAAAGAGTATACAAAAACACAAAAATATGTACTTGTTGCATCTCTTGATGAGCCGTTTCGAGAAAAACGTACTTAAAACTAACTGGCATTGTATCAATAGCAACCAATTTTTTATAATATATTTTTATTATTATTTATTGACTTATTTAACTGTTTATATCTTTATTTACATACGAATTAAGCCAGAAAGTTAATTAAGAGATACATCATTAATTAAATTATCAAATATAATATTATATGAAGATATGCCGTTGTAATTCTATGTTGGGGGGTGCATATTGCACGCAAAATAGTTGTTTTATATTGATTTGGTTTCTTTATTTGGTGATTCCAGCACTGTTTCTTTCAAATTTTTTTAATTAACCTATTTTTTCTCAATATTTTACGAATTTCAAGATTCGAAACTGATGAATCCTGAAATATGACCATGAATTCTGAAAGTACTGTTAAAGTAACAAAATCTGATACCATTTTCATTGGCGTACGTGAATTAGGAGCCGAGATATCGGGGAGTCTGCAAACTTGAGATTCAAGTTGGCAGACTGTAGATTTTTCGGAAATGGGTCGAGGTACAAAATTTTTTTCAGTGTAACAAAATAACAGCAAAAAAGTAACAGAATCTTCAATAGTTTTTTTTGCAGTCTGCTAAAAGTGGGTTGCTAACTTGATATACGTGATTGGTATTTACATTTCTTATACCTAAATTTCACCGATTTGAAAATATTTGGACTTTATTGCAGGAACGAGAATAATCGGTCAATTATTATCTGTCAAGTTGGCTGTATACAGGGTGCCCATTATCTATCTCCTTACATGGCTAACTTTGTTAATAGTGGAGATAAAGAACTGGTTAAATTAGCAAAATTGGGCAGAATTACAAGAGGAATTCAGTGCCTCCTTAAAATTTAATTTTAATTATCAACTTTTCGAGATATTTTGAAAAAATTGAAAATCGCCAAAATTTTTAAACTCGAATATCTCGAAAACTATAAAAGATACAAATAAAATAAAAATACTGTGTGATAGTGTTTTTTACGTGGCATTAAGCGGTGATATTGAAAATTTCACGGGCATCTTAGTTTTTCAGAAAAAAAAATAAAGTTATGTTTTTTTAAATGGCAACCATAGTTGGCTATTGTATCAGTAAAAAGCTTATTTTTTCTGATTTCAAAAATATAATATTTAATAAATCGTATTTTTCTTCGTTTGTGTATATTTCACAATAACTATTTTAAGATGAACGTTTAATTTTGACGTTTATAATGTGACTTTAGTGTGATCTGACATTTATATTTTATTGTTGTTTACTGATCTACGTTTGTTTTTCATAGCTTACTATGTTAATAAATTATTTGTTCATTACAGTAAACAAAAGAAAAGAGAAAGGTATATTAAATATTATATATTTGAAATCAGAAAAAAATAAGCTTTTTATTGATACCATAGCCAACTATGGTTGCTATTTAAAAAAAACATAACTTTATTTTTTTCTCAAAAACTAAGATGCCCGTGAAATTTTCAATATTACCGCTGAATTCCACGTAAAAAACACTATCATACAGTATTTTTATATTATTTGTATCTTTTATAGTTTTCGAGATATTCGAATTTAAAAATTTTGGCGTTTTTCCAAAATAGCTCGAAAAGTTGTAAATTAAAATTAAATCTGAAGGAAGCACTGAATTCCTCTTGTAATTCTCCCCAATTTTGCTAATTTAAACAATTCTCTATCTCCACTATCAACAAAGTTAGCCATGTAAGGAGATAGATAATGGGCACCTTGTATACACTTATGTTTACATACTTGGTATATTGAGGGATCCACAACTCTCTAACTTATTTCTTATTTATATGTAACTGCTGACAAGGTGTTTCGTAATAAACGACACAAGCCATAACTCCAAAAACCTGACACTGAAGTAAATTGTCTTAAAAACGAGGGCGCATACGTTTTCGCATCGCCAATATCCACCCCTCCGCCGTGCACCGCACTGCCCCCGGTGCACAAGTCGCATTTTTTACCCCGCAAAGTCATTAAATCCAGCCGTATCATTAAAAACAAAGGACTCTCTCGCTCTGTAAGAAATCTTTTTAATATCGCATTATGCAGCAAATTGAATACCAATAGGACGACGGCGGCCGCTTACTTTACTTTATGGAACTGCCTCTCTGGCTGCCGGTAGTTATTAGAAAAGTTAATTAGCTATTTAAACTGAATGTGAACATAAAATTGAATATATTAATAAGCTGGTACAGGATGGACGCGCGGAGTGGGTCACACAGCTACACAGGGTGTCCCAGTTTCATGCTGAAAAAATTTGCTGTATAAACTTATATCCAAATCTGTACCGTTTCTGAGATACAGGGTGTTTAAGTTGAAAAAAAATGTCCTTTTATATTTATATCTCTGACATGAATAAACCAACCAAACACACTACAAAAAATCCAATATGAACATAAATACAGACGGAAATGCAACATGGTCGATGACAGACATAGAAGATGAACTTCACACGGAAAAAAATGTCAGTAATATTTGTAGCAAAAATTCATTAGCTGATTAAAATTTGATACTACAGCTAATATGAATTGGTATGGTTATCAGTATTCGATATTCAGATATATGGTGTTAGTACCTGCAACTGTATTAATTTGTTACCAAAATGTTTGTCCCTCCAACTAATTTCTTCACCACGGGTACAGATTTTACCCATTTGCAAAGTTAAATTTGCTGCCAGTATTCAACATTTTTCTTAAAACCTTAGTATCGGTGTCACGCGAGGCGCTAATAGCCAATCCCTTTAAGTTGTCATCCTACGCCGAAACGCAACAAGAACAAGACGAACGAAAGACGAAACAGAAAGAGAAGGAGAACTGACAAAGACGTAAAAGCTAAAGATTAAGATTATCGCCATTTTCTTCGTCCGTTTGTAGTACTCTGACTTCAACAATTCCAGTAAGTCTACTATACTAGGCTAATTACGCGGGTAGTTTAGTATCAATTTATTTAAAAACAGATGAATTATAATATATAAAACAGTCAGAAATAACATTCATATCATATTATGATATGAAAAGTGTAGCTATTTGATCTGTGGTACTCTGGTTAGATGTCCGTTAGTGTCCAGTGGCTATTGTAGCTATGTTACTGTGTTGTATTACCTACAATGGAAAATCAAAAAGATATTTTCAGCCTTCTCAACCAATGGTGTTTGATGGAATTGGATAAATTGAGTAATGGCAAGTTTTGCTAAAAATTACTATAATAATCCCAATAGGATCTAGTTATAACATAAAAAATAATAATTGCCTACATGCTATATGCTACCAACATACCGCACCTATTTGCTGCCAATATCAAAGCTACTTGTTGCCTATACAAAACCTACTGGCTGCCAATACCAAACCTATTTGCTGGCAGTACCAAACATACTTGATGCTGTTCCTAGTTCTGTCTGCTCTACTAAGACGCGTTGTAACGACGGCAAATTAAATGTTGTTAGGGTTGCTGAATTCTTAGTACTCACAGCTAATTTATGCGAACTAAATTATTTAGTTACAACCACTCAAAATATTGCTGTCTGTATAGCAACAAAGAATATTTGCTGTAGTAACTATCTTTTTTTGTTTCTGCATCAAATTACTTTTTTCCGTGTACAAAACTGAAGTTGCTTGGTTAAAATGATATATAAAACTAAAAAGATAAGAAATAAAACATAACTACGGAGGTGGATTCATACTTCTGAACGCTCAAGAGATATAAATCTTTGAGGAGTGTAGGATAAAAAGTGTATATCATTCATTTTGCCCGCAGTGTATACTAGAAAAATAATTACTTCCAAGTGAACGTGAGCATAAAATTAAATGTATTAATAAGCCCTGTGTGTACGAGGCTTGCTCGGACATGTGTAATTGCTAATTATATGGGGTTATTTATAGGATACCAGTACGCGGTGTAATTAAACTGAGTTTCTACATTGTCATCCTGCGATGATTAGCGCAAAAACTGGGGTATTTTAAAGAAAAATCTATATATTGAAAAACGCATCATCGATGTCAAAAAATGTATTCAGGGTGTACTGAAGGGTTGTTTACACATAATCTGCCTTACTTATTGAATAGAACTCCACGAACTTCCATTGAAATGAGGTATGTTAGTACTGACTTAACAACCATGTAACGTTTTCATTTCTCCTGACGATAAAATTGTTTAATTTGGTCATTTTCGTTGTTACTATTGTCAACAAACTTGGACTATAAAAAGGTACACTATTGTAGCCGATTTCCAAGACTTTAAGCTTTTCCATAGGCAACAGATAAGAGTTCTTCGACAGTAAATACATCTCCTTTGTCAAAAACTATTTCTTATCACACTTATCTACCTCTTGTACTTTTTCTTCTTCTGGTATCTTTTAGTTTATTGCTTTTCTTGCCTCATTTTTGTTATCTTTTGGTTCTATTTCAATATTTCCTTAGATTTTTCTTCATTAATGTCTTTTATTTGTAATTTTGTATTAGTTTCTCTTGAACTTTCCCCGTATAAGCGAAGCGAAGTGCCGCTGTAACTAATTCCTGAACATCGGCGTTCTCCATCTAACTGTTGTTTGGTGTTTTTTTCCAGGCTAATAATTTAATTGAAACCGAATGAGCTCGTATACCGGACCAGTATACGTAACGCTGGTACACTTGAGTAGCAGTATGCAAATTTAGCAAATTTAATTAGTTGTTGGTGGACCGGTTCGATTTTTTTCTTCCTTTTTTCTGGTCTATCGTTTGTTAATGGCAAATCTGACGACCTGGATACCTTCTAATGTTAACATTGTACGACACTGAAGGGCGTATTATAACTAGATTGGCTAATTTATTATGTATTGTGTACCGTGTGATATAAATAGTTTAACTACTATTACAGGGTGTCCCAGAATAACTCGGATTTATGCCATGGGTGGTTGAGGTATACAAAATTATCCTATACACAATGTTGAAAAAAAATTGAGTCAACACATATCTTGGTAAATGCATATTTCTCCCCCACCTATGCGAAAAAGGTTATCAAGTGTGATGGCGATAAAGTTTGTCAACCATGGATGGGTAGAAAGATGGTATAATAATCTTTTAAACAAATCTTGCAGTGGTTCTTGATTACATGTAGTTTTTCAATCTAAAATGAACAGGTATGGATAAGGAAAAATGAAAGGGACTATTCCTTTCCTAGATTTAAGCCCACTCCATTATTTTCTGTGAGGTTGTCAACTTCTTCTAAATATGGACTACCAATATAGTATATAGTAGTAATATAACACAAATATAGTAGTTGTATGCTATAACCTGCCTCAACCTAAACAAATTATTACTTTCACATGTATTAAAACTGAAGTACAACCTATTTAGGGTACCATTGTAGGGTAATATTGTAGAACTTACCATTAAACTATATTGGAGTGTAAAAAGCATAGGAAAATATCATTCATAAAGACTGAGAATAGTAGGGGACCAAAATGCGGCTCCTGAGGCACACCTGATGTTGTTTTTGTGAAAATGACGTAAATGAATGTATTGGAGAATTTTTTTTACATATTTTGATACTAAAGCGATAAAAATCTGAAACTTGTGAGCGGTTGCTGGTGGCTGATGGGGATGACAAAATATCCGAAGCTGTTGCTGTGAGAATACATTTCTTATTGTACGGTATAAAGTAATGTTTCTATCAATTTTGCTAAATGCGGTGACATTTCAAAGATCGAGAATTAATGCCAATAGATTAATCCGGCGATCGCCCATGCAAATGGGCCAGTGATTCTCCGACAACCCACTGGAACATCAACAAGTGTCAAGCCCATTCGCCCGACGGGCCGAAAATAACCGCTTCCCCTAATATTTTTGTAACAGATTCCCGATGCATGATCCGTCTCTGTTCGGTGTAGAGTTACGCACACTGCAACTCATTAAGGCCTCCGAAATAGACGTTTTTTACTGTGTTTTTTCGAGGAATCTTAACATCTGAGCACATGTGGCCGAGCGTCGAGCGTTTGGTGACGACCAGGCAAATAATTGACATCATTAGGGGGCTCGGGACGAGTTCCTTATCGGTGGTAGCCGAGAAAAAGCTGGAAATTGTAGAAGTAACAGATTTACGCGTCGATCGGGGGTTTTTTAAGAGGTAGTGACGGATCGGCGTCGTGGGTTTGGTGGGAAGAAGGAAGTTCCGGGGTATTTATAGGTGTATTATTGCCCTTACGGCTGTAAATTGAGTGAAGCTGTTCCGTATACTAGCCGTGTCTAGGGGGTGGTTCCTCTGCGTTTCCGCAACAAGTTAAAACTGGGATTTGGAAGCGGACAACGATATTAAAAGTATAAATTATGACAGGCTTGACGTGTTGCTGGTGGTTTTCAATATATTTTCGACAGAAAACTGAACCTTTTACGTAAATTGAAATGGTTTAAACTTTAATTAGCAAATTTGAAAGATTAGGGTCTGTAACTGACATACCGAGATCAGGAAGACCAAGGATTAGTGATGTCCAAGTTGAGGAAGTTCTTCGGGAAAATCAAAACATAGCCAAACTAATTCGTTAGTAGTGTGAAATCAATATCAAAACGATTGCAAATGCCATACACCACGGTTTGGAAAATTTTACGCAAAATCGTAAAAATGTATCCCTATAAACTTAAACTGCTGTTTGAATTAAATGATGCAGATTCTCCTATCAGGTATGATTTTTCTTTACAAATATTGGCTCAGATGGAAATTGAACCCGAATGGTTGTCCCGTATTTTATGGACTGATAAGGGCCATTTTTCTTTAAATGGTGGCGTCAATACTCAAAACTGTCGAATATGGTCAACAGATAATCCACATGAAATCGTTCAGGGAGGTCTTCATGACAAGAAAGTCACCAGTTTGATGCGGTTTCACATCTAATTTTATCATTGAACCATACTTTTTTGAGGAGATACAGAACGGAGATGCCATATCTGTAACTGTTACTGGTGAACGACACCTGCATATGTTACGAAATTATACCATTCCACGGATACAAAGCAAGCATGAAGGAATTGGAAACATGATTTTTATGCAGGATGGAGCACCTCCACATATTTACCGACCAGTTAAAGAATGTTTAACTGATGATTTTTAAAATCGTGTTACAAGCAGACATTTTGTAAATTCATGGCCTCTAAGATCGCCTGATCTTAACCCAACGGATTACTGGCTGTGGGGTTATTTAAAAAAGTTGGTGTTTAGAACACGACTAACAACGCTGGAAGAATTAAAAGAGTCTATTAGGGAGCAAATTGCTGCAATTCAACCAGAATTGCTGAATAATGTTGTGTACAATTTGGAGGAACGGTTGGTGATTGTATAGCACCAAAATGGACGACATATCGAACATTTGCGTTAACCACTGTTGGCCATAAGAGATCCCATTGTTTAAGCAATCGAATTTCTTTCACACCCTGTTATTAACTTAATTTGTACAAGGTGGCCCGCTTAATATGGGCCTATACCTTATCTCAGAAACTATAAGTCCCATGGGAAAAAAATTATACGAAATTGTTTTTTTCAAAGTTATCTTCAATTTTTTAATATTTTCATATTTATAACCTGTTGGGGCTGTGAACTAAAGTTCCTTTTTTTAAATAGCACGCCCTATATATTATTACATTTTCAGAAAGCCCTTCTAAAGACAAGTTCAATGATATATGACATGATGGGTCTGACGCCCACCGTTTCGGAGTTATTGAGAATTATCTTCAGGAAATAGCCCATATTAAAATCGTGCTAGAAAAGTTAATAATTAAGTTTTTGAGCATCAATTTGCGCCAAGAGAATTCTAATTTTATTTACTTTATTATGTAATTACTCAATATTCAGTTTATAAAAAAATTTACCGTGTTGCCACATTTCGAAAACCATAAATTCTCACGAGTTTTTCAAATGGAACACTCTGTATATTGTTACATTTCTAGAAAGCCCTTCTATCGACAAATTCAGAGATATATGATATGATGGGTTTGTGTCCCATCGTTTCTGAATGAATATCCTCAGAATATGGGATTTTAATATTGGCTATTTCCTGAAGATAATACTCAATAACTCCGAAACGGTGAGCATCAGACCCATCATGTCATATATCATTGAACTTGTCTTTAGAAGGGCTTTCTGAAAATGTAATAATATATAGGGTGTGCTATTTAAAAAAAAGGAACTTTAGTTCATCGCCCTGTATATAAACAAGTTATAAATTTGAAAATATTAACAAATTGAAGATAACTTTGAAAAAAACAATATCATATATTTTTTTTTCGATGGGACTTGTAGTTTCTGAGATAAGGTATAGGCCCATGTTAAACGGGCCACCTTGTACAGGGTGGGCCGTATAAGAGTGCGTATCCCCTTATCTCAGAAACTATGTGAGATAGAAAAAAAAGTTTTATATAAATGTTGTTTACGTTAAAGATGTCGGTATTTTTTTTAATATAGTTATATTTGTAGCTCTTCAATATACAGGGTGATGAACTAAACTTATCTTTTTTAAATGGAACACCCTGTATATTATTACATTTTTGAAAAGCTCTTCAAAAGACTTGTTCAACGATATATAATATGATGGGTCTGTAGCCCACCGTTTCGGAGCTAGAAAAGTTACTAATTGAGGTGATAAGCTTTGGGCCAAGAAATTCTAATTTGGTCTATTTTATGAAACTTCTGTCTAATACTAAAATAAAAAAAATTGCAACAGTGATGCCAAGTTTCGTGAAATTTAATTTTTCATGATTTTTTTAAATGGAACACCCTGTATTTTATTACATTTCCTGAAAGTCCTTGCAAAGACGAGTTTATTGATATATAATATCAGGGGTCTACGACACACTTATAACTTATATTTTTTATAACTTATATTGCCATCTCTTTTAAATTTGATACAAATATTTAGAATCGTATGAATATCTGCCAGTTATCTTAAATGATATTTTCTTACATAATCTCTCAATGTTAAAGTTGGACTTTTGTGATTAAATATATAACATTCTATTAAGCCTACTTTTTCTTGCAGAGAATACATTACATACAAACATGCATAACTTATGTGTCAATTCCTGAAGAGAAACGCAGATTAATCCAAAACGGTGTGTCGTAGACCCCTGATATTATATATCAATAAACTCGTCTTTGCAAGGACTTTCAGGAAATGTAATAAAATACAGGGTGTTCCATTTAAAAAAATCATAAAAAATTAAATTTCACGAAACTTGGCATCACTGTTGCAATTTTTTTTATTTTAGTATTAGACAGAAGTTTCATAAAATAGACCAAATTAGAATTTCTTGGCCCAAATTACAGCTTATCACCTCAATCAGTAACTTTTCTAGCTCGCTATAAATATTAACCTTTTCCTGAAGATACCAGTCAATAGCTCCGAAACGGTGGGCTACAGACCCATCATATTATATATCGTTGAACAAGTCTTTTGAAGAGCTTTTCAAAAATGTAATAATATACAGGGTGTTCCATTTAAAAAAAGATAAGTTTAGTTCATCACCCTGTATATTGAAGAGCTACAAATATAACTATATTAAAAAAATACCGACATCTTTAACGCAAACAACATTTATATAAAACTTTTTTTTCTATCTCACATAGTTTCTGAGATAAGGGGATACGCACTCTTATACGGCCCACCCTGTACATAATAAACTGAAATATATCCCTTACTTTATGATACCTAACCTTGTACTTGTTTTATTTCATCTAAAAAAATTGTGATCGTTATGATATTCAAATATTTTTTGAAAGCAAAACCGTAAATTAGTTATGACTATGGAAAAGCAATAAAATATCCCGAAAAATACGTCTCCCTTTGGGAACTGAGGTCACGAGTCCATCTGTAACCACGTTAAAAGTGCCGTCTGCGAGATATTCTTCTGGTAATTTAGTCTGGTGCTCTTGGTTTGTCGTCGTCGACCGCGGAGGAAAGTAACAGCCACGTTACTGTTAGACGTCTACTTCCATTATGATTGAAAGCCGTACAAATGCCTTTTAAAATTTCACCGGTCCGTTATCCAATACATTTTTTACCGAGAGCGAATCATACCCATCTTGTAAACAACTGCAGCCCATTTAATCTGATAGATAATTAATTCTCAATCTAGATCTCGCGGCGTAAGTAGACTCTGCCGCTTAATTTTATTACAGGGAGAAGAAAGAAACTCTCCAACGATGAAGGCAGGGGCGTATCGTGCATATCCTCTATAGGGTGTATTAAAAATATACACGGTGTTTCTTAAGTTCAATAAAATAATGAAGGAAACGCTTCCTCAAGTGACTTCATAGAAAAAAGGTCATACATATAAGTTATTTCGAAAGTGGTTCATTTTCCGAGATTTAAGGCGTTAGTTTTCAGCGATATATACAGAATGTTTTTAAATGACGGAGTACGTTGAGTACCAGACAATCTTGAGGCTAAAATACAACTATTGAGTTAACCATATCTTGATACGCCACTAAAAGCCAACACATTCCCCCGATTTAATGCCGCTAGATAATTTTTTTTTTTTTTGAGAATGCAACCTTTTAGATTACATTACACGTCTTGAAAGCGGGGTTGGAACCTTTGGTGTGAAGATAACACTGGCGTAGTTTTCCACAGGACACCAAAACACTATACTACACTCGACGCGCATTTCGCTAACCAAGTTGGCATCATCTGGAGATGATTAAAACTGTTCGTGATTAAACTGTACCGTGACTGTACTGTTCGTGCTTAAAACTGTTCGTACTGACCATACGTCGAGTCCTTCTACGTCTATTTCGTCTTTGAAAATCTCGAGTCGCGCCCGTCTCAATTTCTTTCTCATTTTATCTGCCGATGTGAGATTGCACTAACGAGACAAGCACCTCCCACGAAAACTGTCAAATTATTTAAACTTCAGATAGGTTATTTTCCTATGAGAAATATTGCTAACGGAATCAATATATCGGTAAAAATTAATATTTCAAGTTAACACGTACAGTTTACATACAGGGTACACCCTGTCTCAGCGTCAAATATTAACGAGTGACGCAAACATCGTAATGATGAATCTCGCGAGTTCGAATCGCGCTGGAGGAAATATGTTTTTTTATTTATTTTACTTTTTATTTCCAATTACTTATGAGTATTGTTAGGGTTTAGTTATTCTGTTTCATTGTCTGTACTTTTTATTCTTTCTGCAGGTAAAGTTTGGAATTAATTTGTTCATTTTGGCAGTCTGTAAAATTCATCATTTTAGCTTACAAAAGTACATATATTCTATAATATTAATTGTTTGCAACAATTATGACAGCAATATATTTTTTAACGCCACCGTTATACCTTTTCGAAGGGCGGGCGGGGCTCCGAACCGTAGCGGAGGGCCCCATTGATAAAATTGATAAAAATGTTTACCAAAAAATTCTACTTTCAGCACTTAAAAAATGATAATATTTTATTACCATCAAAAATAGAGAAGGTACTCTTACAATTCATCAAAATATTATATAGGGATTATCTCAAATTTCTTGAATATGTATTTTCTTAAAAATAATATTATTCTAGATGCTTTTGTCGCCCGAACGTTGACCTCAGCCCGCAGGTCTGTACCCCCGGTAGGGCCAGAAATGGGAAAGCGATTTTCTCCCATTTCTAGTAATATACTTAAAACCCCATGCTTTTATTACTAGAAACCAGATTCTTCGAAGATAATTATGTGACAGTCTTTGTCATTATCTTCCCGAAAACACACCACAGAAAATCGTATACTTATCATCTTCTCTAAAATGCATTGAAAGAAACCTAACTCAAATGTGTATTTTTTTAAAGAACCTAAAACTGACCCTTTCTAAACCCCATACCTAGCTGAAGTGGCTCAGACCGCAACGTCTACACGTTCTTTTGTACGACGATATACGTGAGACATAGCTCAATCAATAACAAGTCTCAAATGTGCCAGCAGTAAATGTCAGGGACAAAGGAAATAGTATTTCTACTCAATATAATAAACTATTAGCCGGGTATTTATATCCCATAACTTATAAATTTATACATACGTGGTGTGAATCGGATTGTCTATACGTGAAGAAGAAAATAATCTAGTAAATGCATTGGTCTATCATCAACTAGGTACTAAAAATACTTACTACTTTATTTGAAAATATTGGTGTTGTAGTACCAACTGAATGGAGTCATATATATAAATAAAGACATTACAATTTTTATGTTTTGTGTACTTAACACTGACGTAGTTTTCTCTTGCCATATTTTACAAAAATACATACTATTTCACTATTCCTTAAAAAGAGCTATTAAATTGACTTGGATAATTATTGTTTCATTGTATAAGGTAATAATTCGAGACTCTAAAATACGCTTGAGTTTTGAGCCTCACCAAATGAAGAGCCCGATATCTCTGAAACTATTAAGATTTTGAAAAATAGTCATTTGACAAAAATTGTTTAGAATTAAACAAAATATCAGATAAACCTTGTTACAAAATTCCTGCCAACGAAAAATGTCTTTCGACTTCAGCGCCATCTCCAATTTGCTCCGAAAAAATCAAGTTAAATTCCGTGACGAAGCCATAGATGAGCTCTATCATCTGTTCTTTTCAAAATCAAAATATATTTTTCCGTTACCGAGATACGAGGCTGAGGACTTTTATGTGGAACACCCGGTATACAGGGTATCGCAGTGTGAGGGTACAAAAATTTACCAGGGTGTGGACCAGACCAAAATAAGAATAAAACTCTTTTAAAAAAAATCTCTGATGCACGCCTAATGAGTTACAGGGTGTTATTTTGGAAAAAAACCCACAATTTTCCGCAATAACTTAAAAACCGTTTCGTAGAGTTAGGTAATTTTTGGGTAACTTGTACATCTATTAAAGGTCAATAAAACTACATGGTGTTTGTTTAACTCTTACACCTGTGGTGGCCTAGGCCTACTCTTCCTTATGATTTTGTCTTCATAACTCTTGAATATCCCACTTTTTCGTGAATTAACTAAGTTTTCCTTAATCGGCTACCAATTCTGAACAAAAAAGGTGCTCTTGTTACACAGCTCTAAAATCAACCATTTTCGAGTAAATTGAGTGTAAAGTACCGACTACATTCTTTTATGCAGAAAAATACATGCAAAGGAAGTCATACGGAAGAGTAGGAGGCCTAGGCCACCACAGGTGTCAGAATTAAACAAACACCATGTAGTTTTAATGACCTTTAATAGATGTACACATCACCCAAAAATTACCTAAATCTACGAAACGGTTTTAAGTTATGCGGAAAATTGTTTTTTTCCAAAATAACACCCTGTAACTCGTTAGGCGTACATCATAAAAAAAATTTTTATAAGAATTTTATTCTTATTTTGGTCTGGTCCACCCCTTGTTAAATTTTTGTACGCTCACACTGGGACACCCTGTATAGAGAAAATTGTTCATTGTAAACTCAATTCGTATACAAACAATAATATCCCGCCCCTATCTCACACAAATCTGCGACTTTCTAACGAATCATTGTGTTTAGAACGAGGGATATTATTACATTATATAAAACGATCCACAAACACAAAGAGTTGCTGCTGTTATGTCATATCCAAGGTCATATATTGTCTTTATTTCAAGAGCAGTCAGTTTTCGAATTTAATAATTATGTTCAGCTGTAATTCTTAGCCTAATTAAGTTTATTAAAAAAAAAAAACATAATGTTATTCATATGTAATAACTAATTTGCATAAGAAATTAAAGTGAATATGTATTTATAAATTGGTGTAATATATTAAAATGTTTGATATTAATTTAACGCAACGTTGACGATCATAACAATAACGATATATATTATAAGACTGATAATTGTTCGTAACATTCCATGTGTGCCGGCGGCGGGGAAGCGCAACCCCGACGGGGTACACTGGATAGACAATAATCAATTGAACTCAATCAGCCGTAAATAATTGATAATTGGGAACCGGCTTACATATGCTACATGATATGAACAGATGCTGTATAACGTGACGCGGGTTGTGGATCTTTCATAGATTATTCCGTGGTCAGAGATCGGTTATTGTTATAAATGTGGAACATATAGCGCAATTGAAGTGTTCAAAACACCATCATATGGTCCGCAATGATAATTTAAAATTAGCTGGTTTTAAAGACACTACTAAGCGGATTTAAATGATTCAGTAGTCTTAAATCTGGCGACCTATCTGGTCGTCCGATACTATCTTTTTGCTCTATGAACTGATTGTGGCAAATTCGGTATATTTTTGCTTTCACTTTTTTGGAATAGTGTCACCGGTGGAGCTTTTTCTTGTTTTTATGTTTGTACATGCAATTTGGTGAATAACAAAGACAAAAAAAAACAAGTTTGATTACTGAAGTTTATATAAAATTGCATTGAAACTTCCAGAGAGAGGTAGGACTCGAAAAGATAATATAATAATAAGATAACTACTGCCTTGATAACATCTAAGCAATTTAAAAACCGGTGTTCTTTTAATTTTTCACCCATTTTCCGGGTGAAAGTTTTCTAACATTATTAATAATGATGAATCAATAGATGTATTATTACACTGAGAGAAAGATTAGTGATTATAATGAAAATAATTTAGTTGTACTCAATTTGCGTTATATAGAACAAATTAAAGTTATAATATTTTTAGATAAACAATAAGTAAACACATAGGATTTAAGATAAAAATACATGATTTGGAAGAAATATTTTTTATTATATGCAACAAACCTTGATTTAAATTTAAATTTAGTAATTATAAACCGTTAAATATAAGAAAATGGGCAGATTCGCAAAAATAACCTGGTCTAGTCATTATCTGGTGTAAACGTTAGAATTGGTAATGATAACTAACACTATATTATCATAATCTTCGTCTTGCTTGATACAAGTTTACGAAGTAGTAAATGTAGCAACCTCTTACAGTTCATTTCATTTAATTTTACTCTAAGATTATGTTTGGTTTATATGAACAACTACCTGATTTGGTAACTGATATCAAATGTCCAATCAGGTGTCTGCTCAACTAATTTCAATTCTGCTCTTAGCAAAGATTTGTTAATAACTACAAAATAAAGTATATATTTTTTTATATTTATTAGGATAAAAATTGTTAAGATTGAATCGGTAGAAAATGTTTAATTCAGTTTTGAAATTTTATTCTATATTTGTGACGTCACTAAGCGAAAACTAGGGATATGTATCTATAAAGAGGACAGACTGATAATATGTGGCTAGATTCAGTTTGTAACGACGACAAACGGCAGTTGACATTTCGACGTGTTGTATATTGTTCTTTTCTTGTGAAGTAAACTTTTATTAAACATGGAGCAAGGTTTTGTAGAGGCTAAGTCCGACAATTTACCGGTTATAGATCCTTTTATGATAAAGATCCTATAGATCCTTTCAGAAATAAAAGGGATGAAAAATGTAAGGTTAGTATTTAACTTAACAGTATTACTGCAAAGTCGATTAAATATATTCAAAAATTACCTTTACAAATTACGATGTTTTTCTATTACTAATAAATACACTTGTAATCAGTCATAGGCAGAGACAACAATTCACAGATTAAAATATAAACTAAAAACAATGTCTCCTGTTTACCATGATGTTTACCCTAACCAAACAATTCAAACATAAATAAAAGTAAAGTTGTCACGCATTGACACCAACCACACAAATGAAAATATCCTAGAAATCACTAAAAAATGGCGCAAATTTTGAATTTTCGCTTAGTGACGTCACATAGATATCGCGCCCAATAAAAAAATAATTTATAGACTTAAATGAACCCAATATTAAAATTCCAGAAATACGTATCTCTTCTTTTTCCAACTGCTTTCCATTGCCGTTGTAAAAAAAAAATAGGAAAACACCCCATTACCAGAAAGCTTTCTCTCAGTGTATATTCCAAGATAATGAAGACTTATTCCTATCTACTAACCTCTTGGTTCCAGGACATGTAGTGTGACACAGCCGGATCCATGTGCTCCGCCATGACACTCATCCAGTGGACCAGGCCTTGGGCTCCCTGTCCCCCCACGCTCCCCGCCTGGGGGCCGGAGGGGCTTCCACCCGTCTGGGCGCCGTCCCAGCCAAAAGCCTTCTGGAAAAAAGAAAATCTGAAATAATTGTCATCCACACTGAGTTTATAAAAAAAATAAATAAATGTCGAAGGGTTACGATGCTGAAAAATATGAAATTTAAAAAACTGTGTATATTCCAGAAATTTAGGCGTGTTCTCGTTCTTGATCGAAACTGTGTTTCGATAACGATGGAAGGGGGTATAAATCGCTTTTATGGCATCAGATCGACTCATTGATGAATAAAATAACACATATTTCATTAATCCCATGTCATTAAAATAATTTAGTTGATTATACCGTTTTTTGTGCTTCAGGTGAATAAATAAACAGTATAAAGTAGGATAAGAATAAAATAAAATTGATCAAAAAGATGATATTCTCTTGAGTAAAGTGATATAAAACCCATGTATGTATGTTTAGCCGGAACTAAATAGTATTTGATTCATATACATAGTGTGAGACTTACACTTAGTTACATTCATATACATAGTGTGATGACTTACCCCCACCCCCTCTTTTTAAATACTATTTTCAAATATGGCATGCAGAAGATGGAAATGAAGACTATTTAATTTTTAATGAGTCACATTCAGGGTGCTAATGAGACCTACAAAATAATAATATCCTGCCGCCTCGCACACGCAAACCTCTGACTTTTTGAGCAAACTCTCGTGATTAGCATGAATGGCCACATATATTATTATTATATTTTTATCTATATCGATGGAATAAGTCAGTTAGGACAATAATTGTCAGACGGATAGTAGCAAAGGCCAAAAGGGGGCACCACTGTTTGTTTATCACCACTACTAACATAATATCTTTAGCCAATCATGTCGCAGCTTCTTTCATCGATTCCACTACCTATGGCACTCTGACAATCGCATGATCAGCGCGAAACCGGTCAGTCTGGTGGTTGGTCTCGATGAAAGATGTGGCGACTTCCATGGAGATGCCGGAGTAAAGCAATGTCAGTCAGGGCACATAGCCCGTAGAGTAGTTGTTCTCGGCATCTCCTTCAGATATAACAGTTACATAATATGAAAATAATAATATATAATAACAGTTATAATTAAAGGTACACGTATGTTTAACCCTAAGACCTAAGAACTGTATATTCTGTAAGAATATACAGGGTGCCTCAATAAAAGGCATCTTCTGTGAAACAAGAAGAGCCAGACGTAATTTTATACCTCGTACATTTCAGTCTACTAGATACTCTGTATACCCAAACTTATCAAGTTTTATCTGACCAATCTTGACATTATTTTTCACCTGATTTGGAATAATATTTATTTCATGGGTTCACTTATCCATGGAAAATTAACTAAAACCTAACTTTCTGTTATTTTCTGAGATAAAGAATCAACTATCATCCATATTACTACAGGGACGATATACATATTATTATACTTATATAATTAAAACCTAAATGCCTACAGACGTTGAGTGACTCACTAAAAGTTAGAGATATAAGTCGTTTGTTCTTACAAATGTACTCTCTAAATGTATTCTTGACAGAGAACTCCCTATTCCTTAAAAACCTCTAAAAAAACCAAATTTGGTTTGTCCCACTTTCCTAAGACACAAATACGGTTACAAAATTGTAAAATTTCCAACGACCCCGTCCTTCGATTGAAAAACAAACGAAGATGCCACAAGTAAATGCAATACAAGACATCAAACATACACAATCGTAGTCAACCAATAACCAATATCTAATTTAAAATTTGTAGTCATCAAAACAAAAAAAAAAAAAAGCAAATTATGACATATTTATTGGCCCCCCCATCGTGAATTAAACCCCCCATCGCGAATTAGTATTAATTATTCTACGGCTGGTAACTTGCATCAATAACCATAGGCGTCACGTCGATCCCTTACATAAATAAATAATATAAGCTACAGCAATAAATAAAAAGCTCGCTATTAAATACGGAGCTGGCGATCGAAGCATATTCAATGTGTTTACTATAATATCGTCAATATAATGTCAAAAGCATATGTAACCCGGTTCTCAATTATTAATTATTTACGGCTGATTGACGGCGTTCCCCCCGTCATCAACATACATAGAATGCTAAGTAATTTTATCAATCTTAATTATATTGAATATCTTTAAAACACAAAAAGAAATTTAAACGTAACAAACAAATAAACAAACCGAGAAAAACAAACAAACCTTAATGAAACATATACCTGAATATGCCGATCATTTTTTGTCGTAAGTTGTCTAATATTTTCCAAAAGTGACGTGCTACGTCGAGTTCATTCAAGGCGAACCACATTTTACAGAATTTTAAAGAAGTACATAAGACCTATGTTCCTTTAGAGCAAATTGTTTAAATTATATAAGACTAAGAAACAAAAATTGAGTTTCATGTGAATTTTTCCTAAAAAAATGGGTAAAGGTCAATTAACAACAAAGAAGATTTCTCGCTTTGGACATAATTTCGTAAGAGTTTCAGTTTCAGTAACTTACTCCTAGATGGCACTGCTGTCAAAAAGTAACTAAATTATTTAGGGATATTTTGTGTTTAGTGCGTTACTGTAGAGGACAGAGCTTAACTATTTTATGGACAGTAAAAACATATTGAAAACTGGTCCCATTATTCTTCCTTGGCAATTACAAATTGGCCAGTGCATTAACACCGGCTGGACACTAACGCGTGTGCAGTGTTTAGATTATAATGTCCGCAAATAAGAATAAAATTATTTTAAAACAAATACTATTAGAGGAAGAAGAAGATGAAGATCTGACTTTATATTACTTTTATAAAAAATGTGAAAGAGCACCAATAAATACTTCATTTACAAAACGAAAAGATGAGGGATCTTTTATACTATTAATATCGCAACATTTAATGTCTGATGAAGATAGGTTTAGAAAATATTGTAGGTTAAATAAATAACAATTTTATTTTGTTTTAAGTTTAATTGAGAAGGAAATGGAACCAAAAAGAGCTGCAGCAATGATTTCAACTGAGGAAAAACTACTTATTACTCTACTAGTCTAACAGACAACTAGGTCTATTAGAATTTCATCTTCTTCAGATGAAAAAGCAACTGACTTAAGACTGTGATAAAATAATTTTAGCTTTTTTCGATGTAGAAGCCATTGTTTGCAGAGCCAAAATACACTAGTATCCGCGTGACGACAGCGACACTACTGCTCTAGAAGCAGACGTGAGACAGGTTGCAAGAGACAAAGGCGCGACAACCACGGAGCTGCGTGTCGTCGTCGCATGCTTCGAACGGAATCGCATTGAATTCCATTGTATCGGTAGTGTCGCTGTCGTCTGTCTCTGTCGCCTGACTCGGTCTCCTGTCGCTGTCGCTTATATGAAAATCTACCTTAAAAACCGCTAAATTGCAGTCTACCAGTACGGTTATTGATTAATATGTTACAATTTGTTTAGCCGATTGTATTTTCACTACGACGTCTGTGTTTCGGTTGCCTAAGTTCACACTGAATACGTTTAATTCGTCTTTTCACCACTTCGTCGACAAGGGGGCGCAAACGCACCCTTAATACGTTTCTATCTGGACTAGTTTCCGCAAGACACCCCGAATGCCATCCAATTCGGTTCACCCTGTACGTGTACGCGCAAAACTGGACCATTTTTTGTGGCCGACCGAGGAAAAAACGCTCTGCTCTCGTCATCATCTCCTGACAGGAGAAGGTCGGGTCACCGACCTCCAGGCATTTTCGGCATCGTTTCAGCCCAATCATAGCACGGCGTGGAAGTCGAAAAGTGGAACGCTATGTAGTCAGTAGTAGTCAATATTATAATTACCGGCTTGAGCATTACTTTTTTATGGCGGTCTCGATGCCACGGTAGCCGCGGCGATGGTCTTTTGTACCCATTGAGAGCGACGTTCCTTTGTCGTCGTAAAAACAAATGAGGTCCGCCCGAGCCCCCCTCTCGGACAGTTACAAGCTTCCGAAGTAATTACGACACGTCTTATAAAAACGGATGGTTTAGATTTGAATTGCTTTACGGAAAAACGGGTATCGCCATCGGATAGAAAAATATGATAGGGATATTACGGTGGGCCCGTACGTATCATAAAATGTGGGCGACGTTTTAGGCACGAGTTTTAGAAATTTTCGACAATGCCCTAAAGTTACTTGAGGGCGTTAAGGTCACATTACATTTTGTCACTAACAAAAATGTATTGTACTGAGAGGTTTTATTATGCAAGGAACAAATAATAATAGATATTACTAAAAATGGGAGCTAGCCCTACTGGCAATCCAGGCCTGTGGCCTGGGGTCACCCTTCGGGTGACAAAAGCATCTAAAATAATATTATTTTCAAGAAAATACATATTAGAGAAATTTGAGATAATCCCTTGTATATGAAATAATAAATTTGGAGACAGAAAGCTGAAATTTTGTTTGTATCTGGAATGATGATGTAATTATACTAAACGATTTTTCTTAATAATATTTTGATGAATTGTAAGGGAACTCTATTCTTGATGATAAAACATCATCATTTTTTAAGTGCTGAAAGTAGAATTCATTTTTTTGTAAACATTTTTATCAATTTTATCAAGGGGCCCTCCGCTGCGGTTCGGAGCCCCACCCGCCCTTCGAAAAGGTGTAATAGCGGCGTTAAAAAATATATTGCTGTCGTCATTGTTGCAACAGATTAATATTGTAGAAGATATTTACTTGAATTTTACAGACTGCCAAAATGAACGAGTTAATTCCAAACTTTATCTGCAGAAAGAATAAAAACTATGGACAATGAAACAGAATAACTAAACACTAATAATACTAATAAATAGTTGAAATTAATAAATAAAAAAAAATTGTCTCCAGCGTGATTCCAACTTGCAAAATTCAGCATTTCGATGTTTGAAATTCTGCGACTTATACCATGACGGTACTGCGTCACTCGTTATTGCTTGACGCTGAGACAGTTAAGTATGTAAACTGTACGTGTTAATCTGAAAAATTAATTTTTACCGATATTCTAATTGGGAAAGCATTTCGCTTCAGTGTTTTGGTAATCGCAAGTGTTTGGCAGTTATACTATTGATCCCGTTAACAATATTTCTCATAGGAAAACATCCTCTGAAGTTTAATTAATTTGACAGTTTTCGTAGGAGGTGCTTTTTGATAGTTCAATCTCACATCGGCAGATAAAATGAGAAAGAAGTTGAGACGGACGCGACTCGGGATTTTCGAAGACGAAATAGACGTAGAAGGACTCGACGTACGGTCTCGAAAAAAAATCTCAAAGGATTAGAGAAAGGACGGAAGTTTCGTGTGAAGTGGTTCTCGAAGCCGTAAAAATTAGAAAAAGGGTCGAGGGGTCCCGCGAAAAGTCGGGATTTCGGGGTCATTAGGCGCGAGAACAAACTCCGGTGCTAGCCGCAATCTCTCTCGCCGAACGGCGATCGACGAAAATATATATGGATAATAAATTGCGATTTAACATAATTTTTTACCAAAAATAACACCATGTAGCTTAACACCATTAAGACAAATACAAAACAAAATTAATTGAAAGAGTCAACGCCCTTATCAAAGATCTCCCAACTTTCCTTTAAGAGCCTAATCTAATAATTACTTGCTTGAAACACTTGAGATCCGAAAGTTTCTAATGAACTCACTTCCGAAGCGCACTTTTGCTTATTCCTCTCGAAAAACTTTACTTGCTTATTCCTCCGGAAACAATTCAGGTTAGCGGCATCGTGGCCAGTCTAATTTTACACCGTCGTCTCCTTAAGGAACTTTTTGCCAACTTGGCATAATTCCTTTATTGATTGTTAGAGTATCCTTTATGCAGGGCACGATTAACTTTTTATTTTTTTCACCACTAATAAAATCCATTTTTATGATTGACCAGAGGAATGGTCAGTTTAGTAAAATTTAAATTTATTGCTACATAGTTTGTTTTGTATGAACTGTGCATTTTAAAATAGGTCTCCTTCCCCTCAACCGATGTACGGTTACGTTCTTGAAGAGGATCAAAAGCAAAAGAGACATATTATATTCTCAGTCAAATCCATATTTGACTGTGTTATTTGTCCGTAAAGCCATGAATTAGTGCAATTGAATAATTTCCATCATGATGTTTTAGGAAAATCGAATTTATTCTAATATTAAAATAAATTTTTTTAATAAAAAACTGATTCCTCAGGAATTCTTACATATAATTTTCATATATTAACAAAAATCGCCATCTAGACGTAAAAAAACGTCTAAAAAGCACCTTTTAGTTATTTTTCACTATAATTTACCTTGTCTTAGATCTGGTGTACCTCAAGGATCAATTCAAGGGCCATTACTATTATCCAGATTTACAAACGATTTATCGATCGAAAGCTTCATATTACCTGGCGGTTGAAGACGAATCACTTTACCTAGTTTCAAGAGAATTTGTTTCTTAATTTCAAAATGTTATGATTATATTTGACGAAGATATGACACAAAGAAGCTGCGAAATAAAATTTCTCAGCCCAGAAAATATGTTATTGTACTTATTACTTTTTAGCGTTAAAATAACGTAGTTAGATTTGGTGCACTTCAAGGGCCAATTCGAGGGCCACAACTATTATCCAGTTTTATAAACGATTATTATTATTACAGACGATACGGCTGTGAAATGAATATCTCAACCCAGAAAAGAGTGTACCTGGTCAAAATCCCTGTCCTTGTGGAAGAACATGTTCTTGTAGACATTGCTCTTGTCGTCATTGCTAGATAGCACCGCCTTGGCCAGCAAAGTCTTGTAGAACTGCGTCGGTAGCAGCAGCTGATTGTTGTTGTACGAATCCAGCTTGTTGACGAAATCGTTGTATTTGAAAGCCGGTTTGTACAAACTCAGATTCATGTCGTTGTTGTTCCCGATCGTGCCGCAGCTGTCGCTGCTGTCGGAACTCTCCATGGCCGCCTCCGGTATGGGCCGGATGGTCGTCATTTTTTTCTCTCCCGCTGGCCCAGACATAGGCGCACTGATAAGGTCACTAAGTTCGCGAACTTTATTTTAAAAATAGCTGTGCTCGTTATTAAAATATATTTATATGTATTTGTAGGAACTTTTCAGGAACTATTATTTTTGGCGAGTGTTTTTTCGGGTTGCCTATCCCATTTTTGAATTGTTTTTACCGGGTTAGAGTCGGTGTAGGTCTTGGTAGGGTTAGCGACGGGTACCGTGCATTCTCTGCAATTTAATCATAGAGTTTCAGTGGATTTTAGCCTTTTTTGGAAATGTTCTCTCCTTATACTCGACTTGAGAAGGATAAAAATATTCTTGTATCCATTCATGATGACCGAGGGGTAAACGGCAGAGGAATTTAGTGTATAACAGAGTTAATTGGAGAAGAATTGAAGATAACTGGCGAGGAATTAATGATGTTTTGAAGGAATTGAAATAATTTGAAAAATTATGTATCTTTGTATAGAAAATCTTATTCCGTTGTTACGAGGAATTGAAGGAATTTAAGAAAGAGGAATTTTTATACAAAATTGAAGTCCGATGTTACGAAAACTTAAAGTAAATTGCGTTAAGCCAGTGAATTTGAACTTGAACTGAATTGGAAAATTTAATGAAATTAATTTGTATGCAAAATTGTAATCGAAGGAACTGGAGGAATTTATGAATTGAAAACATTCTTCTGAAGAAAATTAAAATTACTTGAAATTTGAAAGAAATTATAGGAATTTAAGGAAGAGGAATGTATGTACAAAATTTTACTCCGCTGTTTACACAGCTCCGTTACACGAGAATTGAAGAAAATTATAGGAAATTGAAGCAATTTAAAACTCTTGTCATGGAATTTGGAAAACATTGAAGGAATTTCAGGAAGAGTAATTTGTGTAAAACATTTTACTCCGGTGTTTACACAGCTCAGTTACAGGAGGAAATGAAGAAAATTATAAGAAATTGAAGCACTTTAAGGCAATGCCATGGAATATAGAAAACAGGAGGAATTTCAGGAAGAGCAATTTGTCTACATAATTTTACTCCGCTGTTGACACAGCTCCGTTACACGAGGAAATGAAGAAAATTATAACGAATTGAAGCAATTTAAGGCGCTGCCATGGAATATGGAAAACATTGGAGGAATTTAAGGAAGAGTAATTTGTGTACATAATTTTACTCCGTTGTTGACACAGCTCCGCTACACGCGGAATTGAAGAAAATTATAAGAAATTGAAGCAATTTAAGGTGCTGTCATAGGATTTGGAAAACATTGAAGGAATTTCAGGAAGAGTAATTTGTGTACAAAATTTTACTCCGCTAATGATACAGCTCCGTTACACGAGGAAATGAAGAAAATTACAAAGAATTGAAGCAATTTAAGGCGCTGCCATGGAATATGGAAAATATTGCAGGAATTTAAGGAAGAGTAATTTGTGTACATAATTTTATTCCGCTGTTTACACAGCTCCGTTACACGCGGAATTGAAGAAAATTATAAGAAATTGAAGCAATTTAAGGCGCTGTCCTGGAATTTGGAAAAATTGGAGGAATTTAAGGAAACTTAATTTATGTACAAAATGTATGAATGTTAGGAATTTAAATAAATTATGAAATTGAAAGAATTTATGAAGAACTGAAGGAGTTTATAAGGAATAGAACTAATTTAAAGAAGAGAATTGGAATTTTCTGAAGAAAATCTAGGACTAAGAATGTGTACAAAATTTTAGTTTGATGTTTCGAGGAATTGAGAGAAATTCTGGGCAATTGAAGGAACTTTAGATGAATTGATAGAATTTGGGGAATTTAAGGAAACAACCGAAATTTGTGTGCATAATTTCAAGCCGCTGTTTACTCTTATATGACTGGTATGTGAAGGTTCAGTCAGGTTCGGTTAATAACACTGTCATCAAACCAATATAGATAACTATCGGAACATAATAAAAATAGGTTTATATCCTCAGTTGATATATTGAATTTAGTTCATGAAAAATGCCAGAGTATCTGGAGTTTTGCGGAAAACAATTGCTATTGGTGATTCACTGAAGGTTTCTACTAAACACTAACGGCTATATAGTCCAACAAGTCGAGTATAAAGAGAAACTGAAATTTTAAATAGAGTTATGTTTTCCGTTATCCAGTTTTGTAACTGAAATATATATCTAATTAAAAATAGAACAGAATCATATCAAATATTAATTAATCAAAATGGAAACGAGAATTATTACGAAACAAATAAATGAAATACTAAAATTATATAATTCGATGCTAATGGCGTTAAAAAATGGACCAGTGTGATTCGTTTAATGTTTGGAGTTCTATAATTTTTCGACCCAGGGGCGCATTCAGTTTATACGACCGTTTTACGCCCGGTTATGAATGTCATTATGTGATTGAATATAGCAGCAAATAATAATAGTGCAGACACACTGTTACACTGATAAAAGCGTTCCTTTAAAAATACTGTTTGATACATTCTGTGTGCAGGGCGGTTTAGATTTTAATGAGGGAACTTTGACAACAGATATGGAAGAGTCGATTATAGTAAGTAGGCCTTGCCAAGTAAATTTTTTCGAAAAAATCTACCATTTCTCATAATTTAAACTTAATACGCCTTTACAGCGACATGCAATTTTTACAATCACCTTTGTCTCTACAATTCTAGAGTTAAAATTGTATTTAATTTTGGCCAGTGGCGCCACATTTTTGTTTGAAAACGTTTGATTGTTATTATCAATCGCACGTGTCTCGCGTTTCGTATTGAATTGAATTTCGTTGGTAACAGAGGGGTATTGGTTACCAAATATAAACAAAAGTATATATTTTTTAAATTCAAATTAAACAATTATCTCAGGATTTTTTGAAAAAGGCTTATAGTCTTCTTCTATTGGTCTTTGAAGTTAGAAACCGCCTGTATTTCGTTTATACCGGGATATCAAAAATTATCTTGGTCAAGGGTGGTTGTGGAATGTAAAACGTGTGTCTTACTTTAAATTTTTGAATATGTTTTGTTGTGTCAGAATCTGTCAAGTCATTGTGCTGAAATTTTCTAATCCAGTTTTTGAATCATGCCTCTTACCACACAGCACAAAATTTTCATGATTGAAGTCTATTTTCGAACGGGTGCGCTAGTTAATGGAAATTGGCAATACAGTCAACGTTTTTTTTCTGACGAAGCGTGGTTCCACCTTTCGGGATACATCAATTGTCAAAATATGCGAATGTGGAGCAATGATAACCCTCATGTTTTTACTGAATCGCCACTACATGCTCAAAAAATTGGTGTTTGGATGGCAGTTTCTCGCAGAAGAATAATTGGGCCAATTTTTTTCGATTTCACCGTCAACGCAGAAAGGTACAGACACAACTTTTTGGCTGAATTTGTGCAACAGTTAAACGATGATGAACAACAGCACATACTACACGAGAAAATATTGCTTTCCTCCGCGAGTATTTTGATGACCGGCTGATAAGTTTGCATACAGAAGTTGAGTTTCCTCCGAGATCACCTTGTTTGGCAATTATGGACTATTTTATATTTCCTTACTTAAAAAACAAGATTTTCGCAACGCCGGTAAATAATTTGCAAGAACTGCAACAAAGAATTGTTCAGATATGTGCAACCATAACGCCAGAAATGCTGCAAAACGCTTTTCACAGCATGAGGAGGCGCGTCAACTTGTGCATCGAACAAAACGGGGGACATTTCCAACAATTACTCTAATTTAGTTTTTCTTGTCACTAAAACCGTTATTTCATAATTTGTAGTTCATTATTGTTTTACAACTGAAATAAATAGGTATGAAATTTGCAGGTTATTGATGATGTCAGTGTGACAGTGACATAATTATTTCAAATTTAAAGTAAGACACACGTTTTACATTCCACAACCACCCTTGACCAAGATAATTTTTGATATCCCGTATATACACTGCTTAATTTAGGAACAACTTAAATAACAACAGGTATAACTTGGATATTTTTCGATCATCCTGTGCATATTGTTGCGCGCAAATTTCTTCTCGATAGTTAGTCATTTAAAGCAGGCGCCTTTGAATTTTTTGCAACTCATGGGCCAGTACACCCCTGGCTGCAGCAGGTGAATTCAATTAAATGTTAAAAATATTTCATTAAATTTATAATTTCGGACCGAATATATTTATATTAATTTTAAATATGTTAATGTTCCCCATAACTGTTTTAAATTAATTAACATTTGTGTTTTTATGCGTCCAAATGATTTTTTCGCTAAATTAACCGGCTTGGCGGTTTTATTTATTTTTCATTTGGACAGATGAAACAAGCAATGGGTCTATGTACCTTTTCGAAACGTCGTCATACACTTTTGAAATAATCATAATTAACTCCTATCTATATAAACGACATACAATGATGAATTCAATATAACGGTTATTTTTCTTATTTTTCAACCTACGAAATCGCACTTTTTTATCATTTATATGAATAAATGAATAAGGACGCTGAATAAGGACTCGAAAAAATAATTATCATAGTGTTTGTGTGACTTTTTATCATTAGGAAACGCAATAAACCGAGGTTATTCTCAAACTGAGGAGTATATTGACTTTTGACTCATTTTGACATTTTTTGAATCGTTAACTCAAAGTTTTTTGTCAATAAAACGTTTTAAGGCGAATACTTGTGTTCTTTCAATTTTTTTCTTTTTAACACATAATTTTTAATATAAAGAAATTGCAAATGTATTTTTTTAAATATTCGTTTGTACAGTCAAATGGAAGATCAGTGATATCCATACTTTATCTAATCTATTTTACCTCAGTATTACTGTCTGCAATGAGTGGTGCATTTTGAAGCAAAATTGAAAAGTTTGTTGATGCAGGGCACACAAAAATAATTATCATAGTGTTTGTGTGACTTTTTATCATTAGGAAACGCAATAAACCGAGGTTATTCTCAAACTGAGGAGTATATTGACTTTTGACTCAATATTTTGACATTTTTTGAATCGTTAACTCAAAGTTTTTTGTCAATAAAACGTTTTAAGGCGAATACTTGTGTTCTTTCAATTTTTTTCTTTTTAACACATAATTTTTAATATAAAGAAATTGCAAATGTATTTTTTTAAATATTCGTTTGTACAGTCAAATGGAAGATCAGTGATATCCATACTTTATCTAGTCTATTTTACCTCAGTATTACTGTCTGCAATGAGTGGTGCATTTTGAAGCAAAATTGAAAAGTTTGTTGATGCAGGGCACACTTAATATTTTTTAATCATATTCTGGCTTCTGTTTGCAAAACTATCGATTTAATCGTACAACATTTTTGGGTATGACGAGAAAAAAAAGTATATTTATTGATCGATCGAATATCTCTTTGGATTTTCTGCACTTAACCTACTTGACTAGAATTCATAAGGAATGTAGTAGCATTTAAAGATGTTATTTTATAAATGGCAGTGTAAAAGTGTTTTTTATAGTAGTAGTATTGTAATTATGACATATTTGATTGACGTAATTTCCAGCACAAGTTTTTATGTATGATTTAGCAAAATGCAACTCATTTAAAAACAATAAAAAGTGATTTTTTAAATCATTCTTATTATCAACCAGTGTATTATGCGATAGATATTGTTGGGAAAGGTACATTTCTCAGCGAATCCGCCGCAGCTACCGTCCCGACGCCCACCTACTCGCCGCCTCACACAAAGGCGCCGCACTGCCCGACACCCACACACCAAAAACCGCAAAACCCAAGGCTTCCGGCCCACCCGTAGCCCCGATCTAGGTCCACTTAAGGGCCCCGCCACGTGGCAGCGGCCCATTCAACAACCACCGCGCCAATTAACGCGCCTAATTTACACTCTCGTGCCCGGTGGAGGGGAGCGAGCGTTACCCCCACCCTCTGCCCGCACAAGTTTGCATTAATTCACCGACTAACGACTGCTAATTAGCGACTTTGCACGAGGAGACGTGCACAGCCTGCCGCGATGCAACGAAACTGCATGTAGTTGCGCTGCCCGCCGTCTACTAAAGGCGTCGCGACGCGGAACTGGGTTAGGGAATAAGAAAAAGAAATGCACCGACGCCGCGGAAGTGGAAAAAATGTCGAAAAAATGTGCATGTACATACACGGAAGTAAGGTTAGAGTGCATGTAAGAATATGATATTGATTGGGTATTTTCTTGCATCGGCGCGGGGCGGGGTGTAGGGAGAAAAAACGTCACGGTGCAGTTGGCTGAGGAGGCAAACAAATGAGTGTCGCGGCGTGGCGGCGGTCAGCGGAGGAGACAAATGATGACCGTGACGGGGCGCGTGTTGATTAAGGAGGGTGAGGGGTGGGGGGAGAAGGCGATCGGGCGGATTCCCGCCAATTTCGCGCAGTGGTGGGGACTTCTTAATTAGGTATTCTAATTACCGCCAAGTGCGAACTCGTAGTAAACAGTCACTTTTTCTTGGTGCTGCATGATTAACATAACAATCTCTAAGAAAACAACCATAAAAGATTATAGTGATTATAGTTTTGCCATATTTAATTTTTTTACAAACTATCAACTAAAATAGACTACACCTTTTTCTAAACTGGATACTTTTGGCGTATTATAGTGCTAGACACATTTAAATCACATGTCAGTGACTCGTTTCTTTTCAACATTTACGTTATGTTATAGAAAAATATATTTAAGTAGATCTTTCTTACTACCTGAGACAGATCCATTCAACTCTTTAAGGTTAAATATTTAAAACTGGTTAAAAATGAGGTACACAAAATTATTATTATATTAACTCCTGCCTATCGTCTATTAATCAAGCTATAGCTATAGGAAGTGTAGTCTAACGAAACGTCCATTCCAGTAAATTAGAATTTTTCTGTGTGAAACATGTTTTCGAAATTCCCAATTTTCCTCTGATGTTCATCATTAGCATACCCCGACCGCCCAGGTCAGCTTTGCGCCCGACCTATCCACAATTACACGTGAAATCAGAAGTGGGGCGAAACGCACAGTCAAATGCAAGCCATCAGAAGTGGGACGAATCCCCCAAAATTTTATCGGTTCGTTCGCCCGGCCGCCGACAAACTGGGACGAACGGGAACACCGGAAGTCTGCGAAAATGTAAGGTGTATTTATTGGGTGGGCGGCGGATCGAGCTAGACGTCGTCGTCGCCGCGTCGGGGACCCCACGGGGGCGGCGGGGGCGCGAGGGGCGGCGCAAACCCGGCTCAGGGCGCCTGCCCGGCCCGAAAAAAGCACAAAAACTTTATTTCAAGGAAAACACATAAAAATATATAACATCCGATGCACTTTATTTGTCCATTTTTGCAGGCATATAAATTGCGTTCGGCGCTAGTTTTGAGTATAATGGAGTTGCGCGCAGGATGTGCGGCCCAAGTCAGATTGTTATTGTGATATTTTATAACTGTAAATAGACGGAGGAGAGGTGCTCCACACACACGGCGATCCTTTCACTCCTGATGTCCTTCCGGGTTTCTCCCATTCCAGCACTTAATGGTTATTAGGGTTGGTCAATGTTCCCGAGATGCAAATGAGGCATACTGAATAATATACCGCCCCCTCTACCACACAAATCTTAGATTTCCAGGCTAATTTTTATGATTCGAATGAGAGGTAGAGATATTATTATTATTATTATTATTGATAATATACCCCTTTTACGCTCACTATGATTAGCCCGAGAGTCGGAGACTTGTGCGTGAGAGGATGCTGCAAATTATTACGTTGAAGGTTGCCGTCGCGCCCAGGGACGACTTGGGTTCGTAAATCCTAAGCACCATTTCGTGCAAGAATGAAGGAAACTAGGAAGTATTGGTGGGCCAGTCCATGTTAATCTCTGACATTAATGCTCGGTATATATTCTTCCATCCTGGCTTATCTGCAGTGTTGGTTGTCAACCCATATAAGTCTTACATACGAGTCACAATTAAATTAAAAATTGTTGGTTAAAAAGTTAACTCTCTTAAGATAGGTAATTTCGTAAGTTAAATAACACTTCGTTAAACTATGGATTCACTTGAATTAAAAATGACAAAAGCCAGATTTGTGACGGATACTTCCCGATTTGCAGGTAGGAAGTGCCACTTTAACGCCCGAGGGTCGGTTTCTCTCTTATTTTGCCTCGGGCGCCAGTTTCCGTTTATAGTGCAGAAACAGCACTACTCAGGTAGCTACAGTGAAGATACGGTAAGCCAGGCGGTCGGCGGTCGTTATAAATAACACTGTTATTTATAACGATAAAAATTATTATTATTACATAATAAACATACCTATTACTTGTATTTGTGAACTATGTACTACTTATTTTTAATGTAAATTTTGTTATATTTAGCATACCACTGTCCGCAATTGCGAGAGTGAAATAAGACGTTCAACCAAAGTAGTTGACAACTAGTGTAAGATTTATAATTAAAATGTAATTAAAAACATACTACTCAAAAATTGATGTGATGAACTGTTTTTAATACAAATTTAAAGTACATAACCCAGATTAACAATGTGTTAATACCCGCTGTTACTCAAACGCAGAATAAAAATTACCAAACGATTTATATATTCAAATGAGACATTCTTTCAGTGTAAAGTCAACCCAGAACGAAAAACCTTTGTCTAACGCCTGAGATGAGGTTTTCTCTCGGTGTAGACTGCCAATCTAGCCTAGACTCAAATTATACAACTGTTGTATACAATTCCTTTCTTCTTAATACAGGACGAATATTGCATAACAGAGATCTCGAATACGCGTGGTGCTCTTCGCAAAAAGGTGGTACGAGATCAGCCTCGCTTCCTGCTCAACTTTTTAATTGGAGACTTAATATATAATTGGCGGGTAATGAGCTGGCTCATTATCCGATTATCGAGAACCGGCGTCCCACAGTTTCTGTGATTAACGGCGATAATATTTTACTCTTCCCACTCGTCGTCCGCTATACGGGTAATTTTTCCCTGTGACCATAGGCTTCGTAATTGGGCAAACGTCAACAGCTCGCTATTTTTCCATACACTCATATTAACAGGGTTTGTTCTATATTTTACTTACCTTGTAATAGGCCAGTCACCGTAGACATAAAAATCGCGTTAAGTCACAAAAAATTGCACAGTAATGATTTTTTGGAATGTTATATGGAAGGATAGGTACCAATAGTGTAAAACCAAGTTTGCAGCTTCGAAAGACCTGTGCTAACTGCGTGGTACTCGAAAAACCTTTTTTTTTTTCGGAGTTTTTTCAGTTTTTGGCTTATAACTTCTAAATGGTGCATCCTACGGAAAAAGTCGCCCTGTTCAATTTTAAAGTAGACAAAATTTACTACAATTTGAGTGTAACCGCAGCTCCATAGGTCTAATAGGCCCCGAGATACAGCATTTCAAAAATTGGCTATTTTTCCCAAAAAGAAGTTCCCACACCATAGTGTGGGACTACGGTGTGTGTTTTATTTGTACTTATTTGTTTCTTAGTTAACTTTCCAAAGAGGGCACTACGGCGTGTTTCTTACCACTACTACAAATATTCTGCAGTGTCCTTTGAATGTTTCTTCTTCTGATGGAATTAAAGGCGTTTGCAGAATATTCGCCCTTAGCTTGTCTACATGGTTGGGTACGTTTTTGGTACCCTATTTTTTAAGGTGTTTTTGACACCCTATTTTTTAAGGTTCCCCACAAACAAAAAACAATCTAGTTGGGATAAATCGGGTGCTCTAGCAGGCTATTTGACTACCCCACCATTTCATATTCGTTTTTCAGGAACCTGTTGGTGTAGAAAATGCCTCACATCCAAATGTAAGGGCCTAATTGGATTTGGTAAGATCCAGTGACATTTATGTGCCCGATAAATGAGCAAAAAGTGGGGACGCAGATACAAAATTGTACAATTCGAAATGGGAACATTGAAGATGCATTTTTTTTGTTCGAAACGCCCGAATATGATTTGTTCTAGGATAGTACGTTGATAAGGCTAAAGGAGACTTACAACTTAGGGTTTTAAAGTTCCAGGTCCGTATTTAAAAAAATGAAGTTGATGATGGTTCTGGAAAAACGAAACGTCACATTGAGAATCTAAATACCCTGGTCAATAGAGGGCACAAGGTTGCTTCTGAGAAAGTGCTCTTCATTTTTTCAATATCTACGCAAATAAGGCCGCAAAAAAAATAAATACGAATTTCCAAAATTTCGTTTTTTTTTTCAAATATATATTTCAAAACCTAATCAAGTTAGGCTTGATTTTTTGGGGAATTATGTTGGGGAATGGGGGAAATTCAATGTTGGGGAGGTGCATACTGCACACAAAGTAGTTGTTTTCAACATTTCTTAAAAGTAACGAGATTATTCCTTTGCGTACCTAGGATTATAGGTAATAAGAAAATATAAAACTTTATTAAACATAATCTTTGATAATTTCCTTAATAACGTATCTCTTAGTTAACTTTTTGGCTTAATTCCTATACAGTGTTATTCAGAACTTATCCATAATAAAATTTGGGGATGTTCAACATACATGTACAAACGTGGTAGTGCAAAAAAAAATTTTTTGGCGGGTTCTGAAAACTATTTAAAAATTTTTCATTGCACGCCGCTGGATACTGGTCCACTGTAATGGAGTGACCTTGGGACTGACAATGCAAACTGGCTAGCACGAAAAAAACTTCGGAAGTTCTGAGAGTATACCGACACCCGGCGCAAAAAAGATTTGCAGCGTTTTTACTTTAAAATAAACTTAAAGATAGATAGATGTGACCAAAGTGACGTGTCTTTAAAATGAATAAAATTTTGTTACACTAATTTTGAAGAATTGCGCTACCTTGTTACAAAAGCTGTTCGAAATAATATTCCTCGACTTGTACACACTTTTGGGCACGCCTTATCAAATTTTGCCGCACTAAACCGAATGTTCCTCCTGGTTGTTGATCTTGTAAACGCAAATTATTAAGTAAATTGGGGATTTTCAGCATTTTGCTGCAACAACCACTCACAAAACCTAACTCGTCTCGTAATTGATAATCCACTGGTAACAGTGCTTGAACAAGCTGGATATGATACGGATAAAATTGAACTTCGTGTAGTAAGCGCCACACCGTTGATTGGGATACCCCAGGCACCTGCCTAGCGATCTGACTTGTACTTATTCGCGTATTGTCGCGGACCAGATTCAACACTTGTTATTCAGCTGCTAAAATACGTTGTGGTCGTCCCGGGCCACCATCTCGTCCATTCCAACTTCACCATAAATAAGAATCATGTCCATTAACTCAGCATTACTGTACACATGAGCAATTTTGAAAATTTTACAGTTTAAGACTCCTACGATAAATAAAACACCGGCACTGAGAGAGGACACAGATAGACTGATGACTGAATAGACAATAGAGATATTATCCCCACTCCAACTCTATTCGCTCGGTCTTAAACAGGCGTTCCAGGTACAAAAACGTGTTTACTTTTTTTTTACCACATTCTTAGGAATGTGGTATATCAGATGTCGTTGAAGTACAGTTGCCCATCTACGTAGTCCTTTATAATGGTATAACTTTAAACATTGTTTACGGGAAATCCTAAGACTTTTATTATAATTTTTTTTGGTGATATCGATTTGTTATTTAAGGATGCACATATCCTCAAAGTTTTAGAGATAAGTTCTGAATAACCCTGTATAAACGCAGAGTAATTTGCTTGCAACATGATTTTTGCTGATGTAGTTTTCACGCAATTTGTCAAACATTTATTTTAACACCTGCGTTAATAGTTAGTTAACTCGGTTTGGCGGCAGGCGATGAGAAATAACTGAACGCTATGCAGTTATCCACTTGACAAGCGGCGAAGTAATTGTGCCTATTTTTAACGGTAAATTAACAATACAACTAATTATAACTAAGCATTGTCACAATTAGATATTTACGGTTTGTGGTCGAGAACAATCGTCCAATTTGTTTGTTGACTGTAATTTAGGGAAGTGCGTGCATAAGAGCCAGAATAATAACTTAACTTGGTGGTGTCAGAATTCAAAAATTAAATTAATGGATGTATGCTAATTTTAGAAAACTAAATCGGTACGTATTCATAAATAAAATAGAGTCCAAAAAGTAATTTGACAGCTGAAATGTCACTTATGTTATATCGTTGGATTCAGAAATTGACGGAGATTCTAAAAATATAATATACAGGTTGTTATGTTTGAAGGAGGTGCCGAAAACAACTATTTCACGGCCAATGTGCCCCGAGGTGTAATTCAATGCCAGTCGGGGTACATTGGCCGTGGAGTAGTTGTTCTCAGCATCTCCTTCAAATAAACAAGTAGAATTGTCTTCCTCAAAATAGAGGTCACTGCTGTAATGACACCTGCGGAAAAGCAGATCGTTATCTGTCCAATTTGACAATAATTGTCAGACAGATAGTAGCAAAGACCCATAGAGGGCACGACGGTGTGTTTTTCACCACTAGTAACATACAGGTTGTTAGATATAAAAATTAAGAGTATACTTCCCGAGAAACCGGAAGTGGAAAAAAGGTAATTTTAATAACAAAAAGTGACCTCTAATAAGTACTTCCACCATACCAACTGTATATTATGTATATTATGCCACAGTGTCGGTCCATTAGAAGTCTCTGGAGAACCAATTAAGCTATTAATTTGAAATTTGAGATGAAGTCAAAGTGGGTCATGATCTACTTGATGAAAATATTTTGCAGTTTCTACCACTTCCGGTTATACCGGAAGTCGACATTAACTTCGTTATTTTAAATGGGACACCATATATATTATTGCATTTTTGAATTCTACGTGAAATTATAAACACATTTCATGTAGGATGTCCTATACCTATCTTCAACTGTTTTTGAAATATTGACAGGTGAATATTGACATTTTGCAACTTTGACGCCCTGTAAAATATAAACGGTTTGAGATCAAGCAAAACGGTTTGCGCATTCCTAATCTTAACTTTTCAGAGGCTATCGTTTGAAACTAATTTCAGATTTTCTAGAAATTACAAATTTTCACTTATAATATCCCTAGTGCTTAAATTATTTCCGGAAATTTTTTCCAGGTCAGGCGAGGGATAATTTTCTTAAAATATTCATGAACGAGGAAAAATTTCCGGCTTTTAATTTAAGCTCGTGGGATATTCGGTAAGAAAATTTCACACAATTACTTTACTACATAAATATTATGCCAAAATTGAACATTTTAATTACGAATGACAAACATTTATTCCTCATAGTGAGCCATGAGCAATAACAAACATTTTTTACGACTGTCAAGCACGGTAATTTGGTCAAGTTCCACCACTTGTCATCGTGTCATTGTGTTTGTGCAATTTGCTGATTTATTAGATTGTGTTTTTGAAAATGTTCCGCTTTGGAAAGGAAACATCATTTATTTCTGATAATTATTCTGAAGTACTTCGAGCATTGCAAATATTATGCTTAATAAAATGTCAGTTTTTTTAGTGAAATAAAATGCCATTTGCTAACATTAGTTACATACATATTTTACAAATAACTTAAAAACATTATATTTTTGTTTCTTATTAACATCATTTATTTTTGATAATTATTCTGAAGTATCTACTTCAAAATTTATATGTTTAATAAAATGCGAAATCTCTTAGTGAAATAGCATACCTTTTCCAAGTTTAGTTGCATGAACTTTTTATAAATAACTTAAAAACATATTATATTTTTCTTTGATCTACTAATATTGGTAGAACATAATTTAATTTTGAGAATATTACTTAAATTCGAGCATAGGAAATATATTGATTAATTCAACTCCCGCGTCTCTATTTTGACATTTTAAATGACAGAAAAATTTACACTTATTAATTTCACACAACGTTAAAAATTTCCGGAAATTTTTTGGGTTGGCATGGTAACTAAACAAAAAAGAAGCCTCTGATTGGTTAAAATATGGCGGTGTGAAATTTTCGATTAAATTTAATCTCTTGGTTAAATCTAAAATTAGGGGCGAACGATAGCTTATGAAAAGTTCAGATAGGAATGTGCAAACCGTTTTGCTTGATCTCAAACCGTTTAGATTTTACAGGGTGTCAAAGTTGAAAAATGTCAATATTCACCTGTCAATATTTCAAAAACAGTTGAAGATAGGTATAGGACATCGTACATGAAATGTGTTTAGAATTTCACGTAGAATTTATAAATGAAATAATATATAGGGTGTCCCATTTAAAATAACGAAATTAATGTCGACTTCCGGTATAACCGGAAGTGGTAGAAACTGCCAAATATTTTCATCAAGTAGATCATGGCCGACTTTGACTTCACCTCAAATTTCAATTTAAAATCTTAATTGGTTCTCCAGATACTTCTAATAGACCGTCACTGTGGGACACCCTGTATTATGTATTGCCCACATTCACACTAAAATAGACTTCCACCATGGTTCTGTGGTGAAAGCAATAATTCATGAAACGTTTAAGATTACAATAATACTTTTTCTAAGCGCTGTACATCGAATGCCAAAATTTGCAGAGGCCTTCCCAGCCGAATCATGAGAAAATATCTACCAGGGCCAATTAATCTGCATAACTTTTCCACGTGTTTACTCAACTATCATTAACAGCCGAGAAGAATGATCTCTCCGCTTAACATAATCTCCCTCCACGGAATTTGAATATCAAATTTTCGGTACCTGCCGACCCCTCGCGGCACATATCAAATTATTCAACATTAGAACCTCTCATAAAGAACCTTTTGTCATTCGACGCCGCAAATAGAGCAATGTACAATTACAATTGTAAAATATAAGTAAATAAGGCCACGGATTCATTGTGAACTTGTTTTGCGGGGCGTGCATTTTTGGTTTATTGGCCCGTATGTCTTTCCGTGCGAAATATTTTGAATACGTCGCTTTTGTAAGCCGTTGCGGTCTCCTATACACCGGGTTTTTATTCAGATTTGTTTCAGTTGCGGTCGCAGTGTCGACAGTGTTTAGAAATTTACATACACACAAATAATTATCCTACGTTCCCAATAAAAATGTCTGCAAAACTACGGTCTAAAGTGTAAAAGAACAACTTTCTCTACGCCTTGTCGTTGTTTTTTATTCCGCTATGATTTCTATAAATTTAACGCATTATACAGGGAGTAAACTTTATATTTAGCCCGTCTAGTCAGTTTGAGAAAAGAAATTCAATTGAACCGATATTTGTTGTAGTTTATTTCAACACTGTTTTTTTTTTAGATAAAGATAAGATTTTACATCCTTAATTTCATTTTAAAATTCCTCTAAAATAACTTGAAACATTGCGGTAGTGATAGAGATTAAACGGTATTATTGTTACTACTTCTAGGGTTCTAAAGATAAGTGAGACTTTTATACAACAGTAAAAATCTTTATTTAACACTTCAGACACAATACAACACTTGTACAATATCTAAATAATTACACACCGAAAACACTTCGAAAATCGGAGTTATTTCACTTAAGTATTGCTTCTTCTCTTGATCACTGACTGATTAAGACTGACCTTCTCGCCAGCACACCGTGGCCTTTATATAGGTAAACTAGGCTTCTAGATCCTCGTAGATATTTCCATCAAATACTCACGAATAATCCGCATACCAGGGCAGTTCAATAACTAGTCGACAGCCAAGTTATACGAGGGATATTCGATGAGTACCGCTGGTGACATCCAGGAAATGTTGAGCAAAAAGAGCCTATCTTCCTTTGAAGACCTAGAGGGTTGAGACTTCGCCCTTGGGGGTTGCCCCTGGCAGCCCCAGAGGCGGTGATGCCAGATCGTGCACAATTTCCTTAGGACTAGGGGGGAACAGTAGATTTGGCAACGCCGCACGCGGACACTATGTCGGCGATTTTGTAACATTATGTTAAGGATAGGAATTGTATTTTGGTTTCGAATGTAGTGTACTTTTTATTGTTATAAGAACATTAAAAAACGTAGGTATCGGGTCAAGGCAAGGCGCCGGTCCTGGTCAACTCCTGAGCCAATTACGACGAGGCAGGGGTTGAATAGGCGGAGATCTAACCGAAACAGACGAATTTTCGCCCGAGCGCAAGTCCATTCTCTCGTTGGATTTAGTTTATATGTAGATCTCTTCGGTTAAAACATTTATACAGAGAGTTCCAGAATGATTGTCCGGTACGGGAACGCAGCCTATCCTGAATATAATCAAAATTTATTTCCATTTGCTAAAATTACTTTCTTTTTAACTGTCAATTTGAGAATTTTCATATTTGACAGAATTTGACGTTTGACTCAGTGGCGTTTAGCATTTTTCGTGTTTAAATTGTTTTACTGAAGTATCATTTGCGTTTAAAAGAGTATTTTTCAATGCTACACAGTTTCGGAGGGTCCTAAATCAGGTTGGTAATTTTGTATTTCTTAATATTAAAATTAATATAAGAACCATAAATTAATGTTTTTTAACGCTCCACAATTCACAGTTAGTTTGAATAGGTTATACTGGTGATATATAGGAATAGAATAATACAAAATAATAACTGTATTGTTTTTAATAAATTGTCTTTATTTCATTTTTAACATAACCTATATTTACGGACTTACCATGGCATGGAACAAATCAAATCAAACCAGTAACTGTCCTTGCCTGCGCTCATGATTGTAGTGCATATACTAAAAATAGAAAGGCGGCATATAAAAAATTATTATGAAGCGGCACGGACAATCATTTTGGAACTCTCTGTATATTGAGAGTGAACGATGGTCTTTTCACTCGCGAATGAGAGACAGAAACACTTGTAACTCGAAAACGGATGACTCGATTTTAATTTTTCAACAACTGGTGTGACAAGAATTGAAATGCCTTTCAAACGATGTGCCACACGGCCTACTTTGCTATTCAAAAAAATGCGCCGACAGCGACTGTGGCGCCATCTACCGGTTTTCAAAATTCCATTCACGGGTAGAAAGTAGCATTTTTTATACCATTCATCTTACATTTTGTTTGAGGTCGATAACTCAACTCGTTCAAAAGTTAAGGTGGGGGGTACTTTAGGGACCGACTGTAGTAAAGGCGACACAAATATTGAAAAGGCGACTCATTCCACCACACCCGCACCCGCCCAAGTAAATCCCCCGCCCGAAATTACCAAATATCGCCAAATAACCTCCTAAAAAAATACGCCTTGTTATCATTCCCGAAAATAAAAAAAACACTTTTTCATATTCCAATCACCAGGGCGCGGTGTATTTTCAGTTACAAAGCGGAGAGGCACCGCCAGCCCGTAACGGCATATTCTCGTGCGTTCGGCGCTGGGAATTGTTATTTTTCCATTTTTTAGTTTGTTTTCAAAGAAAACAGCTTGTAATAACACGACGGGCGCTCTAGGACGGCCGCCGATCCGCCCGAAGGCCGAGAGCGCCCGAATGTGGGCCTTAAGAGCCTCGCGACGGTTTTTCAAACATTCATGTGGCCCGAGTTTTTCCACGGAATTTTCTTTTCGTCCTCGCAGTGCCTTTTATACGTTAAATTCGAGGCGGAAGCCGATGCGGCGGCAATAACGAATTAGGGAGGTAGTTTGTCAGCGGATTAGTTGGCCTTTGTTGTCCTGGAGTATTGTTATATCGAGAGGTTACGGGGGGCGCCGAAAGTTGCCGCCGTCGATTATAAATTTCCAGTTTGATAAGCCGTTAATGTCACGTTATCACCGATATGCTGCGTTCCATTTTGTCACCTACAAAAAACACTGTTCTTAAAAACAAAGATGAAATTGTTATTAATTAGTCTCGGCGTTTTTGAAACGTATGCTTGAATAGGCCGATAATTTTTCTTTGTCGTAAGTTGTCGTAGAAGACAGGGCTTAACTATTTTAAGGACAGTAAAAAGTACAAGAAACTGGGAAGAATCATTTCAAACTGCGCGGTTCGCTGACATCACACTCCAGTAGCCAATCAAATATAGACAAGTTAAAGAACGGCTCCACGTTGCCACATATAATTTAACTTTTTTCTTGGCAACGATTAAATTTACATTCTGGTAATTTTGAAATGAAAATATGTATTTTTAGGTGAAATATTCTCCATAAATTATTATTAAAGCAAATCAAGGTGATTATTTTACAATTTATCCCTTGAGCAAAATAGTTTTTAGATATTTTTTGCTAAAGGTGACAACACTGCACAATATATGCTAGAATCAACTAAATGATGATTTAATAACTTAGGTTATAAAACCTAACCTTCTCGTTTTAAGATTGCTCACTTCAGCACTTAGAAAGTTCATATTTGTGACGTATAAATCGTTAACCATTTCACTGTCAACTCTTGGAAGGTTGTCTGAATCAGCCTTAAGATATCCCTCTTCAATTTTTTTCATTTTAAATCAAATTAATCAATACACAAAACGAAAGATAGGTTAAGCACACTTCACTTGACAGAACACAAAATGCAGGGCAGCCAACAGACAACAACGAATTGGAGTATGACGTCAACGGCGCGGGATTTGAAATAGATGGTAGTAATTTTAACAATTTTTTCAAAATATATCTGGCATAACTAAGTATATATTTTATAATAAGCGAATAAAAAAAAGATGGAAAAGGCCCATTTAGGTATAAATTTAATAATGGAACACATTGACTGTTTCATATACGGCTACCTCGACGGCTACTAATCTCTAAATTGAAGTCGACCAGTACGTTTTTTTACTAAAATGTATTTTCCGGGCGACATCCATGTTTCGGTTGCCTAAATTCACACTTAATATGTTTAATTCATCTTTAGCCCGCTTCATCGACAAGGGGGTGCAAACGCGCCCTTAAGTGGTCGATTGTACGTCCACCTATGTTATAATTCCTCTACGGCCTATAGTCTAACCAACGCCTACTAACAACGTAGACAGAAAGTGGCCCATTGGCCTGCATCGGACCAAGGTATAAAGAGAAGGTCATAATTATATTTTTTTTAACTCAGAAACTGAATAATCAACAGAAACATTACAAATAGAAATCTGAAATTACAGAAAGCCTATATATTCGCTTGTGCCTCTTATTCAACACTTCATCATTCAGTACACACAGAAACGGGTTTATTTAGATTTACCAAACTCATTTCTTTGAATAAAAAATATTTAATATAGGTACTTACTTATAGAATATTTTTCTCGATGTAAAATAACCTTCTTTCTGTCAGTAATCCGAATTTACTTGGCCTTTTTTAATACTTTTTTGACAAGTCGAAGAAATAATTCTTTAGATAAAATAAATAATTTAATTTATGCAAAAGAAGTATTGTAGAAGTAGAAGTATATGTTGATCCAAACAATTTTGTTTTTAACCAAATAAAAGTTAAGTTTCAGTCTCATTTCATTTCACTTAAATAAATATTTTTCTGTGTGTAAGTAAATATGAAAATATTTATTCACAGCAGTATATTTTATCCCAAAATGCATTCAATATGTTAGAAACCTACATTTAAACCAGTTTGAAATAAATTCTTGGTGAAGTTGTCAAAAATATAGATTAGTATAGTACAGGGTTATTCAGAACTCTAAAACTTTGAGGATATGGGCATCCTTAAATAAGAAATCGATATCACCAAAAAAATTTATAATAAAAGGCTTAGGATTTCCCGTAAACAATGTTAAAAGTTATACCATTATAAAGGACTACGTAGATGGGCAACTGTACTTCAACGACATCGGATATACCACATTCCGACAAAAAACAGTAAACAAGTTTTTTGTACCTGGAACGCCTATCTATCTTTAAGTTTATTTTAAAGTAAAAACGCTGCAAATCTTTTTTGCGCCGGGTGCGCCGGTTTTTTTCGTGCTAGCTAGTTTGCATTGTCAGTCCCAAGGTCACTCCATTACAGTGGACCAGTATCCAGCGGCGTGCAATGAAAAATTTTTAAATAGTTTTCAGACCCCGCCAAAAAAAAATTTTTTGCGTTACCACATTTCTACATGTATGTTGAACATCCGCAAATTTTATTATGGATAGGTTCTGAATAACCCTGTATAGACCTGAACACATCCAAGGTCATAAAACATTAAAAAAACCCTGTATCGCATACTGGTAAATATAAACCAAAATTGTAGAGCACGTTATACAAGTAAAAAATGAAATAAAAAAAATATATGGTTTCAACATTTGATTGGTCGTCAGGTTGTAAGAAATTTAACACATATAATTCGGCAATTAGCGAAACGCCAAATTAAGATACAGTTGTCCCTTTCTCTCACGATGTGAATGTAAGCTAGACGAGACAGCTGTCAGCTTTAGAATTTACAAGTAATAAGTTACAAGTTATTTTAATCCCAACCACAGTAAGATGAAAACATTGGAAAACATGGAAAGATTTTAATACGAATTTCAATTGAATACCTACCGCAGATATGAAAATTTGAACCAAATTTTACTAATTAATATTTTATATCAATAATTATTTTTGTTTTAAGAAAAAAACTATCTTCGATGTGATAATAATAATAATTCACGAAGTACTACAGTCAATTTTACCTTGAAAAAAGAGTATATCCCCACTCACAAAAAGCAGTCATATAATCATACATATACAGGGTTATTCAGAACCTATCCATAATAAAATTTGGGGATGTTCAACATACATGTACAAATGTGGTAGTGCAAAAAAAATTTTTTTGGCGGGGTTTTAAAACTATTTAAAAATTTTTCATTGCACGCCGCTGGATACTGGTCCACTGTAATGGAGTGACCTTGGGACTGACAATGCAAACTGGCTAGCACAAAAAAAACTTTGGAAGTTCTTTATTCGGTCGATTTTAACCAGGCGTTCCAGACAAAAACGTGTTTACTTTTTTTATCACATTCTTAGGAATGTGGTAGAAAAGTATCAGATGTGTTGGAGTACAGTTGCCCAGCTACGTAGTAATTTTATAATGGTATAACTTTAAACATTGTTTACGGGAAATCCTAATACTAATGTTAAAATTTTTTTGGTGATATCGATTTCTTATTTAAAGATGCACATATCCTGAAAGTTTTAGAGATGAGTTCTGAATAACCCTGTATAACACGATCGTTCCTTAACCAAACATAATGGGGTATTTTCCTTCAATCGAAATGAAAGTGGAAACCTGTATTTTTATAAAATATATTTTTTTATGTTTATTAGGATAAAAATTATTAAGATTGAATGGGTAGAAAATGTTTAATTCAATTTTGAAATTTTATTCTATATTCGTGACGTCACTAAGCAAAAACTAGGGAATATAAAGAGGCCACACTGATAATATGTCGCTAGATTCAGTTTGTAACGACAGTCGACATTTCGACAATTGACATTTGAAATTTTCTGTTTGTGTTTGGCTTGACAACTTGACGTGTTGTATTGTTGTTTTCTTGTCAAGTAAACTTTTATTAAACATGGAGCAAGGTTTTTTAGAGGCTAAGTCCGACAATTTAGCGGTTATAGATCCTTTTATGATAGAGATCCTATAGATCCTTTCAGAAATAAAAGGGATGAAAAATGTAAGGTTAGTATTTAACTTAACAGTATTACTGCAAAGTCGATTAAATATATTCAAAAATTACCTTTACAAATTACGATATTTCAATTAACAGAACTTCTATTACTAATAAATACACTTGTAATCAGTCACAGGCAGAGACGACAATTCACAGGTAAAAATATAAACTAAAACAATGTCTCATGTTTACCCTAACCAAACAATTCAAACATAAACAAAAGTAAAGTTGTCACGCAGTGACACCAACCACACAAATGAAAATATCCTAGAAATCACTAAAAAAATGGCGCAAATTTTGAATTATCGCTTAGTGACGTCATACATAGATATCGCGCACAATAAAAAAATAATTTATGGACTTAAATGAACCCAATATTAAAATTCCAGAAAACGTATCTCTTCTTTTTCCAACTACTTTTCATTGCCGATGTAAAAAAAAAAATAGGAAAACACCCCATTTCTCGATAGCCTACATCTCTTGTTCCGTTCATTATGTCGGTGATATATATCACCTTTTTCTCATTCAAAAAGCACCTCACTCAACTTAACCTTGCAGGGAGAATGCATACCCACTCACAAAAAGCAGTCATACATTGAATATAACAAGGTCATGCCTACTAAAAAATAATTTATTGATAGACTTGGCACTAACACTAACCGGTCGCAAGAAATATAAACCAATGAAGAACTGAGAAGTGCTATAATACACAAAAACACCATAATAATAATAATAAATATGTAATAAATCAAAAACGAATTATATGGTAATCTAGACATATATCAAGACCTAAATTAAATTCATTTATATGCATCTTCAGGCGAGGCTACTTACGTTTTAACATGGCACAAAAACTAAACAGAAACACACGTTATTTTTATATATATAGTTAAAAAATAACGCTGGCACACGCAGTTATACGCTTTTTATAAAAAAAATCCATACTACTGCTAGAAGAATCTGTTAGAATAACCGGAAAAACCAGCTCCCATAACCATCCAGTGTGCTGTTATTTTCCATTTTTCAAGAGCCGTCTTCAAGGGCGATCGTTAAAAAAATTCAAGGTGAAACTAACGGGTGCCGAGTTTTTTGAAAAGTCGCAAACGATTAGGGACGCGTCACTTCTGCTAAAATTAAATTGAAATACGTCAAAACATTCAATAAGCATCTTTAATAATGCAAGAAACGATCATTATGTAATATTTTAAATATTCATGAGCGTTATCATAAATTCACTTTAACTCATTTCGAATATTGCCGAATGGTGTGATACTCAGTGGACCAATAAATACAATAGCCTTTGAACTGTAAATTAATTTTGAGTTATTAATATTTTATCGTATTAATCATACTTAGTGGATGGATAAAAAATATTTCTGGGGGCACAGTAGTGTGCCCCCAGAATAATCGGAATAATCCAATGCTAGTCGGGGCACATAAACCGTAGAGTAGTTGTTTTCGGTATCTGCTTCAAATACACTTTTTTAAATTTTAAAAACGCAAAACCTATAAGGTCATTATAGCCACAGAACGATATAGGTAAGTAAATACTTTTTAGTTCGAACATTTCAATACATTTTATATTTTGTAGTAGTTTTTCTTATACTACAAAAAAAATTGAGAAAGCAATACCGAAATCTCTACTGAAGTATTAAATAGATGCAAATCATTTAGCATGACATTAATTAACAACAGCTCCAGAGATAAACCTTGAGGAACACAACAAAATATCAAATAATTGCTGATTTTAAGTTACAAACATTTCTAAATTTTTCATTAACAAATAACTAATTTGCATGTTTTCATCAAACCCAGGTAACTGAACACATTTATTGGTCGCAAAAAATATTTATATGTAGTAAAATCTATATTTCAAATGAAGTTAGTAGGTTATTTTTGCAGAAAACCGTTCCATCGATGTATACTTATAGACTGACTTGAAAAGCCTTAGATATTCTTTAAGCAACCGGGTATGTTTCAAATCTTCATCAAACTAATACCTACGAAAAATTAGCATAACCAGATATCTGAATATTGCCCACTACTTTGAGGAAGGTAAGTGGATCGAGTTAAGCCTGATTTAGTGGCATTACACCTTCTCTAAGACAACTTGACGACCAGTTAAAAAAGTGTCCGGTGTGGGGTCATAGAAATCTTCTTGGTGTAGGCTCATCGACGACCGAAATTCAAGCAGATTCATCCGCGTCGGCGGAGGAATCCAAATTTTTGTAATATTTTATTTCTGGTTAGTAGTTGCCCAATTTAGAATACCAGTATACGAACGCCCAGTATTACCTAACCTGAGTTACTACGCCCACATTTCCTTCAACAGTTTTACGTATATCTTTTTCACATGAACGGTGTTCAAAACTATATGACATTGATAAGACCGAATAAGTTGAAACAGCCAAGTGTTTGGTACGCTGTAATACGTATTAATACATTTTTCAAACATTTTTATCCGTTATATTATCTAATCGATGTAATAGAAGTACTTGGCGACGAGTTCATGGAAAATTTTATAACTACTTTGAGTAGCTCAGCTCCACCACTGCTCTATATGATCACAAAGATGGAAAAAAGAATCAAAGCCTCCCAGAGGCGTTTGCCAATCGAGACGGCGCGTTTAAAAATACACGGCAGACGCACGAAAAAAGGTGCAAGCCCACCCGAACTGTGAAAAAACCCATTACAAGAGAGAGAGCCGGGCTTTGGCTAAAAAATAAATGAAGGCCGGGCTGTGTACGGCGAAGGGGGTGAGGGGTGCCTAAAAACTGAGGTAGATCGATAGCGTTGGCTAGACGTTTCGCAGACGGGCGCGAAGGAGAGAGAAATAAACACAAAGTGAATCGAATACGGGCAAAAAAGAGGGCGTACACGGGGTGTCTGGTGTCTAAACCTGTCTTGGAGCTTTTCGTAAACCGGCCACTATTCCTATAGCCTGCCGAAACAGGGACATTGTGGAAATATCAACACTGACGTAGTTTTCCACATAACACTATCTCAGTATTAATCATATCCGTATGATGCCAGCTTGATTAGCAAAACGCGCGTCGAGTACAGTATAGTGTTCGGGTGTTATGTGGAAAACTACGTCAGTGTTGTCGTCACACCAAAGGTTCCATCAAGATTGTGGAAATATACTTCATATGGGAGAAGGCGCTCCAAACTAAATCAAATCTGATTGAGGGACAGAAATTAAATTTTGAAATTCATTCAAAATTTAAATGCCAAATCGTGGCGGTAAAATATTACAAATTGAAAAATAAAGAGAAGTTAACAGACATGGAAGGGAATAAAGATTATCTGCAAGTGTTCTGAACAGTACCAACATGTGAGATAGTCTTATGGCAAAAGTCTCTCCATGGCATGGACTATTTCTTTGAAAAAGTTTGGAGTTAACATCATCATCATAACAGGGCTCTGTAGGCTCCCGATAAGAATAGAATACATCTCCACAGTGTGGAGGATGAAAAAGGGCTTTTCTGGCTCAATGCGTGGCCTTCAGGAAGACGTGATGGCCTAGGAGGACTGCAAAAGTTGGTGGATTAGGATTCCCTTATATTGATGCGTATCCTGACATTTATAAGAAGGTCAGACACATGTGGGGAGGGTCAAAGACCGGAAGGTAGGTTACGAAATGCAAAGCGAATGTAAAAAGGGTATGAGGATAGGATAGTGGTTTTGCGAGCCATAATTTGTCACAATCTGATATAATTATTTTTAATGAAAGAAATAGATGTTATGATGTCTTGAAGAAAACATTAAAAAATTATTTTAACTAGTAGAAAATATATGCATTTTTTTTAGAAAATTAAAGAAATCAGGGTCTACTATTACTGAAGCTAATAATTTCCAAGCTCTACTGATATTATAATCGTATTTAGACACCGAACACACCGTATATTTTATATTACAGTCGCAAGCGCAGATAAAAATTTTTATGGAAAAATTCCATTTTATTAAAAATATTAATTTCGACTTTATGTGCCGTCGGATGTAAAAACAAAAAACAAGTCGTATAATGGGACCTGGGGGGTGTACATAAAGAAATCTTACAGGGATTTTTTCGTCTCTCTCTCTCTCTAGTCGACGATTTGCTTTACGAGGCAGACGTTTCATTTATATTAAATTTGAAATTCTCACAGGACGCCCGTAACTATGGAGCATATTGAGGGCGTACCTCTCAAACTCACAAGGATAACTGACAGAATACAGCTGATTATAGAAACAGTAATGGAATGGATGGCCTCAAAAAGTTACTTGAATTATGTTGTTGGAAAGCGGCGTGGTTACCCGCAGCACTCATGCCTTTCGATCCATTGTGCCTGCCGCTAGTCAAGAGGTATTGGAAGAGACCCGTGCTATGCGCATAGGCCAACACCCGTTCTAGTGGAACCTCTCTAATGTCCTGGGGCAGGAGAAATGCTGCACCCAGATGTTTGTGTATCCTGACTATGAGACAGGCACAGCGATAGAGGATGTGAATGAAGTCCTCGCCATCGTGCCCGCAAAGCCTGCACCTTCTAGTATCACTAAGGTCGATAGTGTTAAGGTGCTTGTTGAGATGTCCGTGACCTGTCAGCAGTCCTGTGACAATCCTTATGCTGTTACGACTTGGCGCAAGTATTGATCTACATAGTTGCGTTCGACCAAGACCCTTCAATTAAAAGCCTGGTTTGTCGCAGCCCAGTCCAATTCGACTAGTCTTCCTCTGATCTTTTCTTGATCCAGTTTTCGATAGACCTTGTCACATAACTAGGCGGAAGCCCGAATACTGGTTCGGGCCCTGTAAACTGTATACTTAAGCTTCTTTTAACCAGTGCATCGGCCTCCTCATTTCCTGTTATTTTGTGATGACCCGGTACACAAGTCAATGTTACTTGGTTGTTCTGTCCCAATTGGGCTACTTGAATTATAGTTTCCACCATAGAGCAAATGTACATGATTGAAGCCTATTTTCGTACTAGAAATGGCGTGCTAGTTCATGGAATTTGGTAATATAGTCGGCGTCTGGACATTTTCGGGAGCAGTTACAAGTAATACCAACGGATTTTTATGGTTTCCTTATAAATTGTGTTGGTGTTTCGAGAACTAGCAACTATGGACAAGTATACACGAGTTTCCTCCAAAGTCATCTTGTCTAAACATTGTAATCTATTTTGTGTATTGAAGCCTATTTTCGTACTAGAAATGGCGTGCTAGTTCATGGAATTTGGTAATGGGTACAGTCAGCGTTTGGACATTTTCGGGAGCAGTTACAAGTAATACCAAAGGATTTTTATCCTTTTCTTATAAATTGTGCCGGTGTTTCGCGAACTAGCTAGTAAGGATCACGTTTCCTCCAAGGTCACCTTGTCTGAACATTATAATCTATTTTGTGTTTCATTTCCTTAAAAATGGAATTTTGAGAATCCCTGAAAGATCTGGAATAACGAATTGTTGAAAAATGTACAACCACGTCGCCAGAAATGTTGTGTTTTGTACTGTTAATATTAATATAATACTCAACAATGGTTCAATGCAATTAATTGAAAGAGGCATGTGTAAATGCGCGCACCCATGGCTGGCACCGGTCTTGCTACGATTTTTGGTCGTCGCACTATCAAAAATTTTTAGATCGACTATACGCGATTCTTACTAAGCAATACGCTACCTACTGGCGGCACGCACAACTAACGCGTGGGACTTGTGCGTATGTATGTCTATTGTGATTTTTGAAATATCCGTTGTTATATTAGTTAATTGCTTCGATTAGATATGAATCTTCATTGTTGTGAGCGTCATTGTTCCTCTTGGACAAAGAAAAACCCCGAGATCAGTTTCATACTTTTCCAAAAGCGGGAAAATCTGAAGCTATCGTGGAAACTATAAGTTGGGCATTAAAGAGTTACAGGAGACAAGTATGGATAAAGAAGCTAAAGATCGCAAAGTAGAGTGTGTGCTCTTTACTTTTCTCTAAGAATGACTATTTCCATAAAGGTATGCATGCCGTATGTCCAATAAAGAATTTGACATATTTTGAGGTTACGTTTCATTTTCAGATTGAACGCTCGAAAAATATTGAAATATATTTTAATTTTATATCACAATGTACCCCTTTCAAGATAGTTTTACAAGCTTTTTACCTGGTTTAAAGTTCTCGACAACAAATCTTTGATGAATACAATTTCAAACATCAGTGTCAGGGGCCGTAGGTTAGTATAGGTTACTGCTGTTTTGGCGCTTCGATCTTAAAATGAATCGCGTATACTGTTTCATTTTATTTTCAAGTGTCTAACATTTTATAGGTAACTGGACTCGACTGTTGCCTTGTGATGATGAGTTATGTCGTGAAGGTGTCACCAGCTATTCCGTTCTACGTCCGCAGCAGTCTGAAACACACGGTATATCAAGCGAACTGATAATTATACCAGTCGATCTCATCTCATGAAAAATCGAAATTACGCCAGCATCAGGAGTTGGCCGCTACCCGCCGATGTTGGGTTTGATTAAGTAGTAATTCAATAAACAGGTTGTCCTTCTAGCATTTCCTTAAAGCCGCGGGCGCAGCCTCTCTCGGCCTAACATACAATTAGCGTGGTACACTGCAAGGAGAGAGGTCTCTAACATTTTGATGGACCCCGAATGTTCGGGCCGCTCGGAGCCGAGGGCCGTAATGACCAACTTTCATGGCTTCCGGCAAAATTCGCTTAAAAAAAGGTGAATTGACTTTTTAGTGATCACAAAATAAAAACAATGACCTATTAGTCGATATTACCATCACTTTTCGTAAAACACTTCCATTCACTAGCCCCGAGACTAGCCCTAAATAAGCCCAAAATCGGCGTTCGTCTCGTGTCTAATTATAAAAAAAACTATAACAGATAGCGACTTTTAGTAAAAAAGTATTGAAAGATAAGACTTTAATCTAAATCCCTATAGTATTTTTTTGTAATTCTTTTCATTTCTAAAATTCCAGGCAAACAATCTTGTACTAAAATAGCGTATTTTCAAAAATTATTTTCTCTAAAATACATGTATTAAACAAAAATTTTCTACTATAGGGATTTAGTTTATCTTTTGATATTTCCGGTGATCTATAATTTTTAACATTAAAATTAATCCGGTACCCTTGCAATGTGCCTAACTTCATTTCCATGCGCCTTTTTACTTCGACTTAACGTGCACCTCCGAAATCTAAATAATTCGGTATTGGGAATATGTAAGTCTTCACCCATCGGCTACCCAACCTCTCAACCCGACCCCGAATTCATGTCTGTCAAGTCTACAGTGAATGGACCCTTAATGAAGAAAACGATTTTATTGGCCAATTTATAACGGAAATTAAATTTTAATCTAAATGTGCCTAGTACTGATACATAAATGAATGAAAATTATTTATTTTTGGTGTTTATACATTTAATAAAACACGAGGTGGAGACCAATCATTTATAGGGCGAGGAAGAAAATCATTAATCTCAATGATGATATTACTATGTATGCTCAATATTGAACCCAGCGCCACCATGCAGTTCTCGCATCAACCATACAGTGCAGGTTCAGTGCCTAAGGGGCCAGTACGGTCCTGACCTTACCAACCCATAGTAGTTAGTCTCTCGAAGCCATCTCAAACGTTTGACCGGAAAAATTGCCGTTAGCCAATTTGTATGTTAATTCCATGTGTGCAAATTCGTCTCATACATATAATTTCGAACACTATGTGAATTGAATAAACAGAAAAAACCATCACGACAATTGGATATGCGAATACTAAAACATTATTAAGAATCAGCTATAAGAAATTTTAGGTAAAAAAAATAGAGGTTGGTCGGTGGAAACTAGGCAATAAATTATATTGAGCACTTGTGACAGAAAATGTTGATTTATAATACCTTATTACATACAGTGAGCACATAAAGTCCGTCCCTCCCTCTAATTTTTGAACCACTGGGTAGATTGTGATGAAATTTGGAACGATAATATATGACTAAATTCTGCATTTTTTGACACATCAATGACAGCTCTGAATGTCAAAGTGACAGCTGGGCGCGCAATAGTTTTAAATGGGAATGGGGGTCGAGTAATATCTGATTTGGAAGCTATTTTTATGCTCAAAACATTCCCCAATTTTGAGAACATTTGGTTCAGTAATTTCCAAATAAAACCAGTAATATCGATTTCTGTTATATCATTTTTTTACATACATATTACAAATTATTGTAAATCATTCAAAGCAAAACAAAAATTAAAAGTAAACAAATAACAATAAACCATCTCTAACCTAAAATAACCTAAATTAAAAAAATATGAAATAATTTAAATTAAACGTAGAGGCAGAAACATATTTAGAAAACACGTGTTACTTGAAAAGATGTTGAAAATGCCCACCATGAACCTCCTGACAAGTAAATGTTCCATGGGTAAGTTGTATTATAAAGATTATGTGGTAAAAAGATTATGTTATAAACTGATATTACTGGTGTTTATTTGGAAATTACTGAATTAAATGTTCTCAAAATTGGGGGATGTTTTGAGCATAAAAATATCTTCAAAATGAGTTATTACTCGACCCCCATTTCCATTTAAAAAAATGTTCCTATTGCGCGCCCAACTGTCTCTTTGACATTCAGAGCTGTCATTGATGTGTCAAAAATGCAGAATTTAGTCATATATAATCGTTCCAAATTTCATCACAATCTACCTACTGGTTCAAAAATTAGAGGGGGGGGGGGGACGAACTTTATGCACTGTATACAAAGGTAAATAAACACGCAGAAAAAGGAATAGATAAAAATAAATAGTTGCTAAAACTTTTTTAACTCATATAAATCAGTCAACGGTTTTAGCAAGTTATTGCTTGTACAGTGTGGTGCAAATAAAAGTGACTCTTATTCTCCATGTGATTTTTCTTGTAAATTTTAATTCCGATTTAATCACATCAAAATATACTGGCCGTACCAAAAACTAACATTTTTTAATGGTACATCCTATATATTTCACAAAAATTAAAATCTATTTTTTTCTAAATCCGACGGTATAGGTATAACTCTTTGGAGTTATCTTCAATACTTTAGAGATAGGACAACTACAAACCCTCATTACAAAAATATTAATCACCTAAACCACTACGGAATTCACTTACTTTACTGGTTTCATCTACCACCTGAGTGGAGTACAGGTGCGTACCACGGTTTTGGTACTTCGTGCGCGTTTTTTATTCGTGTTTTTTGTGCTTTCTACGTTGACTTATAGCTTGAAATAAAGTTTTATGTGATCGTAAGATTAACATACTATTCTTCATTGGTTCAGTGCTATTACTTGAAACTTTGAAAGTTTTTTAGATCGAATAGGAGGTGCCAGTTTTTGTACAATACGTTTGGCTTTAGAACAAAAAAAATGCGTTAAAAATTAAGACAGTAAGGTGATAGTTACATCATAAAATGGTGATGTAATAGTAAGGACCAAATCCATTCTTATGTCGTGTCAACCCTAATATTAACCATGGTAAATAAACAACCCTGATCACGAAAATCAATTTTCTGGCACATTAAATAAAAGAGAACAAATTTACTACATTTTACAGTTCAGTTAATTCTTAATTTATGACTAGGAATTGTGTTTAGGTGCGGTCGACAACGAAAATGATATTTTCTAGTCGCTATTTTGAAGAAAAAGTGGTATTTTTCCAGTCAATAGACGAAGAAGATGCATAAATCATATAGAAAAATCATTATTGATATATTTATTGTCAATATATGACAATAGTATATTATATAATAGGTGTGGCAAGACGTTTTTATCGCACGCCAGTGAAATTAGCAAAATGAGCCGTAAGCGTGGTGTGCAATTATACTAAGGCGGTAAAAACCCAATTAGCACACCAATTAATCGTATTATATACATTTTATCAAATACCATATTTTTTTCTAACAGTATCTGGTTGCTATACCAGATACTGTTAGAAAAAAATAGAAACATAATAGAACACAATAGAACAGAACGAAACCAAAATCAGTAACGACTGATAAAAAAAAGTGTCAGACAGGCACTAGGGACTTCCCCAAGTGTATTTTTTTTCAGTGGTTAGGGATTTTTTTTGGAATAACAAACATTTCTGAATACAATAAATACAACGTCCGACTGATTATAATTGTCTCAATAGCGAAAAGGAATTACATAAAAATTGGTCCACCGCGAGCGAATAAACTAAATAAATACCGAATCGCCAATTATTTCATCGAGCTGGCCATGAACAGGTGGCGCGCAAGAGAGTAAAAGTTGAAGGTCGACGAATTCTCTCGCTCGTTTTAACGTAATTACCGTCCGCTTTATTGGAACGAATACAGAAGCTGGGCGATTTTAATCAACAGGATATTACGGGTATTATAAGCTGGACATCTACAGGGTGACACAGTCGTAATCAAGCAATTTATATACATGGAACGATTATCAAAGCTGCGCGAGTATACCAATTTTGAATCCGCCATTTTGATGTCTGAAAATTTGTGGGAAATTTAACAGTATTAACCTAGCCTCTTCAATTAGATAGGAATAACAAATAAAAAAGAAATGTATAAATAGGTATAAGAAATGTTTTATAGTTTAATTACAATTATTTGTGAAAAATAAAATATATCGTCACCAAACTTTCTTATAAAATTGATGAAGGTACAAACGAAATATTTTGTATACCTACCTACGTACCTTTTGTTCACATTATTTATGTAAAATACACCATTAGCCGTTTATAAAAGTAAATAATTAAAATGCATTATGCATATAAAATTTAACTTATCCTTTACCTTACTTTAACTATCCTAGCTTACATTTTGTATTGTTTATGTTCGCAGTTTTCATAATTTACTATCGTATTAGCTGGGAACTATGATTGCATGTCTCTTAAGACTTTTAATTCTTGTTAAGTTTGACATTCAAAATCCGAATTTACCTGGAATAATTACGAAAGTCCAATACTCAAATATTGTCACTCAAAGTCTATAAATCAAAGGAATACAATAATAAACACACAAACAGAATCAAACCGAGAGAATCACAATAAAATAAACCAACAAGACGCCAAAAATACAAAACAAATACTATTTACCAAATTTACCCATACCACTATTATTGCCGTGTTACAAAGATTTGAACCATTGAATTTTAAGATTAGAAAGAAAAAGACACTAGAATTCTAGGGTCTTGGTCAGGTATACCAATACAAAATGTAAAAGTTGGGAGCAGTGTGACATCAAAATGGCGGCTCCCATGTTTCCACACAAAATTGGATGCGCAGTCGTCTATAATCGTTCCATGTATATAAATTCCTTAGTCGTAATACACTGTAAGTACGTATATCTATATTTGATAGGTTACGTTTTCTTATTGTTCGGCTTTGAAAGTACGTTAAGGGTCGTCCACAGGTAAAGTCGGCTGTGGGACATCTGGTATGTATTGATTATACACATAAAATGGTTCATTTAAATCAAAGAGAAATTAGTTAATTATTATACCAACGTAAAGAAGGTTAGGGTTAAGGATAACAATTTATATTTAAGTAAAACCATTCATTTAATAAAGTGTAGTTTTTTTGAGTGTATTCAAATCAAATAAATATTACTTTTACATAACAGTTGATTTTCTTTAGACAGAAAAAATATTTATTTATAAATTATCTTAACCTACTAACCGGGTAAGTTTCAACAGAATGACTTGTTTTAAAGAAAATACTTGTTTTACTTTCACTAAACATAAAATATCTCTAAATAATGTAGTTACTTTTTAACAGCAGTGCCATCTAGCAGTAACTTACGCAAACTATTACGCAATCAAGCAAGAAATTTTTTCTGTTGTTAATTGACTTTTACGCATTGTTTAGGAAAAATTCACATGTAACTCAATTTTCTTTTCTTAGTGTACGTAATTTAAACAATTTGCTCTGAAGGGACACAGTTTTCTTGTAAATTTTCATTTGAATTTCGTAAAACTGTGTAAAACTGTGTCATCTTTGGAAAAATCATTCGATAAATTACGCATTTTTAACACATTTAAACATTTACTTCACAAAGATAGTTTAAATGAGCCAAATTTTGTTTGATTTAAATAAACCGTTTTCTGTGTGTATTTCTTACAAAGTTACGTCACTTATTTTATAAGACAAAGATGATAAATACATACAAATTTAGTAAATATATGCTTTAACGATTGAAACATAAAATAATTATGAATAACTCTTTTAACTAACCATGTTTTTCGAAATGGAAAATGAACCACCACGTCCGAAATGAAATCCTGATACTGGGCCCTAGTACGAAAGCGTAGAAAAGACATCGTGTGAAAATTTGATAATTGCCAGTTCAAACTGTCAATTATATATAATTGCCAGTTTAAACTGTCAATTGTACATAATTGCCAGATCAAACTGACAATTATAAACTGTCAATTATACATAATTGCCAGTTTAAACTCTCAATTATACATAATTGCCAGATCAAACTGACAATTATCTATAACTGACAGTTTAAACTGGCAATTGTAAAATTATTTCACACGATGTCTTTTTATAATAGCCAGTTTAAACTGTCAATTGTAGATAATTGCCAGTTTAAACTGTCAATTGTGCATAATTGCCAGATCAAACTAACAATTATAAACTGTCAATTATACATAATTCCCAGTTGAAACTCTCTATTATACATAATTGCCAGATCAACCTGACAATTATCTATAATTGACAGTTTAAACTGGCAAGTGTAAAATTATTTCACACGATGTCTTTTTATAATAGCCAGTTTAAACTGTCAATTATAGATAATTGTCAGTTTGATTTGGCAATTATGAATAATTGACAGTTTAAACTGGCAATTATCTATAATTGACAGTTTAAACTGTCAATTATACATACTTGCCAGTTGAAACTGACAATTATCTATAATTGATAGTTTAAACTGGCAATTATAAAATTATTTCACACAATGTCTTTTTATAATTGTCAGTTTCAACTGTCAATCATAGATAATTGTCAGTTTGATCTGGAAATTATGTACAATTGACAGTTTGAAACTGGCAAATATAAAATTATTTCACACTATGTCTTTTCTACGCTTTCGTACCCCCTAGTCACCTCCAAACTGTGTTAAACTTGCTCATAAAAATAATTTCGTCACAAACTTCAAGAAAAACCTTATTTTCGACCATCTTGCTTCCCGTATAACGTATAAAATATATCTTGCCAATTAATTGGTACTCAACTTTATCCGACCACCCTGTATTATCTCTATATCGATAATTAATACGCGCAGATACATATTAAACCGCTTGCAGAAGACGAAAGAACCTAGTCGTTAGTAATAGCTAATTATTAGAGAGGATGTTGTTTGCGCAGGGGGTACTCGTCCTGCCAGCCACTGGTCTGCGAGATGAATGGCTACGTGTTGCATTTTTTCGTATTGCCGGCGTCCGGTGGATACCGGTGTCGCGCCGAAAGTCGTTCCGCGTAGTTTGCTACGGGGGGACGTCGATATGTTTACGGAGAACCTCGAAAATACACAAAATCGACTTTGCAGATTGATTTTATACACAATTTGGTGACTGAATTTAACAAGGGCGGATTTACTGGGGGGGGGGGGTAATAGGGTAATTAAACCCCCCCATGAATTCAAATTTTACACTAGCAAAAAGCAAAAACTTAACTAGTTAAAAAAACATAAATGTACCTCACTTAAAAGATATTTTTTCTACGTTCATGCAAAAAACAAAACTTTATTGAACTATATTTAGTGAAAAAACTGGTTCTTTATTGCACTCATCTGCCATTCTACTACAGCGTTTTGTGATCATGACAAACATAAACGTCAAATCGACGTGACACTTAGTGCCCCCTAAATAAAACATTTTTTGGTTTTTTGTATGAACGTAGAAAAAATATTGTATGCAATTCGTACAAAAAGTGTTTATTGAACTTGACGTGTTGTCCAACTCGGCCTGACGGCCTCGTTGGACACCATTCATCGAGTCCGCTACCTATGGCACTCTGATGAGCGCATAATAAGCGCGAAACCGGTCAGTGTCTGGTTAGTTGGTCTTGATGAATGATGTGGCGATTTCTATGGAGATGCCGAAATAATGCAACGCCAGTCGGGGCACTTTGCCCGTGGCGTAGTTGTTTTCGGCGTCTCCTTCACATAAATTAATCTTCTGCTAGTAAAAAGGATATACAAAAACTTACGGAGAATATCAATAAAAATTTTCACTGATTTTTATAGTCAGCTCTGGCTTTCGGTACTGAAATATTTTAGGCAATAGTGAATATTTGACTGTTAAGTAGAATTCTGCTTAATTCTTCAAACTACCTACATTGCATTCTTTTAAACAATAAAAAAACATGAAAACAAAATAAAACCAACCCATACAATAAAATTAAAATAAGAAATTGATATTAGCTATTAGGTAACCTTTGAAACAGTTCGAAAACTCGGACGAAACGTACGATATTTGTCCATGTATCTGGCTGAAAGTCCTCTTTTTTGTTTTAAATTCTATTTTGACAACCAACAGCTTTGCCAATATCATGTATAAAAGTTTGGCCTCTCTTTACGCAACATTGTGTTGAAGTTTTTTAATATAAAATTGATCAATTCGTGTTCTACCAAAGTGTTTTAAACAAAATCAGTTTTAGACAAAACCCATGAAACAAATTGTTTTGTTAAAATGGAATTCGTTGCAACATTTTTTATTTTTACCAATGTTCTCATATAATTTTTCTATTTCTTTTGTTTGTTTTGAGATTTCTCTCCGTTGGCATACATTTAATTATATCTTATACCTTTAAGGTCACCGTTAGAAGGTATTTTTTAAGGTTCCGTACTACAAAGGATGGAAAAAACGGAACCCTTATAAAATAATATTTATTAAGTTTTAGTGGGGATGGGGTAAATGTTGTACATAAAAAAGTATTGTTTTCAAGTAGGTATCGTGTGGGGTGTGGTTAGTTAAAGTTATTAACGAAAATGTGCGTCAAAAGCATTCCCCGCACCTCTACTACCGGAACTACTGACGCAAAAAAGATAAAATAAATAGGGCTACTACAGTAAATACCAGAATTAAGCAAAGTGGAATGACCTCGCCGATCTGGTAATATGCGGTGATGCATGGGCGTGCGTATTCTGTTTTACCATTGGGCACATTTCAGTTAATATATACTCGTATACTATTCTATAGAATACTTCTAGTATATGCACTTCCACTTTTTTAACTAACACAAATAAGTATAAACACTGACACAAAGAATAAATACACTGATAATTTTACCACAAATTTTTACCGTTAAGAAACGCGCGCGAAATAACCCAACATCACGTCACTGTTTCCCTACTACCTCGAGCGCAGTCGCTGGTTGGTTCCTGATTCGACCAATCAACGTCGTTGAAGCTCAGAGAAAAGAAAGCGTAAATGGAAGAATATGTATGTTAAATAAGGATGAACAACATGTCGTCAACTTTACGACCTTCGCAGTTGCCACATATTCGGAAATGCCTTGATATTATTAAGTAAAAGACAAATTAAACATTGTGTTTGCTTTAATAAAGTACAATAGAGATAAGGGAAGTTAAAGACAAGTAAAAAAATGGGTAAATAAGGTAATTAATACGTTTCCTGTTTTAAATAAGAATAGGTACTTTAGAAATAAATGTGGCAACACAGATCTACTCTTTTTCCGGTCATTCCACTTTGCTTGATTCTAGTCTTGACTTTAGACACTAAAAACTTTATCGATGTTCCTAGGTCTTTATAGTTTATGAAAAATTCATTAATGGTACGAAATTCTAAATGCGCAAGTTTTTCCCCTAATATACAGTATGACACAGGTTTATGGTACACCCCTCTTTTCCCCTTATTTTTTTGGATGGAATGTTCAAATTTGGCATAACGGAAGTACTTATTAAAGGTTACTTTTTGACATAGAAATTATCTTTTAAAAATAGAGTTGGCGTCAAAAACATTCAATTTTTCTACTTACAGGGAGTTAAAATCCTTCAAAGTGGTTATAGAACTGAAACTAGTTTTTTAAATAGTACCATAATGGTACTAAGGTACCATCAGGAAGTAGAATTAATAAGCAATCTATCCATATGCTTATTTTATCTATAGGACCAACAGAACTAAAATTATAGTTGAGAGAAGGCACTCTGATTCAAAAGTAAAGTAGAGCCTGAAATATCACTTATTTTTGATGCGTCTTTTTACCTAAATATTCCATTTAACCTGTGAATAAGGGATTCTGATACAATTACAAATAGAATCTTTCTCTTTACCGATCTTTCAGTATCAGTACCAAGCATAATTAACTTCTACGTATAAAACCATTCACGAATGATGAAGTACGCAAAAAATCACTTCAACGCCATTCTAATACGATTTTTTCGATCGGCTATTGGGATCGATTTCTTGGTATCGTACACGCTGAATCGGCTGCGTCGGCAAAAAACTCTCAATCTGCAGGAGGAAGTAAACTATTTAAATACTTATATATCATGATCATGAATAAAACCATCAAGACTTTAACTGTTCGTTGCGGTGAACAGCGAATTATCTCTGGATTCTGAATTTTCAATTTCATCCGAAAGGAACGGAAAAAATATCAATCAGTGCGTTGAAGTTTCCAAGAAATCGAACGCCTAAATGGAAAAACAGGAAATGTTGGTGATATCCTTGAAATTATTTCAAGTATTAGAAAATTTACTATACGGGGTGTCCCACAGAGAAGGGCCGCGATCGAGGGGCGAATCACTGGGATTTTAATGTAAAAGCAGGGGGAATTTCGAGAAAAATTGAGGAATTTTGGGGTATTTTGGGGAATTTCAGGGTATTTCGGGCAATTTTTTGGGTATTTTGGGGGAATTTCAATCGTACATGCTTAATTTTTCATAAAATCTCTAAAATCTTTCTTTTGGGTTCAGAACCTTTTGAGCTAAAAAGGGTTGATTTATTAAATATAAATAAAAAATATAACGATATTCGAACCTCGCAAGCAATTTATAAATTTGTTAAACTATATGGAGTTGTATTTTATAAGAATATATCTTACGTTAATTTTATTCTTACTCAAACTGTACCTATATATCTTAACTGAAATAAAAGAAAAGACTTTTTAAATACTTTTGTTTATTTTTGAACCTTATGTAATGCTGTAATCTTTTAAAGGAATATCTTACGTTTACTTTATTGTTAAGTTGTACCCTCAACTCCTAAAAGAAAAGACTGACTGTAATATAAGAAAATACTTGTTAAATGTTTTTGTTATGTTATTTTGTTTTAAATTTGTAATTTTCCATTAAAATGTTACTTTATTCATAAGAATATCTTTTACAAAAAATGTTTTCTTCTCGTATTTTGTTTTATCTGAGGCCCGACCTAATGTTATACCCAATCCTCGACATTTTTTAGTAATATTTTACGTTATATTTTTGCTAGATTTCATTATTACGAAAACATTTTTTCTTGACAGGATTATAATAGGGAATGTCTTAAAAATGTTTTGTGATGGGTTTCTATATTTTATATTATATTTTTGAGACAGTTTTTATATGAATGAGTATATTTTTACCTTAGTTTAGTTTTATTTTTTATCAAAGAACGTTTTATGTTTTGTTGTTGGTATATGTATAGTATAAATAAATATACTATGGTATATTATGTGAGTTTTATTGTTTTTCATATGGCATAAATAAATGTTACAAAAAATTTATTTGTCTGCTTCAGTAGCATATAATAATGGGTAGGGGAGACCGGGGCTAGTTGGCTACAGGGGCAAGTTGGCACAATGCTTATATCTGCGATTGATGTGGATGTATAAACGCAAATACCATTATAATATAAAATCGACAACTCTCTTCAACCATGTAAAACGTTGCGCGCGAAAAGTCACGCGGTGAACACCTGTTAGTTGTGTTCGTTTGTTTTCAATACCAGTAAGTAAATTTTTGTCCCCTTATATATTTATGGATAATCTGTTTAATATAACGTATTAACTTGATTTTTTCACCGCAATTCATTGCTAGATGGCTAGTTGACATACTATGCTAGGCAAAGTTATCAAATTATTGTTTGTTTTTTGGAAAAAATATGTGTTGATATAAAACCTGTGTCGGGGCAGGTTGGCACATTGGTCTCGGGGCACGTTGACACAGTGTGCCAACTAAGTCCGGATTTAAAAATAAAACTAAAAATTAAAATCAAAATTAAAATTAATAAAAAAAAACAGTTTTAGATATGAGAATCTACAAAAAAAAAACTGTAAGGGGTACAACACCCACTGATGTAATTGCAAGAACTGTAGAAATGGTAAAGAACGAGGGCAGGTCAATACGAAGTGTTGCCACAAAGACTTCGACATAGCATTTAGAACTTTAGCCAAATATTGCCAAAAAGCACACAATTCGCCAATTGAGAAAGTTGGTTACCCAGAACCCAGTTTACCTCAAGGTAGAAATATTATACACCACCACCTACACCGGAAGACATATCCCCATTCCCAAAAGCGCCACCAAGAAAAACTGGCACTTCGCGGCGAAAAAGAAGGTCCACAGCTATTCTTACGGATACCCCAATCAAAGATGCTTTGGAAGAAGAGCAGAATGCTTCTAAAAAGAAAAAGGAAGTGCAACCGAAAAGACAGTATTTGAAAATAAAAATGAAAAAGGAAAAATAAAGTTAAACAAGAAAATCGGGACCGTTAAATATGTTTGTGCAGATGAATCTTATTCTGATGAAGAGGAGGAAACTTTTTGCTTGGTGTGCATGGACAGTTTTACCAGCAGTGAACCAGGGGAAAAATGGGTTCAGTGCATGTCATGCCATATTTGGTCTCATGAGGCATACACTAACAAAGAGCCGCCATACATATGCTCAAATTGTGTCTCGGATGATTCTGACTAACTATTAACTTTAGGTGTTTACATAACTGTAAGCTTTATTCTACTTTCTGTTTTAGTTTTAGACGTTTTTCTAATCTATTTTATTTTGTATTCTCTTAGTAGGTAATAAATTTTAAAAACTATAAAAACACTTGTTTTTCTCTATATAACTTACATATGCCAACTACCCCAGTTAGTGTGCCAACCTACCCCCAAGTTGGGGTATGTTGGCACACTTACACTGATGTTTTTAAAAAATTGTAACTATTTAACTTTTTTTTATAAAGACACTTTAAATATCCTAAAGTGTAGAGAAATTATGGAATTCTGTTCTACATATTTTGTAATTCAGTTCAATTGTTTCTAGTGCTAAATAAAAAATAAAGTATGAAATGTGTGCCAACTAGCCCCGGTCTCCCCTACTATTTTGTTGGGAATTTCAAAAAGCTATGAGGAATTGCGGGGTATTTTGGAGAATTTCGGGGATTTTTCCCTGCAAGGGGAATTTCAGTGTACAATTTTTTTTAGTGAATTACCCTTCAGCCGCGATCGATGTACAGGGTGATTTTGAAAATTTGGTTATTTACAAAGGTCAGTGGGGCGTACCTTTCTAAAATATTTTCACGTTTCTGGCACTTCCGGTATAACCGCAAGTCGACACCAACTTGCTTATTTTAAATGGATCACCCTGTACGTGTTTGCAGTTTTGGATTCTACGTACAATTTTAGATCAACGTCGTGTAAAGTTGTAATTTTCGAGATATCTCCAGTATTAAGAAAAAAGTGGAAACGGGACGCCAATATTTTTAATCGATATAAAATTGCGAGAAACCCCCGTATACAAATTTTCAGAATTCCAGTACGGGTAGTTATTCTAGAGACGGCTAATTGAAGATCTACTTGGTACACCCTGTATATTTTAATGAGAATTCAATGAAATAGGCAATTATAAATAACAAGTTGGCGAATTTATTGCTTACCTTTAAGAATGTCAATTGTTTGAATGATTAGAGGACAAAGGGTGTCTTATCAAGATACAATGACACAAACGAGGTGATAAAAACCTAATACAAAACAGTATAATCAGCACCAATAATTACCTGGTATCAGCACCAGGTTTCCCACCATTATTTTTATATATATCATGACATTATGTGCATAAATATGAAAAACAAATAATAAATTTGTTATTTCACGTCAATTGGTTTCATTGCCTTTTGTGAAATAATTCAAGTTTTTGTAAAGATACCACTGATGTTCGTAATTAGGACAAAAAAAATTTGTGACAGCTTGTTTACATATATTTTATTGAAAATATTGCTGTTGAAGCAACATAATTTTGTCCGGCTTGTACTTTTTACATTTTATATATTTTATTTGCTATTTATAATATAATTGTGACCTGTAGAAAAAATAATGCAAGGTCGTAATAAAACTATTAATGTAAAAGTAATAAAGCTATTAATGTAAAAGTCATGTATGACAACATGGCCAATGTTCTTGTATTATGGGCAGTTTGTTGATGATTCAACAATAACAAAATAACCGATAATCAGTTAAAAATCTATAATTATGTATTTATAATAATTAATAACTATTGTATATTGAAGAAAAATAGTAAAAACAGCTAGAAACACGAAACAAGTATATTGAAGAAAAATAGTAAAAACAGCTAGAAACACGAAACAAGTAAAAGTAACAATAAAATGATAATTACACTAAACGCACTGCTCTGTAAACTGAAATTATTAGTTGTAGCGGTTGTAGGGGAACAATTTTAGATTGGATATTTCATTATTTATCTGATAGACCAATGCATGTCAAAGTTCAGGAAGCTACCTCTGATACTTACAATATTAATTTGGGTGTGCCCCAGGGATCAGTGCTGGGTCCATTAATTTTTCTATTATTCATTAATGATCTGCCAGATCATATTGAGTCAACTAATTTAACATTATTTGCTGATAATACATCCCTAGTGATTTCCGCTCGATCCCCGGGGGAACTTGCAGTTTTGTGTGAAAGGCTTGTTGGCTCTTTCGTTGAGTGGTGCAAGTTAAATAGCCTTATGGTTAATATTGATAAGACAACGGTCATGTACTTCCAATCTTCCAATGAATTGGATACAAAATTGTACCTAAATATTGACGATGTTGTTTTGGAATCTGTAAATGGCACTAAATTTCTGGGCATTAACCTTGATCGGCAGATAAGGTGGTCTGACCATTTGGACATGCTTAGCAAGACACTCAGTAAATCATTCTATGCTATATCTCGTATAAAAAATTGCATGCCTCTGAGCGCATTATTAAATGTTTACTATAGTCTAGTGTATAGTCATCTATCTTATAACATTATTCTATGGGGTAATGCTGTTAATAGCGACAGGATTTTTGTAGCTCAGAAGCGTATAATTAGGAAAATGTTTGGTATCGGTCCCCGCGAGAAATCTTAACATTCCCTTGTATTTACATATATAAATTATTACTGCATATCAGAAATAATATTGAATGTTTCACCATAAACTCGCATTTTCATGAGTATGCAACTCGCAAGTGTAATCAATTTTGTATACCTAAACATAGAACAAAAAAGTTTGAAATGTCAGCCACATATCAAGGAATAAAATTATACAATAAATTACCGTCTAGCTAGAAGTTAACTAACGATGTTTTATTTAAAAAAATCTATCAAAAAACTGTTGCTTAATAAATGTTATTATAGTGTAAGGGATTTTATTAATGACAATATTTGAATGTACTTAAATGTATAGTCTGTTTGCTTGTTTCTCTGTTTTATGACTTGTCCTATACATTGTAAATGTCTTATTGGATGAATAAATATTATTATTATTATTATTATTATTAACCAGTTGGACAGTGCAAGTATAATTGACTACCGCCAGAGATCGACTGTACCGCCAGAGTTTAGTACATCTGATCGACTGTATCTGCTCTGCTGGTCTGTTATACAGGGTAGTCACTTTCAAGGTGTATACCATTGAAATATCGTGAAACAGAAGAGATACTGTTTCTTAAATTACAAAAAAGTTGCGTAACTTCATGCGATCTGATTATCATAAAGTCGGGTGACTCAAGTGTAGCACATCGTTGAAATCGTAATTTTAACCGTTTTGAGGTACCTTGAAAGGGAACCGAGAAAAGGGCATCAGTCGGTTTTACTAAAAATCGAGAAACGCCCAGTAGCTCGAAAACGGTAAGAGATAGAGACATGCGGATTGCGCCATTGTCATTTTTTTTTTTTTAAACAGCACGGGGGGCGTCCATCAGATTTGCTCTATCTATTTATTACAGATTCTCGGTAACCCTTGAAAACGTACGAATTTGGACCACCCTGTACACAATTTGTGTGATATTCTAAGAGTTTTGTAAGGAATATCTAATCTTAGTAAAAAAATGTCAAAATAAGAATAAAAATTCTAGATATTTTCAGACATTAAAAGTTATAATACAGTTTATATTTACAGAAAATTAAATTGTCTTCATTCTTCCGAATTACGAGACGGAAATTGCCATTTCAACACACTGTATAATGGCCTTTGCTACTGTGCCTTTAATGAAAAAGTCAACTTTGATACTCAGAAGAACGTCCAGCGACTTTACGATATAAATCTGTTTATTTTGCGACTCGATAAAACAAATAAATAAACTGTTATAAAGATTTGGCCATTCTCCCATTCATCAAGTGTCCAAAAAGGCGCCCAAAGAATTCGGCACAGCCAACTGGGTTTCATCCGCCTATTCATAAAAAATGGGACGCAGAGTCCTGATTATCAGAGATTTTTTAAGGGTAATTTAGACAGAATTGTGTATAAAATTGTAGATGTTCCGTGGTAACAACTTTTTATAGTTATTAACAATAATTTATTTAGTGATAATATATTTATTTACTAGTAAAAAACGGGTAAAAACCAAATTATAGGAAAATTTACAACAAAGTGAATTAGTTAAAGACATTAAATTAATATTAAAGACATTGTCTTGGGAACTTAGCAAAAACTTACACGATTTAAACAATCGTGTTCCCAAGTTCTTGCTCAAATATTGTCCAATTCAAATTTTTCTGAAGCCTTTTACAGTCCTCAAGTGAGTTACTCGTAAAGAATATCTTCATATCATTCGCGTATAAAAAACATCAAACTCTGTATCTAAATCGTTGATACAAATCGCAAACATGAGAGGTCCGAGGATAGAGCCTTGGGGAACTCCTACAGTTTGAAGAAAATGAAGTTTGCACCAACTTTAATGTTGAATATTACAGATCTGAAGATTTAATATCTATAATAATAAACAGGCTAAATCATAATTTTAATACAGTGTGTTTATTTTATTTGATCGATAACCAAGAGAACGAACTAATAATTGCGAGTAAAGAAAGAAATGCTTTTATATGAACACTTCGTATTACTGCTAGGATATTCTAAAACCAACAAAGAACCAAACACATGACCGGTTAATTGAAAGGCTTATTAAATTTCATATAATATAAAACCAAGGACCAGCTAATTGATTTTTGATTACATAAAAGCGCAATGGATTAAAATGGTAATAAAAACGCCTGTAAGGATATTGAAATTTTACATTTGTTGTTATTCTTGTCCCTCAATTACGCAATGGTTAAGCGACACACAAAAGTTTCATATTTATTACACTCAACCTCAACATACGGAAATAATTATTTTAAAACAAGAAAAGTGCATGTTATAATAGCATTATAATAATATAATTTACTTTCCATCGATACACTGTGTACCAAATAAAGTCACATTGCTCTCAGTTTATAACTATCAGGTTTTTCTTTGTGAAATGCTACATTTGTAACATGATAAAATCCACTGTTGTAGATCTAAAAAGTTTTTATAGTCACATCAACAAATAATATCGCTGCATTGTTGTCACGCTTAATTCTCAAATTTATCCATCTAATTCGACAATACTATATAATAAATGTTATTTATATTTACGATTATTCGCTACCTGAGTTGAGTTCAGGTGCGTCGCACGGTTTTGGTATTTCGCGCGGATTTTTAAATCGTGTTTTTGTGCCTTCTACTATTTACTTAAAGCTTGAAATAAAGTTTCATGTGATTGTAATATTCATGTAATATTCTATAAAAGAAATCAACTTACACGGGGTTAATTTCTGTATGAGCATCAACCCAAATATTAAATCTAGATAACTTCTGATAATGAATAAACGAACTTCTGGCAGATTTTCTTTAGCATATTGAACCTATTTTACGTCTGCATGCCTAAAGTGACTATAATTAAATGTTACATTTGTCACATACGATGGCGTAGAAGGGCCACGTCAAAAATTTTTCTTCGATTTCGTAGATTTCAGACTATAAACTCTGAATTCAGACTTTAAACTCTGAATTCATATTTTGAAGTCTGAATTAAGACTTCAAACTCTGAATTCAGACTATAAACTCTGAATTCAGACTTTAAACTCTGAATTCAGATTTTGAACTCTGAATGAAGACTTCAAACTCTGAATTCAGACTTTAAACTCTGAATTCAGACTATAAACTCTGAATTCAGACTTTAAACTCTGAATTCATATTTTGAACTCTGAATTAATACTTCAAACTCGGAGTTCAGACTTTAAATTCTGAATTCAGACTATAAACTCTGAATTCAGACTTTAAACTCTAAACTATCAACTGTTATGCCTGAACATACGACTGCAATTAAGTAACAGGGCAATTTGCCTTAAGAAAGTATCTATACAAAATATGGGCGCATATAACGAGGAATTAATCCGTAGACTCTCTAATGAAGACTCTGAACAAGTAACTCATATCGTTTACGAGTGTAGAGCGGTGTAGAATTTAGTGGAAAAACCACCTTTTGGGAGATGTAAATGTGTTCACTTAACATTTAGTTAGGTAATTTAAATGATTTGTTATTAAAATGTTAATTAATATACTGAATTTTGGCAGAATTATTCATTTGTTTTTCATGGCACTACTTTTATTATTAGTAGTATCATAAAGTTTTCCCCGCTTTATCTAAAATCCCGTATATACGAATTTTAGGTATAGAACATTCCACATAAACTAAAATTTGAGTTTTGGTGAGTTTTTCGATTTCGACTTTGACCTGAAAATTTGAAAACCCTGTATTATACTTTCAGGGCATTAATATAGTAGTTAATATTAATCTGAATTCAGAGTGTAAAGTCTGAATTCAGAGTTTAAAATATGAATTCAGAGTTTAAAGTCTAAACAGAGTTTAAAAAGCCTGAATCCAGAGTTTAAAGTCTGAATTTAGAATTTGAAGTCTGAACTTTAAGTTTAAAGTATGAATTCAGAGTTTAAAGTATGAATTCAGAGTATAAAGTCTGAATTCAGAGTTTAAAGCCTGAAATTTACTTTCTACGCCTTTGTAGTAACATGATAAAAGCCACTACGGCAACCTATCCATTTTTTAAGGGGTCCTTTGCACGCCCCTGTCGGCGAGGCGGTGAAAATATGAACTAAAAATATTCAGACTAAACTTAAACAACCGAAATGGGTGTCTTACAATTTAGATTTTTTTATAATTCATTCCATTTTAAACGGAGAGTTAATGATGATTCAGATTTCAATAATTTCACAAAAATGTTGTTGCAAACCGATGCCTTACCCCTGTTACGTACCCGAAATTGATAAAGAAAGAATAAGAACCCGAAAGGGTATTACAAAAAGTATTCCTGAATAAATAACGGTACGATCAGGCCCACAATATCGATGACTAACGCCGGACGTCAGAAACGTCACATTTAATCGATGTTCGATTCTACCGTGCAGTAAAGAATGGTGGTCATTAGTTTTAAATAGTTTCAACCGTTCAATTTAACGCTAGTTAACGTTTTGGCATTTTTTTTAGAGAAGGTAGCTGCCACACTGCGATATGTATGTGGGTAGGTTGTAGCCAAAGTTCAACGTATAACAACTTTGCCGTGGAGTCTTTCCAAGGGAGGTGATACAAGTGAACAAGATTTTTATATAAAAGATAATTCGAAATCTAACATCGACAGTTTAGTTTAAGGGGGGGAGGTGTTTTTACAATAACTGTATACTTATTTTTAAGGGGGGAGGTGTTTTTTTAGTACTTGTACACTTATTTTTAAGGGGCGAAGTGTTTTTCCAATAATTGTACACTTATTTTTAAGGGGGGGGAGGTGCTTTTATAACAATTCTAGATATTTCTTTTACAGAAATCATTTTTAACGGTAACGTTAAAAAATACGTGAAGAAACCCTTTTAGTAAGGTTTAGTTTAAGGGGCGGAGGTGTTTTTACAATAACTGTATATTTATTTATAAGGGGGGGGAGGTGTTTTCTCAATAGATATACAGTTATTTTTAAAGGGAGAGGTGTTTTGCAATAATTGTATAATTATTTTTAAGGGAGGGAGGTGTTTTACAATAACCCTATACTTATTTTTAAGGGGGGGGGGGGGTGTTTTCTCAATAATTGTAGTTATTTTTAAGGGGGGGAGGTGTTCTTTCAATAATTGTACACTTATTTTTAAGGGGGAGGTGTGTTTACAACAATTGTAGATATTTCTTTTACAGAAATCACTTTTAACAGTAACGTTAAAAAATATGTGAAGAAACCCTTTTAGTAAGGTTTAGTTTAAGGGAGGAGGTGTTTTTACAATAACTGTATATTTATTTATAAGGGGGGGGAGGTGTTTTCTCAATAGATATACAGTTATTTTTAAAGGGAGAGGTGTTTTGCAATAACTGTATACTTATATTTAAGGGGGGGGAGGTGTTTTCTCAATAAGTTTAGTTATTTTTAAGGGGGGAGGTATTTTCTCAATAATTGTACAGTTATTTTTAAGGGGGGAGGTGTTTTTTCAATAATTGTAAACTTATTTTTAAGGGAGAAGGTGTTTTTACAACAATTGTAGATATTTCTTTTACAGAAATCACTTTTAACGGTAACTTTAAAAAATACGTGAAGAAACCTTTTTAGTAAGGTTTAGTTTAAGGGAGGAGGTGTTTTTACAATAACTGTATATTTATTTATAAGGGAGGGGGAGGTGTTTTCTCAATAATTGTACAGTTATTTTTAAAGGGGGGAGGTGTTTTTTCAATAATTGTACACTTATTTTTAAGGGAGAAGGTGTTTTTACAACAATTGTAGATATTTATTTTACAGAAATCACTTTTAACGGTAACGTTAAAAAATACGTTAAGAAACCCTTTTAGTAAGGTTCAGTTGAAGGGGGGAGGTTTTCACAATAACTGTATACTTATTTTTAAGGGGGGAGGTGTTTTCTCAATAAGTTTACAGTTATTTTTAAGGGGGGAGGTGTTTTGCAATAATTGTACACTACTTTTTAAGGAGAGGGGGTGTTTGTAGAAATCACTTTCAACGGTAACGTTAAAAAATACGTTAAGAAACCCTTTTAGTAAGGTTGGACTTTGACGCTGTACAGGAACACCCTTTATAGAACATACCTTTCACAGCGTAAACCGCGCTTTTACCTGGTTTTGTTCAAACGGCATACTGAAAGTACTTTTTCAATTTATTTTTTTTAGGTATAATTTTCCTGCTCGTTTCCATTCACTTCACATAAAGAATTCATGGCGCTAATAACAAAATTTTCTCTTTTTTTACATGAAACGAGCGCATGAGTCCAGTGGAAAGGTTAATGGTGCTGCTAAATAATTTAAAAATTATATACTATTGCGTGACAACTACATATTATGTAAATAAAGTTTCGAGTAATCACTGAAAATGTAATTTAAAAATGCTAAATGGGACTGAATTGTTTAATTGCCAATATTAAGGTTCAAAATAAATGCCAAACCGTCAGTTGTCTGAGAAGAGTTGTCGATTTGTTTAATAAATGTGGCAAACACACAATCCTTGGTCTCTTATACATGACGTTCTAATATTCGAGGTCAGTCTCATAAGGATATAAACATAGAATCACGGCATTTGGGTCAAACATTCAAAACAGTTTTTGTCTACCTATCCACCCTTTTCAGGATACGCCTACGATCTCTCCAGTGACCCTTTATGTTCTAAAATAATACCTAAAGCTTCTAACATTTCCAGTAAGTTCTGATATCTGTACCGTGTTTAGCAGAAATATTTTAAAGTGTACTAAATTTAGAAATATTACATAATTCGTGAAGTGTCATTATGTGTTCTAACAGAAAAAAGCTGTTTGTCTTGTTCTACCACTGCCTTAACATATAAAACAGGTGAAAAGTACTTGAATAGCCAAAAATAAGGCAATTAGTAAAGCTCGGCCACAGAATATTAACATGCCATGCCTTCTCACACACAAGCCTGGTTTTAGGTTAATTGTTGGGTTAGAATAAGTGGTTCTGATTGTGCCCACCGTTTTCTTCAATACACATTTGCAATCTAAACTGCATGTTGTTGAAGGCAAGTTCTAACATTTCTGGTGTTATGGTCTGAAAAACATTAGTTGTGTTATGTTTTAGTTGTTTTATCTTTTGCACGACAGGACTGTAACAAGGATCTTTGACGTAACCCCACATGAAAAATTCAGGTACCATTAGTTCGGGAAAATGTGCAGGCCATTCTATTGCTCCGGCTCTATCTATCTATCCTTTGATGCATTCCGTTATTCTGTACTGACATGTAAAAAAATAAAATGCGATCTTCCAAAAAAATTATGGTCTATTGAAAAGGCCTGGTGTGTAAATTGAAATAACTCTTTTATTTTTTGGTATAACTCTATCAAACTATACATTTTTGAAAAGAGGAAAAGTGCCTCTATCGAATGGTAATATAATCTACAGGGTGTTTCATTTAAAAAATGACCACAATTATGAATTAAAAAGTGTCAATTTTTTCTCAAACACCTGTAGAAGTAAAACAAATTAGTACCAATGACAAAAGAAAACTTTTTGTAAAATTAAGAGCACCAGCGAAAAGCGCTCGTCGCTATATCATTTTGCCTTGAAGTTATAAGCCTTTTTTATAGACTTTGTGCGACAAGTGTGTAAGTACAAACGGTTGTATCAGTTGTTTATTTTAAATCAACACTGCTCTGAGTGTAACTAATACCTATTAAGTATTTAAACTGGTCAATTAGCAAGGTCTCAAATTAAATTCATCAGAAATTTATTTAGTCATTTTACATTTAAAATACTTCCCAGGTTCTCTGAAGAATTTCTCTCCGTCTGGGAAATAAAATTGTTTTAATCATACCCTACTCTATGGTCTGTTTTATCTAAGTCAGGTTACCTCAGGTATTTTTATTATTATTATAAATTTTTCTGTAAAACAAATTTCCTATATAAAAGCGAGTCCGCGCTAACAAGTTTAAAAATGCCATATTTTTTTGCCTTTCAGCGATACGCGGAATACTTTACAGACAGTGAAAATAGTTATTCTAAAAAAATACACGTGTTATACGTTAATAAAATGTTTGTCGACTAAAGTATAACGCCAAGTAATTAAAAATGACTATCAAAGAAAAGCAGTGTTATTATACAAAAGCGTAGAAGGGCCACATCCCACTTTTTCTTTACAAAATTTCACTAAAAATTTGTGAATTCACACGTTTCCTACGAAATTTCGTAACAAAAGTGTAAATATCAGCTTTTTCGTAAAAAAGTGTAAATTTACACTTCTTTCATGAAATTTACACTTTTTACGAAAAAGCTGATATTTACACTTTTGCTACGGAATTTCGTAAAAAGATTGTGAATTCACTTTTTTATGGAATTTCGTAAATAAAGTGTAACTTTTATCTTTTTCGCAAAAAGTGTGAATTTAAAAGTGAATTTCGTATAAAGTGTAATTTCGTAAAAATATTGGGAATTCACACTTTTTATGAAATTTCGTAAAAAAGTGTGAGTTTCGTAAAAAAATTGTGAATTCACACTTTTTATGAAATTTCGTAAAAAGTGCAATCTTTATATTTTCGTAAAAAAGTATGAATTTGTAGTCTCTTTTGGGATTACGCTACCTGCAAAATATCAAAAAACAGGAAACCAGAAACATACAGATTAAATATTCAAAGTGCGGTATCAAGACTAACTTCTAAAGTTTACCCCAAAAGAATTAGAACACCTTGTATTGTATCTCTAAAATTGAAAGAGGTCTGCAAATGTATTCCAGATATATATATATATATACAGGGTGTCCACCTAGTGCGCGTAAGTCCAATATCTGGGTTAATAAAAGAGATAACTTAATTTTTTTTTCTACAGGGTTGTCTAATATCCCGAGCTGCACAAAATGAAAATATATTTACATATTCAGGGTGTTCAGTTTTTCCTGGACAGGTACCAACTTAATTTTTTTAAATGGAAACCTATATTTTTTATGGCATTATTGAATTCTACGTAAAAAATTAGTGGGACTTTGTGCATAACACTGCTATTGAAATATTGATAGTTTTCGAGATATTTGACTTTTAATTTTTTTTTCTTATGTTTCGTCACTTCTAATAGTTGACATAATTATGGTTGTATGACAGCTAGAAATTATTTTTTTTCAGGAACTGTAGAGTGAAGATGGCTCTTTCGAAAAACGTATCAAAAGTTGACCTGCGATATACAGGGGGCAACAGAAATCGTGCCAAACCTGATGGTTTAAAATTTAAAAAATCTCGACTTTTTCAAATGGAACACCCTGTGTTTTATGATTTCATTAGATGCCTTTCTGTAGACTCTACAATTTTATAATAGCTTTCCCTATACCTAAGTTGCGTAGTTTTTGCAAAAAACCCACTTGTATGAAAAATACCCGATTTGCGCACTCCTTTGACGGAAAAAATATTGTAAGGCTATTTATTTTTATAAAATGTATTAGTTTACACTTCTTAAAATAAAAATAACTGAAAAATTTAGATAATTTCAGTTTAATAAACAAGTCTTTATGGAAAGTTACCATTTATTTGTAAATAAAAGTAAAAAATCATAAAAGCTCTACATGTAATTAAGAATTAGCAAAACTGGCGTATGCTTTAGAAGAAGTTCATGGGAATTATTTGCTAGCAGCACGTATTTATAGAGATTCCCACGTGCTGACTGTTTTGAAAATGTGAAAGAAAGATTTGAAAGAACAGCAAATGGGAATTATGAGAAAACTACCAGGAGACATGGGAGTTTCAACGATAATATTTAGTTTAATGTTGTGGTTTCTGCTGTTGAAAATCCAAAAATATTAGTATCAGAAAATCAGTAGAAATCTTGGAGTTTTCAAAAGCTCGACAAATAAGATATTGAAGAAGAAGTTTCATACGTATCATATTGAAAACCAAACGGTGTTACCGTAGTTAAGAAAAATTATTAGTGAAATGGATGAATATACATAGAGTATTGAAAAAAGAATACGCAATACTCATACAAGCAAGCTAACCTAAAGTAAATGCTCAAAATGTCCACCGTTGTTTTCAACACAAAGCATTAATCTACGACGAAAATGAATGTGAACATTTCTTAACATTTCGGGCGTTATGGTTAGAAACTCATTTTGGATCTTTTCTTTCAAGTCTTGCATATCCGTTGGTGGTACTTCGTATACTCGCTCCTTGATATAACCCCACAAGAAAACGTCCAGAATATTTAAATCAGGCGAACATGCAGGCCAAGGAACTGGACCACCACGACCTAACCACTTATTTGGATATACGTGGTTTAGGTGTTCTCTAATCTGAAATATGAATAGATAATAGGAAAAGTACTACAACAATAAAATAATCAGAGTACCGCCAAAGTGGAATGTGGTGGGGCACCATCATGCTGAAACCATTGTTGAACCAAATAATCAGCGGGCATATTCTGTAGCTGTAGAAGGGGAAGTTCGTTTTGCAAAAAATGCAAATACACATTGGCATTTAAATTGCCTTCAAAAAAGTACGGTCCAACAATATGTTCTCCACAAATTCCAGCCCACACGTTCACTTTGAAACGATGCTGATTATCTAGTACCCTCAATAATCTTGGATTATTGTCAGCGTAGTGATGAAAGTTGCGACGATTGGGTAAGCATGTGTTTGAAAATGTTGATTCGTCAGTAAACAAGACATTCATAAAAAAGTTTGGACTTTCCTGAATTTTATCCAATGCCCAGTGGCAAAATTGCAGGCGGTTTAGGTCATCTTGAGGTAACAGTGCTTGATGGTTTTTAATATGATACGGATGAAAATTATTCTTTTTCAGTATCTTGTTTGTCAAGCTTTTGGAAACTCCAAGATTATTACTGATTTTCCTGACACTAATATTTGGATTTTCAACAGCAGACGCCACAACATTAAACTGAATATCGTCATTGTTACCGTCATGTCTCCTGGTAGTTTTCTCATAATTCGCATTTGCTGTTCTTTCAAATCTTTCTTTCACATTTTCAAAACAGTCAGCACGTGGAAATCTCTGTAAATCTGGATTATTTGCTTTGTAAATACGTGCTGCTAGCAAACAATTTCCATGAGCTTCTCCTAAGGCATAAACCATTTTCACTAATTCTTCTTTTGAATAGTTCATTGTATGCACGCTTAGTACTTACTCTAAACTCGTACGTGAATATTCAGTAAAAGAAGAAATGACATGTAAACTGATTGTCACAAATTTTATTGCGTGACAGACGCTCACTGCGTTTTTCCCGAGAAAGGAACGTGCGCAAATCGGGTATTTTTCATAAAAGTGGGTTTTTTGCAAAAACTACGCAACTTAGGTATAGGGAAAGCTATTATAAAATTGTAGAGTCTACAGAAAGGCATCTAATGAAATCATAAAACACAGGGTGTTCCATTTGAAAAAGTCGAGATTTTTTAAATTTTAAACCATCAGGTTTGGCACGATTTCTGTTGCCCCCTGTATATCGCAGGTCAACTTTTGATACGTTTTTCGAAAGAGCCATCTTCGCTCTACAGTTTCTGAAAAAAAATAATTTCTAGCTGTCATACAACCATAATTATGTCAACTATTAGAAGTGACGAAACATAAGAAAAAAAAATTAAAAGTCAAATATCTCGAAAACTATCAATATTTCAATAGCAGTGTTATGCACAAAGTCCCACTAATTTTTTACGTAGAATTCGATAATGCCATAAAAAATATAGGTTTCCATTTAAAAAAATGAAGTTGGTACCTGTCCAGGAAAAACTGAACACCCTGAATATGTAAATATATTTTCATTTTGTGCAGCTCGGGATATTAGACAACCCTGTAGAAAAAAAAATTAAGTTATCTCTTTTATTAACCCAGATATTGGACTTACGCGCACTAGGTGGACACCCTGTATATATATATATATATATGTATATAATTTATATATTATTTTCTGAACAATTTCTGGAAAATATGAAAAGTTTTCAATATTGCCACGATATAGTAGTGCTACTTTACAGGGCTGAGAAAAAAAAAGTACGTTTTACATTGTCAGAGTTACATTTACACTAAAGAGTAAAAGTGTATTTTGCTTTGAAAAAAAAGTCCATTACTGTTATTTTTTCAGTCAAAAATGAGTTATTGGCAACGAAACCCTTGAACTCCTGTGGCGCAATAATTTTGCAAGTAGGCGTAGAAAATTTGTAACCGTTTGAAAGATAAGATACGACGTCCAATATGTCAGGCTCCGATCGAAGCGCATGAAAAGAACGAAAAAAAGGAGCCCCGTCCCCGGCCTGCTCGATCTACCTAGGCAATCCTCGCCCACGGGCGCGCGTCGGCGTCGCGACGGAACAATTTTTTCGGCGGTCGGCTTTAAAAAAACGACCCGGTGCCATTCCCTTTAAGGCGAGACGGGGTGAGACTCGTCTGGAATTAGTAGGCCTTGGAACGGTGCGTGCACCGGGCTCGCCGCCCCGCACCCCCAGCCCGAACCGTACTACACGCAAAGAAAGGAATTGTTGAATCGACGAAATATTTTTCGACATACAGACTTGGATTGATGGTGCTATGAAGGTACGCATCATAGTATGATTTCATCACCTGCGCTGTACTGATGAGGTCTGATAAGATCGAAACCAGACTGCGGTTAGAACCTAGCAGTTCCTCGTAAGTTTCTGTGAAATCTGATCCATGTATTTTGATGGCAACAAGCAGTGGCTTTACTTTTTACATTCATGGGTAAAAAAAAACATTTTCTAAATAAATTCGTTCATAGATCATATAAATTTTCTAAGAGTACTTCGACCTAATCGACAAGTAAACATATAAATCGGAATTACATAGAAAGTGCAAATATTTGCGAAACGTCAACAAAGAGATTAACTATGTATTTTTTCCTGGTTGCATTCAATGTCCAGTAGACATCCATGCAAGATTCACGTCATCCGGAGGCATCCAGTAAAGCCGTCAGGACATTCCACGGACATCCGGATTGATCGTAACTTTTAAGTAATACGAAAAAATGATATTATATTTAAACTTGTATATCTATAACATAATTATATATCCTTCAGATGTCTCTATATATATGTACATATAACATCGGTAGCATGTACATTCAGGAGATCCATGGGACTAACACCGTACAACTAGGATCGTTAAAGAGATTAGTCTGATTTTCAGAGTGCGAGAACTTTTACTTTTTAGTAGAGAAAACCAAGTTCAAAGGCCTTGTTCTAGAAGAGGCTTTTAGAAGTTTATTTTTTAAAATATTTTTTCCCTACTTTCTTCCGACAAAATTTTGTTTCCAACATTTTCGCCGACTCTGGAACTGAGCCTTCTTAAGGAAATCGGAGTCGCAGAAATTCATTTATGACATCCGTTTAAATGTGGAATTTGTCGTTTTCGAAATATGAGAACTTGAACCCAATGAAAAAAAATAATGCCTTGTTAACGCCACAAACAACTACATAGTCTGTCCATAAAGTAACCCCCCCCTGCTAACTTTTGAACGAATCGAGTTAGCGAGTTTTAACAAAATAAAGGGTGAATCACGTAAAATGAAGTTGATTCTGACGATAAATTAGATTCTTCAAATTCAAAGATGGCGCCACGGGCGCTGTCAACTCAATTTTTTTAAATGGCAAAGTGTGCTGTGTCGCACCTCATTTAAAAGATAATTTAATTCTCTACTATCTCATTTTTGAAAAATGACAATCGAGTTAGCCGTTCTCTAGTTATTAGCGTTTCTGTTTCTAATCTGATCCATGAATAAAATGTTAATTAATATTTTAATACAACAAATTTTGAACAAATATTTATTAAAACTAAAAGTAAAAGAATTAAAAAGTTGTTCAAAATGTTGTCCATTGACTTTTTGGCACATAAAAAGTCTACTTTGAAATTCTTGCCTGATATTTCCTAAAATCTATGCAGAGATATTTCTACACATTGTGTTAGACGTTGCTGTAGTTCATCGATATTTACTGGAGAAGTTCTGTAGACTTTTGACTTCAAATATCCCCATAAGAAAAAATCAGGAGGCATTCAAGTCCGGGGAACGAGCCGGCCATTCTATCGGACCCCTTCTGCTAATTCATCTGCCCGGGAAATGGTTATTTAAAAAATCGGTAACAGGTCCATAGAAATGAGGCGGTGCCCCATCTTGTTGAAATACAATACTTTGAATGTTATTGCCTGCTATTCTTTCTATCTTTGGAAAAATTTCCTCCCGCAGCATTCTTAAGTACCACTCTCCTCTTAAATTTTCTTTTAAATCTATCAAATCTATCAAATTGAATAACTTAAAAAATAAGAAAAAAATCTGTAGAAACTTTCAAACACTCTTAAATTAAACGCTAAACTACTTTCTCGAACATTATTGACGTTTCAGTGACAGTGGCAAGAAAAGGCAAGGAGACTTGATAAAAGCAAAATTTTTAAATATCGTCAATACAAACCCTTGTAACTAGAGAACGGATAACTCTATTGTAATTTTTCAAAAACGAGAATGTAGAGAATTGAATTACCTTTGAAATGAGGTGCAACACGCCATATTTTGTCATTTAAAAAAATTGAGTTAACAGCGCTCGTGGCGCCATCTTTGAATTTGAAGAATTGAATTTATCGTCAAAATCAACTTCATTTTACATGATTCACCCTGTATTTTGTTAAAACTCTCTAACTCGATTCATTCAAAAGTTAGCAGGGGGGGGGGGTTACTTTATGGACAGACTGTATAATATTAAGAAAGCAAAAAGATCAAACAAACAGGAAATTAATTAATTGCCTTTTAGACAGTGTTTTATTATTATTATCCTAGAATAACTTCGGATTGAAACGATCAAAGGTTGTGCAATTCAACGAATCACTTTTCTCCGCGTAGTCGTGGATATTCGGCGGCTCCCGGCGATTTTTCATGAATAATGGATTAATTATTATTCCGATTTTTGTGAATATATATGTGGGTCAAGGAAGGGGAAAGGTCGCGAGTATCGATTCTCGGTTTGGTTTGACAGGCCGAGGGAGGTTCCCATAGGGGAGGGTCGCGGAATGTGAGGCTCAGGTGGTGAGGTATTAGTTCCATTTCAGGTAAATGTACAAACTTGGGGCTTGGGATTTATTGATATTGGACGAAATGTTAAAAGGCGATCACTTCTTGGTTGGCAACCGACAGGAATATGCCCCAGGAATTAAAATTGTGTTGAAAATATTGTAAACCGGTGGTTTTTTAATATTTAATATATAAAAACTCCCTCGTTTTTTCCTCATTTATTTCGAATTACTTTCAAATTGTTGTTTCATCAAAACTATAGGATAATAATTAATGTTTGATTAAAAAAAATTACATCATTTGCCACGGCCGAGGGGTGAATCACTAGGGTATTTTCATGTACAAGCAGGTGGAATTTCGAGAAAAATTGAGGAATTTTGGGGAATTTGAAGGAATTCCGGGGAATTTCGGGGTATTTTGGGTAATTTCAGGGTATTTTATTATATATTTTATACCCGAGATCTGGCCTGAGGTTATACCTAATTCTCGACATTTTTTAGTAATATTTTGTTTTTTTGCTAGTATTTTTGCTAGATTTCATTATACTTCTTAAATTACGAAAACATTTTTCGTTGACAGGATTATAGGGTATGTCTTAAAAATGTTTTATGATGGGTTCTATATTCTATGTTATATTTTTGAGACAGTTTTTGTATGAATGAATATATTTTTACCTTAGTTTAGTTTTATTTTTTTTCCAAAGTGTTTTATGTTTTTTTGTTGGTATATACATAGTATAAATAAATATACTATAGTATATTGTGAGTTTTATTTGTTTATTTGTTTTAATTTGGCATATACAAATGTTACAAAAACTTAATTCAGCAGCACATAATAATGGGTACCTATTTTGTTGGGAATTTCAAATCGCTATGGGGAATGCGGGGTATTTTGGAGAATTTCGGGGAATTTCAAACGTTTGTGGGTATTTCAGGGAATTTTTGGGGAATTTCGGGGATTTTTCACTGCAGGGGGCATTTCAGTGTACAATTTTTTTTTAGTGAATTACCCCTCGGTCACGACCTACTGAGAACGGGTTGAAAAGCTGATCATTTCAAAAATCTTAGTGGGCTTGGTTTTCTTGAAAAATGTTATTAAGGAAAAATGTTTACAATTTAGCTTATATATACAAATTTTAAGAGAAAAATATTTATTTTTGTTGATTGCATATATAGTATATACACGGTGTCCCACCGGGAAGGACCGCGATGGATATATGGAAAAGTACGTACAGGGTGATTTTGAATTTGCTTACTTACAAAGGTCAGTGGGGCCTACCTTTTTAAAATATTTTCACGTTTCTGCACTTCCGGTGTAACCGGAAGTTGACACAAACTTGGTTATTTTAAATGGAACACCCTATATATTATAACATTTCTTGATTCTACGTGAAATTCTAAACACATTTCATGTAGGATGTCCTATACCGATCTTCAACTGTTTTTTAAATATTGACAGGTGAATATTGACATTTTTCAACTTTGACACCCTGTAAAATCTAAACGGTTTGAGATCAAGCAAAACGGTTTGCACATTTCTATCTTAACTTTTCATAAGCTATCGTTTGACACTAATTTCAGATTTAACCAAGAGATTAAATACATTTTTAATTTCTGGTTAAATCTGAAATTAGTCTCAAACGATAGCTTATGAAAAGTTAAGAATAGGAATACACATTGGGTTTGAAGGTACAGGGTGTTATTAAGTACGTGGCCAAACTTCAAATGGTAATTCTTTAGGTGATTCAAAGACGGAAAGTGTATGTATACATAAGTCCGGAAATGCTTCGTTTTCAAGATACAGGGTGTGAAACTTTTTTAAAAAATGGTTTTTTCGAAAAATCTTTATAATCCTTTAGCCGATTTTTTTGAAATTTGGCAGTCAGTATTATTTATGCTAGAAAGGGGCTAATTTTGCCCTAGAATAAGATTATTAAGTCCATTGCCGTCCCGGGGGCACCTTAACCAATATTTTTGATAAATAAAATGTGCGCCACTAACTTTGTTTTCGCATTCAGCAACTAAAAATGCAACTTTTCTGTCTCTTGAATTTTGTTCGTATCTTGCTTTGTCTTCGAGAAAAAAATAAAAACCACTTTATTGCATGTCCCTAGGACATCATATTAAACAATTAAAACTATCAAAAACGGGGATGTAGCTGTTATTTTTTTCATATGGAAAAACCTATTGATATGGAAAGAAACATAATGGGGTATTTTCCTTCAATCGAAATGAAAGTGGAAACCTGTATTTTTATAAAATATATATTTTTTATATTTATTAGGATAAAAATTACGGAGATTGAATCGGTAGAAAATGTTTAATTCAATTTTGAAATTTTATTCTATATTACGACAAACGACAGTTGACATTTCGACAATTGACATTTGAAATTTCCTGTTTGTATTTGGCTTGACAACTTGACGTGTATTGTTGTTTTCTTGTGAAGTAAACTTTTATTAAACATGGAGCAAGGTTTTGTAAAGGCGAAGTCCTACAATTTACCGATTATAGATCCTTTTATGATAAAGATCCTATAGATTCTTTCAGAAATAAAAGGGATGAAAAATGTAAGGTTAGTATTTAACTTAAGCAGTATTACTGCAAAATCTATTAAATATATTCAAAAATTACCTTTACAAATTACGATGTTTTTCTATTACTATCTAATAAATACACTTGTAATCAGTCACGGGCAGAGACAACAATTCACAGGTAAAAATATAAACTAAAAACAATGTCTCATGTTTACCATGTTTACCCTAACCAAACAAGTCAAACATAAACAAAAGTAAAGTTGTCACGCAGTAATACCAACCACACAAATGAAAATATCCTAGAAATCACTAAAAAATGGCGCAAATTTTGAATTTTCGCTTAGTGACGTCACATAGATATCGCGCACAATAAAAAAATAATTTATGGACTTAAATGAACCCAATATTAAAATTCCAGAAATACGTATCTCTTCTTTTTCCAACTACTTTCCATTGCCGATGTAAACAACTGATATTATTGTTTTATAATTTAATGTTCTTTGTTTTTATTATATTTATATACCGATTTTTTTAATTAAGGTTACTTGAATTTTATTCTGTTATAGTCTATATAATGTCAATTGAAACCGTAAAAAAAATTCCGACAAAAGAAACACCTGCACCTCGACGGCGGCCTCTTTGTTTACGCACGTGTGTCGTTTGTCGGAATTTTTATGCCGTTTCAAATTAGATTATAAAGACTATAACAATGTTTTAATGTGTTTTCTTTATTTTACGACTGCTTAGGTTTTAAGATTTGTGATTTTGTTTTTGTTGTTTGTTTTATAGTGTTACTTTTAAGATTACCTATTTTTTTTTGCTTTGTGACTCGTTCTACACTCTCTGAGTATTTTGTAATTTTTTTGTTACAAGGAACATAAAAAAGATATCTATCTATCTAAAAGGAAAACACCCCATTTGAACCGCCCTGTACACGTACCTGTTCCTCTAAAAACATTTGTAAGACATAATCTAATAGCCTGTGAACGGACGCGCATTTTTGGGAGGATTTTTGCAATTTTAATCCGCTGTTCGAGCAGCACCGCGACCGTAGAACCGCCCCAGAGGCTCGGAAACCGCCGTCCGTCGCAATTCATTAAGAAATATTTCAAGTAGGCGGCGCGAAACAAAAGATCACCAGCTGTCAAAACGAAAACAAAACGACGTCGCGGCCACATAATACCGAAAAACGAAACCGGCGGAAAAAACGGGCCTCTGCCTAGTCTGGGGGCCCTAAGTATTTCTAAAATTCGATCCCTAAATATAAACGACTGGATTATAAGAGCAGAAATATTTAAGCGTCCAAAAAGGCAAAAAAGCGGGCGCGGTCGGCCGCGGAACAAAGGAATTTTTGAAGAACTGGCGACGTTGACGGACTACTGTCAAACGTGGGTAAAAAGTGGCCGCGCGATTACATTTTTAAATTTCCGCCGATGAGATACGTCGCGTCCCGGTGTGCCGTGGTGCATCTTCGCCTCAGCGAGACAAAAGACGGTCGCAGGGCTTAATTGATTGTATAAGTAACCTATTAATTAATATAATTGTCGCATATATGTATTTCGCGTTGCCGTAATCTGGTTCTTCGCCGCATTTCGTTAATACTTATTAAATTTCCCGAGAATGCGACCGTTTTTGTTACGACAAAAACTCGTCCGGAGCCGGCCGAGAGTTTCGAACCTCGAAAAATCCAGTTGGCTGTGACAAGGGTAGCAGAAATGAATATAATATGGAAGAAAAAATATATTATGAAACTACAAGAATAAATAAATGAATAACGAGAAAGATATTTCGCAAGCGGCACCTTTGATGTGGTTACCAATGGATTCGTGGCCTCGGTTCTAAAAGGGAGACATTTTTCCCGGATATTTTATCGATTTTCCGTAGGCGTAATTAATTTATACAGTGAGGACATAAAGTCCCCCCCCACGCCCTTCTAATTTTTGAACCACTGGGTAGATTGTGATGAAATTTGGAACGATAATATACGACTATATTCTGCATTTTTTGACACATCAATTACAGTTCTGGATGTTAAAGTGACAGCTGGGCGCGCAAAAGGAATATTTTTTTAAATGGAAGCGGGGGTCGACTAATAACTCATTCTGAAGCTATTTTTATTCTCAAAACATCCCCCAATTTTGAAAACATTTGGTTCAGTAATTTCCAAATAAAAACTAGTAATATCGATTTCTGTTATTTAATTTTTTTGCATACATGTTACAAATTATTGTAAATTATTCAAAGGAAAACAAAAATTAAAAGTAAACAAATAACAATAAACCATCCCGAACCTAAAATAACCTAAATTAAAAAATTATGAAATAATTTAAATTAAACGTAGAGGCAGAAACAGATTTAGAAAACATGTGTTACTTCAAAAGATGTTCAAAATGACCACCATGAACCTCCTGACAAATAAACGTTCCATGGGTAAGTTCTATTATAAAGATTATGTGGTAGAAAGATTATGTTATAAACTGATATTACTGGTTTTCATTTGGAAATTACTAAACCAAATGTTCTCAAATTTGGGGGAAGTTTTGAGCATAAAAATACCTTCAAAATGAGTTATTACTCGACCCCCATTTCAATTTTAAAAAAATGTTCCTATTGCGCGCCCAGCTGTCACTTTGACATTCAGTGCTGTCATTGATGTGTCAAAAAATGCAGAATTTAGTCATATATTATCGTTCCAAATTTCATCACAATCTACCCAGTGGTTCAAAAGTTAGAGGGGGGAGCGGACTTTATGTCCTCACTGTATGTTTACGGTTTTTTTTTTTTTGAAAAAATATTTTAATATCACAATTTTTTAGATGAAATAAAACCAGTACTATATTTAAACAAAGAATAACATTTTTTGACTTTCAAAGTATTTTGTTTTTCAAAGTTTTAGCAATTTTAAAGTTTCTGTTAATACATTAAAGTGAATAATATAGTTTCACTCTACGTAATTCCCATCTGGATCCACAAGGCACGACTGTCCTTACGGACATGTCGACGAAACTGTGGGAAGTCTTAAGGCATTGGTCCCTAACAAATACATTGGCTGTACGTGACGGTCATACCTATGATAACGTACGGCTCCATAATTTGGTGGTGCAAAGGACTACAACAAAGAACCAAAATAAAACTTTCTGCTTTACAGAGACAAGCCTGCCTGGCCATAACTGGAGCAATTAGCTCTACACCGTCAGCAGCTCTGGAAATCCTACTGGATCTACTTCCTCTTCACATACATTTGGAGAGAGAGGCCAGATGGGCAACATCCAGACTAAAGCAGGCAGCTATTAACATGCTGCAGTCTGACATCATGGAGCACAATAGGCTGCTGGATGACATGGAAAGTCGCAGCGTCCTGGAGATGATTTCAGATGTCATGCCTGCAAAGACCAACCATGAACATTCTCTTCCCAGGAAGAGATGAATGGGATCGGAATAAAGCTGACCTATTCAGGGCAGATAGTTGTTGGTTTACAGATGGCTCCAAAACACCCATGGGTGCGTTGGAGCCGGAGTGTATAGTTGCAACCCAACGGTAAAAATATCCTCATCCCTTGGCAGTTATGGAACTATATTTCAGGCAGAGGTCTATGTCATCGAACTGTGTGTACAGAGACTGGAACAAACGCAACTTACATGCAAATCGATAAAAACCTTCTCAGACAGCCAAGCAGCTCTTACAGCTCTTGGTTCCTACCGTTGTAACTCAAAATCGCTCGCTCAATTGAGCAGAAAAAATAGAGTAACTCTATGGTCTGGGTCCCAGGCCATTCTGGACATGAAGGGAATGAGGCAGCCGACTCTCTAGCCAGGGAGGGTGCTGCTTCTGAATTTGTCGGACCAGAACCGGTGCTTGGCATACCCTCGAGTACTGCCAAAGCAACGCTCTTGACCTGGGTTGAGGAGCAAATCCTTCGGTACTGGCAGGAACTACCAAGATTAGTTCATTCCATGGCGTTCATAATAAACCCTTCAAAAACAAGAACTAAAAAGCTTTTAGAGTTAAGCCGGTTGCACCTACGAACTTTAACTGGCCTATATACTGGTCACTGCCGTTTAAAATATCATCTGTACAAATTTAGCCCAGCAGAAGATGCTGAGTGCCACTTGTGCTTAGAAGATGCTGAATTATTACCCTAAAATAATACTATTTGCTATGTTGAATGCTATGAGTTGATATCGCGTAATATGTAAATAACGGGTAGCGGGTAAATACCGGGTATTGAAAACGGGGACCCGGGTAATAAAATTAACGAGTATCGGTATCCCTAGTCTAGTAAGAAACAATTCGCTGCTAAAATTATCTGAACCTGAGTTTATCTGAATATTGTTAATCTGAACGCGTCTCAAATCGTTTACGAGACTCAAATTTTGCGTATGAATGAAATAAATGTTTCTTTGAACATTTACCAGTAACAAATTTGTTTAAATAACATACATCCCAATATCTAGGTAATACATCGTTTTATTTACGTTCTAATTTGCCCTCCTTACATTTTAAAAACGCCCTGTAATGGAGAACTTTACATTATCCAACCGCAAAAGCAAGCAAAGACCTTATGCGACCCAGTTCTAGATCTCGGCAGCTTTACCAAACATCTAACAAAAAAAAACTTCTCAATTTCACACAAAGAAAAAAGAATCAAACATCATCCTCGAACAGAACACAATCGATAAGGCAACACAAGCGGCGCCGCCTAACGTTGCACCCTCGAAACACACCCTAAAATCCGACAGGCGGCTACGAGTCACCCCGAAATCTATTCGGCTACGCCAGCGCTACCTAACGGAGGGTAGTCGCGTGAATTTGGGGTGCCGAATTCCACGCGAGGATTTTTAAGAGGGTGCATTAAAAGCGGTTTCGGCAACGGTTCAAATCTGGGCTAGAAGTCGGGGGTTGGAGCGGGGTAACGCGAGAGAGGGCTTCAGGGGTGAGCGGGGCAATTTTCCAGGGCGAGTGAATTAAAATTAAATACACACATTTCATTTGGGGGACATTTTACCCATAAGTGATTAATATAATAATAATATATACCCCTCATTCTAATCACAAGGATTAGCTCGGACGTGTAAGACTTGTGTGGGAGAGGGGGCGGTATATTATTATCCAGAAAATTGATTAGTTAAGGGGGCAGTTAACGGGATTCGAACCCACGACATTGATTTAGGCGATCAACACACTAAATTCTGAGCCACCGAGTCGATATCGAAATATCTTGGAAACTGATACATTTATGAGTATATTATGGAAGCCTTACGAAACTGTCATGCATTAAGTCAACGAGTAGAATAAAAAATGTAAAACACCCTGTATAAAATTGGCGTGTAAAAATATACCTACATGTTCAAATAATAACTACACAGGGTGTACCGCGTAAAGCTTCAATTTCGTCGTTTCTAGAATACTATATACGCTTACTGTAATTCTGGAATTTTTTATAAGGGGGTTTCTCGCAATTTTCTATCGATTAAAAATATTGGCATTGAAGTGCGACTTCCAGTTCCATCGTCAACTTGATGCCGACTCGCTTATTTCAAATAGAATTTGCTGGGTTTTTTAAAGGGAATTTTAAGGTAAGTTTCATGAGCATATCCTATCCTTATTCTTAATCGTTTTAGAAATATTTTGGTTTTTTAAAAAAATCTCAAAAAACATAGTTGCATTCATCCTGTTCTATCTCCTTCAGTTTGTAACCTAAACACCTAAAATTTTAACAGAGTAACACTGAAATGTATCGAAACATGTAGAAAATACGAAAGCTGAATACAAATACACCGGGTGTCAAAAATTGCCCGAGCAATTGTGACAAATACAAAACCCATTAATTCACTTATAGTAAATGGAACACCCTGTGTCTTATAATGCTAACCTATGTATATTTTAATTGTCTCTCGATTGGTATTAACATTCCCTATACCTAATTCCACCGATTTGAAGATATTTGGACATTATTGCAGCAACGAGAATAATCGGGTCAGTTAGCTGTCAGGTTGGGCATGAAACGAAACATTTAAACATTTAATTTGTATTTAAATGCTAAAACATTTATTTCATTTTCCTCGTTGCCCAATAATGGCTTACTTTTATCAATTTTCGGGCGAAACATTCCATCCTCAGAGCAATTGTTTAATAGCCTTCTGACCAAATCGTAAGTTGGTCTGTTTTTCCGGATGTCTCTCTGCCAAGCCACTACATGTTCTGTTCACAATTCGATTCAGTATTGCCAACCTTTGAAAGCAAATATTCCCAACTATAACTGGAAAAATACCCAAACTATATTATATATATTACACAACATACACAAATTACTGATTCAATGATTCTATACATAATAGACATACAACCATCGCCTGGCAAGTTACTCACTGAATATTATAAACGGGCACACACAAATATATCACTCTATACATTGTTTAGGATTTATTGTTCCTTGTTCCTTCTGTACCGAAAAAGACTCAATTTTAGAGGTATATTTCAAAACATTACCCAAATTCCCAAAGTTCAAATTTTAAGAAGAAAATACCCAAAAATTGGGGAATTACCCAGCGGTTGCAACCCTGATTCGATCACACTCCTCATAAATGACACGTGTATTGGCGATTCAAAAAATGAATGCGCCCTCTGCATGAAAATATTTGAACCTACTCAAAAGGTAATTTTTAGAGGCTTATTGGCTGATATAATGATAAATAACACGTATTTGGGTTTGTTTAACGTAATAATTTACTGGTGCTTGTGATTTTTTGGTATTACAAAGTTAAAAACGACGTGGTTAGTATTTGTACATCTTTATTTTTACATTTTAAAATGGCATTCAAAAGAAATCAGCACAACACAAACTGCCGTATTTATAGGTGTCATTCCACAAAATGTGTCAATAGAAGTGTTTAAGATTGAAGATAGGTAGAAATTTGGCGCTAGTATAAGAAACTGTTTCTCATTCATTTCTCCAAAAGGCATGTAAAAATTTAATAACAGGGAACACGTTTATTTACACAACATAACCACTTTGTTGCAGTTTGTCTATACTTTTCTATTATTAGTCTTATAAAAGCAGAATATATTTTAATTTAAATATTATTTAACAAAAAACTAGCACTAATATGGTCTCGCCATACAGTTTATCACACTTATTTTAGTCCAAAATGTAAGTAAACAAAAACTAGGACACCTGTTTCAACGCAAAAAATTCATATATCTAATTAGCAATGAAGCCCTTATGGGACGTTTGACTACTTTTACCACTCTTTTTATCCTTTATTTCACCCTAACTAGCACATGAAGTCACTATATTTATGGCAGATGAATACTAAATTGCTAGATGATGTGATATGAAATGCAAAATTTTTACTCGTCTTCCTCCATATTTGTTTACAATTTGCAGCGCCCTCATCGGTAATTTGAATCGCCAATAGCGACACCTGCCTTGCTGTAAATCTTAACTAATCTCAACATGGGGGTATTGAAATCATTATACAGCACCTTAGGGCACCTACAAGGTGTTACCACCATCTCGGAGAGTTTTAATATCATGCCTCCGTACCCATCAACAAATAAGACTTTAATTGTTTAATTAAAACTTTAATGGTTTAACAACTTTCTATTTTCTAGCTGGCTGGTGCATAAATTGTTATGGAAATTGAACCTTGTAACCTATGTGTCATCAACATTAATGCCTCCCGTATACAGGATGGTCATTTGCATAGGATGTCGGGTCACATTGTCCGTTATATTTTAACACCGTTTTTCAGATTTTTTTATTCGGCCAGGCAAACGCTGACGTGATTTATGGCTGATAATAAAAAGAGAAATAAATTCCTACACTAAAAGAACATATTACTCACGATATACACACAGAAGATAGGATGTTGCGCCGAAGTGGGCGGTCCTTAATATGACGCGTGACGTCACTCACAGAGTAATTTAGGTTGTTTACTGTGGTGTGTTTTGGGATTTACGATTTTAATTAGTTTTTTTGGCGATATATAATTAAAAATTTGCTAGAAAATGGTTGAAAATGCAGTGTGCCGTTGACAACCAAGCTAAAAGGAATTCCTGCCCAAACAAGTTTTTTCATTTTCCAAAAGGCTCCAATTAATCAAGAAATGGTTACATCTTATGAAGAGGAAAGACCAGCGTAATGTAAAAAACGCTGTTATTTGTTCCAAACATGTCTCAGAGTGATTATAAAGTTAATTTAAAACACAACTTATTGAATGACACTCTTAAAAACTACATAAAAAAATTGGGTAAGTCCTCATTTTGGCATATTTGATATATTTTATGGTCGTTACTTTCCAATCCTTTAAACGTAAGGTTTTGGTTAGATAAAGATACTTTTTACTTGAATATTGATTGATTTTATGCAAGCATTAGGTATTGATATATAAAAAGTAAATAAATTAAACTGGTTAAGAAAAAAAAAGAATAAAATTTTGTCTGTATTAATAAAACCGCACATTTTTAAACCTTGTGTTGTGTTTATCTTTGTGCATATAATACTCTCCCATAGTCTTTCTTGTAGTATATTTTGTGCCCTACAAAATAGTGTATGTGCAATTTTACTCTATCTTTTACCGTTCTCTCGAAATTCTGGCGAAAACCTTAGAGGCAACAAATTTCACAGTAAGAATAATGTTCGTTATAAAACGAACCGTAATAAACATCTTTTGTTAGATATTTTTTTGTAACTGTAAAAATAATTACGGTACACAAGAAAAACACACAAAATGCGCACCCCCGCAATGAAAATCACTCTGAGAGTGACGTCATGCGCGCAACAGACGAAAACTGAACGCCGGGAGCATCCGGCCCATATTACTGTATGGAACTGAAGCTTTTTGTCAAGATATTAATTTCTTTCAGTCTTTACACTTCTTCCACTTTATTAAATCATTTACTTGAATGAATTCAAGTCTGAATAGCGGCGCTTAGAAAATCAAACTGTATCTAGGCTGAACAAAAACTGTTGAATTCTCAATCAGGTGTCAAAATAACCAGTAGATGACAAATCCACAAGGAAAATACGTAAACAGAAGGTCATCTCGCAGACAGCAACTTTGGTGTAGTTACAGATGGTGTAGTTACAGACGAATTAAACCTATTATATATCATGTTTCCAAAACGGTTAAAAATAATTTAAATATTCGTACCCACTAATTTTAAAGACCATCAAAATAGACCTCGATAATTTAACGACATATAAAACGTTCACTACGTAATATAAAAATCATATCCAACAGTTATACCACCTGATTTTAGTTTACGAGACGAATTATGCAGATCGAAAGCCGGAAAAAAAAATTGTCAAACAATAAAATTTCACAAATCGCTATCTGGTAATCACAAAATATCAATACCCCACCCTTGCCACAAAATACAAAAATATAGCAACCTAAACTGATCGTAAAACCCCACAATTTCGTTTTGATCCGATCTTCATGTATATTCATCGACATCCATTTACTCCAAATTTGCATTTTAAATGAATTAGGAAAAAAATAGAAACTGCCACGCGGCGAAACGTAATGAAAGAAGACACCATCCTAATGATGCCAGGGTTCCCGATATCTATTAATTTATGCAAATTAGATGCCTTCGACGGCTAATGAATTGAACTAGCTGCGACAAATATGTATAATTAAATTGGTTGACACTGCGAGGGTCATAGGTGACATACGCTTAACAGCACGGATATCAACAATGATCGTATAATGACTTTGTATAATAACTAGTAATTCTATCGCTTGCATTATTACAGGAAACGCTGGTTGCAGTTTTCTGGTCGGGGGTGTACCACAAGGCTCACATTTGGGCCCTTCAATAACTTCAAATGAACCTTCTTGAAGAATATGTAACAGTAACGCATTTTTGTAGTGGTGAGAAATACACACTAGTGCCCTCTTTTGGTATTCGTCTGACAATTATTGTCTAATTGACAGACAGATAACCACCTGCATTTCCGGACCTCAATTGTCTTGCTAGGAAGACAATCCTACTTATTTATTTGAAAGAGATGCCGAAAACAACTGCTCCACCGACAATGTGCCCTTACTGTCATTCCATTACTTCGGCATATCCATGGTCGCCATATCCTTCATCGAGACCAACCACCAGACACTGACCGGTTTCGCACTTATTATGTGCTCATCAGAGTGCCATAGGTAGTGGACTCGATGAAAGAAGCTGCGATATGATTGCCTAAAGGACATCTGGAATGTTAGTAGTGGTAGGTTAGTCCTAACACAGTAGTATCCCCTTTTGGGCTTTGCTACTATCCGTCTAACAATTATTGAGAAATTGAAACCGGTCAATGTCTGGTGGTTGGTCTCGATCAAGGATATGGGACTACCATAGAGATACCATTTCGGAATATCCTTAAAATAAGTAAGGTAACACATGACATCTTAGAAACTGTCCCGATCTCCTAAAAACTGTTATTATACCATTTTTTAAGACAATAAATGAAAACAGTTTGTTTTACAGTAATAATTTTACAACTGTTGCAAAAATTATGAAGCAAATTTCTTATGGCGATCTAGTTTTACACTTTAAACGATATTTAATGTTTAAAAAAGCCCTAGAATGAGATGAGTAACAAATATTACTGTTCTTACTATTACCGATCGTCAATTACGAATAAATGTGTCATATTTCCTAGAAATACTCTAAAATTGTTTTGCTAAAACTATTACGATTTTCAGTATCTGTTCTCACGCAGCTGAACTACGTATGTTTTACATTAAAAACGTTATATGGAAATTAAAATCTAATTGCTTCATTACAAATAAACACTTTTCTCGAGCTACACTGATATTTAAAACATCATATTACCTCTTTCGGCAAGGCATGTAAGCAAGCAATATATACCTATACAAGAAATAAATTAATTTACGGTTTCTTTTTACGATTATTGGACAACGATTAAGTGTAAGACCAATAAAATTCGAAATATTATATATTATCACGTATACCGAGGCAAAAACAATACACTATTACGGCATAATTACCCATGGTTAGACACACCACATAGTTGTGCTATAAAATCGAGCTATCGTTGGATTTTACGACATGTAAAGGTGAAGCCTTCGATGGCATAGACGTTTTTCAGAGTCAAGCGACGATAACTGGTACGTTGGGGAAGATTAGGTTACGGAAATTATTCATACCCAAACGTGTTCCCAAATTTCATAAAAAATTTGTTATGAGTTGTATGTAAAATTGTGTATTTGTATGAAAAAATTAGTTTAGTATGCGAACGTGATTATTTTTCTATCTCTTTTATTATAAAATTAAGATGATCATGTCAAGCCCGTAATATATCACTGTCGACTATTTTTTACTTTGAATTTACTTGTAACAGTCGACATGTCTACATATTTTTAGCATTAAAAATCCTTATAGGATCGCGAAGGTTCGTATTTGCGGGTAGGTTTCGATGAAAAGTGTAACGCGATGAGCATGTCACAGCGACATGGTTAGGTAGTCTCACGTGACATGGCGAGTAGAGCGGGCGGCGTGGGCTCATATTTTGGCATTCCTATAGTCGTATATTGCAAATTGCAAGTGTGAGAATCTGAGCTCTCATGTGAATGTGATATACAAGGTGGCAAAGTCTGTAAGTCGCAAATGGTAAGTTCTTAAATTAAAGGTAACTTTTGCAAGCTTTCTATAGTTCCAAATTTCCTTAATTCATTTTCAATGCACTCTGATGGTTGCAAGAATTGCGAAATCTGTGATTTTTTTAATAACAATTGTATCAGGTTAACCGGTTTGAATTCATTTATCATAACCTGTGGAGATTTCAAAAAAGGAAACGAAACACTTCTGATATTTCGTAAAATTATAAAACCAATAAAACCATGTTGATAAAATTCTTCTGACACCACTTTAAGGGTTAGGTATGGTAGTAATAAAAAAAAAACTAATCAAATTCAATAGTAAATTCTTATTATGTTCAAATTAGCAATTAAAAATAAGTGTGTATTAACATAATAACACTAATATAATCATTATTAATCAGTAAAATATTGTAAAAAATCTTGTACCTAATTGGAAAAAACATAATTTGCTTATTATTTTTAATTAATTTACGCGTTAGAATACCAAACATTTGACATTTTCAACTCTTCAAGTAGGTATGCGATAATTATATACGTAGTGTTGCAGAAACATTACCTGATTTGACCTACGAGCCATGGAGATGAAAAAACAAAGAAAAATGTCGTTTACCTTTATATATAACGTGTTATTATCTTGTGACAATAGCCTCTTTCTAGCCAAAGACAGTGGCGCAACCCAATGTTTGAAAACAGAGGCGAAACTGATAACTAATATGCCGATGTAGCATACGCGATAATTTTAAAATAATTTTTACAAACGGGGCTTTAGTTGGGGTTTACAAATGGGCATTTAGTAGCAATATTCACATTATTCTATTATTGTTTAATAGAGACAAAATTTCTCTTTTATAATCGTCATACACTAAGAAAAATATTTGTTCAAACAAGAAATTTGTAGACTCTCTTATGCTGTTTATATTTATCCCCAGAAAATCATTTCTTTTCCAGCGTACTTACCTATCTCTTCTTCGAAATGGCAAGTAGGTAATGGTAGGTAGTGATGGAAAATGCTCGAGCATTTATTTTTGGAGAACGCAAATTGAGCACAAACCAAAATAAACGAGAAAATACGAGCATAAACGAGCATAAACTAGAAATTCCCGAGAATTTATTATCAGCATATCCGAATTAGGCTATTTAACGGTTTTTGTCAATGTTTCTAATTTTTCCCTTTTATTCTCAATATTCTCGTAAATATTCTGATTTTTCTCAATAATTTCAAGAATATTCCCAATCTTAATGTTCTCGAGAATATTACCAGTTTTCTCAATATTTTCACCTTTATTAAAAAAACCTATTTTATGTTAAATGGTTATAAAAAAGAGTAAATACAAATAAAGCTCGATACAAGAGGAAAAGTTTGTAATCGCGGTAGAAACAAAGTATATGTTACCTTCACGGTAACATATCGGCAATCGTCATCTTTGTTTACTCTACATTTCAGATTATTACGACAAAAAGAGGTAAATTCTATGGTGCCGTCGCCCGGAGGCCACCTGTGATTCTCGGGAAACAGGTCGCAAGTCGCAATTTTGCTACTTTTACCTCTTAGCGGCAATTTGAACAATGTGTCTTGATTGTGCTTGGAGAACATTCGCGAAGTATCAAATAAATTTGCGCGCACTTTCCCGGCCGAGCATTTTGGAGCACATATTTGAGCATTTTGGAGCACAAATTGAGCATTTTAGAGCACATATTGAGCATTTTGCCGAGAATTTTCGAGCATATTCAAGGGAAAGTTCCCAATATGTGCTCCAAAATGCTCGGTCGGGAAAGTGCGCGCAAATTCATTTGAAGTTTCGCGAATGTTCTCCAAGCACAATCGAGAACGTTCCCTCATATACAACACTAATGGTAGGTGTTCTTAACCACCTGAATTATTTTTTAATAAGTCAGTGTACCGACTATAATCGTGTTAGGTATACAAACAATAATTGACCAACGATATTGATTGTTCCAAGGCCTTAGACCACTCATTGTGATTTACCAGCTACACCTTTCATTTGAAACGTGCCTTTCTCTGAGTGTACACTCCGCTACGGCAAGTGTGTCATTTCCTAGTCATTATTAATGTTTCTTTAGCCTCGTTCAATGATGTTATTAAATATTCACCCATCATTACCGTGTGACATCTAAACTTAGCCATAATAACGTCGTTTGCGGGACATTATTTAGAAATTAGTACCTACGTACGTATGTACGTACGAGTTTTAGCGGATAATCAATCCATCAGTTGCGATACCTAGGGGGTTTATTACCATTAAAAAATGAAAATCGAACTGCTTTTTACGGTGGAAACGTTGCCACGCGGAAATGATTGCAACCGTGTCGAAGCCTTATAAATTTATCAGGGAAATGTCACTTGCAGCCCACGGCCATAGGCGCAGGCAAAAGGTGGTAAAAGGGGGTATTTTTATGGGGACAAAGCGGTATGTTTACCGTGCCATTTCTCAAAGAAAAAGCCACATAAAGTGGCTTGAATTCTGTGATACAGGGCATTAAAGTTTAAATTGTTTTTTATTTATTTGTTTTTGGAAAATTTCTGGTTTAACGGTAAAATTTTCCGTCTTTTTATTACGTCATTTACGCATTTTGGTAGAAGGCTATTTTCATTTTTCTTCTTGACCAGCAGGAGCGTGCGTACGAGTAGTCACGATTAATATTCCTACGTCACTGCTCCCCTGGATTTTTATATTATATGAAATCGCTTGAGTAAGCGTCTCCTTCAGTTTTTCAGGTGATTTGTTTTGTGCAGTAATTATCTATATTATCTATTATAGTTGTAGGTAGGTATACCTATTAGTATCAGACAGTGGTATACCTATATAAAGCACTTATAAACAAAAGTGTATGTCCTACTTTACCCCTATGTCCCGACTCTGGCAACCGTTTCCACCTTATTAGGCCTCCTTAGTATCGGAGTACCAAAGTCTGCCAGAGTTTACTTAATTCCGAAACACATACGGTACTGAAGAGATCTATTCCCGTCGAAACAGTTGTCTGATTGCATTTGAGATGTTCTGATGCTTATAAGGAGAAATTGAGACATTCTATATCTACATACAGTAGGTACCTATACTATTATGTAAACGGATGTCCTGAAGAGCTTCTATCTGGGAGTTTCAACAACTGTATAACAAACAAAATCTGGTGATCACATGGTTTAAAATAATGTGACTTACTTTTGGAAACGTAGATTTGATTCTGGAGAATCTTATATACCTACACCCTGGTAATATGAAAACATAGTACCTATATATTAAATATGTATAAAAGCTTCAAAGTAATTTTCCAGCGGCTTATCTACTCTGAATTAGAAAGCGCTTTAGACAGCAAAGCAGCAGCAGCGTCCAGTGTGCCGTGTGTCACCCTAGGCCACCGCGATCCTCGACTCGATTCGCGAGTTAATACCGGCGAACCGATGCGGTAACCCCGTCCGGGTCAACACAGGTACAGTGCACCTGCGGTGACGTCACCGATAGGCGGAGCGAAGGATGTGGGCGTGCCGCCCACCTCCGCTCATTGGCTGCGTGGGTGGGATATCTCTCCCGAGCACTCCCATTTTTTACACACCCACAATTCATAACTCCAAGCTATTTACTATTTTATTCAAATCATTGGTATCGATTTGGCAATTGTGGGAGTGGGAGGACGGATTGCAATCTGCTGGAAATTGGATAGGTCCAAGAATAGGTGTTCTGGTCAATCAAATCGGACTTAGGCGAGGTCCTGGTATTTTGGGAGTATTACTTTCGCTAGGTTCTCTTTGAAAGTCGCCGCCGCGATTTGCTTTCTAGGTATTTCCTTAAAAATTTAAATTACCGGTTACCACAAAAAATTGATTGGACTTGTTTGCACCGATGCTTGGCGCATTGCAAACTTTATCTAAATGAACCGCTAGTAGGTATTTAGATTATCAAACCGCATGCATTTTCTTATCCTTTAATTCTTGTTTTTTTTTCTACTTATTTATATCTTGGCCTATGAATACGGAAAATATCTATGGCATGTCTATAATAGATAGTATCTAGGGTAACATCAGGGGCACTTCTGAAACGGGTTGATACTTACCTATAGTTCCGTCTTAAATGTAAACTTTGATCCGTCGAGTTTCAATTTAGGTATCAGTATCGCTAATAAATGTTGTGTAAAATTTGGAAGAAATTATGCCTTATATGATGGTTCTTGATAAATTATACCTTGTTGGTAAAGAAGTACAGTACCTTTAGAGAAATTACCTTTAAGGGCGTGAAATAGTACCTACCCATGTTAAAATAACTACGGACCATGCAGTTCAAAAGGTAAATGATGCAATGCCGAGTGCAACAATCATATGAGTGCAAAATTTATCATTTTAGTGTTGGTAGCACCGATTCTACATTTTAGTACCTACTATTTTTGGGAAAATATAAGTAATATGCGTAAGTAGGTACCTAGGTATTTACAGGGCAAATTCATGGTTTATGCCAAGCAAATACAATAAGGCACAATTTCCTGAAGCTCTTGTATATTCTTCGTGCCATTTTAAGAACTAACGACGTTTCCCTTGTGCCCTATACTAATCGATAATCGATACGTCCGTTTTCTTTCCTCTTATATCGTTTTCGAAGTTGTTCCATGAAGGAGGATGCCCATAGTACAAGGCCGTCATCGAATTCTTGGATAGAGCCGGATAGTTAACACCTACACTGATAAAAAAATTACAATAGAATCACGGATTTATAAATTTCTACAATTTTCTATCAGAATGCGATCACAGCAGAGTATTTTGGTCTCTGGAAGTGCTTTCTTTAGAAGATTTTGGTGACGATGGAGCATTTTAGCATAAAAGATAAGGCGATTTTCTAAAATGGCTTATTGTTATTTAGCGGTGTCCCATATAAGTTTGCGCGACACCTACCTACCTAATTTAATTGAAAATATACTAACTACTTGTTCCTTGTTCGTATATCTACGTGAAAGTTCCATTCATTTAACCAAAATTAGCATACGAAATGTATACCATTAATTAGTTAATTAAAAGTTAATGAATATGATAGTGATACCATAAAAACCGCAAATTTTTTACTTCTAAACTGACATCCGTTGAAAAAATTATACCTATGGAGCACCCTGACAGAAGGCATATTTGTTTAAGTAATTACCAATTGCTAGAATTATGTCCTGTTGGTTTGAAAATCGAAATTGGACAAATACTCAACGTTTATTGATTCATCAGATTCGAATTAAATTAAATTAAGGGTGCGTTTGCACCCCCTTGTCGATGAAGGGATCAAAAGATGAATTAAACGTATTCGGTGTGAACTGATGGTGCGCTAAAGACTGCCGAGGTCCTACAACCAAGTACGTGGTGAAACAAAGTTTAGAAGAGGAAGCTTCGAAATATGGGTTACAGATAATGACTTTTGCAGATATAAAAACATGTGATAACTACAAGGACTTCAGCTGTCTTGGAGTGTTCTCTAGAATGTTCATTGGAGACCAGTTGATCAAAGCTGTACCAAGAACATTAGCAGTACAACTAAGAGAAGAAAAGTTGTAGGTATATTGACAAAAGAAATACCGATTCTTCTAAAAAGTTATACCTACTGTTTAATGAATTATAGCCAAAACCTTTTCAGTTTGAGTCATGAACTAATCATACATGAGTCACACGCGCAAACAATGAAGTTTGACTCTGGAAATATGGTAATCACACCATTGCTTTCACTAGTGAAACGAAAGACACTTTTTCTCGGTGTAGCCGCCCCCCAACTCCACTTTCTCCGGCCCATTTAGGAGATGCGTCTCCCGGCCGTCGTCCTGCCGTCCTAATGACCGCCGCTGATGACTGTTCCGCCGCCGCCGGTGGAACGACGACTCCCATCGTCGCGGGCGCCCCCCGGCCTAACGATAATGGCGCGGGAACCACCCCCACGTCATTTGTCCACGTCCGGGACATCCAGATCGGATAAATGCATTAGGAGATCCGGAGGAGACCGGGCAGATGGGGATTAATCAGAAGAGGGATATTTCGCCGTGGACGTCTTGCGGTATGTACAGTGTGGACCAAATTCGGGTGTTTTTAGATAACTATTAGAGGCAGAAGGAAATCAATGAACGGGTTATTGCACCTAGAACGCGTATTATTTAGGTAATTCAATTGAAATTTGTATGCGTTTCAGAAGATTTTCTATAAAGAAATAAAACAGGTAATTTCTTTAAAACAAATAATTTTGGTAATAAAACTGGCAAAAACTGAAGGAATTCTGAGAATCTTGAATGGAATTTGGAGGAAACTAAAAGAATTTCAGGAAAAAATATGAATAGACGTTCAAAATTTCAGCGTATTTAGAAAATACGAATGTATATATGTACATTAGTAATTAGAAAACATTATAATTATTATAAAACAGATATAATAGATTAAAACCAACTTCTAGCGCGTCTTCGGCCGACATTAGGCCAAATCAATTAATAATCTCCCGAAATGCGGGGGCGCCATCCCTCGTACACCACGGCAGTTCGATTTCCATATAAATCGCAGGAGGCCGACCCGAAACGGATGGAAAACAAATGCCTCACACACACACGCATTAGCCGGGCGGCCGGGCGGGTATCTAGATCTGTCACAGATATAGTCGGGGAGACGCTGCGCTGCACCGGAAGTGACAGCGCTGATGTCGTGACAAATGAACCGGCGCCACAGTCTTCTTTTGTCCCCGCCAGATAGCTTTTTTCCACCGCCGTCTTGGGTCGTTTATTTTTAAAGTGTCTCCCCGACCGCCCCTTGGCTGTAAGTAGAGATTGCGGATCGAAAGCGGCGTTAAGCGATATTAACTGCTACAGAAATTTGAAAAAATTACCGCATATAGAAAGCTATACTTCAATATTAAGCGTATTATCGACACAAAAAAACATCACAAGTTCTTCACACTGATTGAAAATACGCATTAGAATGTGCACAACTGGAAGTTATCTATAAAGCCGAAGTTACACGCTACGACATAATCGCCGCGATTAGATTGTAGGGACATTGTATGACGCCCGTGCGATTTTAATATCTACCACCCAGAAGCATCCTTGGTAAATTAATCAAGCTATTGTGATTTCAATTAAAGTTTATATGATCTGCAAGGAGTAATGTGAAACATATAATAATAAAATAATCATAATAAAAATCAAGTCAATACAGATTTAATAGGAACAGTCAACATCTTACAAATCAAGTATAAGCTGTGAAATATTAATCAGTTTAATATTAAAAATATTTGTTTTACTTTGCCTAATTTTGGTCGAACGGGACTGGGCTGCGACAAACCAGACTCTGAATTGAAGGGCCTTGGTCCAACGCAACTCGATCAATACTTGCGCTAAGTCGTAACAGCATAAAAATTTCACAGGACTGCTGACAGGTCGCGGATATCTCAACAAGCACCTTAACACTATCGGCCTTAGTGACACTAGAAGGTGCAGGTTTTGTGGACAAGATGACGAGGACTCCATTCACATCCTCTGTCGCTGTGCCTGCCTCATGGTCAAGAGACACAAATAGCTGGGTGCAGCATTTATCCTGCCCCAGGACATTAGAGAGTTTCCCCTAGAACGGGTGTTGGCCTATGTGCATAGCACGAGCCTCTTCTAATAGCTCTCAATTCACAATGGGTCGGAAGACCTGAGTGCTACGGGTAACCGCCTCGCCTTCCAACAACAACAACACAACAATTGAGGAACAATCACTAAGGAATACTTATCGCCAGCGTAAAATCAACTGCATCAAACAAAATACCCAGATCAATGATATACACCGGAAAAAAACAGGGCCCACAACTGAACCTTACGGAACTCCTATATTGATACTAGATAAAATATGGTTATGACACATAGATAACAACTACTGCTGCGGGTTGCCATGAAGATCTGATATTCAATTTAGTTGAAATAAAGGAGGAAGTGAAGGAAATAAAAAATAAAACGATTCAAATCTCCTATAACCGCCAATACAAAGTCATACGGTTTTCCACCTCGTATATTTCGTTTTCCTCCTGCGTTTGCAAAGAGTTTATTAAATTAACTCCGTAATTAATATCATTATCGGAATATAAAAACGAACCTTTGTTAATTGAGCGTGTTCGCGTTTTTTTTCCGCAGAATGCGTCTCGTGTTCATTATGAATTTATTATAAAATGTATTATTGATAGCGGCAATTTATGGCGTGGCACGTCAGAAACGCACAGCACGGTCTTACCGCATTAACATGTAATTAGCATGTTGATGGATCAGGAATAAAAACAAAGGGAAATAAATAAGACGTCAACATACTTCGGAGGTGTTGAAAACCTTCGTTAGCGATGGGTCTTACGGCAATTCTTATACTAACACAAACTGTAAAGATGTTTTCTTTCTACAAATCGGCTAGAAACCGATAGGTATTCTTGTACACCTGTTTTCATAAAACATGCTCAATTGGCGATTCAGATTACCGATGAGGGTGCTGCAAATTATAAACAAATACGGAGGAAGACAATTTAGCATTCAACTGACATAAATATAGTGACTTCATGTGCTACTTAGAGTGAAATAAAGGATAAAAAGAGTGGTAAAAGCAGTCAAACGTTTCATAAGTGCTTCATTGCTAATTATATGAATTTTTTGGGTTGAAACAGGTATACCCTAGTTTTTGTTTACTTACATTTTGGACTAAAATAAGCGTGATAAACTGTATGGTGATACCATATTAGTACTTGTTTCTTGTTAAATAATGTTTAAATTAAAATATATTCTGCTCTTATAAGACTAATAATAGAAAAGTATAGACAAACTGCAACAAAGTGGTTATGTTGTGTAAATGAACGTGTTCTCTGTTATTAAATTGTTACATGCCTTTTGGAGAAATGAATGAGAAACAGTTTCTTATACTAGGGCCAAACTTCTACCTATCTTCAATCTTAAACACACTTCTATTGACACATTTTGTGGAATGACACCCATAAAGACGGCAGTTTGTGATGTGCTGATTTCTTTTGAATGCCATTTTAAAATGTAAAAATAAAGATGTACAAATACTAACCACGTCGTTTTTAACTTTGTAATACCAAAAAATCACAAGCACCATGCACTAAATCCATATATATTAAAACGCGTCGATTCTGTCTCGCTCTAAATTCCGTCCCCAAATCCGCAAAGTTTCAAAGCTATCTCCTCCGTGGGGCGATCTCGGAACGATCTCCGCGGACCACCGGAGGTCGCCCCCGGCCTTTCTCCAATGCGTAGGGGTATTTTCGTCCAGTTTCCTACGCGTTTTCCCAATTTAAACGCCTTTTCAAAAAACCTCTGCAAAACTTTCGTCGATCGCCGTTCGGCGAGAGAGATGCGCGTTTGTCCTCGCGCCTAATGGTCCCGTCACGCCCGCCGAAATACCGACTTTTCGCGGGACTCCCTCGCCCCTCTTCTAATTTTTACGGCTTCGAGAAGGGCTTCACGCGAAAGTTCAGTCCTTTCTCTAATCCTTTGAGATTTTTTTTCGAGACCGTACGTCGACTCCTTCTACATGTATTTCGTCTTCGAAAATTTCGAGTCGCATCCGTCTCAACTTCTTTCTCATTTTATATGCCGATCTGAGATTACACTAACGAGACAAGCACCTCCCACGAAAACTGTCAAATTAATTAAACTTCAGATAGGTTATTTTCCTACGAGAAATATTGCTAACGGAATTAATAGTACTGACTACGAAACACTTCTGATTACCAAAATATTGAAGCGAAATGCTTTTCCAATTACAAAATCGGTAAAAATAGTTTTTTCAGGTTGACACGTACAGTTTACATACTTAAATGTCTCAAGGTAAACATTTGACAGCAGGCTTGGTAGCGCAACGGAAAAGTCGTATACGATTCAAAACTTGATAATGCTGATTTCGTGAGTTCGAGTCACGGTCGAGGCAAACTTTTTTTTTTACTTTTTAATTCCAATTATTTATTAGTATTAGTATTTACTTATTCTGTTTCATTATCCGTAGCTTTTATTCTTTCTGCACGTAAAGTTTGGAATTAATTCGTTCATTAAGGCAGTCTGTTAAATTCATCATTTTAGCTTACAAAAGTAAATATCTACAATATTTTTGGTCCCATTGGTAAAATTGATAATAATGTTTACTTAAAAATAAATTCTACTTTCAGTATTTAAAAAATTATGATGTTTCACCATCAACAATAGAATTTTCATTAAAATAATATTATTCCAGATGCTTTTGTCACCCGAAGGGTGACCCCAGGCCGCAGGCCTGGACCCCCGGTAGGGCTAGAAATAGGAACGAAAATCGCGACAGCGATTTTCTCCCATTTCTAGTTATTATGTTAAACAAACCGAAATACATGTTATTTATCATTATATCAGCAATAAGCCTACAAAAATTACCTTTTAAGTAGGTTTAAATATTTTCATGCAGAGGAGGCATTCATTTTTGGAATCGCCAATTTCAACTAAGTATACCTATACCTATATCTTTTTTTAGGAATTAAGCCAAAAAGATAATTAAGAGATAAATTATTAATGAAATTATGAAGTAATAATAATATATCTACCCCTCATTCTAATCACAAGGATTAGCCCGAAAGTCTGAGACTTGTGTGGGAGAGGGGGCAGCATATTATTATTTCGCGGCCTCCATTTGCGCCTCAGGAACGACTTACGCTGGTAGGCCCTCACCACCATTCAGTGCTGGAATGAGGGAAACCTGGAAAACCTCATTAGTTAGGTGTTTATTATGAGGAAATATTATGATTTAATAAAGTTTTTCATTTTCCTCATTATCTATTACCTAGGCTCATACGCATAGGAATAACCTTATTATTTTTAAGATTTTATGTCGAAAACAACTACTTTGCGTACAATATTCACCGCCCAACATTGAATTACAACGGCATATCTTCATATAACCTCGATTTATTGTCTTTAATACATTTTTCTTTTTAATAGTGTTATTTAACTTTTTGGCTTAATTCCTATATAAAGAAAGATATAAACATATAAACAGTTAAATAAGACAATAAATAATGTTAAAAATACACTATTCAACTAAGTAGGTACCTGTCACTTCGGTTACGTCGAAGAAAGGATTTTCAATAATGTTTTCAAGCCCTCCTAGAAGGAAAGTTGTTATCAATGAGCACACCTAACTTCATTAATGTTTGTTAATAAATTTCATGGAGGAAAGAAATATATTTTTTTTAATTTATAGTTACAAAATAGCTTATATCTGACCTTTGAATGCTATATCTTGAACTTTGTGCTTAATAGTTTCCGCCGAGATCCCCAATAGAAACTGCAATACACATTTTTTTTTTTTGTTAAAGTATAACCAATGTATTTTTTTATTTTTTTATTTATTGCATTTTTAGTATTTCTTTAAAAATATGAACGTGGCAAAAATGAATACATTAATCTTTTATATTTTAATAAAAATGTTTTCATTTATTTTAAAATGATTTTTAATAAATATTTTTATAGCATTCAACAGCGTTTTTCAATCATTTCACTGCTCAATTAAATGGTTTCATTCATGAGAAATATAGGCGTTACAATGTACAAAAACTGACATCTGAAAACATTATAAATAATGATTTAAATCTGTGTATTAAGCTGGTTATAAATTTTGTTAACTTATTCAAGACTATTCACATTCTAATCTGCTAGATAACAGTAACTTTCTAAGATGTGGATAAACATAAGCAAGACCTATTAATTTGATATATTTAAAACTAATTATCTATAAATTATTTAAAAAAAAATCTGCGTCGAGGGGAAAACCGCGTTCCATTTTGTCACTTATAATTATTAGTCTCGGCGTTCTTAATAAAATACATAAGGTACCTGAATATGCCGATAATTTTTCTTAGTTGAAAGTTGTGCAAATAATATTTTACAAAAATGAGGTGCTACAACCAGTACATCCAACGCGCTCCACATTTTACACAATTTTACGAAATTCAATGAAAATTTACATAAGAACGTCCTCTCAGAAAAAAATGTTTAAATTACATAAACGAAGATAGAAAAATTGTGTCTAATGTGAATTTTTCCTAAACAATGCGAAAAAATCAACTAACAACAAAGGAGATTTCTTGTTTTGGACGTAATTGCGTAATAGTTTCAGTCAGTTACTATCAAAAAGTGACTAAATTATTTAGGGATATTTTGTGTTTAGTGCTTTGCTGTAGAGGACCAGGTTTAACTATTTTAAAGACACACCGAAAAAAATAATTTGCTGCAGAAACAAAAAAATAGTTACTACAGCAAATATTCTTTGTTGCTATAGACAGTAATATTTGTAGTGGTTGTAACTAAATAATTTAGTTCGAATAAATTAGCTGTAAGTACTAAGAATTCAGCAACCCTAACAACATTTAATTTCCCGTCATTACCACGCGTCTTAGTAGAGCAGACAGAACTAGAAATATCAGCAAGTATGTTTGGTACTGCCAGCAAATAAGTTTGGTACTGCCAGCAACTAGGTTTGGTATTAGCAGCCAGTAGGTTTAGTATAGGCAACAAGTAGCTTTGATATTGGCAGCAAATAGATGTGGTCTGTTGGTAGCATGTAGCATGTAGGCAATTATTGTTCTTTATTTTATAACTAGGTCCTATTGGGATTATTATAGTCATTTTTAACAAAACATACCACTACACGGTTGATCCAATTCCCCCAAACCCCATTGGTTGAGAAGGCTGAAAATATCTTTTTGATTTTCCATTGTAGGTAACACAACACAATAACATAGGTACAATGGCCACTGGACACTAACGGACATCTAACCAGAGTACCACAGATCATATAGCTACACTTCTCGTATCATAATATGATATGAATGTTATTTCTGACTGTTGTATATATTATAATTCATCTGTTTTTAAATAAATTGACACTAAACTACCCGCGTAATTAGTCTAGTATAGTAGACTTACTGGAATTGGTGAAGTCAAGAGTACTACAAACGGACGAAGAAAATGGCGATAATCTTAATCTTTAACTTTTACGTTTTTGTCAGTTCTCCTTCTCTATCTGTTTCTTTTGTTCGTCTTATCCTTGTTGCGTTTAGGCGTAGGACGACAACTTAAAGGGATTGGCTATTAGCGCCTCACGTGATACCGACACTAAGGTTTTAAGAAAAATGTCGAGTACTGGCAGCAAATTTAACTTTGCAAATGAGTAAAATCTGTACCCGCGGTGAAGAAATTAGTTGGAGGGTCAAACATGTTGGTAACAAATTAATTCAGTAGGTATTAATACCATATAGCTGTGAACATCGAATATTCATAACCATACCAATTCATATTAGCTGCAGTATCAAATTTTAATCAGCTAATGAATTTTTGATACAAATACTACTGACATTTTTTTCGGTGTAGTAAAAACGTGGAAACTACTGGCCTAATTATTCTTTGGCGATTATAAATTTCATAATGGGACACAATGACTACTAAATTTGTGACGTGCAACGTAAAAATCTCTAAATTTTAGTCGACCAGTACCGTTTCTGATTAAAACGTTCCAATTTGTTTGGAGGATTATGTTTTCAGTGCGACATCTATGTTTCGGTTGTCTAAGTTCACACTGAATACATTTAATTTATCTTTTGACTGCTCCATCGACAAACGGTGCGCCCTTAAATGGCCTTTCTGATATCCATAATATATTTTTTAAACATCTAAGTGTTCTTTGGGATGTTAGAATTATAATCGAGAACATTACCGATCGTCCTCCAACAGGATCGAAACATTTCACCACCCAGACCAACTTGGAGAACAATCTTCAATTTCCGACAACAATGCAGTCAACTTTCAGCGCCTCCTTTGATCTTTCAATGTGTCATATTCGACCAGCGATATTTCCATTTATTTTTTAACCTCACTTCATCAAATTCCATTCTTTTCTACCGAATACAGATCTCAGTCAATCGATATATTTTTTATGTGACAGTATTAAGTTTCAAACGCCCAAGTATGTGCCTGTACAGACAATAATACGGTCCGTAATAGTGTTTTACCAGATCCCGTACACGCCTATAGACAATTGATTATTTTATTAGATTACTTTCCAGCGAACGATGAGTAGCAGATCGGACCCAATCGGAAAAAAATCCAATCCGATGCGACGGGTGATTGTCATTAAAATTACTGAATTTCACGGTTTTTCGGGCAGCGTACATCGGCGTGTTGTCTCAAACAATGCTCGATTTTACCCAATTTACCCGATCCATTATGGCTGTAATTGCCTTGGGTCTTTGTTCCATATGAACTTCCTATAAAATAGAGATCGGTGACTGGGCGTTTTTTCCGTTCAGGCGGGAAAACGAGCATCACCCTTTCGAGCACCGAAGCGTCTCGGGGTTAAGGCGCGCCACATATCGCGGGATATGCCCGCGGACTTGCTCGGCAACGTACGCTGCTCGTACGGAGTGGAGTCTTTTCGCCTGTATGGTATCTCTGCTGGGTTATTATACTAATTGTCTTAAAATGAAGACAAAAGACAGGCTAATTCATTTTAAGCCACCAAAATTATAGACTCCTTGTATTACACTTATTATTCCTTTAAGACCGTCTATAATTAACATTACAAGAAGTTTTAGCCCCCACAATATGGCAACGTCGTAGTCATTCATATTTTAGTTGGAAGAGGAAGAAGAAAACATAATCTAACCACAGTTTAAAACGAATCTAACCTTAAAATTTGTGCATTCAAAAAGAAAAACAAGTTATAAACCAGTGTTAATTAAAAATGGAATCAAAAAATCCTTGCCCCACAACCCTTTAGTAACATCCATGAGACAGAAATCGAAGGGTTACTAAAATCTATATTTTACATATTATATTACTCATTCAGAAATTTTAGCTTCATTTATTTTACTCGCCTTTACTTGTGGAGATAATAATCCATCAGATCTGTAAACCCGAAGCCTGGGGGGGTCAATCTATTTATTAAATATCGTGCACTGTCCTTGTCTACACGGAAAAGGCGCTGAAATTCTAAGGCCCTCACAAAAGGATTATTGCTGTCTTTTAAATGTCTCCTGTACACGTTTATTTCCCTTATTATATATCATATCTTCGCCTTTCGTGTTCAACAAAAAATAGCAAATGAGGCACAAAATCCATATTTTACTCTAAGTATGCAAAAATACAGAAAACAATTATGTCTGACAGAACGTACGGCACGGTCTTAAACTAACTTAGGGCACCTTCGGAGGTGGCTTAAAGTAGGAGCTAAAGAAATTACTCGTATTTTAGACCAATTTGTCGATATTCAATTAGTATAATTCCAAAATATCGGATGTGACTAGAAAATCGGCGTGAAGTTAACTATAAGACATAGTTATGTCCAAAAGCCCATACTTAAGACATCTTAAAAATTAGTGTAATAACCCTGCTGGTCTTTTGTCGGGTTTTTAAGGAGTCTATCTTGCATTATGTCAATAAAGCAGTTGTGGTTAGGCAAAGAAGCCATTAACGGTTATCGATGAAGCAAATGGTATAATGTCCACGTTTTTATACAGTCCGTTCGCATCAGTGCCTCCTTCAGATTTAGTTTTAATTTTCAACATTTCGAGATATTTTGAAGAAATGAAAATCCGGAAAAACTTTAAACTCGAATATCTCGAAAACTATAAAAGATACTAATAATATAAAAATACTGTGTAATAGTGTTTTTTACGTGGAATTAAGCGGTGATATTGAAAATTTCACGGGCATCTTAGTTTCTGAGAAAAAAAAATAAAGTTATGTTTTTTAAATGGCAACCATAGTTCGCTATGGTATCAATAAAAATCTGATTTTTTTCTGATTGCAAAAATATAATATTCAATATACCTTTCTCTTTTCTTTTTTATATTTTGAACAAAAAATCGTTTATTGTAATGAACAAATAATTTATTAACATAGTAAGCTATGAAAAACAAACGTAGATCAGTAAACAACAATAAAATACAAATGTCAGATCACATTAAAGTCACATTACCTATACACGTCAAAATTAAACATTCATGTTAAAATCGTTATTGTAAAATGTACATAAACGAAGAAAAAAACGATTTATAAATATTATATTTTTGAAATCAGAAAAAAAAATTTTATTGATACCATATCCAACTATGGTTGCCATTTAAAAAACATGACTTTATTTTTTTCTCAAAAACTAATATGCCCGCGAAATTTTCAATATCACCACTTAATTCCACGTAAAAAACACTATCACACAGTATTTTTATATTATTTGTATCTTTTATAGTTTTCGAGATTTTCGAGTTTAAAAATTTTGGCGATTTTCAATTTTTCAAAATATCTCGAAAAATTGAAAATGAAAATTGCATCTGAAGGAGGCACCGAATTCCTCTTATAATTCTGCCCAATTTTGCTAATTTAACCAATTCTCTATCCCCACAAAGTTAGCAATGTAAAGAAATAAATAAATAATGAGCACCCTGTATATATATATTTTTTATTATTATTTTTTTTTTAAGGTAATTTTGCTACTTTGAGGTCGATATATAAACTCGTTCAAAAGTTCGGGTGGAGGGGGGGTCCACTTTAGGGACGGATTGTACAGTGCTTTCGAAAAGTAACGAATAAATTCATTATTTTAGAAATTGAGAAGTTTTCGAAAAAATCCCCTGACACGTCGATTTTGTTTTTAAAAAAGGCACTTTTTGACATACGACCCATATTTGTGACGTCATCGTTGTTCGAGATATGACGTCATCGACAATTTTTTTAAATAGCAACCCCCAATTTTGACCACGCCATTTGAAAGAGCGTATCATTCTACATACGCATCATGAAAAATTATGGTGTTACATAACAAAAATTTCAAGAAAATAATGTTTGAAGATCTTAAAATTTAATTTTCACAATACTGACAATGATAATGATTATGTAAAAAATCGACTAAATTAAATGTTTAAATTGTGCACCGTTGGCTGCCTGACAGTAGCCAAGACGATTAATAAATTCTTTTTGGACATTATCTATAACTTCAGGAGGTATACGATGTATCTCGTGACGAATTCTTGCTTTTAAATCTTCTAAATTAACCGGTCTAGTAACGTATACTTTGCTTTTTAAGTATCCCCACAAGAAATAATCTAGGGGTGTCAAATCAGGCGATAATGTCCAAAAAGAATTTATTAATCGTCTTGGCTACTGTCAGGCAGGCAACGGTGCACAATTTGAACATTTAATTTAGTCGATTTTTTACATAATCATTATCATTGTCAGTATTGTGAAAATTAAATTTTAAGATCTTCAAACATTATTTTCTTGAAATTTTTGTTATGTAACACCATAATTTTTCATGATGCGTATGTAGAATGATACGCTCTTTCAAATGGCGTGGTCAAAATTGGGGATTGCTATTTAAAAAATATGGGTCGTATGTCAAAAAGTGCCTTTTTTAAAAACAAAATCGACGTGTCAGGGGATTTTTTCGAAAACTTCTCAATTTCTAAAATAATGAATTTATTCGTTACTTTTCGAAAGCACTGTATACAGGGTCCTGCACCACAGCTCCCTTCTTTTGTAGCTCATGAACCGGTGCCTTTATAAATTTCGTTCAAATTTGACTGCAAACTATTCGTAGAGAGGCACATTTTGAAAATATTTTCAAATATACAGGGTGCTCTAAAAACATGTACCATACTAAAGTTATGTTTTTTTTAACGAAACACCCTGTATATTTTTTCATTTTTGGATTCTACAGAAAATTCTAAACACATTTCATGTGGGATGTCCTATACCTATCTTCAACATTTTTTTGAAATATTGACAGGTGAATATTGACATTTTTGCAACTTTGACACCCTGTAAAATCTAAGCGGTTTGAGATCAAGCAAAACGGTTTCCACATTCCTAGCTTAACTTTTCATAAGCTATCGTTTGGTACTAATTTCAAATTTATACAGGAATAAAAAATTTTAAAAATTTTCAGAAAATTTTAAATTTTTGGATAATTCTGAAATTAGTACCAAACGGTAGCTTAGGAAAAGTTAAGATAGGAATGTGCAAACCGTTTTGCTTGATCTCAAACCGCTTAGATTTTACAGGATGTCAAAGTTGCAAAAATGTCAATATTCACCTGTCAATATTTCAAAAACAGTTGAAGATAGGTATAGGACATCCTAAATGAAATGTGTTTAGAATTTCAGGTAGAATCCAAAAATGCAAAAATATATAGTTTATTCCATTAAAAAAAACATAACTTTAGTATGGTACATGTTTTTAGAGCACCCTGTATATTTGAAAATATTTTCAAAATGTGCCTCTCTACGAATAGTTTGCAGTCAAATTTGAACGAAATTTATAAAGGCACCGGTTCATGAGCTACAAAAGAAGGGAGCTGTGGTGCAGGACCCTGTATATAGCAAATACCCAGATTTATATCAGAAAAGTCTGCTCATTTGCAATTCTCCTTAATCTTTGCGAAGTCAGAGAGATAAGAACCGGAACACCCCGTATATAGTCAACATACTTTACGCGTAAAAATCTAGACTGTTCCTCAGCAAGCTCCTGACTCTGCGTCAGAAAAAACACGATTCCAAGAAAATAGAATCCAAATTAGAGCGAGGCGACACGCCGCGGAAAAAACAAACAGCGATCGCGCGCGATTAGCCCATCGCCTTATAATCAAGGAGAATAATTCGAGATAAAATTGTGTGTCTCGACGGCCCCAATGCGAGGCGGAATCATCATAATCATCATTACCGCACGAATTTCGAGCCGAGGAAACGTAGATATTTAAAGCTAATGACTTGGAATAAGAGCGGTGAAAAAACAGAGTCCGGTAATACCATTAAGATTAAAATAATGCTCTCGTATGAAGTGGTTAACCACACGGCAATCCACACTTAAAGCGCTGGGTGTTGCGGCGGCAAAAAGCTTCATTTTTGTCTTCGGTATCATTGGGAAATCTCAAAATAAAGTGCACAATTTTGGTAGAAAAAAAATTGTAGAGAGCGATGCGATCAAAAAATCACATTTGATGCGATAAAGAAACCACCCTTGATGCGATAAAGAAATTATTCTTGATGTGCTTAATAAATCACATTTGATACGCTTAAAAAATCAGATTTGATACGCTTAAGAAACCACCCTTGATGCGATATAGAAATTAATCGTCATGCGTTTAAAAAATCACATTTGATGCGCTTAAGAAATCACCCTTGGTGCGATAAAGAAATTATTCTTGATCCGTTTAAGATCACATCTGATGCGCTTAAGAAACAGTCCTTGATGCGATAAAGAATTTTTTTTTGATGCGATAAATTTTTCGTGATGCGATTAAGAAATCACATTTGATGTTGGTAGAAAAAATTTCAGAGAGCGATGCGATCAAAAAATCACATTTGATGCGATAAAGAAACCACCCTTGATGCGGTAAAGAAATTATTCTTGATGTGTTTAATAAATCACATTTGATACGCTTAAAAAATCTGATTTGATACGCTTAAGAAACCACCCTTGATGCGATATAGAAATTAATCGTCATGCGTTTAAAAAATCACATTTGATGCGCTTAAGAAATCACCCTTGGTGCGATAAAGAAATTATTCTTGATGCGTTTAAGATCACATATGATGCGCTTAAGAAATGACCCTTGATGCGATAAAGAAATTATTTTTGATGCGATAAATTTTTCGTGATGCGATTAAGAAATCACATTTGATGTTGGTAGAAAAAATTTCAGAGAGCGATGCGATCAAAAAATCACATTTGATGCGATAAAGAAACCACCCTTGATGCGGTAAAGAAATTATTCTTGATGTGTTTAAGAAATCACATTTGATACGCTTAAAAAATCTGATTTGATACGCTTAAGAAATCACCCTTGATGCGATATAGAAATTAATCGTCATGCGTTTAAAAAATCGCATTTGATGCGCTTAAGAAATCACCCTTGGTGCGATAAAGAAATTATTCTTGATGCGTTTAAGATCACATCTGATGCGCTTAAGAAACAGTCCTTGATGCGATAAAGAAATTATTTTTGATGCGATAAATTTTTCGTGATGCGATTAAGAAATCACATTTGATGCTGGTAGAAAAAATTTCAGAGAGCGATGCGATCAAAAAATCACATTTGATGCGATAAAGAAACCACCCTTGATGCGATAAAGAAATTATTCTTGATGTGTTTAAGAAATCACATTTGATACGCTTAAAAAATCTGATTTGATACGCTTAAGAAACCACCCTTGATGCGATATAGAAATTAATCGTCATGCGTTTAAAAAATCACATTTGATGCGCTTAAGAAATCACCCTTGGTGCGATAAAGAAATTATTCTTGATGCGTTTAAGATCACATATGATGCGCTTAAGAAATGACCCTTGATGCGATAAAGAAATTATTTTTGATGCGATAAATTTTTCGTGATGCGATTAAGAAATCACATTTGATGTTGGTAGAAAAAATTTCAGAGAGCGATGCGATCAAAAAATCATATTTGATACGATAAAGAAACCACCCTTGATGCGATAAAGAAATTATTCTTGATGTGTTTAAGAAATCACATTTGATACGCTTAAAAAATCAGATTTGATACGCTTAAGAAACCACCCTTGATGCGATATAGAAATTAATCGTCATGCGTTTAAAAAATCACATTTGATGCGCTTAAGAAATCACCCTTGGTGCGATAAAGAAATTATTCTTGATGCGTTTAAGATCACATATGATGCGCTTAAGAAATGACCCTTGATGCGATAAAGAAATTATTTTTGATGCGATAAATTTTTCGTGATGCGATTAAGAAATCACATTTGATGTTGGTAGAAAAAATTTCAGAGAGCGATGCGATCAAAAAATCATATTTGATGCGATAAAGAAACCACCCTTGATGCGGTAAAGAAATTATTCTTGATGTGTTTAAGAAATCACATTTGATACGCTTAAAAAATCAGATTTGATACGCTTAAGAAACCACCCTTGATGCGGTATAGAAATTAATCGTCATGCGTTTAAAAAATCACATTTGATGCGCTTAAGAAATCAGCTTTGACGTCATAAAGAAATTATTCTTGATGCGTTTAAGATCACATCTCATGCGCTTAAGAAATGACCCTTGATGCGATAAAGAATTATTTTTGATGGGTTTAAGAAATCACATTTGATGCGCTTAAGAAATTACCATTTGAGACGATATAGAAATCACTCTTGATGCAATAACGAAATTATTCTAGATGCGATTAGGAAATCACATTTGATCCGATAAAGAAATGACTTTTTTGATGCGATACAAAAATTATTCTTGCATGATGCGATAAAGAAATCGCTGTTGATGCGATAAATTTTTCGTGATGCGATTAAGAAATCACATTTGATGTTGGTAGAAAAGAATTGCAGAAAGCGATGTGATCAAAAAATCATATTTGATGCGATAAAGAAACCACCCTTAATGCGATAAAGAAATTATTCTTGATGCGTTTACGAAATCGCATTTGATGCGCTTAAGAAATCACATTTGATTCGATAAAGAAATGACTTTTTTGATGCGATACAGAAATTATTCTTGTATGATGCGATAAATAAATCACATTTGATGCTCCAATCAAGAAAACATATTTGATGAGATAAAGAAATCACTGTTGATGCGATAAATTATTCTTGATGCGATTAAGAAATCACGCTTGATGTAATGAAGAAATCACTCTTGATGCGATCTAGAAACCAAATTTGATGCGATAAATAAATAGTTCTTAATACGATCAGGAAATGATTTGAGCGATCACAAAATATGTACGCACTAAAGATAATTCTCGCATCTTTACCTGGAATACAAATTAACTTGGATAAACTAGTTACGTCATCAAATTCTGCTCTCATTATGCCGGATAAAAGTTTTCACTGAAACACACTGCATATGGGTTAGCTAAAAGTATTCCAGATGCATTTCTCCTTCATTTTTACCGCCGGCATCAATATCCCTCATTTTAAATGTATAACAACCGAACAGGACACAGCTTTATGTATGTACATATATGTATACCCACTCGAGGCGTACTATCGTCATATTAAGGCAGAAAACACATTTTATTTTCTTCGTATTATCATATACGAGTTGTCGTGCAGATGTCACAAGGTTTTGCATCGAAACCAAATTATAGAAACACATCAGGCGATTAATAATATGATCGCTAATCGAACGAAACAAATGAACGTCAATTTACATTTCAATTAGGTGGATCTCGCCGGAATACGATCGCGATAATTTCACCAGTGGCGTAGTTCAACCAGTTCGTATATAATCAAGGTCACAATGAATGTAAGCAGATGATAATACTAACATTTTTTAACTTGAAACATGAAGGTTAGGTATTAGATTTGTATCGATTTGGTGAATCCTGCGTACTGCGCCTGTTGTGTATTTTTATACTTAACGGGCGCAGTATCATCTTCTGTAAGTCACGTTTACCAAGTGTGACACGCTATATTTGAAAAGGTCTTACTTTCAAATAAACTCTATTTACTTGAATTTATTTTAATTATTTAATAAGTTACTTGTCAGATTGGACACGAGGCATCATTTTACTGTAAAAAAATTTTGTCTGCAAAGGTATTGATAAAAGGCAGCAGTGTTATAGGACAATTACTTGTATTCCTGGTGGAATTTCGTGCAATTGGTGTTTAGAAAAAACATTAAAGTAATTTTTTTTAAAACGCTACTGAGCTGAAAGTCCGCGTGCATTAACAGCCAATTTTTTATACAATGAAATTGTCAACTGTCGAGTTTAATACGTTGGATGTAGTGCTCTACTTAAGATTTATATTTATAGATTACGCTAAATGGAACATTATAAATTTTATTATTTTTTACATGCCTGTAATGGAACAGGACATGCAAATTCGTGGCGTTGTCATTAACAAGGTGTCTGATATCTGTGGGTCGCGAAATAAGCAGTTTTAACACATTTGCCTTGGATTTAATACCTCGACTAGTATGATAACAATGTTAATAAGATTTTCTAATTACAAATTATACTTCCAGAGACCTTATTAACATATTCTGAAGTAGGAATTATGCTTTTTGGATTACAACCGATGATTTCTGAAACATTTTCTAAAAATACAACCCATTGAAGCAGTAGCCACTGATTTTATTTCAGAAATGGTCAATAGCTATTTATATTAGTCAATTTTAATCCAGAAATCATCAGTGTATTTCAGATGAGTTGGTTAATGTTAGAAATGGTCAATGGAAAGAGCGTTCAATCATTTTTATTTCAGAAATGGTCAATAGTTATTCATATCAGTCAATTTTACTCCAGAAAACGTCAGTTGTATTTCAGATGTGTCAGTTTAATGTTAAAAATGATCAATGGAAATAGAGTTTAGACAGTTATTTCAGAAATGGTCAATAGCTATTTATATTAGTCAATTTTAATCCAGAAATCATCAGTTGTATTTCAGATGAGTTGGTTAATCTTAGAAATGGTCAATAGCTATTTATATTAGTCAATTTTAATCCAGGAATCATCAGTTGTATTTCAGATGAGTTGGTTAATGTTAGAAATGGTCACTGGAAAGAGCATTTAGTCAATTTTATTTAAGAAATGGTTAATAGTTATTTATATTAGTCAATTTTACGACAGAATTCATCAGTAGTATTTCAGATGAGTCGGTTTAATGTTAGAAATTATCAATGGAAGTACCGTTCAGTCAATTTTATTTCAGAAATGGTCAACAGCTATTTATATTAGCCTCAATTTTAATCCAGAAATCATCAGTTGTATTTCAGATGAGTTGGTTAATGTTAGAAATGGTCAATGGAAAGAGCATTTAGTCAATTTTATTTAAGAAATGGTTAATAGTTATTTATATTAGTCAATTTTACGACAGAATTCATCAGTAGTATTTCAGATGAGTCGGTTTAATGTTAGAAATTATCAATGGAAGTACCGTTCAGTCAATTTTATTTCAGAAATGGTCAACAGTTATTTATATTAGCCTCAATTTTAATCCAGAAATCATCAGTGTATCACAGATGAGTTGGTAAATGTTAGAAATGGTCAATGGAAAGAGCGTTTAGTCAATTTTTATTCAGAAATGGTCAATAGTTATTCATATCAGGCAATTTTACTCCAGAAAACGTCCGTTGTATTTCAGATGAGTCAGTTTAATGTTAAAAATGATCAATGGAAACAGAGTTCAGTCAGTTTTGTTTCAGAAATGGCCAATAGCTATTTATATTAGTCAATTTTAATCCAGGAATCATCAGTTGTATTTCAGATGAGTTGGTTAATGTTAGAAATGATCAATGGAAAGAGCGTTTAGTCAATTTTATTTCAGAAATGGTCAATAGTTATTTATATTAGTCAATTTTACGACAGAATTCATCAGTAGTATTTCAGATGAGTCAGTTTAATGTTAGAAATTGTCAATGGATATGGGGTTTAGTCAATTTTAATTCAGAAATGGTTAATAGTTATTAATATTAGTCAATTTTACTCCAGGAATCATCAGTTGTATCTCAGACTAGTCTCAGAGTTTTCATATCAGTCAATTTTACTCCAGAAAAGGTCAGTTCTGATTTACATCAGTAATATGTATCTGAAAAGCGTCAGGTTCAACTCAAAAATCCTTGCCGGAAGTTCAGATGTTAACAAGGTATCAGAGATAATACGTAATGATTATTTAAAAAAAAAAATAATAATCATCAATAGTCAGGATCTCATCTTGATGAAGCTAAACTAAACTATATTATAGAGATCCACATAATCTATCTCCTTACATAAGTAACAATTTAGTTTTTAGAGATACAAGATGGGATAAATGGGGCCAATTAGGCACAATTTTGGCAGCAATGCATTGCTGTTTTCAAAGTTAAGGTATACCCCCAATTTCCTTTTAACCCATCTTGTATCTCTAAAAATAAAAAAGTCATTCATATAAAGAGATAGATAAACGCTACTCTGTATATGATTAATGCAGTTTTCTGATGATACTTCCCGAAATTCCGAATTAGAAATTATGCTTTCTAGATGATTTCTGAAATACAATCGACTAATCTGGATTGCAATTGACTCTTTATGATAAAACAAGTGATATAAAAAAATTCTTATAAAATTAACTGGTTTCTGGTTTACAATTATAGTTTCTACGTTTGGTCCATATTTGCAGGTGATTAATACCCAATTTTCCGTCAAATGCAACGACTGATGGACTGGATGAAAAGAGGCGACAGTATAAACACACCGCCAATTAACACAATGGGTTTATTATACCTCGGCATAAATTGTCGTCCAGCGTTTAATATTATCTTCATGGTCAATTATTATTTACATTCAAGCGGAGACAAGAAAAACCAGTTATTAATAATATTAATTATCCTGTGTATGAACTTGAACAAGGTTCAATAATTTCATGATTATGTCTCTTGCGTAAAAGAAATTATCCATTCGCATAGGCTAGTTCCGTGTTTGATAATTTTCAACTAACGATACTGCAACAGCTATCCCAACATTACAAGATTTGTTCCCATTTTTCTTTGTCTTAATTAATTTTTACATTAATCGCAAAAAAGTGTATTTCCACTTTGGGCGATCCTCAGGGTCCCTATATCGGGCCACATACCTATTTTTTAGTACATAACAAAGTTTACAGAATATAAATATATCAGTTACTAAAGGAACGAGAAAGGAAACGTGTTCAAAATGGTTGGAGGAGCAAACTAGGCATTGCAAAAGTGTTGATTAGTTCTGGTTTATCAATTTCTGTTTCTCAAGAAAATATTGCAATTCCGATAACTCTCAGTACTGTTGTGACTCAACATAGAATTAGACATGTGAATTTCCATACACTGAACCTCCGTTTTCTGTCTCTTGACATGTTTGATGTTCATTAAGTCTGGGGAAGGCATGCGACCGACGTTTGCCCAAGATTTTCAATTGTTATAAACCGACGTTCAAGTAGGCTATGTTCGTGTTGAAATGATGAATAGCATCACAGCACGGCCACCGAGCATAATATTACATTCAATACAGGACGAGCGGGGCCAACCGACCAAAAAAAAAACCCGATAATTGGTCGCGCGTTCCATCAAATTTCGTTAGAAAATTAATCCGCGCGCCAGTCGACCATGGCGGCGATCGTTCCTTGTTCTTGCTCGCAAGCTAGATCGCGTTTCGTTTTACGACTTCCTTTTTTTCAGTAGGCGAGCGCGCGATATTCGGATTTTTTCCCCGCCGCCTACGGTACGCGATGCGTGACTGTCTATCGGAGGATTCCTTCAAGCGCTGCATCGCTGCTAGATTTAAGTCTGAAGATCCGCGCGACGGGCATCGACGTGGACTTGAATCTGCCGGACGAACTTTAGGTGACTATTTAATTAATGAATTCAGGAGGTCCGTAGGTCAGTGATGTTATGTGATCAAAGACCTGGAAAGGCGTTGATCATGCTAACAGGTCGTGGGATCGACTCCTTGTAGTGGAAAGTTTCCTATGCCTAGAGTTTATTATGGTTCAACGATAGATGATATTCGCATACGACTAGTTCACCCAGTGACGTCATCCTATGACGAAAACTGGATGGCGCGGTTTGGTTTTACATTGGGTGGTATGAATAAAAACGAAGTACCTGCTACTTACTACAAGTATTAGTATATTCTACGCAGTATTTACTTCAAATCGAAGTAGATACTTACACTACGAAGTACTTCCTTCTATTTTTCCGGAAATGTAAGGAAAATAAATAGCATTCTCCTAAACATTATAGTAGCACGTACTACGACTTAAGTATCTACTTTTTACTGGTAGATACTTCGATTTTAACAACAACTAAAGTATTTGCTCCGTCATTAGCGAAGTTGATATCATAGCAGCTTCACCGTGCATGCTACAAAGTGATTCCTTTAAAAATGGCTCAAATACGTGGAAATAAAATTTATTCTACAAGAAGACACTACGACGATGATATCCTATACCGTCATATATTTAGGTATACAATTAAGTACCATCAATTTAGAATGTTTTATGTTTATATTTTATATTTTTCATCCAAGTTTAGTAGGAAAAACGTTACTTTCTCGTTACTCGTTACTCTTCTATCACACTTCCTTCATCCGAAGGCATCTTAAAGGACTGTTGACGTTATAAATACATACAAAACTGAAACAGTTTCACAAAAACTTTTAAATATGTCTTATCTCGTTAGCCAGGGCCCGGCGTGCGGTGTTTGTGTGACGGAAGTAAGTACATTTCAAAGAACGTACTACACTTGTTAAGTAGATACTTCATAATATGGGGCATATACTTTGTGGCGAAGCATGTTCTATGTCCAGTAAAGTAGATACTACCGGAAATTAGTAAATCCTTCGTTTTAAAGTAAATACTACGTAGAATATACTAATACTTGTAGTAGTAGCAGTTACTTCGTTTTTATTCATACCACTCATTGTTCTCAATGTAAAAACCAATCCGCGCCAGGCATAGGGAAGACTTCTAAACTTTTTTTATTTAAAATATACAGGGAAATTGAAAATTTAAAATTATCTAGTTTTTCTCACTCTATTATGTGGTGTAATGGAAAAGAATCATGGAAAAAAGTTATGGCATATGCAAACGACCTCATGAAATGTTTTAAAGAAAATGTGGTAACTTAACTTAATGTGGTAACCAGTGGCGGCTATTCAGGTGAAGTAGATGAAGTGCCTCTTCACCAAAAATATTCAATGCTATTTTTTAAACTCAGTATGAATAGCGAAGATATTACCAAAATACATTTTCTTTATTACTAACGTAATATAATAATAATAATAAGTAAATATATTTAATAGTAATATATTTATCATACGCTACACATACGTAAACGTTACAAAATATAAAAAGAATAGGTACGTAGCCGTTTGTGGTGAAGAGGCGTCGAGTCAAAACCGCTAAACCTGCATCAGTACACTGCGTTGCCATGGGAACGCTTTTACAGCTGACGTCATTATAAGGGACGAGCCAAGACAAGCTCCCACTCCTTACGGTGCAAGTGAAGAGTTCGGCCATCACGTGGGAGTGTACTTCGCGCTCGCGTCATCTTTTCCTAACTTGTCTTGTCAGTATGTTGTGAAGTAGATGCAATTTTGATTTCGCAAACGCCGTTAGCCATTTTTTTTTGCATTACTGCATTGTGCATGTTAAAGATCGTACATTTAAATTATTGTATTAGTTTACGTATTTTTTTATTAGTTTACGTATATATAAAAACTAGGTGAGTGCTTAAAAATATAAAAATATTAGCTAGCTCTTCACGCATTTTTGAACCCGCGAGCCGCCACTGGTGGTAACAGCTTTTTTTATTACAATAACCGATTTTTCAGAGCTGGGAAGTGCATCTGCATTTGCACAGTGTATTTTTCAGTTATTTAGTGATTTTGTTTAATACATTAACTTGTATTGCTGGTTGCATTAGAACGAAAATAGCGTGTCTTCTAGTTTCCATTCAAAATTATCGATAAATTAATTACTCGGTTGTTTTTTTACACGATTTTGAAAAAAGTTGACCGATTTTACGTTCAACATTGACCCTATTTTTACGTCATATGACATACGCTTATGAGCACCATCCAAGGTAAAAGCTATTTCGGTTATTACCTTCACAGAAAAAATAATTTAAACATAATATACAAAAAACTTCATCATCTGGAGGTGATTAAAACTGATCAGATCAGCGTTTTAATAATCCCCAGATGATGCCAACTTGGTTGGTGAAACGTGCGTCGAGCGCAGTATAGTGTTTCGGTGATATGTGGAAAACTGCGTCAGTGTTATCGACATAGCGAGTTCAGTTTTGGAGTTATAAGTCCAAAGATAAAGATAAAGATCCTCACTGAAGAGGAAACCATGCCGTGTGACAGTAGTGCCTTGGGACTCGTCTTAGAGAAAGCTACCCACAGAAAGAAGAAGAAGAAAGCTGACAATTACTAGATACTAAAATACTCCTTTGCGAGTGATTTATAAAAATCAGTTATTAGTGACACGTATTTTTCTTCAAAATAGGCACAAAAGTATAACCTATTCCATTTTATTCAATATTAGTAATGTTTTTGTGCATTTTAAATGTCCAGAACATCTAATTTAATTTATTTACATTGAAAATAATTAGCATTGCTTGATCGATCATTACATTAATGATTCATGATATTCCTGTACCTAAAAGGTGATCCGCAATGCCGCCTTTTTTTACATCGACACGAGGCCCTTAAAAGTGATTTTTTGATGTTGTGAAAACATCAGCTTTATTTTACCGTAACGCAAAGTCCCAACGAGGTTAGAGAGAGTCGGGAGCCCTAGCAAGAGACCGGAGAATTCCATAATTAAGAATGACCGGCAGCAAGTCATGGAGAAGCAGGTCCGGTGTGGCAAGGTTGAAGGCTCGACGCAGGGGCGTACCCAAAACGAATTTACGAAAGGTAAGAGTGATACAAATTGAAATTAAACATACGTTATACAGGTATGATGAAAATTATGTAAATCTTTATTGAAACATCTGAGTGATTTACACACTGACGCTTTTCATATTGAATATAATTTATTTCCAATAATTTTAAGGGTATTATTAAAGTTTACCGAATTAAATAAGTTACCCCTCCTTTCGACCACGTACCGCGCTACCTCTTCCACCCTCCTCACCCTCCTCACTCATCTCAGGTAGCGTTTGGTACACAGACATTTACACAGTAGCTCACGCTCGACCTGTAAACTGTTGTGTGAGATTGATATAGAGACAAGGAATTTATATACATGGAACGATTATAGACGACTGCGCATCCAATTTTGTGTGGAAACATGGAAGCCGCCATTTTGATGTCACACTGCTTCCAACTTCTACATTTTGTATTGGTACACCTGACCAAGACCCTAGAATTCTAGTGTTTTTTTCTTTCTAATCTAAAAATTCAATGGTTCAAATCTTCCTAACACGGCAACAATGGTATGGGTAAATTTGGTAAATAGTGTTTGTTTTGTATTTTTGGCGTCTTGTTGGTTTATTTTATTGTGATTCTCTCGGTTTGATTCTGTTTGTGTGTTTATTATCGTGTTCCTTTGATTTATAAACTTTGAGTGACAATATTTGAGTATTGGGACTTTCGTAATTATTCCAGGTAAATTCGGATTTTATAACAAGAATTGAAAGTCTTTAGAGATATGCAATCATAGTTCCTAGCTAATATAATAGTAAATTATGAAAACTGCGAACATAAACAATACAAAAGATAAGCTAGGTTAGTTAAAGTAAGGTAAAGGATAGTTAAATTTTATATGCATAATGCATTTTAAATATTTACTTGTCGAAACGGCTAATGGTGTATTTTACATAAATAATGTGAACAAAAGGTACATAGGTACACAAAATATTTCGTTTGTACCTTCATCAATTTTACAAGAAAGTTTGGTGACGATATATTTTATTTTTCACAAATAATTGTAATTAAACTATAAAATATTGAACATTTCTTATACCCATTTAGAATTTTTCTTAGCCTCAAAAGTTTTACTTGCTGCTCTCTGTGGTTTTTATTTGTTATTGCTATCTAATTGAAGAGGCTAGGTTAATACTGTTAAATTTCCCACAAATTTTCAGACATCAACATGGCGGATTCAAAATTGGAATACTCGCGCAGCTTTGATAATCGTTCCATGTATATAAATTCCTTGTATAGAGAGGTATAAAAACTAGTGATTATTTAAAAATATTTTATTTTTATATCATTTTTTGTAAAAATTCCTGTGGTATACTATTCTGTGAGTAGTTCTCCCTCGCAATGCCTATATGTAACTGAATTTGTTTTAACAAAATGTCTTTTATAACATTCCTGTGAAATTTGTAGCAATTTTAGCAAATAGACACACCTGGTTTAACATTTTTTGGGGTTATAGCATAGGTCGTTGTTATTAATTACCCCTTAACCCTATGGGGCGTCCGATAACTCTTTATTATTAGTGAATTGTACCAGAAAATTAAATTACACACAACAATTTCGAGGGATTGAAAATAACCTCGCGATACGGGCCGCCACTGACCCCTACCGTCAAGCCTTTCCCTTCGGCTACCGCTGGCGAGTTACGCGTAAATTGTAGCTGTGCCTCAATACTACATAACTAATTGGAACATCCCATAAAGGTGGAATTGATGGTTGTATAGTTTTACGACGTAAAATATCCCAAGATAGTCGGTTGTTTTATCACCTTCCACTCGCTTCGAGATAATATGCCGATGCATTGGTAATAATAATAATATCACAGAAAGAAAACAATACTGATGCGTATGCTAAAAGTAATAATAGTATTCGCGAAATACGAAGTATTTTCGATATAGTATAAATATGAAATACATCTGAAATCACAAATATCCTCTAAAGGAAACTTGCACATAAAATTTGTCAGATGACAGCTTTCTTGTCAAACTGACATAGTTACAGATGTAAGTACTTTTATGTAGGTCTCGCAATTTTTAAAATTTAAGTATTCGAATAGTCGTTTCGTATTTTATTCGAATAGTCGAATATTCGAATAGTCGAATAGTCGAATATTCGAATAGTCGAATAGTCGAATATTCGAATAGTCAAATAGTCGTCTATTTAAATACCGAAAAAGTCGTTTTAAAATTTAAAACAAGTTTTATACGACTTACAATATAGATATTTAAAATTTAAATATCTATATTGTCGAAAAATAATATTATTAGAATAAATAGTGCATTATGTCGAATAAATTCAGATAACAAAACAATAATTCTATTAAATCATTAAAAATAGGAGAACTCTGTAACAAATAAAAACTCTTTAACAAAAGATTATTTTTTAATAAACTCAGAAAAATCAAACACTTCGTACAAAACTAAAATAAAATTTAAAAATAACGAACGGAAACAAAAGTTAAAAATTGCTATACTAAAAACTAAGGAGGAACTAAAAATTAACATTAAGAAAACAAAGTTTTTTAACATTGTCAGATTTTAGGCAGCCTCATTTTGCATTAACAATATTATCAGCATTAGAAAAACCCCGTGTATGATAAACACAATATTCGAACATTTGAATAGTCAAACAGTTAAATAAATAATCAATTAGTCAAATATTCGAATATTCGAATAGTCGAATATTCGAACGTGTATGATAAACACAATATTCGAACATTTGAATAGTCAAACAGTTAAATAAATAATCAATTAGTCAAATATTCGAATAGTCGAATATTCGAACGTGTATGATAAACACAATATTCGAACATTTGAATAGTCAAACAGTTAAATAAATAATCAATTAGTCAAATATTCGAATATTCGAATAGTCGACTATTCGAATTATTCGAATACAATTCCGAGCTCTACTTTTATGTATTTACATGGTTTTAGCACAACAGTAAACAAATAATTAGAAGAACATCTCGCAGGCGGCACCATTTATGTGGCTACCGATGGATTCGTGACCTGGGATCCAAAAGGCAGACATATTTTCCAAGATATTTTATTGCTTTTCCATAGACGTACCTAATTAATACATATTTTTACTATTTTCGTTTGAAAAAGTGTTTTAATATCCTAACAATCACAATTTTTTGATGAAATAAAACTAGTACTAGCAAGAAGTTACTAAGTACTCATTTAAATAAAGTATTACATTCCTACGTTCCAGTTTTAGCAAATATCAAAGTCCAACATTTCGTATAATCTTGAAATCAGTTGAGAAAACACTTTGCGGGATACCAACAGCCACTAATAAAAACCCAAATTCACCGCCATCGCTTCTTCCTCAGAGACAAATAACGATGGAAATTCATGGAATTAATGATTTGATAATTAATTACGAGTACTACTTGCAGGATTAGGTATATATAGTCCTAATTTAGAACTGCTAGAATCTATATCTTTCACAGACTGATCAAATCGCATTTTGCATCTCTGAAACTTCCTATCTCCCCTCATTGTCATAATTTATCAATATCCCAACACCATATAAGCAAGTTTCATTACCTAAACCGTTTATTTTATCGATATTATCATGGATATATGCCATAATTAGCGTCCAGCGATCTCTAATTGCCGGCTAGATGGAAAAGCCAGTAAAATACACCCAGTATGTAATTTAGATACAGAAGCAACAAGAGCAGATCTTCAACTGGTAGATCTGGTTGTACGGTGTCTCAATGCAGGTCATGATATACAATGTGTTTCAAATTGGCGCAATAATATTATTATCTTGGAAACCGTTAGCGATGGAGGCTAGATTAAAAATAATAATAATAACAATAATACTAATAATAATAATAATAATAATAATAATAAAAATATCTCTACCCCTCATTATAATCAAAAGGATTAGCCTGAAAGTCTGGGACTTGTGTGGAAGAAGGGGCGGCATATTATTATTTCGCGGGCGGCATTTGCGCCTCATAAACGACTTATGTTGGTAGGCCCTAACCACCATTCATATCATATGCTATATTTTGTTTATTGTTCTTTATTTTTGTTAATTAATTATTATTTTATTATATTTATTTGTTACTTTGTCGTTATCTTTTTGTTAATACATACAGACAGACGCAGATGAGATTGATGATGGTTTTCCAGGTTCTAAACATGATGAAACTATAGCATACGATACATTATTGAACGCAGAAGAAAAAATTGTATATCTACGTTTTTGTAAAATTTCAGGTTTGTTTGAAGACTGTTTTTGAAATATTGACAAGTGAATATTGAAATTTTGCAACTTTGAGACACCTTGTAAAATCTAAACGGTTTGAGATCAAGCAAAAGAGTTTGAACATTCCTATCTTAACTTTTCATAAGCTATCGTTTGATACTAATTTCAGATTTAACCAAGAGTTTAATTTAATCCAAAAAATTTCTGACTAAATTTGAAAATAGTTTCGAACGATAGCTTATGAAAAGTCAAGGCAGGAATGTGCAAACCGTTTTACTTGATCTCAAACCGTTCAGATTTTTACAGGGTGTCAAAGTTGCAAAATGTCAATATTCACCTGTCAATATTTCAAAAACAGTTGAAGATAGGTACAGGACATCCTACATGAAATATGTCTAGAATTTTCTGAAGAATCCAAAAATTGAATAATATACAGCGTGTTGCATTTAAAATAAGAAAGTTGGTATTGGCCACTGTTACATGACACACCCAGTTTTCACAGTTCCCGCCATCAATTTGAACGTTGTATTGTATTTCTCTTCCTCGCGATGTTTTTCTGGAAGAAATCTCCCATCACGAATCTCGTTTGTTATTATTTTTATTAGGCGTAATAAAAAATATCACAGCACACGCGTCTCTGTAGAGTAATTAAAGATAAAAACGATGTTTTAACTTTTGACGATTAATTTGGGTCATTCAACCGTAATCATCATCCATTATCGGACGAGTTTTACGACTTGTTACTCAATCAGTGCCAATGTCAATGCCGGGCACATTTTACCTATACAGGGTGGTCGAAATAAACAGGCGATTTATACTCATTTTAATAAACAAACACGAAAATTTAAAACAACGCACCCAGTTGCAGACAGAAAAAATAACAGTGCTGTTTCGACCTGCCGTGTTTCATCAGTTACAGCCACATGAATTGCTTTACTACGAATGACCTGCATGGCAATGATGATGACAAGTAGGTCAAAACAGCGATCTGCGACCGTGTCTACACAAAATTTGTCATCAGCCTCCGATACTGCCTGTTGCAAAATGCCAATATTTTGGAAAATCTAAAAAATAGCATCGTTTCTATTCGCTTTGCGCTTCGAGTGTTACACCCTGTATGCCTAAACGTATTACGAAAAAAATATAAATAGTATACATTGAACAAGTGATAATCGTTATCGCTATCGCGTATTGGTTATACAATGTGCCTTTATAGGAAATGTAACGTGACAACATTTTTCCTATGGTATTTTTTTTAAATATGCGCATTATTTTAACACCGTAATTATTTATATTTCAAAAATACCGCGTATGTAGGTATAGGTGGAGCTAAAGCACAGTAATATGTTTCTATTCTTGTTATAGAATGTAATTTTAAAAAATGTACAACTGTACCAAACCTACCTTGCCTCAAAATGGTCAAAAATACATATAAAGATGCAATAAATGACCAAAAGGCATGGAAACGCTGAAATACTAAAACTTTTTTTCTTAATTCCATTCCATTCAATTCCAATATATCCAGTAAGTATTCCACTGTTTATGATTTAATCACAGTAGTTGTGTTTTTTTTTTATTATTTTGTATTATAATTTATCATAAATTTAACTGATTATTATTGCCTGTGTGTTTATTGATTGTATTTTTGTTATTTTATAACATCTATTCATTATTATTTCGTATATTGTAATTTATCTATAATTAACTTTTTTTGTTGTGTTTGTTTAGTTAATGTATTTGTTATTTTACTAATTTATTACTGATTTTCATATTGTTTTCCCTGACGTGTAATTGGGATGTATACCGTTGAGTAGGTATTTGTAAAAATAAAAATAAAATAAAATAAAAATAAAAGATTTATCTAGACTATATATTTCACAATATTTCAGGAAATTTCCGGGAACATTCCCGGAAATTCCCCGAGTCATATACAGGGTGTTTCATAATATATGCGTAGGACTTCAGGATGTTATAGCTCGTCCAAAAATATGAAAAAAAGTTTCTATTAACTTACCCTCTAAAATGCACCATTTTAGACATACAGGGTGCTGAAATTGAAAAAAAAATTTCGTTTTTTGCGAAAATCTCCGGAACCGTTTATAGTACAGAAAACAGCTTTTGTAAGCATTTTCTACTCATAATAAACTATGTTTTGTGCGGAATTTTTTTTTAAGTCATAATTGGTGAAGGTTTTGAAGGGGTAGTGGGTGTTTTTCCCCCCAACTTCTACGTTACTGGAAAAAGTACGATTTTGAGACGCCTTATAAGGCACTGAACCGCCAATGTTTTCTACACAAAAAAGGTACTCTTGGTCATAAGCTCTAAAGTCGATCGTTTTCGAGAAAAGTTAACTTTTATGTTGAAAAACATGGTAAATTTTTTGAAAACATGGTCAATTTTACCTTCACGATTTGGGGAATTTTGAAAAGACAACTTTTGTATCATTTTTAAATTTTTTTTTTTAATTTTGCAATTATGAAGTTAACGTTTGGTTTCGTTACTTGTTCTAACGTTTAAATAAATTTTGTTTAATTAGTAAGAAAAAAATTTTTAAAAAAATTTACCATGTTTTTCAACATAAAAGTTGATTTTTCTCGAAAACAATCGACTTTTGAGCTTATGACCAAGAGTACCTTTTTTGTGTAGAAAACATTGGCGGTTCAAATGGGCGGTTCTCAAAATCGTACTTTTTCCAGTAGCGTAGAAGTTGGGGAGAAAGACACCCACTACCCCTTCAAAACCTTCACCAATTATGACTTTTAAAAAAAAATTTCCGCACAAAACATAGTTTATTATGAGTAGAAAATGCTTACAAAAGCTGTTTTCTGTACGATAAAGGGTTCCCGAGATATTCGCAAAAAACGAAATTTTATTTTCAATTTCAACACCCTGTATCTCTAAAATGGTGCATTTTAGAGGGTAAATTAATAGGAACTTTTTTTCATATTTTTGGACGAGCTATAACATCCTGAAGTCCTGCGCATATATTATGAAACACCCTGTATACTCAAACATATCTAATTGAAATTAGAGAGACTTACCAGAAAAGCTGTTGGCATTGCAAAAAGATTTTATGTTACCATTATTTTTAACTGTTTAGTGGTAGTTTTCGCTAGCTTTAGAACCAAAATTGATGGTCATTTGAATATGTCCCAGGAGCTTAATTTATACCCATCTGTTTGTACCTACATAATCAAGTAATCGTCTAATAAAATGTTAATAATTGCCACAACGAAACCTATAAATTAAGATTTTAATAGCTTCTGAAGTTTTAATTTTAACAGAACCGGTAAAGAGGAGCAAAATGACCAATATATAAATAAATAACATACCTAAAAATTAGATAACCAGGCGCCTACATACAGAGTGGATTCACGTAATTTGACAATCCTTATCTTGTGCAACTTTGTTTTTGAAAACTGCCAATTTATTTTTCACTGTGTGTTGATTTTTCTTTTTTTTTAATCCGTTTACACAACGTGTTTTCTCTAAGTAACTGAATTACTAAAAATGACGCTTCCTGGAGTTATTTCATGAAGAAAAAGCCATATATAAAGTCATACGTGCTCTTTCTGAGACACAGGGCATTATATTTTACTATGCAAAGATACCTTGGCAGAATTAAAATGAAAAATGAAGCATGAAAAACCACATATAGTGGATTTCAAAAAGTACACACCAAATACGGGATAATGTATCATCATTATACTTCAATGTTGAAAGGGATTGACTATCAATGATCAGTTCTGTAGATTTTTGTATTAAAAACAAGCAAAACTCAACTACTCTGATCCATTATGTTTAAATATACCGGGATATCAAAAATTATCTTGGTCAAGGGTGGTTGTGGAATGTAAAACGTGTGTCTTACTTTAAATTTTTGAATATGTTTTGTTGTGTCAGAATCTATCAAGTCATTGTGCTGAAATTTTCTAATCCAGTTTTTGAATCATGCCTCTTACCACACAGCACAAAATTTTCATGATTGAAGCCTATTTTCGAACGGGTGCGCTAGTTAATGGAAATTGGCAATACAGTCAACGTTTGTGTTTGGACAATTTTCGAGAGCACTTCCCAAACGTGGCAATATTACCGGACAATTTTTATGCGTGCCTTACAAATTGTGTTGAAGTGTTTCGCGAAACTGGTTGTGTGACTCATAAAAAAGATGCTGGTAGACCAAGAGTTCGTACAGAAGAAGTTGTCAATGACGTTCGTCAACGTATGGAAGAGAAGCCTGCAAAACCTTTGAAACGTCTTTCTCAGGAAATTGGACTTTCTTATGGAACATGTCATAAGATTTTAAAGAAAGACTTGAACATGCATCCATATAAGATGCAAGCACATCAAGCTCTTCTGCCCGCAGACCAACCCAGACGCCTTGCTTACTGCCATTGGTTTGTCAATAATTTAATGAATGACGATCTTCTGAACTTAACTTTTTTTTCTGACGAAGCGTGGTTCCACCTTCCGGGATACATCAATTTTCAAAATATGCGAATGTGGAGCAATGATAACCCTCATGTTTTTACTGAATCGCCACTACATGCTCAAAAAATTGGTGTTTGGATGACAGTTTCTCGCAGAAGAATAATTGGGCCAATTTTTTTCGATTTCACCGTCAACGCAGAAAGGTACAGACACAACTTTTTGGCTGAATTTGTGCAACAGTTAAACGATGATGAACTTCGGTACGGTTATTTCCAGCATGACGGTGCAACAGCACATACTACACGAGAAAATATTGCTTTCCTCCGCGAGTTTTTTGATGACCGGCTGATAAGTTTGCATACAGAAGTTGAGTTTCCTCCGAGATCACCTTCTTTGACAATTATGGACTATTTTATATTTCCTTACTTAAAAAACAAGATTTTCGCAACTCCGGTAAATAATTTGCAAGAACTGCAACAAAGAATTGTTCAGCAATGTGCAACCATAACGCCAGAAATGCTGCAAAACGCTTTTCACAGCATGAGGAGGCGGGTCAACTTGTGCATCGAACAAAACAGGGGACATTTCCAACAATTACTGTAATTTAGTTGTTCTTGTTATTAAAACCGTTATTTCATAATTTGTAGGTTATTGATGATGTCAGTGTGACAGTGACATAATTATTTCAAATTTAAAGTAAGACACACGTTTTACATTTCACAACCACCCTTGACCAAGATAATTTTTGACATCCCGGTAGTTATAAAAAGCTAACAACGTTTCTGAAAGACACTGTATAATGTAACATCTACAAAATTACTTAAACCATACATTACAGACATCGTGATGAAAATACTAATATACCGCCCCGTCCCCTCCACATAATTCATCGACATTCTGGTCCTGGATAAAAACCAAAGAAACAAACGTTACTTTAATTGTTACATTAACCGAACAAAAAAGTTACTGGGGTTGCTCACCCTGTATCTTCTCAAACGATGTGTGTCGATGCCCGCGAATAAAAAAACTTGTTGAAGTCTGGACATATATTCGGCCAATAAGCGTTGCGGATTGTAGTCCAGGGGAACTGCTGGTAATTAAAAAAATGTCACCGTCTTAATCCTGCGCAGGTGCTGCCACTAATAGCGATGGAAAAAACTCTAGGATTATTGCCAACAGCTGGGTAATTATAATTTAATATTATTTATCCGAGAGCCGACTAGGTGACCATCTAAGGTGGACCGGTGCATCATCCTGGAGTAGATTAGCGGAATATTACACTGGGAGAAAGTGTTTTTGCACGGTTCATGTCGACTATAGTCGCAGAATCAAATATTTGCGTTAAATAGGATAGATATTATAAAAAATATAGAATGCCAATACCCATTATGACACATCCAAAAATGCCACTCTATGCAGAATACGAGAAAACGTATCTTTAGGGAATTTTTTCACCGCACCATGGCATACAACCCTGGAAGTATAGGTAGCGCTTAATCCTAATTAAGTGTTAAGTGAAACCTTTGACGTTTGTTAGCTTGTGTTAATTGTTGTTCTTACCGTTTTTTAAATAAATATTACCTTACTTTATATTTTATTGTGTTTCCTGAACTGTTTTGTTTTAGTTTATAGTGAGATAAATAGCCTTGGGATAATGAAACGATTTTGTGCAAATTTCGGCTTTAAAGAGTTTAATTTGTCCAAAATTTTGGAGTATACATGCATTAGGTACAGGTATTTAAGTTTCAATTATACCTCTACCTAATGCATGTATATGAATATTATCAGCAAATCTATCAGCTTGGAAACAAAACTGAACCCAAACCACTTTAAAACTCAGTCGCGTCAAAGCCCTCAAACAACATGTATGCAGCAAAATAACGCAATAATCGTTTCAAACAATTTAAAATTATTATAATTTAGTTAGTTACAATACATGAAACATCCTATAAATGTAAGTATAATATATCAAAAAAATATTAAACAAATAATGTAAAATGTAATCTTCTGCAGAATCTCTGAAGATGGCCTAATAAAGCCGAAACGTCAGAAATATATATATATATATATATATATATATATATATATATATATATATATATATATATATATATATGTATAAAAAAATGTTACCTTTTTTATATGTAATTAAGTGACCGATATACCCAAGAAAAACAATCTGTGTTATACAGAAAACCAAAGTTGCTAGAGTTACGTTTTGTCCATCATAGGATGGCCATTTTCAGTCTCCATAAAAGCATTCTATATTTTTTATAATTTCTATGGGTAATAGTAGTAGATACCAAGAGACACGCTCTCAACTGAAAAAAAGGACGCCATTTTTGCTTTGTTACGACGTTTCTTTATCAATTCAACTCACTATGATAGTTAATGTTTGTAGTAGGTACACAAAACTCATCGTAATTCCTTCTGGGATTACACCACCAAAAGTTACGAAATATCTATCACTTTAATACACAGGCCGTTTTTCTGTCAAATGCGAAAATGTTTTTTTTACTTATCAAATTTTACATTTCCTCATTTCTCGACCAGAACAACTTTTCTTAAAAATGTGGCAACATCGCACAACATACCGGGAGTGCTTGGAGCGCGTCTCTGTTCAACTCATTGAAAATAGTGCCTATCTCTTACTGGTCTCACCCCCCACCCGAGTCGAGTTCAGGTGCGTATCGCAGGGTTTTGGTACTTCGCGCGCATTTTTTATTCGTGTTTTGTGCTTTCCACTGTTTACTTATATCTTGAAATAATTTTTTATGTGATTGAAATATCAATATAACTGGTTCAATGCATTAATTGACACTGACATAGTGTCATTTGCTACGGTGATCAAAATTTTTTGATGGATTGTAGCAAACATTGTATAGTGTTATTCAGAACTTATCCATAATAAAATTTGGGGATGTTCAACATTTCCAACAAAAAAAAATTTCTGTGGCGGGTTCTGAAATCTATTTAAAAATTTTTCATTGTACGCCGCTGGATACTGGTCCACTGTAATGGAGTGACCTTGGGACTGACAATGCAAACTGGCTAGCACGAAAAAAACTTCGGAAGTTCTGAGAGTATACAGACACCCGGCGCAAAAAAGATTTGCAGCGTTTTTACTTTAAAATAAACTTAAAGATAGATAGATGTGACCAAAGTGACGTGTCTTTAAAATGAATAAAATTTTGTTACACTAATTTTGAAGAATTGCGCTACTTGATTACTAGGTATTAGAAACATGAAATTTATAAAAAATTTGCATATACCTTGTTACAAAAGTTGTTCGAAATTTTGTCCCTCGACTTCTACACACTTTTGGGCACACATTATCCAATTTTGCCGCACTAAAGCGAATGTTCCTCCTGGTTGCTGATCTTGTAAACGCAAATTATTAAGTAAATTGAAGATTTTCAGCAGTTTGCTGCAACAACCACTCACAAAACCTAACTCGTAATTGATAATCCACTGGTAACAGTCCATTAACTCAGCATTACTGTACACATGAGCCACTTTGAAAATTTTACAGTTAAACACTCCAACGATAAATAAAACACCGGCACACAGAGAGTACACACATAGACTGAATGATTGATAGAGAGAATTGATGACTGAATAGACAATAGAGATATTATCCCCATTCCAACTCTCTTCGCCGAGGCGTTCGAGGTACAAAAACGTGTTTACTTTTTTTTACCACATTCTTAGGAATGTGGTATATCAGATTGTCGTTGAAGTACAGTTGCCCATCTACGTAGTCCTTTATAATGGTATAACTTTTAACATTGTTTACGGGAAATCCAAAGACTTTTATTACAAATTTTTTTGCTGATATCGATTTCTTATTGAAGGATGCACATATCCTCAAAGTTTTAGAGATAAGTTCTGAATAACCCTGTATAGCAGCAAGAAAGTTAAATTCTCATTCGTATTAAAAAAATTATTGCGTTCATCGTAAATAAATGGTTTTCCCACTTTAGGACCCCGCGATACTTAAAGGGTAACTTCATTTGGCGAAATTAAAGACTCGCAGTATCTTTAATAAATTTGTTTATCTCCCAATCATATTATCCGTGTGTTCACCGCCATGAGCCTAGTTGACTTCCACACAGCAATCCATTTGTGCAAGGCGGAGATGCAAAAAACGCATCCCATTGTCCCGGTGGCATCGTGCCAAGTCCATATAACTTTTGTTGTCGGGAGGGACAATCGCGTAGATTAATATGGCGCTTTGTCATGCACCAGGGCCCTTATATGTATAATTAAACATGGCTATTACTTAATTCTTCTTTTTTGTGTGCGGTCGGATGACGATTGATACGCGCCGCGGCTTTTTTGACGCTGCAATAAGGTACACTGAGAACAATTGCTTTTAAAAAAATAACATCGTATTTTAATCGACAGTTTCAACAGGGAACAAGGCATCAAGAGCTTTACACAATTACGTATCAATTGTTTTCAGTTGTTTCAATAATAAATATGATAAATGTAATACAGAACATTGACTACCAATAAATTCATGGAACTGAATACGGTTAGGATCATTTTGGGAATGATTATTTTTTCATTTTAAATGTTAAAATAGTATTTATTCAAAACAGGTAAGTTGATAATCAATAAATATTATTTATCATAAATAAATTGTTTTTTCAGTGTACATGCCTAGTGGTAAGACATATTACAACACCCTGTATAACAATATATATATATGGGTGTTCCACATAAAAGTCCTCAGCCTCGTATCTCGGCAACGGAAAGATATATTTTGATTTTGAAAAAAACAGTTGATAGAGCTCATCTATGGCTTCGTCACGGAGTTCAACTTGATTTTTTTCAGAGCAAATTGGAGATGGCGCTGAAGTCGAAAGAAATTTTTCGTTGGGAGGAACTTTACAACAAGGTTTATCCGGTACTTTGTTCAATTCTAAACAATTTTTGTCAAATGACTATTTTTTAAAAACTTAATAGTTTCAGATATATCGGGCTCTTCATTTGGTGAGGCCCAAACTCAAGCATATTTTAGCCTGGAATTATTACCTTATACAATGAAACAATAATTATCCAACTTCTCCTTTGGTACACGTAATCCCCATCTCACATAGACTTCTCAGTATAAAAATGAATTACTTGAAAAGGGTCCCAGAAGGTGAAAAACTAGCACCCAATACATACAATCTCAATTTTATTGAAAACTATTTGACTATATAAGCGTACCAACTTCTCCTTTGGTACACATAATACCCATCTCATATAGACTACTCAGTATAAAGATCATTGACTTGAAATGGATCCCAAGGGGTGAAAAATAAATAGCACCCAAAACAAACAATCTCAATTTTGTTGAAAATTATTAAGCGTCCCAACTTAGTACTTACAATAGTGAAATAATATGTATTTAATTTTGTTTCCTTCTAATCAAAACCTACTGTGATGAAGTTTCCTTATATATTCAGGATTTATTTTAGGACAAACGTACAAATAATTATGAAACTTATTATACAAAATGAACTAACTTTTGCTATATTTTACAGAAATACACATTATTTCAATATTTCTTTAAAAGAGCTATTAAATTGTCTTGGATAATTATTGCTTCATTGTATACGGTAATAATTCGAAACTTTAAAATACGTTTGAGTTTGGGCCTCACTAAATGAAGAGCCCGATATCTCTGAAACTATTAAGTTTTTGAAAAATAGTCATTTAACAAAAATTGTTTAGAATTGAACAAAGTATCGGATAAACCTTGTTGCAAAGTTCCTGCCAACGAAAAATTTCTTTCGACTTCAGCGCCATCTCCAATCTACTCTGAAAAAAAGTCAAGTTGAACTCCGTGACGAAGCCGTAGATGAGCTTTATTATCTGTTTTTTTCAAAATCAAAATATATTTTTCCGTTGGCGAGATACGAGGCTGAGGACTTTTATGTGAAACACCCAGTAGGTATATATATATTTTATAAATCTTTGATGAATTCATAATTCGACCTTGACGAAAGGCAGTTATAAAATACCTATAGCGGATTCAAAATGTCTTCCGACATCGGAGATTCCCATTTTCACCCCCAACTCTCCCATCTTGATCTTGAAAAAAATAGCAGTGTTACCGAAATTAAAACATATTTTTTATATTATAAATAAGTACATATAGACATCATTTTATTACAACCTTCCTTCTCATAGGTATACAGTTCTGAAATCTAGTGGCCTTTCCAATCTAACCTTCACGCACGTCACAAACAGTCACGAGGAAATGAAATAATCATTAATCGCTTTGTCATAACCAAAATCGTAGTAGGCGACGATCCGCAGGTTTGGCAACCGAACCACGTGGTAGCTAGATTATTAATTTACTTATTAACGCTATAGCTGGCTCCATCTAGTTAAATATCCACGAACCGGACCGGCTAATCATACTGGGTGAGTCAGCCGAATCCGGTGGACCATCACGAAGGCAGATCGAATCTCTAGAAATTGAATACGAAATTGCCTGCGTGTATTCGGCGTGTTCGGAGGATTCTGTATTGTCATATTTTCGCGAATTTTACGCGGGTCGCAAAAAATTAATGTAATACCAGTCGTGCAGGCTGGTTACAGTGTGGTTGAATTAAAAGTTCCGTAATTGGATCTATTTTATACGAAAGCGTAGAGGACATCGTGTGAAATAATTTTATAATTGCCAGTTTAAACTGTCAATTATAGATAATTGCCAGTTTAAACTGTCAATTATAGATAATTGCCAGTTTAAACTGTCAATTATGCATAATTCCAGTTTAACCTGTCCATTATACATAATTGCTAGATCAAACTGACAATTATCTATAATTGACAATTTAAACTGGCAATTATAAAAATATTTCACACGATGCCGTTTTATAATTGCCAGTTTAAACTGTTAATAATAGATAATTGTCAGTTTAAACTGGCAATTATGTATAATTGACAGTTTAAACCGGCAATATTATTATTATTATTATTAATTATACATAATTGCCAGACCAAACTGACATTTATAAACTGTCAATTATACATATTTGACAGTTTAAACTGACAATTATCTATAATTGCCAGTTTAAACTGTCAATTATACATAATTGCCAGAGCAAACTGACAATTATCTGTAATTGATGATTTAAACTGTCAATTATACATAATTGCCAGATCAATCTGACAATTATCTATAATTGACAGTTTAAACTGGCAATTATAAAATTATTTCACACGATGTCCTTTTATAATTGCCAGTTAAAACTGTCAATTATAGATAATTGCCAGTTTAAACTGGCAATTATGTATAATTGACAGTTTACGCCGGCAATTATACATAATTGCCAGAGCAAACTGACAATTATCTGTAATGGATAATTTAAACTGTCAATTATACATAATTGCCAGAGAAAAACTGACAATTATCTGTAATTGATAATTTAAACTGTCAATTATACATAATTGCCAGATTAAACTGACAATTATAAACTGTCAATTATACATATTTGACAGTTTAAACTGTCAATTATACATAATTGCCAGATCAATCTGACAATTATCTATAATTGACAGTTTAAACTGGCAATTATAAAATTATTTCACACGATGTTCTTTTATAATTGCCAGTTTAAACTGTCAATTATACATAATCTACCAGAATTAATATAATATACCAGAGCAAACTGACAATTATCTGTAATTGATCATTTAAACTGTCAATTATACATAATTGCCAGATCAAACTGACAATTATAAACTGTCAATTATACATATTTGACAGTTTAAACTGTCAATTATACATAATTGCCAGATCAATCTGACAATTATCTATAATTGACAGTTTAAACTGGCAATTATAAAATTATTTCACACCATATATTTCTACGCTTTCGTAATTTTCTCGAAATCTAAATGTATGTCTATCATAAAACGTATCAGATGAAGTCAAACTGGATTTATATTTTTGTCGTTTGTCTTTACGGATTTTGAGGTTTAATTTTCAAAATAAAAGTCTAATAAGTCGAAAAATAGGATAATTCTCTGTACAGAGTAGGCAAATTCAGATGTTTTCATAAGGTTAACCAGATTGCCACAGTAATGCCAAAAAAATTGATGAAGCATTCTCGATGTCTTTTTTTGAGAATATGTTCTTCAGGCATTAAAAATAAATAAATAACAAAACTATAAAAGAATATAGTGAAAACTATAAGAGATAGAAGGAGGCGAGTTGCATCATCTTCATTTTTACGAGACAAACTAACAACAAAATAACTTTTTAGGAGAAAATATACAACAACAGTTGAAAACAACTATTTGAACCACCCTATAGAACCAATCCTCGTAGATTATATTAAAACATTTCAATTTGACTAAAAATAAATGCATGTACTCCCACATGCTCACTAATACAACCTTTATAAATAGGTATGTAAAAGCAAAATTACACCAGCTTCAAATGACTATCACACTTACAATATAATAAAGTGAATTACACATTTTTATTATTTTTTACGGGTCATTTTATTAATGAGCCACGGTCTAATGGAACATAATGGTCGAATAAAATATTTTTTCAGCACACTAAGTACCATTTAATCATGAAAGCTATATATATATATATATATATATATATATATATATATATATATATATATATTCAAAAGAAAACAAAAACGGATTTTAAACATGGCAGATAATGATAATAAATACAATATGGTATGATAATATCTCTGAACGTCATTATAACCCAAGAATGTGCCCAAAGCCAATTACTTGTGTGAGGGAGAGGCAGTGTATTATTATTGTGAGCGCCACAACAGTGCGCGCTTTTTTAGGCATAACTCCCCGATTATTAGAGATATGAACTCATCAATCCTTGTATGGGTATACTATGAACAACCTGTATCAGTTTATATTGGCGATTCCAAGAAATGAATGCGCCCTCTGCATGAAAATATTTGAACCTACTTAAAAGGTAATTTTTGGAGGCTTAATGCTGATATAATGATAAATAACACGTATTTGGGTTTGTTTAACGTAATAATTTAGTGGTGCTTGTGATTTTTTGGTATTACAAAGTTAAAAACGACGTGATTAGTATTTGTACATCTTTATTTTTACAGTTTAAAATGTCATTCAAAAGAAATCAGCACAACACAAACTGCCTTGTTTATGGGTGTCATTCCACAAAACGTGTCAATAGAAGTGTTTAGATAGAAGATAGGTAGAAGTTTGGCCCTAGTATAAGAAATTGTTTCTCACTCATTTCTCCAAAAGTCATGTAACAATTTATTACACGTTTATTTACACAACATAACCACTTTGCTGCAGTTTGTCTATACTTTTCTATTATTAGTCTTATAAAAACAGAATATATTTTAATTTAAACATTATTTAACAAGAAACAAGCACTAGTATGGTATCACCATACAATTTATTACACTTATTTTAGGCCAAAATGTAAGTAAACAAAAACTAGGGTACCTGTTTCAACCCAAAAAATTCATATAATTAACAATGAAGCACTTATGGGACGTTTGACTGCTTTTACCACTCTTTTTATCCTTTATTTCACCCTAACTAGCACATGAAGTCACTATATTTATGGCAGTTGAATGCTAAATTGGTAGATGATGTGATATGAAATAGAAAATTTTTACTCGTCTTCTTCCATATTTGTTTACAATTTGCAGCGCCCTCATCGGTAATCTGAATCGCCAATACCACCTTACAAAGTTTCAGATCAACCTGTACAAGTTTTAATGAAACATTTTCTGTAACTACACAGAGAAAATTGTTTACTTACTAATCTATCAATTCAACTAAACTAATTTCTTTGACTAACAAGGTGCCTCCCCCTCCGTCCCTTCACCTATATATAAGCAACTGTAATGTTATATACATGTATAGGTTATTTTTTTTAGTTTAAATTTATGGTTCTTTAACATTAAATAATAAATTACATGCTCTAAAATTCGATTTCTATGAATATTGTACGTTTTTGATATTGTTTCATAAATAAAATTTTGAAATAAAAAAATATATTTAAAATTAAGACATTAAGAGATGGAGGTCTACGTGGACCAGTCTATACATGAGGAAATAAAGATTTTACAAGTTGTCTGAATACTGATCCCCTCCCCCTACACGCCAATGCAGGCGGTCGGCACGTCCTTTTGGCGGTGGACTTCTGCGGTAGCCGCTGGTTGTCGGACATCGCCGGTCCTGGAAGCCACACAAGGAGACGGGACGGGGACCTCGCCTTGCGACTCCCATAATTAACGGGGAAACAGGGCCGGAACGGGCGCATTTGTAGGGCACCCGATTCATCTCCCAATCTAGCATCACCTATGTGACTGTTTATATACTGGATTTGTTGAAACTTTGGCCGTAATCACACCCAGATGGCGATTCAAATTGCCACCCCTTCACTTACAGGAATTGCTTTGTAAACGTCAATAAAATACAACTATATTATGATACCGGAATATCAAAAATTATCTTGGTCAAGGGTGGTTGTGAAATGTAAAACGTGTGTCTTACTTTAAATTTGAAATAATTATGTCACTGTCACACTGACATCATCAATAACCTACAAATTATAAAATAACGGTTTTAATAACAAGAACAACTAAATTACAGTAATTGTTGGAAATGTCCCCCGTTTTGTTCGATGCACAAGTTGACGCGCCTCCTCATGCTGTGAAAAGCGTTTTGCAGCATTTCTGGCGTTATGGTTGCACATTGCTGAAAATTCTTTGTTGCAGTTCTTGCAAATTATTTACCGGAGTTGCGAAAATCTTGTTTTTTAAGTAAGGAAATATAAAATAGTCCATAATTGTCAAACGAGGTGATCTCGGAGGAAACTCAACTTCTGTATGCAAACTTATCAGCCGGTCATCAAAAAACTCGCGGAGGAAAGCAATATTTTCTCGTGTAGTATGTGCTGTTGCACCGTCATGCTGGAAATAACCGTACCGAAGTTCATCATCGTTTAACTGTTGCACCAATTCAGCCAAAAAGTTGTGTCTGTACCTTTCTGCGTTGACGGTGAAATCGAAAAAAATTGGCCCAATTATTCTTCTGCGAGAAACTGCCATCCAAACACCAATTTTTTGAGCATGTAGTGGCGATTCAGTAAAAACATGAGGGTTATCATTGCTCCACATTCACATATTTTGAGAATTGATGTATTCCGAAACGTGGAACTACGCTTTGTCAGAAAAAAAAGTTAAGTCCAGAAGATCGTCATTCATTAAATTATTGACAAACCAATGGCAGTATGCAAGGCGTCTGGGGTGGTCTGCGGGCAGAAGAGCTTGATGTTCTTGCATCTTATATGGATGCATGTTCAAGTCTTTCTTTAAAATCTTATGACATGTTCCATAAGAAAGTCCAATTTCCTGAGAAAGACGTTTCAAAGGTTTTGCAGGCTCCTCTTCCATACGTTGACGAACGTCATTGACAACTTCTTCTGTACGAACTCTTGGTCTACCAGCATCTTTTTTATGAGTCACACAACCAGTTTCGCGAAACACTTCAACACAATTTGTAAAGCACGCATAAAAATTGCCCGATAATATTGCCACGTTTGGGAAGTGCTCTCGAAAATTGTCCAAACACAAACGTTGACTGTATTGCCAATTTCCATTAACTAGCGCACCCGTTCGAAAATAGGCTTCAATCATGAAAATTTTGTGGTGTGTGGTAAGAGGCATGATTCAAAAACTGGATTAGAAAATTTCACCACAATGACTTGACAGATTCTGACACAACAAAACATATTCAAAAATTTAAAGCAAGACACACGTTTTACATTCCACAACCACCCTTGACCAAGATAATTTTTGATATCCCGGTACAATCCTGTGCGTAGGAGGGGTTGTTTGCTGTTTTTCTGTTCAATGCGAAAATGTTTTCTTTACTGACTAAATTTTAAATTTACTCATTTCTCGAACTGAACAACTTTTCTTAAAAAAAGTGGCAACGCCGCTCAACATACCGGGAGGGGATAGAATGTCTCGGTTCAAGTCACTGAAAATATCTACTGTTTTCACGACTAGTTTCATCTACCACCTAAGTAGAGTTCGGGGGGTGTGTAGCATGGTTTGGGTACTTCGTGCTCATTTTATATTCATGCTTTCTACATACAAAAAATATGCATTGGATTCAAGTCAGGGGAGCGTGTGTGCAATGGTCAATGGGGGCCAATTTGAACAGTAGCTGTAATAAAATAAAAAGTAATAATAGTAGATACAAAAACTTTTCTTTTCACATAATTATCCTCCTTAAACAATTTTTTACAATTTTGTTCCATCATTTTGTGATACATTGTATAAATATGTACATATAAACACAATATTTAATTTGTTAATTTATATATAGGGGCATTTTATTATGGCTTGTACGTACCTTTGTCATTATCATTATCTAATTAATGTATTTAAAATAAAATAATAAATGAATGGATTTAATTGCAAACACTTAACAATTATGACAGAATTATTAATAATAATAAGCTGAAATTAATTGGCAATGAGCCAGTTAAATGTACGTTTTCACACATCGCTAAATTTAATGATTTTCAAAAATGCAACTCCGAGTTGTGAACATATCATAATTAGATATTATTTCATGACGAATAAATTAGTTTTTATTTGTGCATTTTAATACTTTTTTAATACTTTTTCTCAAAATACAGGGTGTCTACTTAAAAACGAACAATGCTCTGCAAGTATGGACCAAAAAAAAGATGTAAAAAATTTCTCAAAACCGTTTCTAGGGTATGTGGGCGAATCAGTATGACCACAAAAATGATCTTCACTAAGCAACCCCTGAGGCTGTAGGCACCCCAACTCAATGTTTTTAAAAGGCAACACCCCCTTTGTGATACCTCATTGGAAAGCTCTTGGAAATTGATATTTAACAGTACTAAACAAAATACTTCTTAATGGTTTAATTTTTGAGGAATACGCAAAATAAATTTTATAATTACTATTTATTCCAATTTCTCGTTATAAATATCAAATTAAACCATTTTGGTGCAAATATCGTAAAAGACTGGAGAACACAAAATAATTCTAACAAAAGAATAATAAACAAAAAAAGAATAAATAAACAAATTGTTCAACAATAATCAGAACACTTCAATTTATAGCTCTTTAAAAGCTCTTTAAATTGTTGAACAATTTGTTTATTTATGCTTTTTTTGTTTATTATACTTTTTGTGAAGTTGACGTCGGGTCGCGTAGAATTTTCAACATTGGTTCTAACCCAAAGTATGGTACAAAAATTCTGTATGGTATATGTGAAAAAACGACTTTCGACTCTTAACATTTTGTCAGTTTTTTTCGGCTCAAAAACTGCGGTATCTTTGAGAAATCGGTACTGCAGAATTCATATATTCAATTCTTTTTTTTTTCTCTCAAGGATTAACGCAAAATCTTGGAGAAATTTCATAAATCCAATGTGTACCGTACGAACAGTCAAATGTGACCTTCCCATTCAATTAGTTCAGATGAAAGATAATTTTATTGACATTCCTATGGTGGGTCAGACAATAGTTGATTTTTTTAACTCTTTAAATATCTCAATATTTCCGAATGGATTTTCTGGGCATTATGCGTGCTATTTTAATTCTCGTGGTCCTCTGATACACTAGTCAAAGCAAATGAAAAAATTCAGTCAGAAACCAACCGCCTTTATTGGGACTGTTTGCAATGGGGTATTTTCTTCAATCGAAATGAAAGTGGAAACCTGTATTTTTATAAAATATATATTTTTTTATATTCATTAGGATAAAAATTATTAAGATTGAATCGGTAGAAAATTTTTAATTCAATTTTGAAATTTTATTCTATATTCGTGACGTCACTAAGCGAAAACTAGGGAATATGTATCTATAAAGAGGCCACACTGATAATATGTGGCTAGATTCAGTTTGAAACGACAGCCGACATTTAGACAATTGACATTTGAAATTTCCTGTTTGTGTTTGGCTTGACAACTTGACGTGTTGTATTGTTGTTTTCTTGTGAAGTAAGCTTTTATTAAATATGGAGAAAGGTTTTGTAGAGGCTAAGTCCGACAATTTACCGGTTATAGATCCTTTTATGATAAAGATCCTATAGATCCTTGCAGAAATAAAAGGGATGAAAAATGTAAGGTTAGTATTTAACTTAACAGTATTACTGCAAAGTCGATTAAATATATTCAAAAATTACCTTTACAAATTACGATGTTTTTCTATTACACTAATAGATACACTTGTAACCAGTCACAGGCAGAGACAACAATTCACAGGCAAAAATATAAACTAAAAACAATGTCTCATGTTCACCATGATGTTTACCCTAACCAAACAATTCAAACATGAACAAAAGTAAAGTTGTCACGCAGTGACACCAACCACACAAATGAAAATATCCTAGAAATCACTAAAAAATGGCGCAAATTTTGAATTTTCGCTTAGTGACGTCACATAGATATCGCGCACAATAAAAATATAATTTATGGACTTAAATGAACCCTATATTAAAATTCCAGAAATACGTATCTCTTCTTTTTCCAACTACTTTCCATTGCCGATGTAAAAAAAAAATAGGAAAACACCCCATTGCTGGTGGAACTGGCAAATACCAATATGGTGAGACTGTGTTGGGTGCCAGATCATAAAGGCATTGAAGGAATTGAACGGGCAGATGAACTTGCTAGAAAGGGATCTGAAATGGCTTTCATGGGACCGGAGTCTCTTATAGTGTTGCCAGAACGGCTCTGGGAAAATGGGTCGAATTAGAAAATAGGAATTACTAGTTTTTAAAACCAGGACAGAATCATGCAAAGGCACTCACGGAGGTCCTTTGTAGAGAAGAACTGTGGAGATGCTGGGCATGAGTAAACCTCGGCTCAGGAGCATGACAGGGCTCATAACAACACTCAAGAAGCATCTCTATAATTTAAGATTAGCAGAAAGCCCTCGGTATGTCGGGGATGCGACGATGCAGACGAGATTGCGCGTCACATTCTAAGTGAATGTGAAGGTATGAGGCTAAGATAAATTTCAGCGAGTAAATTTTTGGACTGAAGTGTTTTGGGACTCGCTCGAAGAAGACTATATTGACTAAATTATATATTTTCTCATCTTTCAACGTATCTCTGTTCAACTCATTGAAAACGCTGCCTGTCTCTACTGGTTTCATCCACCAGAGTAGAGTTCAGGTGCGTAACACGCTTTTAATACTTCGTATGCATTTTTTATTCGTATTTTAGTGCTTTCTACTGTTTACTCAAAGCTTGAAATAAAGTTTTATGTGATTGTAATGTTACATTGGTTCTGTCCAATTAATTGGAAGTTACATAGTGTAAATGTACGATATTCACGCATTCGGGCGGGCCCGGCCCTGTCCCTCGCGGCCGCTCGCAGCCATATAATTAACGGTAGCGTTGTCCTCTCCGATCAATTAATTAACAAAGATACACCATCGACACGATGCCTATCTCATCTACGAGACGCATCGGCAACGGCAAAGAACCTCGACATCCTACCTCTCCGATAAGCCCCCGCGACTCTCCGTACGTGATGCCATATTGCGGCGCGCGGTTTTTTTTTTGTCAAAAGGGTCGGCGCACGGGAGGTAGAGGAGGCCGAGTAAGAAGACGTTAAGAAACCGTCGAGGACGTGGGGTCCTTGGAGAATGCGGCGCGATTCTTCGCCGGGACGTGGACACTGTTTTTGGTGCCCGAGAGGAAGGCGGTGAAAAAATACGGCTCGAGAAGGAATGCCATAAACATGCACGGCCGGAGATGAAAAGAAGCGGACGAATCGGCTTGGCCGCGTCGATTTGTCCTTTCTCGGGACTCGGATCCTGCCAACATAACAGAACAGAGTACAGTTTCGTCCATATAGAACTGCTCCCCCCTTATCGTATTAATTTTCAACCCATTTTGTTGAATCAAACGATTTATAGTGTTAATAGTGGTGAGAAACACACCGTAGTGCCCTCTAGGCCCTCTCTCAACATTCATGATGCCCATTAGGTAATCACGCGCAATATCCACTACCTATGGCACTCTGATGAGCGCATAATAAGCGCGAAACCGGTCAGTGTCTGGTAGTTGGTCTCGATGAACGTTGTGGCGACTCCTATGGATATGCCGATGTAATACAATGCCAGTCGGGGCACATTTCCCGTAAACGCCCCCATCTCATACGCATTTTGAAGAAAAGAATCGGTTGTCCATCGACCATGTTAAAGCGAAACTCCAAATAAAGACAAATTTTAAATTTACTTGAGGAATTTTATAAATACACACTTAATAATAAAAATATTTTAAAGGTTGCCAAAAATCAGTCAAAATATTCTTTGAAGAAAGCAATAATTTAAATAAAAACTTTAAGCTTTGGGCAAGGATTTTTAACTTATACAGGATTGCTCGATTAGCCGTATCACATGATTGGGTCTTGCGGCTACGTCATCGGAAAAATAGATGAGTTAGATAGGGACAGTAACTTGTCAACGCGTCATAGATAAGGAATCGCACAATACAGAGAGAGAAAGAGTATCGGGTCTCGCGGTGACATCACCAAATCGGACAACATTGAGGAATAGGGATCGAGCAATCCTATATAAGTTAAAAATCCTTGGGCTTTGTGTACCTATACGCGATTCATTTTAAAATCGTAGCGCCAAAATGGCAGTAACCTATACTAACCTATGTTCACTGACACTGACGTTTGAAATTTTATTCATCAAAGATTTGTTGTCGAGAACTTTAAACCAGGTAAAAAGCTTGTAAAACTATTTTGAAAGGGGTACCTAAGTAGTGATATAAAATTAAAATAGATTTCAATATTTTTCGAGCGTTCAATCTGAAAATGAAACTTAACCTCAAAATATGTCAAATTCTTTATTGGGCATACGGCATAACATACCTTTATGGAAATAGTCATCCTTAGAGAAAGGTAAAGAGCACACTCTCTACTCTGCGTTCTTTAGCTTCTTTATCCATACTTGTCTCCTGTAACTCTGTACCTAATGCTAAACTTATAGTTTCCGCGATAGCTCCAGATTTTCCCGCTTTTGGAAAAGTATGAAACTGATCTCGGGGTTTTTCTTTGTCCAAGAGGAACAATGACGCTAACAACAATAATGATTCATATCTAATCAAAGCAATTAACTAATATAACAACGGATATTTCAAAATTCACAATAGACATACATACACAAAACTGAACTAATACCACATGCGTTAGTTGTGCGTGCCGCCAGTAGGTAGCGTATTGCTTAGCAAGAATCGCGTATAGTGCAGGTACTTAGAATATAAATCTTTTATTTTGTTTTTCTGTTGAACTGGTTTTTTTTTGTGATTTTTAGTCTCTAAAGGCCAATAAATAAACATTTAATGAAAGTGTTTTCTTTTTTTACGTTAAATATTTATTTAAAAAAATATTTTATCGTTTCTCTTATTTCAGAATCCAGAGTCCAGAATTTTTTCATTATGTCCCGAATTTTCCGATGAAATGTCCCGATTTATAAAACGCTTCCACCGACGTCAGATAAGTGATAAACAAATGTGGTTGGCTGTTACTGATTAATCAGTCCTTCTTCGTTTAGGGTTCTTGAATCTATTTAACTTTAACGTGTAGCTTTTTATTGTGTTCATGTGTTCCGTTTTGATATTTTGTGTTGTTGATTATTTGAATTTTGAAAGAAAACAAATATTAAAAGTGAGCGAAGCACAAGGAGGTAAATATTTAAATATAGAAAACTTAAAAGGTAAACATTAAACAGCTGTAACTACGATTCCGATAGATATTCGATACTGCACATGTGCAGAAAACCCGAACCAATAATGAACCGATTCGAGGAGATCCGCGAACTTTTCAGACTGCGAACGGTCCCTGAACTGGTTCAGAATGGGGTATTTTCCTTCAATCGAAATGAAAGTGGAAACCTGTATTTTTATAAAATATATTTTTTTTTATATTTATTAGGATAAAAATTATCAAGATTGAATCGGTAGAAAATTTTTAATTCAATTTTGAAATTTTATTCTATATTCGTGACGTCACTAAGCGAAAACTAGGGAATATGTATCTATAAAGAGGCCACACTGATAATATGTGGATAGATTCAGTTTGTAACGACAACAAACGACAGTCGACATTTCGATAATTGACATTTGAAATTTCCTGTTTGTGTTTGGCTTGACAACTTGACGTGTTGTATTGTTGTTTTCTTGTGAAGCAAACTTTTATTAAACATGGAGCAAGATTTTGTAGAGGCTAAGTCCGACAATTTACCGGTTATAGATCCTTTTATGATAAAGATCCTATAGATCCTTTCAGAAATAAAAAGGATGAAAAATGTAAGGTTAGTATTTAACTTAACAGTATTAGTGCAAAGTCGATTAATATATTCAAAAATTACCTTTACAAATTACGATGTTTTTGTATTACTAATAAATACACTTGTAATCAGTCACAGGCAGAGACAACAATTCACAGGTAAAAATTGAAACTAAAAACAATGTCTCATGTTTACCATGATGTTTACCCTAACCAAACAATTCAAAGATAAACAAAAGATGACGTCACTTAGTGACGTCACATCGATATCGCGCACAAAAAAAAATAATTTATGGACTTAAATGAACCCAATATTAAAATTCCAGAAATACGTATCTCTTCTTTTTCCAACTACTTTCCATTGCCGATGTAAAAAAAAAATAGGAAAACATTCCATTGCACCCGCGAACAAAGCTAATATGTTAGTAGGTATGTTATGAATGCCCAACGCATTTGATTCGACCGAAATAAACTGTTTTCTCTGTGTGGAAATCCCCGAACTCAAAATATCAGCACCTACCCGACTATCCCACGCGAACCTCGCCAGCATCCACCGTCTCAAGATCCATGCCCGCCGTTTTGAACCCGGCACCCATCCATCATCACGGTCGACCGCTCGCCGACCGTCCGCAAAAAGAAGCGGGGCATTTAAAATTCACGGCGTTTGTCATTCATGAAATAAAGTCGCGATTGTCAATTGTCCGGCCAATAGGAGCCGCGCCCTGGCCACGCCCACGGCCGAATGTAAAACAATTGCGTGATTAAACGGACGTTAGACCTGTTCTGCTGACGTGAGCGGCGGCCGGCTTTTGTTTTTGCGGACGACGGCGGCTGGATCGCCGCGACTGCACGCGGACGATGCGACCTGCGTGAGCGGAGAGCTGGGGAGGAATTATTGTTTTAATTTATTATCGCAATGGCCCGGGTGATGGATTGCAGGTTGCGGTGCGAGATCGCACAACTGATGTCTGACTGATACACACTGAGAAAAATGTATGCATGGAATCCAAAGACGTAAACATATTGTAAGTCCAATTGGACACTTTTATGGGAAGTAATCCAATTGGTCAAAGTTCATTTACTCTGGTCTCTTACTAAAAGCATATTGTGTAGAAAACGGAGGTATCTAAAGTCAAAGCCAGAATTAAGCAAAGTGGAATGACCTCGCCGATCTGGTAAAATGCGGTGATGCATGGGCGTGCGTATTCTATTTTACCATTGGGCACATTTCAGTTAATATATACTCGTATACTATTCGATAGAATACTTCTAGTATTGCACTTCCACTTTTTTAAGTAACACAAATAAGTATAAACACTGACACAAAGAATAAATACACTGATAATTTTACCACAAATTTTTACCGTTAAGAAACGCGCGCGAAATAACCCAACATCACGCCGCTGTTTCCCTACTACCTCGAGCGCAGTCGCTTGTTGGTTCCTGATTCGACCAATCAACGTCGTTGAAGCTCAGAGAAAAGAAAGCGTAAATGCAAGAATATGTATGTTAAATAAGGATGAACAGCTTGTCGTCAATTTTACGACTTTCGCAGTTGCTACGTATTCGGAAATTCGTTGATATTATTAAGTAAAACACAAATCAGACATTGTGTTTGCTTTAATAAAGTACAATAGGGATAAGGCACGTTAAAGACAAGTAAAAAAATGGGTAAATAAGGTAATTAATACGTTTCCTGTTTTAAATAAGAATACTTTAGAAATAAATGTGACAACATAGATCTACTCTTTTTCCGGTCATTGCACTTTGCTTAATTCTGACTTTGACTTTAGATGTAGATAACCATACAAATATTCATATCTTTGAAATTGTAAAAATATAAAATTTTTAATCAGCACATAGCCAAAACTTGATTGCCATTTAAGATATCTCTTAAAATAAGTGTCCAATAATAAAATTGGCATTGGCAATTGGCAAAAAGTTTTACTAGGAGCAGTCGTTACTTGTTCCCGAACATTCGACGTTTCGAGATATTGAGTGTGGAAGAAATGGATTATTTTCAATTTTTTCATGATATTTCAGGATTTTGAGGACATATTATTTCAACTTTCCAATGCCACCAAGATTTGTACCCAATTTTTCCCAGTTAACCGATCTTGTAGCTCTAAAAATAAAAAAATTACCCATGTAAAGAGATAGATTATAGCTACCCTGTACAGGTCAAGTGGTACAACGATTATGTTTTGTCTGTGTAACGGTATGATTTGCTGCATGTGATAATTCCGTTAATATTATTTCTCTATATTTAACATTATAAAACTTCTTCATAATGTTTATAATTTGTGCTTTAACGTGTTGTATCACATTTATATTAATTGCAACATGTACACAATGTTTCAGCCTATTTATAAATAATATATATTTAAAAAAATTGGTACACAAATCCATGTTGTCCTTGTAACGGTCTCGTTTTTAGTAACTAATAAAGTACCTTTCTTAGTTGATTTAAACTAATATTTCTTATCTCATTCTGTGTTTTTACCTTCTTGTTAAACACCAATCCTGTATTTAAAGTATTATATGTATTCGGTGTATATTAAGTGATTATAATCCCACCTTCACTCTATGTGTTTGTGCGCTAGGTCTATCTCAATACATAGTCCTGGGGTTACATAATCTAAGGTTCAAAACAATATAGTGACGTCATCTCGTGTTACGAACGTGAGCGGATAGACAACAAAGGGGAACGAGGAGGAGGAAAAAAAAGGGAATGGAGGATTGGCATTGGCGAGCAGGTTCAGTGAATTGGGCAGCTTCCAAAGTTTGAAGAAAAAAGCTGTAAAAAGCAAATAAAAAAGATGAATTAAATCTTAGTAACCGAATCCTACTATTCCTTAGTGTGATTACGAGAAAATAATCATTTCAGTACGTTGATTTGTGAATTGGCAGGAGAACGTATGAACAACGTTAACCCCGAAACCAACTGTTCTTATGTGAGTACTTTATTACTTATTTTGGAAGTGCATCTTAAACCACGTTACGTATACCGTGCCTAATTAGACTAACTTACCCTATGCATAGGTCGTGTGTGCGAATGAATTTAAAGGCCCTTACTGTTACCTGGCGGACTGTAAATATCTAAAAACTGTATTTTTTGGTAGATCTTTAGTACAGCCAAACTACATTTTGTTGTCAAGATTTATTGCTGCAAAACCTTCACTCATTTTTGTACATTTGAGTGTGTATGTCCTAATATTTATAGATTTAGGTGTGTCTTTTATGTATGTACCTTTCGTAAATGTATAGTTGAGAGAATTATATTAAAAATTAACTTTGTTCTTGTCAAGTGTTTTTTTTTGCAATTGTCTTCACTTAGATAGGAACTATACCTTTACTCTGTACCATCAAAAAAGATCAATTGATGGCGCCCAAGTTTGGTAGCTAATAAATAACCCTACCGTACTTCATTCGGCCCACCCCTGATAGAGAGTTTCATGTCATTTTGTACATCTATCTAGAAATAATAAATAACGAAAGTTGTCGTTATATCATCTCAAATGCGATATATTCAAAAGTTTACCTGCCACGGTCGCAGAAAAAAGAATTTCCCAGGCCTCTCAATACCTAAACGCAGCTCCAATAATTATCCTCGCTCTTTAATAGAACCAGCCGCTATTACCAATCGCCACCAGACGCCCCATTACGGCTTTTTGCTTCCCGCGATACGCAAATGGCACTGTAGAATTTTCTGTATTCCCCTCGAACGCCGGCAAATTTGCTACCTATCTATAACCGTCGCAGGATCGCCGTTACGGCCAAGTTCGCAATCTAGTTTCGCCTTGTAGAGCGGTCGAGGTGTTTGAAAAATGCCACGGCATCTCCTTTCGACGGCAGCGTGGCCATGCGAAGGCTCATAGCTGCTCGGAGGGGAATGATAATTTGATGGGGCTCCCGTGTGCAATGACAATGACATTTGCGGGCGAGGCTCGCGTCGCGGCTCGTTTTTTGGGAGATAAATTCGCTAGAAATCGTGATTTACTGTCGCTAGATGAACAGCGTGCGAAATCTGTCTCCAAAAAAATAGATGGTCCCTCAAGGATCAATTTTAGACCCACGTTTACCAACCCTTTTATTAATGATAACGCTGTTTTACAAAGTACGTGATGTGTAGTGTATTTACACATTTCAGTTACAATTATTTCCCTAATTTTATGTTTCAAACAACTTTTGGAGTCCCTCAGGGGTGAATAGTAGGACCACTTTTCTCTTTATTCATAATACGAGCAAGTGAAAGCTTTATGAAATGCCGAAGTCTTAAAAATAGGCTTGTAACTCATTGATGAGATATAATATAATTAAAATATTATTAAGAATTGGTGCAGTCGAAAAGTATTTATACATCTCTAAAGATATTTGCATCTTTTTCAACCAAACAATGCATTGTCGCTTTTTGTTGCTGTATTTCCAAGAGCCCTTTGAAAATAAATTTGCTAGAAATCGTAATTTACTGTCGCTAGAATAACAGCGTGCGAAATCGTTTAAATCTGTCACAAAAAAATGGGTGGTCCTCAAGGATCAATTTTAGGCCCACTTTTGTCAACCGTCTTATTAATGATAATGCTGTTTTACAAAGTACGTGGTGTGTAGTGTATTTAAACATTTCAGTTACAATTATTATTTCCCTAATTTTATGTTTCAAATAACTGCTGGAGTTCCTCAGGGGTCAATGGTAGGACCACTTTTCTCTTTATTCATAATACGAGCAAGTGAAAGCTTTATGAAATGCTGACGTCTTAAAAATAGACTTGTAACTCATTGATAAGATATAATATAATTAAAATATTATTAAGAATCGGTGCAGTCGAAAATTATCTAGACATCTCTTAAAGATATTTGCATATTTTTCAACCAAACAATGCATTGTCGCTTTTTGTTGCTGTATTTCCAAGAGCCCTTTGAAAATAAATTTGCTAGAAATCGTAATTTACTGTCGCTATATGAACAGCGTGCGAAATCGTTTAAATCTTTCAGAAAAAAATGGGTGGACCTCAAGGATCAATTTTAGGCCCACTTTTGTCAACCCTTTTATTAATGATAATGCTGTTTTACAATGTACGTGGTGTGTAGTGTATTTAAACATTTCAGATACAATTATTTCCCTAATTTTATGTTTCAAACAACTTCTGGAGCCCCTCAGGGGTCACTGGTAGGACCACTTTTCCATTTATTCATAATACGAGCAAGTGAAAGCTTTATGAAATGCCGCAGCCTTCTGGTGACTAAATATTTTTAAGTTTATAAGAAACAGGGTATTCTGCTAAGATCAACTTTAGGGTCGCTATTTCTAACCTTCCATATTCAAAATACCGTAGATTTATTGCGTAAAAAATGTCAGAAATGTAGAAAAATTCGATTTGCTGGTCCAGCAAACGCTATACTGTCAAAAGTAGACGGTCCGGTATAATTTTTACTGCATACGGCGCTCTACGCCTCTCGGAATTTGCATTACACCCGATTAGTCACATGCGATAAACCTCCAGCGATCGGACAAGTTAATAGTCGAGTACCAGGCCCATCATTATGCATTTATAGGCATAAATTATTTACTAAATTGGCAAGTAATTAGTTGAGCGCAAGAAGCCCCGCACGGAAAAATCGGGGGGTCAGAAGCCAAATTGAAAATTTAGAATTTCCATATTGGTGATTAGTCGCGCACGAGGTAAAGGTTGCGTAGTAATTGTTTCCCTGCTTCTTTGTCTTCATTAGGTATCACGGGCTGATGATCTCTTTCAAATATTTCACAGGAGACGCGACATTCTTACGAAGAAATAATAATTTGTTTCTCCTTCATGATGTGGCTCATGGATCCCGCTTCTGATGTGATAAAAAAGACTCCATATACCGGGATATTAAAAATTATCTTGATCAAAAGTGGTTGTGGAATGTAAAACGTGTGTCTTACTTTAAATTTTTGAATATGTTTTGTTGTGTCAGAATCTGTCAAGTCATTGTGCTGAAATTTTCTAATCCAGTTTTTGAATCATGCCTCTTACCACACAGCACAAAATTTTCATGATTGAAGCCTATTTTCGAACGGGTGCGCTAGTTAATAGAAATTGGCAATACAGTCAACGTTTGTGTTTGGAGCACTTCCCAAACGTGGCAATATTACCGGACAATTTTTATGCGTGCCTTACAAATTGTGTTGAAGTGTTTCGCGAAACTGGTTGTGTGACTCATAAAAAAGGTGCTGGTAAACCAAGAGTTCGTACAGAAGAAGTTGTCAATGACGTTCGTCAACGTATGGAAGAGGAGCCTGCAAAACCTTTGAAACGTCTTTCTCAGGAAATTGGACTTTCTTATGGAACATGTCATAAGATTTTAAAGAAAGACTTGAACATGCATCCATATAAGATGGAAGCACATCAAGCTCTTCTGCCCGCAGACCACCCTAGACGACTTGCTTACTGCCATTGGTTTGTCAATAATTTAATAAATGACGATCTTCTGGACTTAACTTTTTTTTCTGACGAAGCGTGGTTCCACCTTTCGGGATACAACGATTCTCAAAATATGCGAATGTGGAGCAATGATAACCCTCATGTTTTTACTGAATCGCCACTACATGCTCAAAAAATTGGTGTTTGGATGGCAGTTTCTCGCAGAAGAATAATTGGGCCAATTTTTTTCGATTTCACCGTCAACGCAGAAAGGTACAGACACAATTTTTTGGCTGAATTTTTGCAACAGTTAAACGATGATGAACTTCGGTACGGTTATTTCCAGTATGACGGTGCAACAGCACATACTACACGAGAAAGTATTGCTTTCCTCCGCGAGTTTTTTGATGACCGGCTGATAAGTTTGCATACAGAAGTTGAGTTTCCCCCGAGATCACCTTGTTTGACAATTATGGACTATTTTACATTTCCTTACTTAAAAAACAAGATTTTCGCAACTCCGGTAAATAATTTGCAAGAACTGCAACAAAGAATTGTTCAGCAATGTGGAACCATAACGCCAGAAATGCTTTTCACAGCATGAGGAGGCGCGTCAACTTGTGCATCGAAGAAAACGGGGGACATTTCCAACAATTACTGTAATTTAGTTTTTCTTGTTACTAAAACCGTTATTTCATAATTTGTAGTTCATTATTGTTTTACAACTGAAATAAATAGGTATGAAATTTGTAGGTTATTGATGATGTCAGTGTGACAGTGACATAATTATTTCAAATTTAAAGTAAGACACACGTTTTACGTTCCACAACCACCCTTGACCAAGATAATTTTTGATATCCCGGTACTAGGGATTCCAAAAGATTTTCGAGATGATTTAATTTTATATCGGATGCTAATAAATTATACTGGAATATTCATAGCGAATAAATTAAATGACATGACATTTCAGAAAAATTTAAATTTACTAAATAAGAACCTCAATCGCAAGAATAAACAATTAACCAGAAAAATATGTCTATCCCTGCATGTTTATTAAACATAACATTTCTTGATTAGTCAAATTATGTAGTCATGTAATGTTTAATATAAACAAATGGTTTGTTTTTACGCTTGTAAGCACCTATTAACTCTAACTAAGGACATATGTATCTAAGCTTGGCCTCATTGGGGCTTCTCAGAATTTGATAAACATGTTTCAACCATGTCTGGTAGACAAACAACACTTTGCTGAATACGTTATATGAATATATTACACATATGCAGTAAATAAAGGTGTTCCGCATGGTTCCGATTTGGGACCTTTGTTAATTTTAATATTTATAAATGACAACCAACTAAATCAAATCCTCCAAACATTTCTATGCTGACGATCTTCGATTTCGGTGACACTTATTTGAGAGTATCCCTAAATTCAGTGCCACAGTCAGATAAAAAATTAAAAAAAAATTTTTAGAATCGCCAATAAATATACCTACTTATTACCCGCAATTTGGTGTATGTAGCTGTTGAAAAATAAAGCTCTTATCACCAATATCATATATTCCATCGGAGAAGTCACGTTCCGCCTGAAACGAAATACCAAGCCGCCCGTCTCTCGCGGAATCCTCGATAATTTCCGGTCGGACAGTAGCTAAATCTCCCCGAAAGCCGCACAGAAGCCGCTCTCGCTCCTATCGCGCCCGCCAGCGGTCTCTGGATTATAATATAAAGAGGCTTGTCCCGTGGCGTTATCTAGTGACTCGAATCAGCAATCGGCCCCACTTGTCGACCGCCAGATTTACGACCACCGTCGCCGGTACGTTTCTTCTTCCAAGCAGGGGCTCCGTCCAGGCGAGGACTCGTTTCAATTTAAATTATCGTAGCTAATACTAATCATACATACATTCATACCGGGATATCAAAAATTATCTTGGTCAAGGGTGGTTGTGGAATGTAAAACGTGTGTCTTACTTTAAATTTTTGAATATGTTTTGTTGTGTCAGAATCTGTCAAAGTCATTGTGCTGAAATTTTCTAATCCAGTTTTTGAATCATGCCTCTTACCACACAGCACAAAATTTTCATGATTGAAGCCTATTTTCGAACGGGTGCGCTAGTTAATGGAAATTGGCGATACAGTCAACGTTTGTGTTTGGACAATTTTCGAGAGCACTTCCCAAACGTGGCAATATTACCGGACAATTTTTATGCGTGCCTTACAAATTGTGTTGAAGTGTTTCGCGAAACTGGTTGTGTGACTCATAAAAAAGGTGTTGGTAGACCAAGAATTCGTACAGAAGAAGTTGTCAATGACGTTCGTCAACGTATGGAAGAGGAGCCTGCAAAACCTTTGAAACGTCTTTCTCAAGAAATTGGACTTTCTTATGGAACATGTCATAAGATTTTAAAGAAAGACTTGAACATGCATCCATACAAGATGCAAGCACATCAAGCTCTTCTGCCCGCAGACCACCCCAGACGCCTTGCTTACTGCCATTGGTTTGTCAATAATTTAATGAATGACGATCTTCTGGACTTACCTTTTTTTTTTGACGAAGCGTGGTTTCACCTTTCGGGATACATCAATTCTCAAAATATGCGAATGTGGAGCAATGATAACCCTCATGTTTTTACTGAATCGCCACTACATGCTCAAATAATTGGTGTTTGGATGGCAGTTTCTCGCAGAAGAATAATTGGGCCAATTTTTTTCGATTTTACCGTCAACGCAGAAAGGTACAGACACAACTTTTTGGCTGAATTGGTGCAACAGTTAAACGATGATGAACTTCGGTACGGTTATTTCCAACATGACGGTGCAACAGCACATACTACACGAGAAAATATTGCTTTCCTCCGCGAGTTTTTTGATGACCGGCTGATAAGTTTGCATACAGAAGTTGAGTTTCCTCCGAGATCACCTTGTTTGACAATTATGGACTATTTTATATTTCCTTACTTAAAAAACAAGATTTTCGCAACTCCGGTAAATAATTTGCAAGAACTGCAACAAAGAATTGTTCAGCAATGTGCAACTATAACGCCAGAAATGCTGCAAAACGCTTTTCACAGCATGAGGAGGCGCGTCAACTTGTGCATCGAACAAAACGGGGGACATTTCCAACAATTACTGTAATTTAGTTTTTCTTGTTACTAAAACCGTTATTTCATAATTTGTAGTTCATATGAAATCTGATGTCAGTGTGACAGTGACATAATTATTTCACATTTAAAGTAAGACACACGTTTTACATTCCACAACCACCCTTGACCAAGATAATTTTTGATATCCCGGTACAAGTAGCTGCACTCCAAGTAGATAAATCCATTAAATACATACTACAAAGACCCCCTATTGCATACGAAATAATCAACAAAACAAACACCATCCATTGCATAGGGTAATAAATAGTACCAATTGATAATGGCTTCACATTATTAAATCTATATCAACACAAGAATCATAATAGAGAAAAAATAATACCCTTGTAAATATAAAAGCAAAATGTATGGTCGTCTAAACTCTAAACCATTACACGGCAGATATTATAATAGTGTCAACAGAAAACATATAAACAGAGAAAATTCATAGAAGTTCTTGCAAATAAGCCAATTACACCCAGAAACAGCGGCATTTATACTTGCAATACAAGACCAAGTTATACCGACAAATAACTATAAAATATATATGTTTTAAAGGATATTTCACGTAAGAGCGAGATACGTGCAAAAAATACCACCAATTTCGTGAAACAATAGAACATATAAAAGCAGGATTAAACTACTGACAAGTATGCAATATACCAATAGACATAATCCAGTGGCAAAAATTATTCACCAGGCAATAGCCCTACTACGATATAATCTGTAATCGGAACCTCAAGTGCACCATCAACATTCCACCACCAACTATAATAGAAAACAAATATAAATTATATCGGTAACGGGTATAACTCCATACCTACTAATTCATAAATCACCTCACTCAACTCAGCATGGAAGAAAGTGTATATACACAATCACAAAAAGCAGCCATACTCCATACATGCCATATGGTGAGATCGTTTCTAAACCAAAAAATAATTTCTTATCAGACTTAACCAGGAGAAGGTGCAGGTTTTGCGGACACGATGACTAGGACTCCATTCACATCCTCTGTTGCTGTGCCTGCCTCATGGTCAAGAGACATAAACATCTGGGTGCAGCATTTCTCCTGCCCCAGGACATTAGAGAGAGTTTCGTCTAGAACGGGTGTTGGCCTATGCGCATAGCACGGGTTTCTTCCAACAACTCTCGACTAGCGGCAGGCAGAAGGGGGTCGAAGACCTGAGTGCTGCGGGTAACCTCGCCGCCTTCCAACAACAACAACAACATAAGGTTAACCAGTATAGAGGTATTAACCAGTCTACAAGAAAAATAAACCAGCGCAGAACCGAGTTTTGAATTGCGGTATTAGCTCGAAATTCTGACACAAAAAATATATCCATCTTGATAAGAGTTGTGGGACTTGGGTGCTAAAACTGAATCACCCTAAGTTTTTTCCATTTTACCCCCTTCGGAAACACCTTTAAACAGCTCGAAAATTCTTATACAGTGCTTTCGAAAAGTAACGAATAAATTCATTATTTTAGAAATTGAGAAGTTTTCGAAAAAATCCCCTGACAAGTCGATTTTGTTTTTAAAAAAGGCACTTTTTGACATACGACCCATATTTGTGACGTCATCGTTGTTCGAGATATGACGTCATCGACAATTTTTTTAAATAGCAACCCTCAATTTTGACCACGCCATTTGAAAGAGCGTATCATTCTACATACGCATCATGAAAAATTATGGTGTTACATAACAAAAATTTCAAGAAAATAATGTTTGAAGATCGTAAAATTTAATTTTCACAATACTGACAATGATAATGATTATGTAAAAAATCGACTAAATTAAATGTTCAAATTGTGCACTGACAGTAGCCAAGACGATTAATAAATTCTTTTTGGACATTATCTATAACTTCAGGAGGTATACGATGTATCTCGTGACGAATTCTTGCTTTTAAATGTTCTAAATTAACCGGTCTAGTAACGTATAATTTGCTTTTTAAGTATCCCCACAAAAAAAATAACCTAGGGGTGTCAAATCAGGCGATCTGGCTGGCCACTCAATCGGCCCCCCTTCTCCCTATCCAACGATTCGGGAACAGCTCAGCTAAATAAACACGGACAGATGCTGCACAATGAGGAGGTGCACCATCTTGTTGAAAGAACATGTCATTTCTTGGAAGATCACGTCCCTCTATATCTGGAGATAAAGTTATTAGTGCTGGAATGAGGTCGTCTCGAAGAAAATCCAAATATCTTGCACCAGTTAGGTTGACGTCAAAGAAATAGGAACCCAGAATTCTTCCGTCGACTATGTCGCACCACACATTTACTTTCTGGGGACTTTGAGTGTGATACTCCATCATCCATCGGGGATTCTCGGTAGCGCAATAACGGCAGTTTTGCCTATTGACATGGCCGTTCAAAACAAACGTAGCCTCGTCAGACAAAATTACGTTTTTTACGAAATTATTATCATTATTGCATGGCTCTTGCATTTGCTCGCAGAATTGATTTCGCCGATCAAAGTCGTCTTCAGATAGCTCATGAACAAGGCATACCTTATAAGGATGATACACTGCTTTTTTCATAATTTTGTGAACTGTGGATGCTGCCATATTGAAATCAGAAGCCAATTGGTTAAGTGTTGAGTGATGATTTTCTTGTATTGCCAACAAAACATTAACCTCATCATCTATTGATTTTGATGGTCGACCAGATTTAAGAAGATCACGAACATGTCCAAAGTTACGGTATTTAGACTCAATATTGCTTACTATGCTTTGGCTAATGGGATGTCGATCAGGATGAGTTTCATTGAACAATTCAACTACTTCTCTTTGGGTGCGCATCCTGTCTCCAAATCCGATCATGTAAAGAATTTCAATTCGTTCTCGTTCAGTTAATTTAACCATTTTTTTTATAAAATGACAAAGTTACTACTCAATAAACACTTCAAACGCAGTGCTTTTGTCAAACAAAAGATAAGAACTAAAGAAATAACTCAAAAAACAGAAAAAACTATTTAATAAAGTACGATATCAAGTTTTTATCTGACGGAAATAAAAAACATTCTCGGTCGCTAAGGTTACTGTCAGGCAACCATGATTTTTCATGATGCGTATGTAGAATGACACGCTCTTTCAAATGGAGTGGTCAAAATTAGGGGTTGCTATTTAAAAAAATTGTCGATGACGTCATATCTCAGACAACGATGACGTCACAAATATGGGTCGTACGTCAAAAAGTGCCTTTTTTAAAAACAAAATCGACGTGTCAGGGGATTTTTTCGAAAACTTCTCCATTTCTAAAATAATGAATTTATTCGTTACTTTTCGAAAGCACGTATAAATCTTATATAAAGATTTATGTAAGATCTTATATAAATTTTATTTCAATCGGTCAAAGTGACAGAGTGCTAAAATATCTCATCTAATTCTACATCTCCATTGTAAATTTTGAAATTATAGCATACAAGATTTGACCAGCGATTTACCCCTCCATTGCAACTGAGATACTTGTGTCTGTACCACTTCACGTTACTGCCAGACCTTCCACACCACCAACCCTCTCCCCCACAAGAATCCATGTAAAATCAATCTTGGGGAGCTAGCCCGCATATTTAAAACCAAAGTCGACACACGTAGCTACCTTTCTTTCCACCGTACGGCCTGTAAACATCCGATCGCCCTCACTCAGCTAATCAGAATTGCTAATTGGGGTCCTGCAAGGAATCCTGCGGATGCGGAAGTGACCCCCAATTATATAGTTTAAATCTCGCGGGTAAACAGGACTCGATACGTCTCCGAGTTGGGGGAGATCCTGAAGGAAAAACACGAGTGTGTGGTCACGCATTTTAACGAAATTCGGAGGGGTTCCCGGACGCAAATAGAGTTGATCCAATGTTCGCTTGTGTACACTTGTGGTCTCTATTAAAAAGGATGTTTTAAAGTCCGTTTACGATTAATTAACCTCATCAGGGATTTTTAGTGGTTGCTCGTTGGTACAAAACACCCCGTAGACATGGAAGAGTACCATGCGAAGGCGGGAAAACTTCTGCTTTGATAAGGGAGAATTTCCAAAAAAATAGGTACTTTACTCCAAAATAATAGGTACTAACGTTATTAGTTTTTTATTTTATTTTTCAAACTTGCATTTCATTACCACTTTAAGATTAATAACACATTTGCACGTTATTAATAATAATAATAATTTTTATTTGTCCAACAGGACGAATATACCAATTACAGGACAATGCATAGATGAGGATAATCTCAAAGTAGTAGTCAGTGTATAATTTTATTAATACATCTATATCGCTAAGTCTTGACTCAGTCTAAAGACAAATCCCTAGACATTTTCATAGAGGACGGAACAATCTGATCAAAAACTCAGTCTTTATCAAAAAAGACACCAAGATCTTTAATAACGTCAACTTGTTCAAGAATTTGTACGCCAATTTGACAATAAATCGACAGGATATTAGTTTTACGTGAAAAAATTCCAACTTTGCACTTGAAATATTTAAATTTAATCTATTGGATTTGTTCAACTTTATTCAGCTCATACTGTAGGTTGTTGCAATCGTCACTAGAATCTATCGATGTAAATAATTTCAAATCATCAGCAAATAACAGTGTCTGACCTGACAGTCGATAAGCTGAATTAGGTCATTGACAAAAATAGAAAATAGAAGAGGGCCTAAATTTGAACACTGAGGTACCCCCGACGTAACGGGATACAGGTCTGACTTAAAACAGTTGAAGGTCACATACTGGAAGCGATTATTAAGGTAAGATATAAAATTTTTATGAGAAAAGCCCTAATGTTTAGCAGGCAAAATGCAAATAACAGTGTCTGACCTGACAGTCGATAAGCTGAATTAGGTCATTGACAAAAATAGAAAATAGAAGGGGGCCTAAATTTGAACCCTGAGGTACCCCCGACGTAACGGGATACAGGTCTGACTTAAAACAGTTGAAGGTCACATACTGGAAGCGATTATTAAGGTAAGATATAAAATTTTTATGAGAAAAGCCCTAATGTTTAGCAGGCAAAATGCAAATAACAGTGTCTGACCTGACAGTCGATAAGCTGAATTAGGTCATTGACAAAAATAGAAAATAGAAGGGGGCCTAAATTTGAACCCTGAGGTACCCCCGACGTAACGGGATACAGGTCTGACTTAAAACAGTTGAAGGTCACATACTGGAAGCGATTATTAAGGTAAGATATAAAATTTTTATGAGAAAAGCCCTAATGTTTAGCAGGCAAAATGCAAATAACAGTGTCTGACCTGACAGTCGATAAGCTGAATTAGGTCATTGCCAAAAATAGAAAATAGAAGGGGGCCTAAATTTGAACCCTGAGGTACCCCCGACGTAACGGGATACAGGTCTGACTTAAAACAGTTGAAGGTCACATACTGGAAGCGATTATTAAGGTAAGATATAAAATTTTTATGAGAAAAGCCCTAATGTTTAGCAGGCAAAATGCAAATAACAGTGTCTGACCTGACAGTCGATAAGCTGAATTAGGTCATTGCCAAAAATAGAAAATAGAAGGGGGCCTAAATTTGAACCCTGAGGTACCCCCGACGTAACGGGATACAGGTCTGACTTAAAACAGTTGAAGGTCACATACTGGAAGCGATTATTAAGGTAAGATATAAAATTTTTTATGAGAAAAGCCCTAATGTTTAGCAGGCAAAATGCGATGGTCTATGCGCTCGAAAGCTTTCGAGAAGTCTGCTCTGTATATATTACATCCACCCCACCCAATTATTGTCGACACGACTTGGTAAAACAAATTAGATTTGTAAAAGTAGACGGTTTTTCCATAAAACCATGCTGGTGAATAGATGTAAAACCTGTCGGTTTTAAGAACGGGTAGATGCCAGCATATAAAGACATCTCCAAAACCTTAGCAAAATTGTTGATGGATCGATAGTTTATCACGTCGGAGGTATCTCCATTTTTTAGAATAGGACAAACAGAAGCCGTTTTGATAATAAGTGCGTATGAATAAAAACGAAGTACCTGCTACTACTACTACTACATAGTATATTTTGCGTAATATTTATTTCAAAACGAAGGATTTACATATTTCCGGTAGTACTTATCTTTACTTGACATAGACATAGAACATGCTTCACCTCAAAGTATATACTCCATATTATGAAGTATCTACTTAACAAGTGTAGTACATTCTTTGAAATGTGTAGTACTTACTTCCGTCACACATACGACGTCTTTAAGACGTCTTTGGATGAAAAATATAAAATATAGATATAAAACATTCTAAATTAATGGTACCTAATTGTTTACCTAAATATTTAACAGTATAGGGTATCATCGTCGTAGTGTCTTCTTGCAGTATAAATTTTATTTCTACGTATTTCAGCCATTTTTAAAATAATCACTATGTAGCAGGCACGGTGAAGCTGCTATGATATCAACTTCGCTAATGACGGAGCAAATACTTTAGTTGTTGTTAAAATCGAAGTATCTACCAGTAAAAAGTAGATGCTTAAGTCGTAGTACGTGCTACTATATAATGTTTAGGAGAATGCTATTTATTTTCCTTACATTTTCGGAAAAATAGAAGGATGTACTTCGAAATGCAGTATCTACTTCGATTTGAAGTAAATACTACCGTAGAATATACTATACATACATATACATTGTATATACTATACATTGTTATCTGTATGGAACATGTCTTGACAAACTTCGACACCTTTACGTTTATACTGTCACACCGTGTATGGGAAACGCATAGAACCATCGTCATTTTCTCCAGAACCTCCTGTCATGGCCTGGTAATTTAAATGATAGGATGAGGAGCTGCGCGTTACACGGTGTGACTAAAGACGGCGGTACAGAGCCAATTTGCACCACCAGCTAGACTCCTTTTCGGCTAATTGACACGCGGACGATTTCCTTGGACCGAGAGGAAATTAATTAAAACAAATAACGTGCTCACATTCACTAGAATAATTGAATTTCTTTCTACTTGGCAGGAGGAAGAAAGCTAAATTCAAGGCGTTCTCACAATAATCTACAGAGAGTTTCAGAATGATTGTGCCGCTTCATAATGATTCTTTATGTGCCGTCTTTCTATTTTTAGTATCTGCACTAGAATCATGAGCGCAGGCAAGGGAATTTACTGGTTTGATTTGATTTGTTCCATGCCATGGTACGTCAGTAAATATAGGTTATGTTAAAAATAAAATAAAGGCAATTTATTAAAAATAATATAGTTATTATTTTGTATTATTCTATTCCTATGTATCACCAGTATAACCTATTCAAACTGTGAATTGTGGAGCAAGACATTAATTTATGGTTCTTATATTAATTTCAATATTAGGAAATACAAAATTACCAACCTGATTTAGGACTCTCTGAAACTGTATAGTATTGAAAAATACTCTTTTAAACGGAAATGATACTTCAGTAAAACAATTTAAACACGAAAAATGCTAAACGCCACTGAGTCAAACGTCAAATGCTGTCAAATATGAAAATTCTCAAATTGACAGTTACAAAGAAAGTAATTTTAGCAAATGGAAATAAATTTTTATTATATTCAGGATAGGTAGCGTTCCCGTATCGGACAATCATTCTGGAACTCTCCGTATAACACTACTAGCATGGTAAAAGGATTTTTACTGGCGGACAGAAGGATATGACTGGCGAGTCATTAATGAGCCTTCTGGAGCCAGTAAAAACAGTTAACCTTCTTGTGTGTATTTTTATATATTTTATTTGTTATTAATTTGTAAATATATCAGATAGATATTCAAATTTCGATTAAAAAGAATCCTCAATAATTTGTCGTAAGCTTTGGACGCGCTTCCGTGACTACGTGTGTTGTTTATTTCATTGTTTATTTATTTTGGTAGAAATGAATGTGCCAGAAGCAATGGGCCTTTTCCACTAAATTGAATTTTACTATTTTATTAATATCAAACGTTATACTGGTACATAAGTAAAGGTAGAATCAACCCAATTTATTAAGAAATTGTAATTAAGCGAGGTTATCCAAGTACAAATTTACCGGTCTTCATGAATCATTTCAAACCGCGCGGTTCGCTGACATCACACTCCAGTAGCCAATTAAATGTAGACAAGTTAAAGAACGGCTCCCCGTGGCCACATATAATTTTACTTTTTTCTTGGCAACAATTAAATTTACATTTTGGTAATTTTGAAAAGAAAATATTATGTATTTTTAGGTGGAATGGTAATTTTGAAATGAAAATATGTATTTTTAGGTGAAATTTTCTCCATAAATTATTACTAAAGCAAATCAACATGATTATTTTACAATTTATCCCTTGAGCAAAATAATATTTAGGTATTTTTCACTAAAGGTGACAACACTGCACATTCTATGGTAGAATCAACTAAATGATGATTTGATAACTTAGGTTTAAAACCTAACCTTCTTGTCTTAACATTGCGCACTTCAGCACTTAAGAAAGTTCATATTTGTGACATAGAAATCGTTAATCATTTCACTGTCGACTCTTGGAAAGCTGTCTGAATCTGCCTTAAGATATCCCTCTTCAATTTTATTCATTTTAAATCAAATTAATCGAAACACAAAACGAAAGTTAGGTTAAGTACACTTCACTTGACAGAACACAAAATGCAAGGCAGCCAACAGACAACAACGAACTGGAGTATGGCGTCAATTGCGCGTTATTTGAAATATATGGTAATTTTAACAATTTTTTCAAAATATATCTGGTGAAGAAAAAAATTTAAAAAAATACTTTTTAGGCATAACTAAGTATATATTTTATAATAAGCGAATAAAAAAAAGATGTGGAAAAAGCCCATTATTAAGGAAGCCACCAGCGTAGCTTCAAGTTTATTGCTAGAAAAATAATTTTCAAGGTACGGGCGTGAATTATAGGACTTCAAAAACTGGCAGAAAAAAAATGGTGTAATTGGGGTAACACAAGATGTTCTGTTGATTTACATGAACTAATTATCTATTAGATTCAGTCAAAATATATTATGGGCAAAATGATCTATGCTAAAAAGTTGTTGAAGGAAAATTGCTAAAGAAATCAAGAAAAATGTCCAAGTTCGCGGGTTTGTTTTTTATTTAAAATTATATGTAAAAATGTGACGTTTAATTGACATTTGTAGATTCCAAAAGATAATTGCATTCCTTAAACGAAAGAATGAGCGTTATATTTCAAAAAGGTCAAGGTTTTAACTAAAGAAGAAGGTCGAACGATTTCTGTTGGACGCTCCTGATGACCATTGGTTGCTTGCGAACATTGTAAAAACAATTTTCGCAGGAAAAATGAAAAATATTAAATGTGATCAGTACGCTGGATTCGTCTTTTTGTCATCTTTCCAAAGAGGGGTCACACCAGTCTGGTACTGGCTAGTAAAGATGTCTTTACTGAAACTGAGAGCATTTTCTTTTATATTTTTACTTAATACCACCGCTTCAGCTGCCGCCGATACTAACAGCCACTGTCGTTGTATTATACAATGAAATACCGACACCAGCTCAAGTTCATCTTGAAATACACCTTTCAGCGCCACAGCGGCGCTAACCGGCGAATAAGAACGACGTGGGTGGCCCGCTTTACACGGGATAACATGGTATGGCATTTTTATGCGAATATTCATACTCCGTATCTGTGTTTACATTTTTTCAGAGCAGCTAAATGCCAGGCACGGCCGACTTAACGACTGGGTACTAATAAGTACATGTAATTAATCAATTATATTCCCTGCCGGCATTTTTTGTAGATAATTATTAATGCAATATGTCGAGTATGTCATCAGAAAACGCTCCCTTTCTTTACGAGTCCACGAAAGTTAATGAATTCGATGAAATCGGTCAGATTTTCCACGTAAAAGTACATACACTCGATAGATATTGTTTAACAGTCAATTTCTCGGTTAAAATTATTAAAATAATAATAATAATCATCATCAGTAACAGCAGGTACCACCCCACACTCGCTCTTATAGCCTCTCGGTCAACTTAGCCTTGAAGAAAACCTACGCACCCATTCACAAAAAGCAGTCTTACTTCATACATACAATATAAGTGTTAACAAAACACATCTTGTGGGTACTCATATGAAAGCCCTTGAAATTCTCCTTCCAAGTCTGCAAACGCAAATATTGCACACGAATATTCGTGAATCATCTTAAAGTCCCCAGAATGTAACATCTCTTATAGTAGGTTTATCTACATAATTTGATGCAGTGAACGACCTTACAACTAAGTTAAACTATACGTATTTACTGGTTTCTATCCAAACTAATTTGGCACGTCAATTTTGAGGGGTTAAATATACAGGGTGTTCCGAAGTTAGTGTGCAATATTTTACCAGTGTTTTGTGGTTAAAAAGAGGACTTTTTCTTCATATAAACATGCGGATTGAAAAATGCTTCCTTAGCATTCAAAGTTTTAATGACAAAACTAGGGAAAAGTTACATACAAAAAAGTTACATCTCGTGTTACCGCATGTAACTGATTAAAGCGATTTTACTCGAAAACTATGCGTCCTATCAATAGAACCAAGTGTACCTTTTTTTAATAAAAAATATTGAAATTTTATATTTCCTAATCAAAAGTTGAAAAAGCCAAAACACAAAAAAATTGAAGTATTACTTACCCCACTCCCCTCCCCTATATGATACAAATTTTGAAATTTTATTTACAGCAGCAGATTCATCATATAAAGACTTAGGCAGGATACCAAACTTGATAAATTTATCTCAATTGGTTCCCTTAAAGGGGTTGTAGCCTCCTTGGGAAGCATTTTTCGACCCATATTTATATGAAGAAAAAGTCCCCTTTTTTTAACCATAGAACCTCCGATCCAATATGTATAGATAAGTAATTGCCTATTTGTCAGTATATAAAATAATCGTTTCCAAGAATAACAAAAAACACAACCTCAATTTAAAGAAATTTCCTGTCACAGTGCCCAACGGCATGAGCGGCTATGTTTTAAGGGGTGAAAATAATAATTGTAAAACTAAAAGTACAAATTAGAATATTTTATTTTAGTAAATACAAAGTTTAATATTGACATATTCAAGAACAACAATTTATACACATATGTGTATAATATTTACTACACTATTTATATTTAAATTTATTTAATATTTACTATTAAAAAACAATTGTAAAATCATTGACTATCCCTCTCGCGATCGCCGATTCTACGTTTATGCATGGCTACTTACCTGTGTAAACCACGCCCATTGGTGACAGTCACAAAATCCCTAACAATTTAGGTGGTAAATTCAAATGGCATTTTTTGATTGGACCAAATGCTTGGGCACCAATGTAAACAAAAAGCTTTTGTTTTAAATATTGTTGGTCACAAAACTGTGTTGCTATAATTTGTCTATATAATATTTGGTCGGATCATAGAACACACTGGTAAAATATTGTACACTAATTTTGGGACACCCTGTATATTTACTCTTCTAATCGACCGGCTAAGGATATACACCTTTCTATCCGTCTAGACGTAACAGCAGCCATTACCAATTTAGGAATGACATTATTGAACATGTTATTGTCATCATGAAGTTTATAGCGATACTGATAATGAAATCAACAATTTCCTACCTTACTCTGTGTAGCATAGTCCAAGGCTAGCATGCAGTCGTTGTAACCGTTTTCAGTCTTGATGGTGGTGGCCATTGGGCCGCATAGCTGTCCCAGCTGGCCTCCGACGGAGTCCCGGTACCAAGGGTACATATTCATCCTGAAAAAAATATATTTTCAGTCATTGTCAGAAAGATAAGATAGAGAAAATAAAGTCTATATAATATATAAGAGACAAAATCAAGTTTGTGTCGTGCTGCGTATCATACACTCATAGATAGTATGCCACAGGGAGGTATTGTAGGGCCTGTGTTCTTATTATTCATGTTAGGAAAACGCTTTTTTATCTGATTGAAACAAGTAACTACCCATAAAAAAACAATTTTTACATAAAACGGTTCAAGATTGATTCCATTTTAAGTTATTTATTATTTGCACCGGGATATCAAAAATTATCTTGGTCAAGGGTGGTTGTGGAATGTAAAACGTGTGTCTTACTTTATATTTTTGAATATGTTTTGTTGTGTCAGAATCTGTCAAGTCATTGTGCTGAAATTTTCTAATCCAGTTTTTGAATCATGCCTCTTTGATTACCGGACAATTTTTATGTGTGCCTTACAAATTGTGTTGAAGTGTTTCGCGAAACTTGTTGTGTGACTCATAAAAAAGGTGCTGGTAGACCAAGAATTCGTACAGAAGAAGTTGTCAATGACGTTCGTCAACGTATGGAAAAGGAGCCTGCAAAACCTTTGAAAAGTCTTTCTCAGGAAATTGGACTTTCTTATGGAACATGTCATAAGATTTTAAAGAAAGACTTGAACATGCATCCATATAAGATGCAAGCACATCAAGCTCTTCTGCCCGCAGACCACCCCAGACGCCTTGCTTACTGCCATTGGTTTGTCAATAATTTAATGAATGACGATCTTCTGGACTTAATTTTTTTTTCTGACGAAGCGTGGTTCCTCCTTTCGGGATACATCAATTCTCAAAATATGCGAATGTGGAGCAATGATAACCCTCATGTTTTTACTGAATCGCCACTACATGCTCAAAAAATTGGTGTTTAGATGGCAGTTTCTCGCAGAAGAATAATTGGGCCAATTTTTTTCGATTTCACCGTCAACGCAGAAAGGTACAGACACAACTTTTTGGCTGAATTTGTGCAACAGTTAAACGATGATGAACTTCGGTACGGTTATTTCCAGCATGACGGAGCAACAGCACATACTACACGAGAAAATATTGCTTTCCTCCGCGAGTTTTTTGATGACCGGCTGATAAGTTTGCATACAGAAGTTGAGTTTCCTCCGAGATCACCTTTGACCAATTATGGACTATTTTATATTTCCAAACTTAAAAAACAAGATTTTCGCAACTCCGGTAAATAATTTGCAAGAACTGCAACAAAGAATTGTTCAGCAATGTGCAACCATAACGCCAGAAATGCTGCAAAACGCTTTTCACAGCATGAGGAGGCGCGTCAACTTGTGCATCGAACAAAACGGGGGACATTTCTAACAATTACTGTAATTTAGTTTTTCTTGTTACTAAAACCGTTATTTCATAATTTGTATTTCATTATTCTTTTACAACTGAAATAAATAGGTATGAAATTTGTAGGTTATTGATGATGTCAGTGTGACAGTGACATAATTATTTCAAATTTAAAGTAAGACACACGTTTTACATTCCACAACCACCCTTGACCAAGATAATTTTTGATATCCCGGTATTTTGTTAAAGGCCCTTCATATACGTATTCCTTTACTTTGTCTAAAAAGTGAAAACTTTCTTCTAATTTAATGTCTTGCAATGTTTAAGATACACAGATGATAAAAGTATCTTTAATGCAAAATACATATCCATGCAGTAAAAGTGGTTGCAACATGGCCTATCAACTAGTGCTTTGAAAAATCCTATCTTCCTCGAAATCTAAGTGCACTACATCTCAAAATCCACCCAAACCTCTCCTCGGTGCGCGATAAACCCACACCTACCGTCATCAATTAACCCGCCCAATCAAACAAACAAATGAGCCCATCCTAGCGTGCCCTGGCCAGATAGTGAATGAAACAATCGCCAAATCCGCAAACAAATGAATGGATATCCAAGTCAATGAGCGAGTAGTAGGCCGGGGTAGCCCCAAGGCTTGCTACACTATACGAATTGGGTTATGCCGTTGATTTACCTGACCGGTCGGTCATTATTGCTCCGTGGCCGACCGCAAGGCAGGGAAAAAAGAGGAAAGTGGGAGACGGACGCAGTAGCGCGGCCGTCTAGATGCCGGGTCTAGAAATTTAAAAATATGGGGCCTCCTCAAAAATAATATTTTATTCAAAAGGTTTGTCAACTTCAAACTTAAATTATCCTTCACATAGCCCGGACCTTTCTCGCCCCAATGCATACATTTGGTCCATGATGAAAAAAGTAGTTTTTCAAAAGTATCCACCCACTACAATTCCAGAATTGAGAATAGCAATTATTAGCTTCTTCCGAAATTTACCAACCTACATTTTTTATTTCAATACTGCCTCTAGTAGGCACTGCATATTTCTGGTCATACTGTATTTTTGTTCTTATATTTGGGAATACAAATTCCAAATGACTATAGAACAATTGCCCACATCACAAACTAGTATATTTTATAAACCTCCCATAAACACAAACTGCCGTGTTTATGGGTGGTATTCCACAAAATATATCAATAGAAGTGTTTAAGATTGAAGAAAGGTAGAAGTTTATTTACACAACATAACCACTTTGTTGCAGTTTGCCTATACTTTTCTATTGTTAGTCTTATAAAAACAGAATATATTTTAATTTAAACATTTAACAAAAAAACAAGCACTAATATGATATCACCATACAGTTTATCACATTTATTTTAGCCCAAAAATGTAAGCAAACAAAAACTCGGGTATCTGTTTAACCCAAAAAATCATATAATCAGCAATGAAGCACCTTTGGGGCGTATGACTCCTTTTACCACTTTTTTATCCTTTATTTAACCCTAACTAGCACACGAAGTCACTATATTTATGGCAGTTGAATGCTAAATTGCTAGATGATGTGATATGAAATGCAAAATTTGTACTCGTCTTCCTCCATATTTGTTTACAATTTGCAGCGCCCTCATCGGTCATTTGAATCGCCAATTACCACATATAGATTATGGTCCCAATAGTATCCCTGGTGTCCGCCGCCGCTGCCTAGCATAATGTTACGGTGCGGTAATGGGCTCACGGTAGCGTGCAACCGCAGCGTAGCCTATAATCATTGCACTTGTTACAACAAATGGAACTTTAGAAATTATATTGCCTGATGATATAGATGTATGTGTTTAAGACTTAAATGGGAAACTGCGGGATACGTTGACCCTGCAGGATGTTTTTTGTTTTTTTATTTTTTATTTTCAACGCCGTGCACGACGGCTGCTTTCAGGAGGAATTGGTCGATTGAGTACCTACGTTGTACAAAAAATTGCGCCCTCTGATGTTGACAAGCTCCTGAAGTTGTTTAATTGTAATGAAATGATTTTGTCATCTTGTGCAAGTAGTCATTGAAGGTACTTAAGCTCCTATATATTTCGTAGAATCTCACAAATTTTGAAATAATTTATACTTAAGCGGCCTTTACACTGTCTAAAACTTGTCAATTCACGAAAAAGTAGAATACGCATGAGTTATGAACACAAAATCATAAGGAAGAGTAGGCCTAGGCCACCACAACTGTCAGAGTTTAAACAATCACCATGTAGTTTTAATGACCTTTAATAGATGGACAGGTCATCCAAAAATTACTTAAGAAACGGTTTTTAGGTTCCTGCGGAAATTGCTTTTTTCCCAAAATAACACCCTGTAACTCGTTAGGCGTGCATCACAGAATTTTTTTTATAAGAATTTTATTTTTATTTTGGTCTGGTCCAGTCCTGGTAAATTTTTGTACAGTCGCACTGGGATACTCTGTAATAAATCAAATTTATACAAATCCTCAAATGACCGCCTAGTTGCCAAAAATCTAAAAGTTGCTATCAGACGCTCCTATGCTCAGATACTTTTTCTCATTATTGAATCTTTTTTCTCAATTTTTGGCTTTACTTTGTAGAGTAATCTATCGAAGGATGTGCTGTTCACTCGTAAATAAGTCCTGCGTTTTTTTCTTCTTTTTGATATAATTTTATTAGATCCAACTAAAGCTATACCTAGTAAAACGTTTGTTCTTCCTTGTACGTCCATATTATGAAAATAATACTGTACGCACCAGATATTGTTCTTTGCCTTATGTAGCAACTTCTGGGGTACCCCAAGGTTCACATTTGGGCCCACTGTTATTTTTTATCTATATGAATGATATTCAAAAATGTTTTAAATTTTGTAAGTTCTTAATGTATGCTGATGATATCAAGATATTCTCCCATATTAATAACCTAGCTGACTGTTTTTTCTTTCAAAGTGACCTCGATTCGTTTTTAAAATATTGCTTAGCCAATAAACTTTTTTTAAACCTCGATAAATGCCATTATATATGCTTTACACGTAACAAAAATACATTTAGGTACAACTACAACTTTAATAATGTGGTTTTAAATCAAGTTCAGGAAATAAAAGACTTGGGTGTTATCTTCGATAGAAAACTAACTTTTTCTACGCATATTGATCAAGTTGTGGTAAAGAGTAATAGAATGTTGGGTTTTGTTATTAGAACATGTAGGGATTTTAAAAAAATAAGCTCTTTAAAATCATTATACTATGCATACGTCCATAGTAAGTTAAACTTTGCATCTGTTGTATGGAATCCTCAGTATATGTTTTATAATTCCCGCCTAGAGGCTGTTCAAAATAGATTCTTGAGATACTTAAATTTCAAAGTGAGTGGTGTTTACACATTTGAGAACTCTGCTTTACTGAGACAAAATTTTCATATTGACTCATTACAAAAGAGGAGAAAGTGTGGCGATGTAATATTTTAGTACAAATTGTTGAACAATATGATGGACTCGCCTAATTTAGTAGCTCTTATAAATTTTCGTGTACCTCCTCGCAATCTCAGGGATAACACTTTATTTCATGAGTTATTGTCCTACACCAATTCTGGACAAAACTCTCCTTTGAGCAGAATGGTTAGAACTTATAACTCTTTTTTTTCTCATATTGATATTTTTTGCGTTTCACTTGCTAGTTATAAAATAGCTTTAAGACAAACAACTGTTTAATCTGTAAGTTATATTTTATTACACTCATATCTATGTACTCAATAATTTTATGGCTTTCTTTAGTTTGGTTGTTTGGTTTAGTTTAGTTGTTACTTTTAAGATGTAATGGACTTTGTTTGGGCTTATAGCCTGTTTTGTCCCATTTTCCATAAATAAATAAATAAATAAATAAATAAAATAAAACTTTGCTACCTGTAGTCGTTCCAGGCACCGCTCTTTCCTGCGGGTTTTCACTCGCTATTAGACTTTACACGTCCGATTTTTCCCGCGCGCCTATTATTGAGACGTTTTTATATGGGAAAGAGTTTGCTTATATATACAGCCATAATTTTTATCGCGCACGATTACGCGTACACTCTTTCCCTTAGTAAATCCTGTACACTCCCAGACGTGCGGGAAAGAACGAACGTGTAAAGGCCGCTATTATTTACTTCTTCGGGACACGAAACACTCTAAAAATGAAATGAACACGGCTCAGGCTCAACGAGAACAAAAATACAACCACAAATTGGCGCAGTCCCGCGCTGGACGCGCTGATTCCTTTTGATGTCTCAAAAGTCCGATTGAAAATGGATCGCTGGGAGAAGTAAATAACTAGAAACATATCTCCCTATTGGCGATTCCAAAAATGAATGCGCCCTCTGCATGAAAATATTTGAACCTACTTAAAGAGTTCATTCACTAGTTCGAAATAAGTCCAAAATCGGCGTTCGTCTCGTATCTAATTATAAAAAAACTATAAAAGATAGCGACTTTCAGTAAAAAAGTATTGAAAGATAAGACTTTAATCTAAATCCCTATAGTAGTAATTTTTTGTAATTCTTTTTATTTTTAAAATTCCAGGCAAACAATCTTGTACTAAAATAGCGTATTTTCAAAAATTATTATCTCTAAAATACATGTATTAAACAAAAATTTGCTACTATAGGGATCTAGTTTATCTTTTGATCTTTCCGGTGATATATAATTTATAACATTAGAAAGAAATTTTGTTGCAATTATAAGACAAATCCGGTACCCTTGCAATAAGGGCTAACTAACTTTATGTTCATGTGCCTTTTTACTTTGGCTTTACGTGCAGCTCCGAAATCTAAACAATTCGGTAGTGGAAATATGTAAGTCTTCACCCATCGGCTACCCAACCTCTCGACCCGACCCCGAATTCATGTCTGCCAAGTCTACAGTGAATGGACCCTGAAAAAGTAATTTTTTGAGGCTTATTGCTGATATAATGATAAATAACATGTATTTGGGTTTGTTTAACGTAATAATTTAGTGGAGCTTGTGATTTTCTAGTATTACAAAGTTAAAACGACCGTGGTTAGTATTTGTACATCTTTAGTGTTACATTTTAAAATGGCATTCAAAACAAATCGGCACAACACAAGCTGCTGTGTTTATGGGTGTCATTCCACAAAATGTGTCAATAGAAGTGTTTAAGATAGAAGATAGGTAGAAGTTTGGCCCTAGTATAAGAAACTGTTTCTCACTCATTTCTCCAAAAGGCATGTAACAAAATTTAATAACGGAACACGATTATTTACACAACATAACCACTTTATTCCAGTTTGTCTATACTTTTCTATTATTGGTCTTATGAAAACAGAATATATTTTAATTTAAACATTATTTAACAAGAAACAAGCACTAATATGGTATCACCAAACAGTTTATCACACTTATTTTAGCCCAAAATGTAAGTAAACAAAATCTAGGGTATCCGTTTCAACCCAAAAAATTCATATAATTAGCAAAGAAGCACTTACGGGACGTATGACTGCTTTTCCCACTCTTTTTATCCTTTATTTCACCCTAACTAGCACATGAAGTCACTATATTTATGGCAGTTGAATGCTAATTGCTAGATGATGTGATACGAAATGCAAAATTTTTACTCGTCTTCCTCCATATTTGTTTACAATTTGCAGCGCCCTCATCGGTAATCTAAATCGCCAATAGGCATTTAGGATTGTTTACAAATCTGGTTTAATAAAATCGATTTAGCCTAGGTATGCACTTTTAGAGGTCTTACTCAAAAAACACTTCTCTTAGTGTAAAAGGTCAATGTGTAATTTAAGAATGATTCGTCATATATAAATATAACGGATACCTCTCCTAGCTAACACATTTTTTGCCTTATAAAAATGCAGGATATTAATAGGTAACGATACTAGCCAGTTCCAATTACCGGTAAGTAATAAATAAGTAAATGAAAGTCATTGGCAAGCAGTTTATGCGGAATTTCTTAGGCCTAATGAAGGCATTCGCATGCGGCGCGACGCTTAAAAGGTTAAAACGCAAGAGCGATTAATTTTTGTTGCACAATCGGGCCGTTTTCCCCGTATGTATAACGCGCCTTGAGCTGAACTTGACTCCCTGCAAGGTGGATGGGATTTTCAAGAACACTGCAAGTCAGTATAAAACGTAAACGCGCAAAAAATCAAATGACAAATTATTTTTTGAAGATATTTCGCTGAAAAAATATCCTGCTTTGTACAAGGTGGCCCGTTTAATATGGGCCTTATCTCAGAAACTACAAGTCCCATGGAAAAAAAATTATATGAAATTGTTTTTTTAAAAGTTATATTCAATTTTTTAATATATTCAAATTTATAACCTGTTTATAATACAGGGCGATGAACTAAAGTTCCTTTTTTTTAAATAGCACACCCTATATATTATTACATTTTCAGAAAGCTCTTCTAAAGACACGTTCAATGATATATGACATGATGGGTCTGACGCCCACCGTTTCGGAGTTATTGAGAATTATCTTCAGGAAATATAAAGCCTATATTAAAATGGTGCTAGAGAAGTTAATAATTAAGTTTTTGAACATCAACTTGCGCCAAGAGAATTCTAATTTTATTTACTTTATTATGTAATTACTCAATATTCAGTTTATAAAAAAAAATTGACCGTGTTGGCACATTTCGAAAACCATAAATTATCATAATTTTTTCAAATAGAACGCCCTGTATATTGTTACATTTCTAGAAAGCCCTTCTATCGACAAATTCAGAGATATATGGTATGATGGGTTTGTATCCCATCGTTTCTGAATAATTATCCTCAGAATATGGGATTTTAATATTGGCTATTTCCCGAAGATAATACTCAATAACTCCGAAACGGTGAGCATCAGACCTATCATATTATATATAATTGAACTTGTCTGTAGAAGGGCTTTCTGAAAATATAATAATATATAGGGTGAGCTATTTAAAAAAAGTATTATCTTCGGGAAATAGCCAATATTAAAATCCCATATTCTGAGGATAATCATTCAGAAACGATGGGATACAAACCCATTATATCATATATCTATGAATTTGTCGATAGAAGGGCTTTCTAGAAATGTATCAATATACAGGGTGTTCCGTTTGAAAAAATCGTGAGAATTTATGGTTTTCGAAATGTGGCTACACGGTAAAAATTTTTTTATAAACTGAATATTGGGTAACTATATAATAAAGTAAATAAAATTAGAATTCTCTTGGCGCAAGTTGATGTTCAAAAACTTTATTATTAACTTCTCTAGCACCATTTTAATATAGGCTATATATTTCCTGAAGATAATTCTCAATAACTCCGAAACGGTGGGCGTCAGACCCATCATGTCATATATCATTGAACTTGTCTTTAGAAGGGCTTTCTGAAAATGTAATAATATATAGGGTGTGCTATTAAAAAAAAAGGAACTTTAGTTCATCGCCCTGTATTATAAACAGGTTATAAATTTGTAGTATTTATAGACTTGTAATTTCTGAGATAAGGTATAGGCCCATATTAAACGGGCCACGTTGTACAGGGCCGTTCAAATTGGTATGTTTTCGAAGGTTACCGACAATCTACAGGGTGTTAGTTAAACATGCGGCAAAAATTCAAGAGGTTATTCCTTGGACTATTCAAAGGATATTTTATCCGTTGATGATTTTTGAAAAAGCGCTTTGTTGCGAAGATATAGGGCAAACAAAACTTTCAACAAATCCAATTTTGGTATTTTTCACATTATTAATGTAGGTGAAATAAAAGTATGGCGTACTACACTTGACGTATCAAGTAAAAGACATGTAAGAAAAAGGAGTTGTTTTTTCTTACCAACATCTCGTGATACTTGGAGTGTGGAGTGATTATTTTGTATGTTTTTGTATATTGTATTTTTGTAATTTGTATGTGTCGCATTTGATAAGATTGATTGACGTTTGGCTAGTTGACGTGTAAACGGTTGTTAGTGAAGTCCTCTATCACGGCTCGCTATACAAATGCCGAGATGGCTGACATCCATTTTATTTATGGACTTGCTGATGGCAATGCATTAGAAGCTAGGCGACTGTACATTGAACAATGGTCGAGGTGGACCTCACGTATGGCCTGCTCGATCCCCGGACTTAAACCCGCTGGATTATTTTCTATGGGGCCATCTAAAGTCATTAGTTCATGCTAGTCCAGTGGAAGATGTGGACGATTTAAGAGATCGGATAATTGCTGGGTGTAACTCAATAAGAAACGACCCTGGTGTTCAGGAGTCTATGAGGAGTAGATTGGATGGTTGCATCCGAGCTGGAGGTACCCATTTTGAACAATTCTTGTAGGTTCAGAAATGTTACATGTAATTTTTAGTAATAAATTGTTATTTGTTGGAAAATTTTTTCGCCCTACTTTTTTGGCAACAAAGCGTTTTTTCAAAAATCATCAAAGGATAAAATATCCTTAGAATAGTCCAAGGAATAACCTCTTGAATTTTTGCCGCATGTTTAACTAACACCCTGTATAATAGATAGAACAAATCTGATGAATGAGCCCTGTGCTCACTTTTCGAGAAAATAACAGTGCCGCAAAGCGCATCTCTCTATCTGTTGACGTTTTCGAGCTACAGGGCGTTTCTCAATTTTTCGCTAAACCGAGTGGTGCCCATTTCTCGTTTCCCTTTCAAGGTATCTTAAAACAGTTTGAACATTCTACAGGCACTTTTTAGACATACATTCAATGGCATAAAATTAAATGTGATAATACCTTTAGTTTTCGTGATATGACCACAACTTGTGTTTTTTTTTATATGGAACACCCGTTATTATATTTCAAAAACGGAAAGAGGGCTAAAAATGCATTCCAGAAATATATACTTCGCTTATTATTTTTTGTGTAGATTTTCGGAAAATACTAAATTTTCAAAATACTCGTCCAACAGATTTGCTCTATTACAGAGTTTCGGTATACCTCTAAAACATACCAATTTAAATCACCCTGTAGAAACAAATTCTTAAACCTTAAATTAAATATTGTAACGAAATAGCAAATACCCATTAGTTTTGGAAAATGAAAAGTATTTAATTCATTTGGAAATATAAAATAAATATAGGCAAGAAAAATTATAACACTGTAGGAACTTTTTGAGTATACACCTGTCGAATGGTGCGTGAGTTGCTTGTTTGACCAAAAACACAAGTGGGTTTCTTTCATCAGAAATATATTTATTTGCCATAAATTTACCAAAAGCCGACCATTTTTAATAAAATATAAGTTTATTTCTGCAAAAAATACCGTTTCTTATTCAACCTATTGTAGTTTTCTTTCTATAGGCTCTTCCATATATTTATAAGGAACAAATCCTTCTTTGGAACCAAAAGAAATTAAATTTTACACCTAAGAACTCATATTTGGACTTGTTCTTTGGAAAATATACTGTTTTTTGTATGTCTTGGTCCTATTAAATTTACAGGGATACACGCTACACTATTAAACCCGAATTATAAGTGTTTTGAGTGTTAGTTCCAAGCCTTTTATATGTTCGCAGTATATAATCTATTTCCATTTATAGGTAGGTGGCTGTAAACCTTAAGCTTTACTGTGAAACACATATGAACACAAAAACAACGTTTTAACATTGTTAAAAATGAAATTCATAAAATTCTCAACTTTTCCCGCCAGAAATAATAAGCCACAGCCAAATCCGTCTGATACCTAATTGCTGAACTAATAAACTTGTTTAAATGATTCTTTTCACACGGTACAGTTTGTTATCTATAATGTTTATTACCTATATCTATATGTTAATTCCTATTTTCTTTGGTTTATAATTTATTTAGTCGAGCGATAAAACAGGAAAATTTATCTGGAAATGTGTCTGCATGGTGATTCAATATTGCATAGATATATGGGGTCATCATAAAGTTTAAGGAGTATATTTTAAAGTCATATAATTTTAAGAAATCAAGCTAGTAGCAAAAAGTAAATGGAATCTAGTGGCTAAACTTCTGTTTGAATTAAATGATGCAGTATTTCCTATCAGTTGTGATTTTTCTTTACAAATATTGGGTCAGATGGAAATTGAACCCGAATGGTTGGTTAACCCGTATTTTATGGACAGATGAGGCCCATTTCTCTCTAAATGGTGCAGTCAATACTCAAAACTATCGAATATGGTCAACAGATAATCCACATGAAATCGTTCAGAAAGGTCTTCATGACAAGAAAGTCACCGTTTGGTGCGTTTCACATCTAATGGGCCTTTTCCACATCTTTTTTTTATTTGCTTATTATAAAATATATACTTAGTTATGCCTAAAAAGTATTTTTTAAAATTTTTTTCTTCGCCAGATATATTTTGAAAAAATTGTTAAAATTACCAGATATTTCAAATAACGCGCCATGACGCCATAATCCACTTCGTTGTTGTCTGTTGGCTGCCCTGCATTTTGTGTTCTGTCAAATGAAGTGTCCTTAACCTAACTTTCGTTTTGTGTTTTGATTAATTTGATTTAAAATGAATAAAATTTAAGAGGGATATCTTCAGACAACCTTCCAAGAGTTGACAGTGAAGTGGTTAACGATTTCTACGTCACAAATATGAACTTTCTAAATGCTGAAGTGCGCAATGTTAAGACAAGGAGGTTAGCTTTTATAACCTAAATTATCAAACATCATTTAGTTGATTCTAGCATAGATTGTGCAGTGTTGTCACCTTTAGCGAAAAATACCTAAAATTAATTTTTTTCAAGTGATCAATTGCAAAATAATCATGTTGGTTTGCTTTAGTAATAATTTATGGAGCATATTTCACCTAAAAATACATATTTTCATTTCAAAATTACCAAAATGTAAATTTAATCGTTGCCAAGAAAAAAGTAAAATTGTATGTGGCAACGTGGAGCCGTTCTTTAACTTGTCTACATTTTATTGGCCACTTTGTACTTGGATAACTTCGCTTAATTACAATTCTTTAATAAATTGGGTTGATTCTACCTTTACTTATGTACCAGTATAACATTTGATATTAATAAAAAAGTCAAATTCAATTTAGCGGAAAAGGCCCATTTTATCATTGGACCATACTTTTTTGAGGAGATACACAATGGAGAAGCCGTATCTGTAATTGTTACTGGTGAGCGATACCTGCACATGGAATGGATGGAAGCAGAACCGTTGCAGATTAGCGAGTCAGAATACGTTTAGGAAGGAAGATATAACATCCGAATCAAAAAATCAGATCTTGTATGGCAAACTATGACAGTAAGAACTGCTTACTGTCATCAAGCAATGACAGTAAGGAAGAAGATAACGCATATATTGGAGAATCGCTTTTATTTTTTAAGGAAACTGGATAATATGTATATTTCGTTGTTAGCACCATAAACAGTTTATAGTATTGTTTTGATTTTATATATATTTTGTGGTAATACATTACAGTTTTGTATATGAAGGTATTAATATCAAGATTTATTGCACTGTAATTTCTTGATTTCAATTAAGCATACAAAAAATCAAGCAGCCTTGAACAACTACTTGATTTCAACAAGTACTTGAAATATAACTAATTGACTTGACATTCGACTAGGCATTACTTGACTTGATTTCAAGTCAGTGGTGATAGTCAAGTAGTTTGAATATCAAATCAAGCCGCGTGAATCCTTAAATGCGACGGATATACGCGATTCTTGCTAAGCAATACGCTACCTACTGGCGGCACGCAGAACTAACGCATGTGACTTTGGTTCAGTTTTACGTATGTATGTCTATTGTGAATTTTGAAATATCCGTTGTTATATTAGTTAATTGCTTTGATTAGATATGAATCATTATTGTGGTGAGCGTCATTATTCATCTTAGACAAAGAAAAACCCCGAGATCAGTTTCATACTTTTCCAAAAGCGGGAAAATCTGGAGCTATCGTGGAAACTATAAGTTGGGCATTAAAGAGTTACAGGAAACAAGTGCGTGGATAAAGAAACTAAAGAAGGCAGAATAGAGAGTGTGCTCTTTTACTTTTCTCTAAGAATGAATATTTCCATAAAGGTATGTATGCCGTATGTCCAATAAAGAATTTGACATACTTTGAGGTTAAGTTTAATTTTCAGATTGAACGCTCGAAAAATATTGAAATATATTTTCATTTTATATCACTACTTACCACTTTCAAAATAGTTTTACAAGCTTTTTACCTGGTTTAAAGTTGTCGACAACAAATATTTAATGAATACAATTTCAAACGTCAGTGTCAGGGACCGTAGGTTAGGTTAGGTTACTGCCGTTTTGGCGCTACGATCTTAAAATGAATCGCGTATATGCACCTATTCAACTTTTTATTATTAATACACTGAATTTAATGCATTAATAATAAAAACCGGACGATATAAGAATACCGTAACCGTCAAACCAGCCACTTCCAATTTTCAAAACTAATACTTTTAGCATTATTTCACAGGACGGCCGTTAGTACGGCTTTTTTTACCTGCCCTATACATTTCTTATAATTGCGACGGCTATCCGCGTAACTGGAAAATTATTAATATTAAATAACGACCGGGTCAATTAGGGCACAACAGACCGACGATTTACTAGCCCCCATATCGCGGAAAGCGGGTGTGCCCATCATGTAGGTATAATTTTTAATTGCGGGGGACCGATAATGAGCCAATTAGGAAAGTAACTCTTATTTACCGTGTTACCGATATGGGTATAGGTGGCTATGGACGAGAAAGGGTTGACCGAAGGAGGAAAATGGGTACCTACACGGGTTCACGAAGAATAGAGACAGGTTAGAACCTCGCTTAGAACTGAATCGTGAACATCCAGAGTTCAACAACTGCCAAAACACTTTTAAATACTCTTAAAACTTTATACATAATATTATAAAGATCTGATGAATATTTAACGTAATATTATGGAGCTCTGCACAACGAATTTTTATGAAGATTCGGTATTGGAGATTCAATTACCGATGAGGGCGCTGCAAATTATAAGCAAATATGAAGGGAGACGAGTAAAAATTTTGCATTTCATATCACATCTAGCAATTTACCATTCAGCTGCCATAAAATATAGTTACTTCATGTGCTAGTTAGGGTGAAATAAAGGATGAAAAGAGTGGTAAAAGCAGTCATACGTCCCATAAGTGCTTCATTGCTAATTATATAAATTTTTTGGGTTGAAACAGGTACCCTAGTCTTTGTTTACTTACATTTTGGACTAAAATAAGTGTGATAAACTGTATGGTGATACCATATTAGTGCTTGTTTTTTGTTAAATAATGTTTAAATTAAAATATATTCTGTTTTTATAAGACTAATAATAGAAAAGTATAGACAAACTGCCACAAAGTGGTTATGTTGTGTAAATAAACGTGTTCCCTGTTATTAAATCGTTACATGCCTTTTGGAGAAATGAATGAGAAACAGTTTTTTATATTAGGGCCAAACTTCTACCTATTTTCTATTGACACATTTTGTGGAATGACACCCATAAACACGGCAGTTTGTGTTGTGCTGATTTCTTTTGAATGCCATTTTAAAATGTAAAAATAAAGATGTACAAATACTAACCACGTCGTTTTTAATTTTGTAATACCAAAAAATCACAAGCACCACTAAATTTTACGTTAAACAAACCCAAATAGTGTAGATCAGGGCAAAAGCCGGCACCTAACGAATAAATACCGAAATGTCCGCCATTTTATAAAATTTTAATGATGTTTTTTTTGTGTGTGATTAGTTCATTTATATTACTACTTTATTCTATGGGTCACAGTAAAAATATATATATATATATAAATTTATTATTTCTTAAGTTTCATTTTTTTTTTGTAAAATAGGCCTTTGGCCCCATGGGCTGGGGTAAAAGTCCGATGTCTATGGGGCAAAAATCCTGTTCATGGGGTAAAAGTCCCAATGTGAAACAAATGTTGTTTAAATATCTTTTTATTTAAAACAAGGATAAACTTAATTTTTATACTAAAATAACAAGTATAAACTTTATTTTTGTACTAAAAATATAAACCATTCGGTAGAACCAACGCTTAAACTTAGGTTTTTAACTCTTTGGAAAAAATTAAACACAACTTTTTCAAAATTAAAAAAAAAAAAACACTTTTCCATGTTTATGTTTAAGTTATAACGGCATAAATCGCACATGAATTTTCCATTTTCATAGTCTGATTTCTACCAATTTGAGTATGGGGTATTCAAAGATTCTTTCAGACGAGAATCCTGGTATTCGGATCCCGGGATTATTTTCTAATTCTAATCGAATAATGGGATTCAAATCTTATACAAATTACAAATATAAGGATTCAAATTACAAATATAAGGATTTTAATCTTAAAAATTTTCACTAAGCAAGCAGAGACTTGTCATAAAATTGTTAAGATCTAATGCGTGAGTTTTGTGCCAATCGCAAAGATTGTTTAATTCGGTCTGGCATCTTGCGGCATTTGGATCTGTTTTGACTTGTGAAAAGTGAGAAATTAGGAGTTTAAGACGTCAGTTATTAAACCAGCGATATAAATTTGCACAGTAACTCGGAACTCCCGAGGGAACTCCTTTTATGATTCAATTAACCAAATGCTGTCGATATCTAAAGTGAATATCAGATGAAAGATGCAGATATAGATAGTATATTTGCAAGAATATTGTGCAATATTAAAACCGGTTGCAGACAGTAAATTTTTGACATGGTGAATGTATCACTTATTTTGGTTATCTGACTGATTCCTAGCATCACACCCTTACGATTAAAATTACAAAAAATGAAAACAAAATGTTCCTCAGTAAAATCGCGTCCCCCATACTCAGCCTCGGTCACCTGCTTCAATATCCTGAAGACAAGAGAACCATATAACCAATGCTAAAAGATTATCCAACAATCAAAACCCTATTTCTGCGATATAACTCCATAATCCCATCTGCACCCGTGGAACGAATTGTTTCGTTTGCAGACATGATAAATAAATGCCTCGCGTCAGCAACTTAGTGACAAATTATTTCAGATATTTGTTTTACTGAAAGCAAATGGAATCGAGTATTGAGGCGTTGTTAGCTTTGTAGTTTTTAAACTATTTGTTATTTTTTATTTTAATAGCATTTAGCATTGTTTGGTTTCCATAAATATCTAAAAGTTCCAAGTTTAGCAAAAATAAAAATTGATGTTCTTCTTTATTTATTTATCCTTTAAAAATAGAATCAATGTCACCATTATTTTTGTAAACAATATTCATTTTGAATTAATACATAGATTCGAATCAATACTCTGTATTCAAATACCCTTTGGACGTCGCGATTCGAATTCTGTGTATTCGAATTTTTTTGAGGACTGTATTCAGTATTCATATTCGAATACCATTTTCTGGTATTCGACCCAAGTCTGAGTAGGTAGTAGGTAGCTACTACTATAGCTGTTATTTATTATTGATAAAAGTAGATTATCTGTGTTACAAAAAGTTTCACAGATTGCAATGACAAGTTAATTTATATATAAAAAATCGCATATGCCACAGTGCAATTGTCACTTTGACAGCGACAAAAGTTACCTGCAACTTTTACAGTGACAATTGCACTAGTGGTTTTTTCACTTATTCATTTTTTAATCAATTATCGCGGTGTCCGCTGTCAAAACAAATCTGTCAAAATCTGTCAAAACGTTTCTGTCAACAAGTTATTGAATTATTAAACACTAACAATGAATCGATTCGGTCATGCTGAAATAAAAATGTGTTTACTTTTAGTGTTTCATAAATAAAGTTTGCATTTATATGTCTCTAAATTTTTTATTCTAGTGTTTCATAAATAAAGTTTGCATTTATATGTCTCTAAATTTTTTATTCATTAAATTGTCCTGCCGAATTACACTCGATGTTTGTATTGATACCGGATAAATTTGGATTGTTTAAATTCTAAACTGTTTCCTTTAGCAATTTTACTCGAAAAACTGTCAACCTAAAAACGCTCCACCTTCGGTGTCGCGTTTTTAATAGTTGACAGTTTTTCTCGTCTAATTGGTTGGCAACAGTTTCTCATTAAACAATCCAAATTTATCCGGTAAAATACAAACCTCTCGTGCAATTATAAGTGAAAATTGATAATTTAAAGAAAGTTTTGATTTGAGTTTTGACCAATGAGTTATAGTCTATATAATGTCAATTGAAACTGTAAAAAAAATTCCGACAAAAGAAACACCTGCACTTCGACGGCGGCCTCTTTGTTTACGCATGTGTCGTTTGTCGGATTTTTTTATGCAGTTCAATTTAGATTATAAAGACTATACCTACATAAATATAAATTCAAATTTCTATCACACGGGGGTGTGTGCTAGATTTGGGAAATTATAAATTGGCCTGGTTTTCATTCTCCTCTGACCGAAGACACTTTAATCTCGCTGTATAAGATTGCGAATAAAAACTAAAGTCAGATTTGTACGAACGCAGTTAAAACATGTTTTAGGCAAATAGGCATATCAAGACTCATTACTGGTCATTTACAAAAACAGTTCTTATCCCCAATCATCTCTACGATGTTTTAAAACACCCCGATGACAAACCAATAGAAAAATGCATAAAGCTTCTTCATTCAGCTTCGTATTTTTATACCTACCAAAAAATACTATTACTTAATATCTGATATACCTATTTACCCCAGATAGAGTGGTGTAGGTAAATTAGAAATGAATCACCCAAGTTAGGTACCAGTTATATCACCTTACCTAATCACCTTACTGTACCAGTTATAGGTATATTTCAAAACTATATACACTTTTAAAATTAGATATTTTAAATTATCTGATACCTTATATGTTATAAAGGTTCTAGTTGTGTTAAAATTATAAAAAAGTATCAAAATTGAAAAATTATTCTTCAAAAAACCATTAAAAATAAAGTATAAGTTATGTATAAAAGTATATTCAGACAACCGATGCGTTTTGAAATGCAAATAAAATAAAAAAATAGTTTTGTTGTATAACTGCTGCACTATATCTGTGGCATTCTTTATTTCAGATGTCTACAAGATTCAATTAAGAGTCCATTCACTAGTTCGAAATAAGCCCAAAATCGGCGTTCGTCTCGTGTCTGATTATAAAAAAACTAGGTATAAAAGATAGCGACTTTTAGTAAAAAAATATTGAAAGATAAGACTTTAATCTAAATCCCTATGGTAGTAATTTTTGATAATTCTTTTTATTTTTAAAATTCCAGGCAAACAATCTTGTACCTACTAAAATAGCGTAGGTACATTCAAAAATTATTTTCTCTAAAATACATGTATTAAACAAAAATTTACTGCTATAGGGATTTAGTTTATCTTTTGATCTTTTCGGTGATATATTATTTATAACATTAAAAAGAAATTTTGTTGCAATTATAAGACAAATCCGGTACCGTTGCAATAAGGGCAAACTTTATTTCCATGTGCCTTTTTACTTCGGCTTTACGTGCACCTCCGAAATCTAAATAATTCGGTAGTGCCAATATGTAAGTCTTCACCCATCGACTGCCCAATCTCTCAACCCGACCCCGCATTCATACCTGTCAAATCTACAGTGAATGGACCCTTAAATCAGAATCATCCACTAACTTCTCCGGTCAAGCATTGTTTACAAAGTTTAAATTTATTTATTTATTTAATTACTAAATTATTATTATTAAATTATTACTATTATTAAATTTGTGAAAATACATTTGTTTTGGCAACATACCTAGGTACCTACAAAGTGAATTTATTTTCGATGTTTAGTACAGAGATCTCGGAAACTTTCACAGATACGAAGTCGGTTAAACGGGGAAAATTTTGCAGTTTTATAAAAGCAATTCGATGGGCCTTGTATTGTGTTAAAAAAAATCATAAAATGAATTTTTCTGATTTCTTTCAATCCACATTATCTACCTCCGCTATTATAGATACACAAAAATGTAAACACAAGATACTTAATTGTTTTTTGATTTTTTTATACCTACTTGTAGGTATTTCAAAGGCGTCAATTATTTATTTTATCTGAAGCATGATTTCTCTAGCTTCTCAAACAAATACCAAAAATATATCAAATAAACTAGTTTCTAAAGAACAAATAAAATCTGTCTTAGATTAAACAAATAAATGTATTTAGCAAATCTAACAAAATCGTTTTCTTTGTGCAAAAACTCGTATAGGTATTTACCAATAATTATAAAAAAAAGTAAGACACATTATTTTAAACCTTTTTGGAGAGAATGGTTCCAAAATTGTCGATCTATAAGAAATTGAGAGGTACCTACCTACCTAATTTAATTTTTATGTAGCAAGTAACAACACCTAGGTAGGTATTATCTTTTTTTCTGAAAATTAACACCAATCTGGTTTGTCATTGTCAAGCCTGATGCAAAGCAAGATGATGAACATTTTAGAATATTTTCAAGAGGGATAGGTAGGTAAGTAAAGAAGATAGTAAGACACCTAATCTAGTTTTGAAAATATTTTCTGTTATTTTTTCAAAACTGTTAATTTAGAATATTACCTACACTACTTATTACTTATTTCTTAATCTGCTTATTAAATTAAATATATAGGGTAAAGCTTAAAAGCTTCCTAGGTAGGTACATATACGTAATAATTAGGTATAAGTCGAAGTGCCTATTTTTTATTTTTAAAATTTGTTACTGGATTAGCTTTGATTAAATATAGTGGGACCTTACCTAGTTGGGTTAATTACTGGGTACCTAGGTACCTAAATCAATAAAACAAACTAAAAACTTTAAGTTCTTCAGTTTAAAAAACTTTTTCACACATTCTCATTGTTCGTAGGTTGCACAACTGATCAAGAGAGTAAAAAAAATTGCAAACCACTTATTTTATAATGGGCAAATATAGGCTATCTACTTATACCCAACATTGTGCACAAAAATACTTGAATATAATGCAAAATTTAAAACATCTCCCCATTTTAAGACAATCAAATACCTACTACACCAGGTTTGGCATATAATTTTTTAAATTGTGACGTTCAGAAAGTAGGTATAAAGCATTCAAATTAAACAGGTTGGTACCTAGATAGGTACAGTATCAGTTTTCAGCAACAGAATGATCCAGCATTTTTGCGACACTCGGTATGCAGTGGGAAAGGGTGTCACTGCTGAAATAACACGGCACAGTTTTGCTGATACTTATAACCTGGTACACCCTGTACCTAGGTATATACTTTTCAAATTTAAATATTCAAGAAAAACAAAAACATTCAAGTCGTAGGTAGGTAGGTGGTAGGTATACCAAATAGGTGTTATTTTGTATAAAATTATCTGTACCTATCTCTAGAAAAGAATATAGTAAATTCCACTGAATGTGGTGTATAAAATGTCATTATCATTAGATAAATGTCATTATCATTAGATAAATTAGGTACCTAGTTAGCAATAGGTAGGTAGGTAGGTATATAAAATATGTGCGAATACAACAACTGTAAACATAACCTCTTAGGGTTCACCTTCGTCTCCTAATGTTTTGAAGCTCGATTGCCGCAAAAAACTCACTAATAAAAAGAACATAGGTAACAAAATCCTACCTGAACAGCAATCACAAGAAATCACCAGCAAAAAACACTCGTTAGTCAGTCAATTGCACTATTATACCCGCACTGGTAATACTACTATCCTTATAACGCACGTCTATTCTACGACAACACGATCCAACATAACTACGACACTTTTGCACACCTCTACGCAGTTTTTTGCCCTGGAATGTTCGAGTTTTTTCTCCTTTGGAATATCTACCCGATGAAAAAACACTCACTGATAAGCCGCAGGAAACTTTCTCAAAAACGGAACAAATTTCTTGAAATCTGACTTGGAATTGTTGTTTGGGCGGCTTCAACTCTGGCTCTCACCTCCGTCAGGGTGGCTGTGATGCTTCCGGTATATACCGTGATTGTTTGTCGCACACACAACTAGATGCAGGTGAAAATCAGGCAAAAACCTCCGCGGCGACCAGACGATTTAAAAAGAGGGCGCAAAACACTCGTGTTTGTATTAAAAACTGCCGGTGTGATGATGTAAAAACCATGGCAAATACTCGGGCTGTGTGGAGGAGTAAAAACGTGGTCTCGTTTTTTGCGATGCCAGTGCTCGTGCCGGGTTTTTTTACCACGGAAACCCCATACGTTGTGCACTACACCCGCCAACTTAACTGAGACTGAGATACGGTTTTACGCGGCTTGACGCGTTTCGCGGCCCGTCGGCTGCGATCGCGGCTCGGACACGCCTCTAGCGCGTTGAAACAATGCGAGGACGGAGACAGGTGCGCCGTCGATCGCGGGCGAGAGGGAGATAGCGCCGCGATTGTTTTTTGCGCGGAATAAGGAGGGGTGGATCGCTGGAAGAGCGTGTTGGAAGAGGACAGGCGTGCAACAATGGAAAAAATAGGAAGGACTGATTGGAATATGGGATTCGAATGAAATTGTTTAGAGATGGGTGTAATTAAGGCGACGGTTGTGCGGAAAATTAAAATTAGAGGGACGGAAATCCAAGTACATTCAGGTGTAATTATTATGAAAGGCGTACGAGCGGATCATTGAGTAGGTGCCTAATGTTTGTATAGTGGATAAATAAATTGAATTCTTAGGTGTTTACCTACTAGGTAGGTAGGTATACCTACAAAAAAAATATTTTTTCTTCAAACGTAAATATAATAATACTTCCAAAATATTATAGGACGCTTTATAGAAAAACCTATTGTTTTACTAGCACAGAAATTTCTCATTTTTTTTAGTACTACGAAAAAGAAATACTAGTGTAACCCTAACAACGGATTAAGAAAAGAAGACATGATTTCTCTATATTTTCTATATATGTAGACTTGGCCTAGGTTTATAATGAGTAATCTAATAGCGAAAAACCTAATCAATCAATAATCCATTGATTAAGAGTTGGTTCAGAAATTGGTGAGTCTTGGCGGTTGTCTTGACCCTTAAAAAACTAGGTAGCCGTAAATCTCACTAGGCACATTTGTAAGTGCCTACTGAAAATCGTAGCTATTTTAATTTGGAAAAGTAGGTATACCAAGAAAAAATATATCTATAGGTACTATCTGTCTAGTTCTGATAGAAATACCAGACACATCTAGACCAGATATCTAGTAGGTATATCCTGTAGACCTAGATCATAGCTGCAGCTGTCATTTTGTTCGAGAATATACTAATAATGAAAAAAAGTAGACGGAATAATTTAAAGATGTTGCAAAGTAAGATTTAAGATCGAAAATAACTAAAACTAAATACATAACTAAAATATTTGGTTCATCACTCAACTAGATATATATTCACACATTTATCTGTCTATCCCTTATTTTTTATTATTAAATTCAAGGTCAAACCTGTTTTCTCGGTGTGCATTTGAAGCGGAAAGGATTTCCGACGTTTCCAGCCCTTCTCTCAGTGTACAATTCGGGGGAAATCGCCGAAAATTCCCCTGGATCGACAAACCGAGGCAGCCTCACCGAAAATACACCCGGACCTAGCCCAAACGTAGGCAAGAAGCCGTCGTAAACAGCGCCGCCGAGGAAGCGTACCACAAAAACGGCCATTTTCTTATATCGTTCGAAGCTCGTGCCGTCGCCACCGAAAAACCCGCCGAAAAACGGTGCCACTTATAAAAAGGAACATATTTTACCGGCGGTACCTTTTTGTCCAACTGTTGGCGTAGGTCGCGGACCGAATTAACAAAAACTCCTTCTTTCGTCCGCTTCCGCTCTCGTATCGTTCGTTGGCGACCGATACTACTTTATGTGCATTACTGCATTACCTTGAGAAGATATAGAAACTAAACGTATGAATGAATGTACGGAGTGGGTCAAAAACTAGTGATTTGTTTATACCAGATCAGATCAGATTCGCTCACATCAGATCAGATTAGTTCAGATTAGATTAGATCACAACAGATTAGTTCAGATCGGATTAGATTACTTCAGATGAGATTAGATTACAATAGGTTAGTTCTGTTCAGATCAGTTCACATCAGATCAGGTTGGTTAAGGTGACTGTGGCGAAATATCGCGATACCAGAATAGAATAGGTACTACTTTTCTACGCTAATGTGGTCAGACAATTTTAAATTTGAGTCGAGAACAATGCCCAGATTTTTGACAGAGTCAGTAATAGGGAGGGTGAGATCTCCAATTTTGATATTCAAACAGAGCGGTACAGAGCGGGTCAAAAACTAGTGACTTGCTTATAGCAGATCAGATCAGATTCGCTCACATCAGATTCCAGCAGATCAGATTAGTACAGATTAGATTAGATGACAACAGATTAGTTCAGATCAGATTAGATTACTTTAGATGAGATTAGATCATATCAGGTTAGTTCTGTTCAGATCAGTTCACATCAGATCAGGTTGGTTAAGGTGAGGGTAGCGAAAGATCGCGATACCAGAATAGAATAGGTACTAGTTTTGTACGCTAATGTGGTCAGACAATTTTAAATTTGAGTCGAGAACAATGCCCACATTTTTGACAGAGTCAGTAATAGGGAGGGTGAGATCTCCAATTTTGATATTCAAACAGAGCGGTACAGAGCGGGTCAAAAACTAGTGACTTGCTTATAGCAGATCAGATCAGATTCGCTCACATCAGATTCCAGCAGATCAGATTAGTACAGATTAGATTAGATCACAACAGATTAGTTCAGATCGGATTAGATTACTTCAGATGAGATTAGATCACATCAGGTTAGTTCTGTTCAGATCAGTTCACATCAGATCAGGTTGGTTAAGGTGAGTGTAGCGAAAGATCGCGATACCAGAATAGAATAGGTACTAGTTTTGTATGCTAATGTGGTCAAAAAATTTTAAATTTGAGTCGAGAACAATGCCCAGATTTTTGACAGAGTCAGTAATAGGGAGGGTGAGATCTCCAATTTTGATATTCAAACAGAGCGGTACAGAGCGGGTCAAAAACTAGTGATTTGCTTATAGCAGATCAGATCAGATTCGCTCACATCAGATTCCAGCAGATCAGATTAGTACAGATTAGATTAGATCACAACAAATTAGTTCAGATCAGATTAGATTACTTCAGATGAGATTAGATCACATCAGGTTAGTTCTGTTCAGATCAGTTCACATCAGATCAGGTTGGTTAAGGTGAGGGTAGCGAAAGATCGCGATACCAGAATAGAATAGGTACTAGTTTTGTACGCTAATGTGGTCAGACAATTTTAAATTTGAGTCGAGAACATTGCCCAGATATTTAACAGTCAGTAATAATAATAATAATAATAATTATTATTATTATTATTATTATTTTCCTCTAGAAATTACAGGCATGTATAGGAATAGTCATAACAAGCTTAAAGCTAAGGTCGAAAATATTCATCTAAAGAATAAAAACACTTATCGACTAAATACCGTTTGAGTTGTTTTTTAAAACGACATAATAATTGGATATTTCTTAAGTTACTTAATTGGCAGGCGGTTAAAGACATTTGGGCCCATAACATTTGGAGAGTTCAAAGACATTTTATACTTACAGAAATGTACATGGATGTCTTTTTTATTTCTAACATTAACAGAATGATAAAATTCATTTGTACTAAAGGAATTTCGATTAACATAGACATATACACATAATTCATAAATATATAAACCTGACAGAGTTAACAAATTATACTTTTTAAAGATTTCTTTACATGAGTGAGTGCTACTAACGCCCCCAATACATCGAAGTATTCGCTTTTGAGCAATAAACACCGTCGATGATAAGGTAGAATTACCCCAGAAACACACCCCGTATCTTATTCTAGATTCAGCCTGCATGACAATGATATAATCCCAACAGTTGTTCCTTAGATGGGACAGCTTTCAAATTCCTAAACAAATATATAAGTGAATTCAGTTTGGATGAAACAGTGCAACACTGATCCCGCCAGTTTAAAAACTCATCCACCCTGAGACCCAAAAAACTAACACTGCTGTTTTCCTTAAGGGGCACATTATTTATATTTAATTGTAACCTTGAACAATTCTTTTGCCTATTGTGAAACCTTACAAATTCTGTTTTCTTGATATTAAAATACAGGGAATTATGGGAGTACCAACCACTTAATGAATTCAATACATTGTTGCATTTGGATATCAGTGCTGCAATTGTCAGATATTACGAGGGACATATCATCTGCATACATTGTAAAGAACGCTTCAGAAGTCAGAGTATCAACTTCATTGGTATATAATAAAAATAGTACGGGGCCCAATATTGACCCCTGTGGAACTCCAATATTTATATCCGCACGATTTGAATTGACTCTATGCACATGACCATCACTTTGATATGATAGACTATGGTAGATATGATATGATAATAGGGAGGGTGAGATCTCCAATTTTGATATTCAAACTATTTTGAACTACGTATCCTTTAGCTTGATTGCCCAAAAGTAACAGTGATAATTTAAGTGGATTAATATGTAAATTGTGTTGCTTGGATATCTGTATTAATTCACATAGATCATTATTCGTACGAATGTTGGTTAAATTTACATCTTCAGGATAGAAACTATAATAAATTTGGCTATCATCAGCATAAAAATGACTGCTACAATCATCCAGAGCCTTATAAAAATCTGCTGTGTAAAGTATAAACAACAATGGACCTAGTATTGAGCCTTGAGGCAACCCGTGCGGATTGTTTTAATAGCAGATGACTGCTTATTGTTAAGAATGACAGCTTGCGTGAGCCCCGATAAAAATTACTGAAAAAAGGACGTACAGTTTCACTAAAGCCACAGTATTTTAATTTAGAAAATAAAAGATGATGATTCATCAATTCAGCATATTTCAAGTACTTGTTGAAATGAAATAGTTGTTCAAGGCTACTTGATTTTTTGTGTCCTTAATTGAAATCAAGAAATTACAGCGCAGTAAACCTTGATATTAATACCTTCATTTAAGAAACTGATATGTACCTATTACCAAAAAAATATATATGAAATCAAAATAATACTATAAACTGTTCATAGTGCATAACAACGAAATATACATAATGTCCAGTTTCCTGAAAAAACAAAAACGATTCTCCAATAAACGCGTCGTTTTCTTCCTTACTGTCATCGTTTGATGACAGTAAGCAGTCCTTACTGTCGTCGTTTACCATACAAGATCTGATTTTCTGATTCGGATATTATATCTTCAAACTCGTATTCTGACCCGCTACTCAAAGGGTTATGTTTCTATTTCCAGTTTCTGTCCAAATCTTAACAGTCACATATAATGGCAGCTGAGAGTACACGCGCACACAATTGAGGAGACACTGTTACAAACTGTACTAACTCACACCTCAGTTCTACACGGAAAAAATAATTTGCTGCAGAAACAAAAAAATAGTTACTACAGCAAATATTCTTTGTTGCTATACAAGACAGCAATATTTTTAGTGGTTGTAACTAAATAATTTAGTTCGCATAAATTAGCTGTGAGTACTGCGAATTCAGCAACCCTAATAACATTTAATTTGCCGTCATTACAACGCGTCTTAGTATAGCAGATAGAACTAGGAACAGCAGCAAGTATGTTTGGTACTGCCAGCAAATAAGTTTGGTACTGCCATCAAATAGGTTTGGTATTGGTAGCCAGAAGGTTTAGCATAGGCAACAAGTAGCTCTCCTTCTCTTTCTGTTTCGTCTTGTCCTTGTTGCGTTTAGGGGTAGGACGACAACTTAAAGGGATTGGCTACTAGCGCCTCACGTGATACCGACACTAAGGTTTTAAGAAAAATGTTAAGTACTGGCAGCAAAGTTAACTTTGCAAATGAGTAAAATCTGTACCCGTGGTGAAGAAATTAGTTGGAGGGACAAACATTTTGGTAACAAATTAATACAGTTGTAGGTGCTAACACCATATAGCTGTGAACATCGAATATTGATAACCATACCAATTCATATTAGCTGTAGTATCAAATTTTAATCAGCTAATGAATTTTTGCTACAAATACTACTGACATTTTTTCCGTGTACACATGCCCAGTCAGTTCGGGCAAAGGGGAAACTCATACTTAGCCACGATATAGTGTATCGTGTTCCTAGGTTGTTTCTATGCACACACATGCATGAGCTTGGAGGACTGTTTGCACGTTTTCGTACATTATCGGTCGATTATCATTATTATCAAGTATCAAGTAGCTTGAAATTCCTTGATGTCAAGTCAAGTAGTAACGATAGAAAATCAAGCCAGGTCAAGTATTGAATTTTTAAAATATTTGTTTATCAAGTCAAGTCAAGTAATCTGGGAAAAAATCCAAGCTACTTGACTTGCTGAATCTGTAATTTTACACTTTAATAACTTGCTTTTTGTTCAAGAGGAATATTAGGTATATCAATTTTAATAAATATGTTTGGTTAAAAGTGTCGAGAAGTTGCCCGGTTTTACGGTACGAAAATGTACTTATTTAATAAATTCCTAGGTAGGCATCTATCCCTACCTTACATTAGGGGGTAGATGCGCATGCAATAGAGGATAGATGCCAGTTTTGCAACCAATGGGAATAGAGCATAAAGTCCGGGATTTTTAAATACAAGTAATAGTACCTACGAAAAGTTAAATTTTTAGGTTAGACATTACAGGAGGACCATGCCAAGGAGATGCACCCGCATATCCAGCCGGATATCTTGGACCGAGGATAACTTAAAAGCAGCTATAAGGCAAACTGACGATAAATCCTTAAACATCAACAAAATTGTTAAAATACTTAGTTTTTTTTGTTTTATATAGTAAAAGTGATAAATAAAGTAAAATTTAATAATTCATCCCCCATAGTGGATCTATACCACTGTATGGACATCTATCCTTAACAATGAGCGCAACTATCCCATCAAATAGTCATCTATCCCAAAAGTGCAAGATCTTAGATTTTGCTTCAAATTCGTTCAACTATTAATTATATAGGTATGTCGTTTTTTGCAAAATTACTATAAATTAATGATGATTGATCAATTCAGAACCAACTAATTAAACAAATATTACAATACAATTTTAAAAAACAAAAAAATGTTAGTATAGGCATCTATCCCCAGTTTACCCTAACTAAAATTAACGAAACTTAATTCAGTATAATTAAGTTTCAGTTATAAATTAAGGCAGTATAATTGTTGTTGTTGGAAAGCGGCGCGGTTACCCGCAGCACTCAAGGCTTTCGACCCATTGTGCCTGCCGCTAGTCGAAAGCTATTGGAAGAGACCCGTGCTATGCGCAGCACTACAATTAAAAAACACGATAAAATGTCTTATTAAACACAACGCGTAACAAAAAATTCGCTGATGAATATATACTAGCACTCGAGACGTTACAGCACTGTCCGATTCAGGATAGAATCTTAGGTTAACGGCATTGAGATTACTGGAAGGAATAGAGTGCGTATGCTTCTGGTTATTAATTCACTTTTGTGTTCTTATGACATTTTTTTACCTACAGTAAAAACCAGAATTAAGCAAAGTGGAATGACCTCGCCGATCTGGTAAAATGCGGTGATGCATGGGCGTGCGTATTCTGTTTTACCATTGGGCACATTTCAGTTAATATATACTCGTATACTATTCTATAGAAAACTGCTAGTATATGCACATCCACTTTTTAACAACACAAATAAGTATAAACACTGACACAAAGAATAAATACACTGATAATTTTACCACAAATTTTTACCGTTAAGAAACGCGCGCGAAATAACCCAACATCACGCCACTGTTTCCCTACTACCTCGAGCGCAGTCGCTTGTTGGTTCCTGATTCGACCAATCAACGTCGTTGAAGCTCAGAGAAAAGAAAGCCTAAATGCAAGAATATGTATGTTAAATAAGGAGAACAGTTTGTCGTCAACTTTACGACTTTCGCAGTTGCCACATATTCGGAAATGCCTTGATATTATTAAGTAAAAGACAAATTAAACATTGCGTTTGCTTTAATAAAGTACAATAGAGATAAGGGACGTTAAAGACAAGTAAAAAAATGGGTAAATAAGGTAATTAATGCGTTTCCTGTTTTAAATAAGAATACTTTAGAAATAAATGTGACAACAAAGATCTATTCTTTTTCCGGTCATTGCAAAAATTTGTAACACCTTCAGTAATACCATAACCCTTTTGATTTGTAATAATTCATATAGTGAGGAAGGCGACATTATTTTTACAACTTACATGGACTTCTATATAGGTAATTAATGGTGTATTATTGTATATAAAGTATCACTCTGTCAATCAAAACGTGATATTTTTTATAAAACGCGGTTTCATAGATAAAATGGCTGCCTTAATAGGTGTATCTTATATATACGTTGTAATATCAAGACAGAATTGGAATCATACTCTCGGAATTTGCAAGTAATGAATGTTTTTTGTGGTCAGTGTGGACCCGGCGTGATACTATTCGGTTCCTATTATGTCTATTTTTAATATTTTCCATAAAAATCTCCGTGAAACCACACACTCTCAACGGTGAAACCATAAATAATCGGCAGATACCACTTTAAATATTCATAAAAGTCGAAGCTGTTGTTCGGTTTTCGAGAGAAATATGAAATATATACACAGAAAACAAATTTTTCTGCAGGTCCTTCAAAATTTCACATTTCTGGGAAGATTTTGTAGGAAAAGTCACTATTACAATAATACATGATACATGTGGTTAGTTACTAGTGCTAGAAAACGAAAAATAACTAACTCTTAGGAAATATATTCATTGCTGTAATGTAAGAAATGGGATATTTTTCTACTCTTCTAAAATTGAGTATCGTAATGAGTGAGGAAAAGTCGACTTTTCCATACAAGTGCGAAAAAGTTACTCAATAAGTACAAGAAATTAGGTACAGAAAACTTTATTTATTATAAATGATGGGTTTTTTTATTGGCGATTCAAATTACCGATGAGGGCGCTGCAAATTGTAAACAAATATGGAGGAAGACGAGTAAAAATTTTGCATTTCATGTCACATCATCTAGCAATTTAGCATTCAACTGCCATAAATATAGTGACTTTGTGTGCTAGTTAGGGTAAAATAAAGGATAAAAAAAGTGGTAAAAGCATTCAAACGTCCCATAAGTGCTTCATTGCTAATTAGATATATGAATTTTTTGGGTTGAAACAGGTACCCTCATTTTTGTTTACTTACATTTTCGGCTAAAATAAGTGTGATAAACTGTATGGTGATACCATATTAGTGCTTGTTTTTTGTTAAATAATGTTTAAATTAAAATATATTCTGTTTTTATAAGACTGATAATAGAAAAGTATAGATAAACTGCAACAACACAGTAAAAAAAACCGAATAATTTTAACACTGGATCCACACTCATCAGTGTGTATATAGTCCACACTTGGCAGTGTTAGACATATCAGTGTATTATTACATTACATAAAAGTAATTTAACACAGCAGATTTTACAAGGTAATGTGTAATAGTTAATTATTGACCGTGTAATTATTCCGTATTTATGGCGGATTGATTAATTTTTAACACAGGGTTTTGTAAATTTTACTACAATTTATGAGTACTTCTACAAACTTGACGGGTACATCATTCGTGTAATATGAGTTTTAAAGGTTTAGTTATTATACCACCCAGTTCGTGTTAAAAATAACACTGCAGCAAATTACGATTACCACTTGGTAATTTTACCATTTGTCTTTTTTTACTGTGAAAGTGGTTATGTTGGGTAAATAAACGTGTTCCCTGTTAATAAATTGTTACATGCCTTTTGGAGAAATGAGTGAGAAACAGTTTCTTATACCAGGGCCAAACTTCTACCTACATCTTCTATCTTAAACACTTCTATTGACACGTTTTGTGGAATGACACCCATAAACACGGCAGTTTGTGTTGTGCTGATGTCTTTTGAATGCCATTTTAAAATGTAAAAATAAAGATGTACAAATACTAACCACGTCGTTTTTAACTTTGTAATACCAAAAAATCACAAGCACCACTAAATTATTACTTAAACAAACCCAAATACGTGTTATCTATCATTATATCAGCAATAAGCCTCCAAAAAATACCTTTTAAGTAGGTTCAAATATTTTCAAGCAGAGGGCGCATTCATTTTTGGAATCGCCAATAAGAATGAAATGATTTTGAAACGATATGGTAACCATGGTAATAAAGTTATACTGTCACTAGTTGTTATTTATGTCTAACAATGTATTATGGTTAAATACGCGCTTCGAGAACGTTTGGTTATTATCCAAAGATTTTATGAAAATAGATGTTGTTTTGTGAACACTTATATCGCGCACTTCGCGAAAACTTTGGTCCAAATAATAGCTCTTCTTTGCTTGCAATTCGTCGCATCGTTGAGAAATGTGAAAGTAACTTTACTCTTCAGGATGCAAAATCACCAGCAAGACATCGAAATGCAAGAACTGTTGAGAATTTTGCTGCTGTAAGAGCTTAGTATTGCAGAGGATCCAAATTTATCAATTCCTCGTCGTGTTCAAAAGTTAGGGCGAATTTTGCAAAAAGACTTGAATTTACACCCGTATAAGATTGTTTTGACCCAAGAACTTAAACCACTGGACCATCGTCGGCGCCCAGAATTTGCTGCTTTCAGTTTAGAACAACTTGAAAGGGATCGTAAATTATCTTTTCAGATGAAGCTCATTTTTGGTTAAGTGGATATGTTAACAACAAGGTTTTTGGTGTGAAAACAATCCACAACAGATTAACGAGAAGCCTTTGTATCCGCTAAAGGTAACTATATGGTGTGGTTTGTGGCATGGTGGCATCATCGGACCATTTTTCCTCAAAATGAGGTAGAAAATGCAGTTACAGTGAATGGTGAACGATACCGACAGATGTTAAGAAATTTTTTGTGTCCAAATTAGATGCAATTGATTTGGAGGATATGTGGTTCCAGCAAGACGGTGCCACATGTCACACTGCTCATGAAACTATCGACGTATTGCAAGCAAAGTTTGACGAAAGGATAATTTGAAGGAATGCGACTGTTCACTGGCCTCCAAGAAGCTGTGATTTAACTCCTTTAGATTACTTCTTTGGGGGCTATTTGAAATCTAAGGGCTATATATAAACAGACCACAAACACTTGATGCATTAAGATTGAATATTGAACGCGCATTCGTCAGATCACGCCCGATTTATTGCACAAAGTCATACATACAAGTTAAGTTTTAATCAGCTAATAGATACTTTGAGCCATATATTTATTAGAACAGTCATTTCGGGGGGCCATTACTGGGAACCAGGAATATTAGCATAGATGGGCTCATAAATATAGCAAAAATAGAGTAAATAGAGTAAAATATAGTAAAAAAAGAGATGAAAATATACATTTTCTTATGTAGTGATGTGAAATAGAAATTAAAAATAAAAGTTTATAGTTTCTTACATTGGCTGCCCTGTAATGAAAACGCTTTAATTAGTTAGGACATTCTAACCTCAATGTTTTGTGTTTGTTCTTCTACATCCAGGTAAGAGTAAGAAGCTTAATTTTTTATTATAAATATCCACTATCTACCATATGGCTGAAGGTAAGTCAATGTTAATATCTTTATAAAATACAAATTACATAGGTATTCATGATTCATGTTGTTTTTCATAGGCAAAAGACATCGTGGGGTAAATTTTGCCTCCTCAGAAAATAAAATATATAAATAAATACCTCCAATAAAACTCTGTTGACAGTCGGTTTTCGTAGCCGAAATCGATGAAAAAACCTTTTATTATTCCAATTGGTCAAATTATCAAAACGATCTCTAACTGTATATACGCGTTGATTATTAACAAATTGGACTAATTTCTCATCGTCATGCTCAAAAATATCTTCTACTTATAGGTCATTCTTATGCGCAGAATACCAAATTTAATAAATTTATCTCAACTGGTGTCGGAGTTATTTAGAAAAATCGGCACTAGGATGCCTCCTTTAAGGGGTTGTAGCCCCCTTAGAAGTATTTTCGACCCAATGTTTATGAGAAGAAAAAGTCCCTTTTATTGCACAGTAATTTCGGGACACCCTGTGTAGGTACCTAACTGAAGATATGTTTTTTCTTGGGTAGGACCTAAAAAGGAAAAACTGTAATTTTTCTTCCTACAAATCAGGAATACCTAACGCAGCTATAAGATTTATATTAATTTGAAAGATTCACTCCATCGAGACATTTAGGAACCTAGAAGCATATAGTAGAACAACTTAAAAAGCTTCATTTTTGAATATCCAAAGGTATCAATTACAAAAAATCTTAGTCAGGTGCTTTAGCAGTGAATATATAGCTATTTCTTGATTTGAAAAAACTTTAACGTTCTTTTGTTTATAATCGACTGATTTTCACCTCTAAAAAAGCTAAACTGACTTGAGTAAAGTGAATTTTATCTTTAACACCTAATGTCGACTCTATTTCTCAACTGTCTGAATACATTTCGACCAAAATGTAGATTTACCCAAGTGTTTTTGAGTGATGGGAATCACTGGAATATTATTGTAAACATTCATAAATGAACAATATAGGTGCGATTTTTTGAAGTTGAAGATGATGATCAAGAAGAAGAAGAATATTATTCAAATTCCCATTCTTACTTTGCCGTACCTAGCGGTACTTGCAGTGGAATAATTTACCTATTTCTTCATACATTATTCTTCTTTGCTGCTTCTCTCATTTGCTGTGTTGTTTTTCCTCACCTTATATCCATCTTCCATAGATCTTCTCTTTTCCTTTTTCCATATATATATATATATATATATACCTTTCAGAATTCCTCCTCCCCATAAAACGTGTCACTGTTCTTGCCTAAGTGGTCCATTTTACTGTGTACCTACTTAGCCAATTCAGATCAAATTGATTCAGTTTTTGCATTTATAGCTTGTCAATTCTTACTCTTGTTCTGTGTCTTCTTGTTTTGTGTCTGATTGTGAACTTACAGTTTGATGATATACAATTTGAACTGTTAGGATATAGCTATTTCAATTGCTTCATGTTAATTTATCATGTAGGGTGTTTTCATTATTTTTTTGAGGTTCCTAACGCGATCGAGCAATTTTAGGATCAGAATCGCATTCACTGACTGAAAATACATCAAGATAAGGATTTTTACCTTCATTTGAGCTGATTCCCAAAGTGAACCAGGTATCTAGCGTATACGTTTGGTTTGAAATAACCTGTATATGACAAGCTCCGTCGTTCTGTATAGTACTGAATTAATTAATCACATCAGTGTCATACAAATAAGGTTTGTGGTGACTGATGATCCCAAAATTGAATAAATCTCGTAGCCTAAATTAATAATTAAAAATTTAAGATACCACATTTTTTCATTCGATCCCAAGACTTGACTAGACCCGCGTCTCCGCGTCAGTCGAGCTCAACTAGCACGACACAACCCTTTTCCACCCATATCACGGCTCCCATCGCCCAATGCTTAATACTTATCTCATCCACGACCGGCCGGCCAACTTGATATATAGCCTCACGACCGTCCAGACAACAGCAGGGTTTTTTGCGCTTGTAAATACATTAAACATTACATCCGAGGAGGGCGGGGCCTAGCAGGCAAGGTAGTTACATGTACACTTGCCCAGTATTCCGCCAATCATGGCCGCGCGAGCCTCTGTCGGCCCCCGCGATTGGACGGGCGGTGTGCGCGCGTGTGATGGTAGACTCGACGTGCGGCATACCGAGTTCGGATGTTGGGAAGCGATGCGGTTTTGGTCAATCGGATGCTGGACGATGCCCGGTGTCTGTGGGGGGGTGGGTGTTCGTGTAAGGTAGTTCATTTTCGTGGAAAATGAATTAAAAACGCCTCTTTTTATGGAAGGGCGTGGGGAAGCAGGATAACAGACATATAGAACTATCATTTCATGTTCGTATCGGTATTATTGTTCCTCATTAGTTAAGAAAGTCAAGGATATTTCGTGTAATACAGGAGTTTCTGCAAGGAATGAGGTTTACTAAAATGTATTTGTGCTATTTAACTATTTAAGGTTCTTTTTATGGAATAGAAACATATATCTATGTAGATAATTAAGTATAAGAAATTATGTTTTTTTTTTAATTTATCTATACAATATTTAATGTTCCTATATAGACAATTTCCATTATAAAGATCTATATTTATTTATCTAGAATAGGAATATGTAGATATATCTACCTAGATCTTGATAATATAGGTAGATACATATACCACTCCTGATTTTTTCTTGTTTTGTCTGTTTTGGTTAAAAACAGCTTTACGACTCTGACCAAAAACAAGAAATTTCTTTTCATTTTCTGTTTATCGTGTCTTTCTTATACCTACGTAAATTTTTGACTAAAGAAAGGCTAGCAATTTGCAATTACCTTAATGATTTAATCAAATGGGTTTTGGTCTAATAAATTTACATACTTATTATTTAATTATTTTTATTGCTACGCCTAGCAACAAATTAGGTACCTACATACCTATTATTTTTGTATAAAGATTTGGTATCTACAACCAAATATTATCGTCGTATTGTCGTATCGTCGCCCCGCTCAGTGTAAACCCACCATAAAACGTCAACTTATCTGTATTCAGTCTTCCAGTACGAGTGACCCCACAAATAACGATGCTTTTTCAAAATTTCTTTTCAATAACACACGTCTCATTACAAGAGAGGCAGGCAGTTAATTTATAAAGTAACAAATGCTGACTCAGAGCAGTTATCCCGATTTTTAATAATTATTTTATTGCCCTGGCGCTGTGGCGGCCGCGTAATGAACGATACAGAGAGCTTATTAATACAATGTTGTGTTTAATGCCTTTAAGTATATGTTCCCAATCTTTATGGGACTTTGATACCACATATGGGAGAGAGTGGAGAAGAAGCTTTCTTCGTTTCAGTAAAAAATATCAAAGCAGGCGATGTACGTTCACTGTATTTGCGAAAACTCCACCATCTTGAAAGAATACCTACATTGACTTATAGTTGGCTTTGGAAACATTATGTTAAAGTTAAACGGTTTATATTTGAATAGGTCCTCTTATATGGCTTTGGTGGCAATTTTTTAGCTGTCAAATACTTTTGTGTCATGATACTTGTCAAATTAATCTGATATTATTAGTTAAATTCAATGATAGAATAATGAATGATGCAATAATGGAATGATGTGTAACGACCTGCGATACCGACATGGTTCCATCGGTCGCATATCGCTACATCTCACCACTACAAAATTACAGCAGTTGGCATCAAATAATACATCCTCCACCCACGTCAACCTCAGCCGTACTCAGCATGTCTTGGGTAGGACACATCCAAATCTTACTGATGATTTCACTGGGTGTGTATATGGATGTAGGTTATAGGTATTTTGGCACTATATGATATTCGATGTCAGTTTTATGGTCACAGGACTAAGTAGATACATTTTTATAGACGGAATAAAGATTTAAGGCAAAAACTAAGGTTAAAACTCGGTCGAACGGGACTAGGCTGCGACAAGCCAGGCTCTTAATTGAAGGGCCTTGGTCGAACACAACTAAATCAATACTTGCGCTAAGTCGTAACAGCATAAGGATTGTCACAGGACTGCTGACAGGTCAAGGACACCTCAACAAGCACCTTAACACTATTGGCGTTAGTGACACCAGAAGGTGCAGGTTTTGCGGTTACGATGACGAGGACTCCATTCGCATCCTCTGTCGTTGTGCCTGCCTCATGGTCAAGAGACACAAACATCTGGGTGCAGCATTTCTCCTGCCCCAGGACATTAGAGAGCTTCCCCTAGAACTGGTGTTGGCCTATGCGCATAGCACGGGTCTCATCCAATAGCTCCCGACTAGCGGCAGGCACAATGGGTCCAAAGACCTGAGTGCTGCGGGTAACCGCGCCGCCTTCCAACAACAACAAGGTTAAGACTATTTCTTTTATAAACTCTATAGATATAAATTTACATTATTTACAAATATTAGGTACATTACATAAATTTCATTAATAATATGTAACTTCTTGTACATATCTGTGTGATTGCTCCAGTCTCCCCTATATCCTTCAGATGTATGTGCGCCCAATCTTTATGATAGGTACATGAAATGCACTTTGCTTAAGAAACTTTTAAAAGATACACATAAAATGCTACTGTTTTGAAAATCACCGCCGCAAAATGTATGTAAATTTATAATTTATAGACTATAAATAAAATTATAGTGTGGCAACGTGTTCCTAATTATGTTTAAATGCACTGTTAAATCGGTAGTTCAAAGTAATTGGTGTACCAAGGAGATGGTTACCTTGTTTTGTGCTTCTTATAGTCTTACTTTTATATGTATATAGAAATACGATGAAACGGAACAGTTAAAGGCATCGTTTGAATAACAAAAAGATTTTACAAACCCCAGATTATGCCCAATTGCTTAGGTAAACTCCTGTCCAGTTAATTCCATTGATTTTTTACAAAAGTATTGTTAAAACTGCTTTGAAAGGGCAAATGTTTCATTGTAACATAATTTATAGGGTCAAGTTTTGATGTGCAGTTGAATCATCATTAGCATAAGCCCTGTTCAGCACACGGAGGAGGTCGAAACAGCAGTCTGTCGCTTTCTGCTGGGGATAATTGACACTCATTTGGTTTAGGTGCGTAACTTCTATCTATTTACGTAGTATATATGTAAGGGATATCCTCAAGAACTTGTACACAGTAAAAAAAGACAAATGGTAAAATTACTAAATAGTAATCGTAATTTGCTGCAGTGTTATTTTTAACACGAACTGGGTAGTATAATAACTAAACCTTTAGAACTCATATTACACGAACGATATACGCGCCAAGTTTGTAGAACTACTCATAAATTGTAGTAAAATTTACAAAACCGTGTGTTAAAAATGAATCAATCCGCCATAAATACGAAATAATTACACGGTGGATAATTAACTATTACACATTACCTTGTAAAATCTACTGTGTTAAATTACTTTTATGTAATGTAATAATACACCGATATGTCTAACACTGCCAAGTGTGGACTATATACACACTGATGAGTGTTGATTCAGTGTTAAAATCAGTCGGATTTTTTTACTGTGTATACGTCTATTTGTGCTTTACTGCTTCCGCGCACACTTACGTAGAAGTGCGAACGTAAAGGGATCCCTTAAATTAGGCTCTGCGCCTAATGTGATGTAATCAAGGTTCCTCTACAAAATAATTTAGATTGTTTCGCGCAAATAAACGCACCTTCCTTTACTCACGTACAGACAAAATATGTACTTATAATATAATAAGTAAAATACATTAATCAACGACTTGTATAGTATTTTTATTTCTAATTGGTAAACAATTACTTACAATTAAGAACCTAATTACTACCTTCTTTACTACGGCTCTTGAAAGAGATAACCATAAAAAATCAAACGCAATATCCAGCAGCATAAATTCCTTTTATTCGACATGTCTCAGTTGGCTTCTGCGTGACGCGCCGAGTCATCTCGAGAACTATGAACAGAGCGGCAAATATGCTTACAGGCCTATAAGATGGTCACAAATACGTAGATTTTGTATCCTACTTCCTTTAAAAGATGTCCACTTTAACACCTAGTCAATAATGTCACATTTCTGTAATAAAAAATGGTCTCCTCTATTTAACAGTACAAAGTTTAATAATACAGTGCTTTTTCCTAGCACACTTTCCCTTCCTTTCCTAAAGACAAATTTAATTTACAGTTCTGTTTTATAAGTTTTATTTTTATTTTGATTACATGAGACACTGTATACGCATGCAAACAGTACGCGCGCAATACGTACGCATGCAAATAGTACGCATGCGTACGAAAATGAATGGTCAAGCCAAAGAACATGATGCTGATTTTATGGTGATGTAATGCGTGTGACGAGATATACAGCATATGCGATTGGGTAATATATTATGTCAAATGCAAAGTGTGGCGGTGTATAGAGTGCTTTAATCATATATTTTTGTTGCGCGACACTCATCAGATCGAAAGGACGAAGGTTTTTAGACATTAACGGCTTTATTTAAATCTTTCTCATTTGCAGGAAATAGTTTGCAGATCGGGACGAAGTCGAGCGCTGCAATCATGCTGAGGGGAACAAATATACTTTTTGCGCATGTTGCACACAACATTTGTTCTAACAATCGTGCAAAAAGTTACTATTTTTTGCACTAGTTGCACAAATAGTCGCTCTAGTGCAAAAAGTAAGTTACTTTCTGCACTAGTACAAAAAGTTTAATTTGTGGTACAGTAGATAGTGCAAAAAATAGTAACTTTTTGCACGATTGTAGAAAAATGTATTTTTCTTTATACTTTCTGCTTTTACAGTATCCACTGCATGCGTATATATTCTGTGTTGTACCTAAACGAAAACATATTATTACGCCTGACTTTAATATGTACTTTATAGGTTTTCTGTCGCATAGAAAGAATAATATTACACACATTACAAAGTTAGAAGAGGATAAAATCTTCTTATAAAACTTTAAGGAGCTTCAAGTACTGTTTGGTATTCCTCAGGGTAAAAATTGAGTACCGTTGATAAATTTGTCACTTGATAACCACTTCTGCTGTTTAAATTTATTTCATTTTTCAATACCTATATGGCATGGTTCGATTAAAACAAAGCATAATAAGTCTTCCTGTCATTCTAACTTTAGCACTTCGTGTTGGGGAGGGGGCGGTATATTATAAACATGTATATCCGTTTGTATAGCAGAGATATTCTGAATGGCAAGACTAATGTGCGAGGGAGGGGCAACGTACGACTATTTTGTAGATCTGAAGTAAATCTTGATAAACATCGGCCTGCAAGTAGATTAAATCCCGTATTTTACCATCACACTATCCCTTTTGCCGCACTGGTGCACCGCGTGCTGCACTCGTCCGTTAATGACCACCGAGATGGGTCAGTAAAATGAGCGGTAGTCCGTTCGTGTTATGGGCTTTGCAATTAACAATTAATGTTTTGCCGGCCGTCGCGCGTCCTTGCTGGACCAGGTCGGACCGTGTCGACATCGGCAAAGACACAAAACGTACGAAGACACTCAGGCATATCGGCACTGAGATGCTTGTAGCTTTTGTTTGGTCGGAGGTCAGAGTGTGTGTTCGGTGCTGTCTAGGAAGCTTAGACCAGATGAATAGAGAATTTGGGAGTAAGCCATATGCACAGATTCATATATACTCCTTCCCCCCCCCCCCTTATTCTTTTAGACTCGATTTCCAAATTTGACATGGTGGAAGTATTTCTTAAAGGTCATTTTTACATAAAAATTACCTTTTTTCTACGTTCGACTTTACCGGAAGGAATACTAACTCCCAGCTGTCTGCCATTTGTTACATTCCTAATTAGTCTCAAATTGCTACTATCTATCTTATGGCTGTTCTCAAACGCATGTTGGACGACACTAGACTTATCTGTTCTACCATATTTAAGATGAACCATATGCTCCTTGAATCTGGTTTAGATTGACCCTCTAGTTTGCCCAACATACTTTTAATTGCAGTCTTGACAGCTAATTTCGTAAATCCTCGATTTTCCTTAGTTTCTATTTTGTCTTAAAAGCCCTTGTTTCGAGCCTGTAGCTCGAATCTTATTTTTGGCCACAGAATACGCCCCTGGATTTTTGACCTCTATTTAGGAAACAGTCTGTATGTCACAAAATCGTGTTTTTACTTATTTCTTAACAAACATTTTGTTTAAATACATTACATACGACTAGTGTAACGATATTTGAAAACAACCTGTGCTACAAGCCACATAATTATCACACTGAAAAAAGACATTATTAACTACTATTTATAAAAATATAAACAAAAACTGTATTATCTGTTTATTAATAGTTGCGTATCCCCTTTTTTCAGTGTAACTATTAATTTTCTGGTAACCGTGGCAAAAAATCGAATAACAGAAAAAATTATTTTAATTTTGCTTACCTTTACCTCTGCCTACTTCGATATTTTAAAACACCCTGTATAACCAGGCCAAAAATAAAATAAATAATAATAATAATTGCAACTAATTTCTCAGTGTAAATTCTCCCTCAGTTAATCGCCCTGTATATGAGCCCTACATAAACACATTGGATAGGGGTTAAAAACCTTAACAAATTACAGGCATATGCTACGATTGAACACGCACTCATACTAAAACGAAAAACAATTAAATTACCTCAGTTAATTATTGTTATTTCACATGATTTAATTACTTATTGCCCCGGCTTGTATTTCATGAATTAATCGAGGGTCCAACAGTGACAGGTATTGTAATAATTGTTAGAGAACAGTAGAAACCGCACCGGCGTGCAAATTGAATTAACATGGTTATTTTCCATTCGCCTAATTGGATAATGGCTTTTAAAAAAAGACAGAGCTGTGGGCTATGTTTTAATGCACCAAAATCAACGGTGCTGCGATTCTGGCATTTACATACTTCGTTATGCAGTGCTGCCGGTTAACCAAAAGTCTATTATTACCGACGTAACAAAAATATCTAAAGTTCTGTCGACTTCTCTTGCACTAATTGTCCAATGATCGTAAATATACAGTACCGAAATTGAAACTCTAATATAGGTTACTATGGAAGTAGACGGCTGCAAGACAGAACAGGGAGTTGGAGCCGGGATTTATGGGACGAGGTCAATAACCAAAATCTCAATAAGTCTAGGCAAATGGGCAACTGTTTTCCGGGCTGAAGTAATAGCCATACAATGGCTACGCTAAGGAGGCATTAAGACGAGGTACGGATAACGGAAAATGGCAATCGTTCGATTGCCATTTTCTCTGATAGCGGCGATGCAGGCAATAGGATCCTCACAGGTTACGTCAAAACTCGTGTGGGACTGTCTAAATACTCTGAAAGAGCTATGGAGCGAGAATAGGGTGACCCAAGCTTGGGTACCTGGGCACGAGGGGCGCAAGGGTAATGAGGAGACAAATGCACTAGCCCGAGAAGGTGCATCAAAAGACCTCATAGAACCAGAACCTGTCTGCGGCATAGCGAAGCCATGCACTAAAACATCCATGGAGGAAAGGATGAGAAACAAATCTCGAGAATGGTGGAGGAATCTGCCACAACTGAGACAGGCAAAGCTATTCATTAAAGAAACGTATTTTATAGACGCCTAAATTCACAGCAGATCTGTTAGGTCAAAATAAAAAGGTCATCAGAATAATAGTGGGTATACTGACAGGACACTCTAGGCTAAATAGGCGCTTGAATCTTATTCGGGACTGTCAGAAGAAGCAACTTGGAGATTATGTCAAGAAGAAGAGGAAACCTCAGTAGGTACATATGTACTGTGCCAGTACGAGGGCCTGACAAGACTGAGATTTCAAATACTTGGAGAAGGTAGACCAAGAGCCAACAGCTACATGGAAGAGCCTCTATCAAGACTGTGTCTATCAAGAGTCTAATCCAAAGGACAAAGCTGGACAGAGTGCTCTAAATAGGTTGGGAGTGCTACAATATAGATCTAGGTCGCGGTGGATCAGGCCAGGGGGCCGACTCCTATATAAATCTAATCTAATCTACTCTGGAAGTGACACTGATGTTAAACTTATTTTAAACAAATATTAACTGGTTATCTGTCAGATTGTAACAAGATGGTTACAACCGAAGATAAAATGTTTTATTTGTTACTCATTTTTTGTAAACATCAATTTATCATAACACCGTATTAATTAAGAATGTTTATTTTTACAAGCTATTAACTTGTAAAATTTTTACAAGTTAACTGTCAGTTTTTCAATTTAGTAGCATTATTTACATCAGACAATTCTGTTTTATTTGTATCATATATGTTAAATATCGTGGAACAACTGTTATTTTCGGTAATACAAAATTTGGACGATGAAATAGTTGAAATTAAACAATCTGCTGATGCAGAGACTGCTAAAGTAGAAGACTAGAGAAGTAGAGAAGAAGATAGAGAAGCATACCATTTATAGACTCTAGGAAATAATTTTTTGACATAACTCGTCGCAATTTCGCTGGATTTCCATCCCCCTTCACGTTTTAGTGATAAAGTAACTCCACCCGCATCTACAACCATAGTTGCCCCAGATCGGCGAAAAGAATGACCGGTATATAACTTTCTCTGGTTCTTTCAAACCCAAATCTATTCGTATGTTACGGTATGTATTCGACTGGAAAGCTAAGAGGGGCCGGTCACCCCCCTGCCACCCCTTGGGAACGCCCATGGCCACCGCTGATCGCGTCATACCTACACAAACAAGTCAGATGCCTATATGAGCAATGCCAGGTGCCACAATGTAGCGTATATATTAAAATCATCATTATCATTCTTTTATAATTACCTCCAAGTAATGAAACTGCGCTTGGTACTTATTTTTGTTAAATATTAATTATTACGTCATATCTTCCCTGCATGGCACAACATAAAAGTTTACTCATTACATTATACTTTTCTTGTACAAACTATATACATTAAGTAAGCAAATTAATAAAAACTTGCACCACAGCACAGCTTTAATTTAATTAAATAATAATGATGTTGCATTTATAACTCACACGGCGGCATTCCATATCTTGCCGTCTTTTTTCCGCGCCGGGAGTGGATCTGTCACTCTTTTACTGCCTTGCAAGGCAGTGACGGACTTCGGATATATTATCCCCTCTAATCCAGGAATATAACAGTTAAAATTGTAATATATCGAACAAACTTTATAAAGTTTCAGAAATTGATAGAAATAATGATGCATAAATATTAGGTTTGTTCGAACAAGAATCCCAAATCGTCGGTGACTGTCGGGAGCATGCGCATTGCAATTTTTCCGTTCCATCAAAGCCCAAAGGAAATCGGTGATTGGTTCCTGATTGGCAATACACTGTTTTATCATGGCTTATAATTGGTTTGTGGACAATCAGAAAAGTTTGCGGATTTTTTAGGAACTCTGAATCAGAATCATGCGCAGTAAATTAAATGAAATGACATTCATATCTACTAATAAAGTCTTACCTGCATTATTATTCATGCTGATTGAGATTAGGTACTGAAGTATTTTTATGTTAGAAGCCTATGTGAAGTTTTCTAAACAACTACAAATCATAAAACACTCTTTTATTATGGTTTTTTGCTTTTTGTTATTTTACAGGTGGTGTAATCCCAAAAGAAACAAACTATGAATCATGAAAATGCACCACAAATAAGTTACAGACATTATCTACTCTTTTCTTATCTATGAAACACTCCACAAATGGCCAAACGATAAAAAACGTCCAATGTTTTCATTTTGTGTCAAAAAATGAGGTTAAGTCACAATAAATCCAGCCAACAGACTGCCACTCTTTACTCTTTGTCAGATTTGTCAGTTGTTCCATCACAAAACTTCTGATTAGTTGCAAATTTGTCTCTACTAACGCATGCGCAGATATTGTGGTTACAATCAGTTGGGGATTGATCAGAGTTTTCTTGTTAGAACAAACCTATTATTAAACCGTAAAGTTCCCACCCCTAAGTAGTGTGCTTCATCCCCTAAGGCGTTGTTTCCACCCTCAGTTTGAGGTTTTCTAGATTATCTTGCAAATGGTGTACTCTTTGATAAAAATACCTATATACAAAATTAGTCCTTATAAAATTGTCCATAAAAAACATCTCTACGATTTTTTTCCTAAAATGAATAATACTTTGGTAAATGAGGAGAAAATGTAATCAGCGCAGGTCTTATAATTCCCTGAATATCCCTATGGATGTTTCCAAAGCTATCTTTACGGGAAAAAAGTATGAATAGCTATACCTACACCACTCCACAGTCCACAGTGTAACAAATTTCACTTTCTCCCTCTACCCCGTCTCAGACGACCCAAGGTCACTGAGATAGTCCTTTATTTTAGGCTGACTGCACACTGATAAAGCGAAAATGCAGTTAGACAAAACGCTTTGCTTTATATCAAGACGGTTTGGTATACACAAAAGGCAGAAACGTTCTGAAAAAAAGCTTTTTTCTTTAAAACAAAAACGTTTTCCTCTATACAAATGCATATGCTCTATGCATATGCATATACTCTATGCAAATTGACGAAACAACATTGTTGTCAAATCAATTTAACGGTATAAATAGGACACAATGTTAGCATATGTTTAGTTTTAATCATCTCCCGATGATGCCTACTTGGTTGGCGAAACGCGCGTCGAGTGCAGCATAGTGTTTAGGTGTTATGTGGAAAACTACGTCAGTGATATCTTCACACCAAAGGTTCCAACCCCCTTATAATAATAACCTGGTGATAAAATTCGGTTAACGTGTGTATGTTGGGTTCTAATTTTTTCCGGCGAGTGTATTCTTCCAGTGAAAATGTGCAGCAGTAAAACAGGTATAAGATGAAGACAGTTATCTTTAATCAGGTTTGATAAATCTAACATTCGACGTTAATTATAAGCAACTCAGAAAATTACGATTTAGTAGAGATAGAACATCTTGGGCTAATAAAAAATCGAGTAGGTATTGAGCGACCACTTGCCTTGATTACAGATGGATATGTCAGGTAATCTGTTTACAGGAAACTGCAATGTTGGCAGATATTTATCAAGTTTCCTGTATGTTTATTATCAACTTATAATGAGGAGGGGTGTTCTTTGGAATAGTGAGATATTATAAGACTGTAAAATATTCTTTTATGTTTCTACATGTATTGTCTCACTTGAAAAAGACATTTCAATCTGTTTTCTGCCCACTGAAAAAAAAAATAATAACTGTAATCTAATAAATGTCATGAAATTTGAAAAAGTATCAGTTTAACTTGCATGAGCGAAGATTTGTCAGAAATTATAAATGAATTTTCATTACACAAGTTATCATTCAACCAAAGCTTTTGGTTCACTCTATTGGCTATTCAAATTACCGATGAGGGTGCTGCAAATATTAAAGAAATATAGAGGAAGACGAGTAAAAATTTTGCATTTCATATCACATCATCTAGCAATTTAGCATTCAACTGCCATAAATATAGTGACTTCATGTTCTAGTTAGGGTGAAATAAGGGATAAAAAGAGTAGTAAAAGCAGTCAAACGTCCCATAAGTGTTTCATTGCTAATTATATGAATTTTTTGGGTTGAAACAGGTGCCCTAGTTTTTGTTTACTTACATTTTGGACTAAAATAAGTGTGATAAACTGTATGCTGATACCATATTAGTGCTTGTTTTTTGTTAAATAATGTTTAAATTAAAATATATTCTGCTTTTATAAGACTATTAATAGAAAAGTATAGACAAACTGCAACAAAGTGGTTATGTTGTGTAAATAAACGTTTTCCCTGTTATTAAATTGTAACATGCCTTTTGGAGAAATGAATGAAAAACAGTTTCTTATACTAGGGCCAAACTTCTACCTATCTTCAATCTTAAACACTTCTATTGACACATTTTGTGGAATGACACCTACAAACACGGCAGTTTGTGTTGTGCTGATTTCTTTTGAATGCCATTTTAAAATGTAAAAATAAAGATCTACAAATACTAACCACGTCATTTTTAACTTTGTAATACCAAAAAATCACGAGCACCACTAAATTATTACGTTAAACAAACCCAAATACGTGTTATTTATCATTATATCAACAATAAGCCTCCAAAAATTACTTTTTAAGTAGGTCAAATATTTTCATGCAGAGGGCGCATTAATTTTTTGAATCGCCAATACATGTAAATGGGTTTTTCAATGAGAACAATATGATTTTAAAATTAAATAAAATTAAAATTATTTCAGATACAACCAAATTTTGTATATTATCTTAAAGTATAGTCGATAACATTTATGTTTTGAATAACACATCGTTTAAATGTCCACCTCGACTTCGTCTACACGAGCGAACTCGACGAACCCAATTTTCGATGACTTTGTGTAATAAATCGGGCGTGATCTGACGAATGCAGCGTTCAATAGTCAATCTTAACACATCAAGTGTTTGTGATTTGTTTGTATATACCTTAAATTTCAAATAGCCCCAAAAGAAGTAATCTAAAGGAGTTATTGTTTTATAAACAAGATATACAGGGTCTAGTCCAGGAGAAAATAGTTTCATCCTCGATTATCTATCAAAGAAATCGAGAAATTCGATTCGTTGCTAGGTTACAAATACTACCAAGTATTTCTCCAACACATTGCTTTTATGGTAATGCTATATTATACGCTATTAGTTCTCTATACGTGCTTAGTTTTATACACCTTTTGTCTTTGTCTTTAACAGATCATTGTCCTTGATCTTTAAAAGTGTATTCTTGTTGTATACGTCTCGCTCTCCCGATTTGGGTCCATATGGTTATTTTCTTGTGGTATACGCCTCGCCCTTCCGATTAGGGTCCACGTGGCTATTTTTTGACCCTCTGCGGTCGCAGGTGCTGCTAATATCCAAAAGTTCGCGAACCAAATACATGAAGACTATACAAGTCACAGAGCTGGCCTCAAACACACCAAAAAATCAAGACGTCGCGCCAATTCCAGAATGCGAACTATTCATTTTCGACAGCCCCTTTCAGCAATCACTTAACAGGCTTTATTAAGGATGCAAATGGGCATAAATAAGACAAGTCGACGCCGGTAGGGAATTAAAGGAGTGAAAAATGAAATCGGCCAATATTGAATAACAAACAGGGGAGCAGGCGTGATCGGAAAGGGTGTAGGAGGGGTGGGAAAGGCAAATTGGATATTAATTTTCTTTATCCTTCGATTTATGACGTATCGGGGAGCCCTGCTTTTAGATAGATTGGATTTTTTTAAGTGAAATATTACATAACTCTAGTAATGTATTATAACGATGGTACAATGACTAATCAGACATTATTTAGTGGAAATATCATATAATCATTGCTTGATTTAAACAAACAAAGCTAACAAGCATTTCTCATATGAATTGTGAAATGAATGGATCCCAAATACCAATACACAAACTGTGCTTCGTACCTGAAGTCTACTCAGGTGGTAGATGAGACTAGTAAGTGTCAGTCAGTAAAGTTCAAAACCAGTTGTGTTAGCGGGACGATTCCAGGAGATTATTAAAGGCAACAGACAACTCTACAAACTGACATATAACAATTTTTTAAAACATCACGAAAATCAAGGCCGCCTTTAAATTTTTGCAAAAACAAAACCCGTTTTTTAGTATGTATCTTTAAAACTAATTGAGCTACAAGAATTTTGATATTAGTCTCCAATTGGAGACTAGAATTGGATTCTCAAAAGATCTTCTGTGGTCAACAATCTAATCACTTTGTACCTCAATCTGGAGTGCCCCAAGGATCTGTCTTGAGGCCACTACTCTTTAATATTTTTATAAATGACATAGTTACTGATCTCGGTGTTGACTGTCTTTTGTATGCGGATGATGTTAAGATATATATGGAAATTGACGACATCAATGATTGTCTCAAACTTCAAAACTCACTTAATACGATAGAGACATGATGTACATAAATTAGACTTAAATATAAAAAAATGTAATGTCCTCACTTTCTCGGCTTAAAAGACAACCTATTCAATTCGAATATTCTTTGGGGGATTCGGTTCTTATAAGAACACAAGCATTTCGGGATCTTGGAGTAATGTTTGACAGTAAATTATCTTTTACCAATCATATTAATAATATCACCAATGACGCCTCCAAAATACTGGGATTCGTTGTTCGTAACTCACGTGACTTTAACTCACGTTACATTTTAAAACTGCTCTATCAGTCCTTCGTTAGATCAAAACTTGAATATGCTTCTATCATTTGGTCCCCACATTATAATGTTCATATACAAAGTTTGAAGCGTATATACAAAGGCGTTTCCGGAAGTGCTTGTGTTTTAAGGAAGATGGCGTCTATCCTGGTTTTGGGTTCCCTCAGAATGAGTTACTGTAAAGATTTTCACTGCCTAGCTTAGCTACGCGTAAAATTATGGATGAACCATGTCGAGGTTAGAGTACCTTGACATGGTTCAAGGCAAAAGCATTTGTTTCAGTCGTCAATTCCCAGAACTAACATCAGAAAGTTTTCGCCACTCCATCAGATTTGTGATAATTACAATAACGTAGGGGGCAACCTTGACATTTTTCACTGCAATGTAGCTTCTATAAGACACATTTAATATTAATTATTTAAATAATGTTTTGTAAACTCATTTTTGCTCATGTTAATTACTTAGTATTAAAGTCAAGACCTGAATTAAGCAAAGTGGAATGACCACTGGAATGAAAGAGTAGATCTGTGTTGTCAAATTTATTTCTAAAGAATTCTTATTTAAAACAGGAAACGTATTAATTACCTTACTTACCCATTTTTTACTTGTCTTTAACGTCCCTTATCCCTATTGTAATTTATTAAAGCAAACACAATGTTTAATTTGTCTTTTACTTAATAATATCAAGGCATTTCCGAATATGTGGCAACTGCGAAAGTCATAAAGTTGACGACAAGCTGTTCATCCTTATTTAACATACATATTCTTGCATTTACGCTTTCTTTTCTCTGAGCTTCAACGACGTTGATTGGTCGAATCAGGAACCAACAAGCGACTGCGCTCGAGATAGTAGGGAAACAGTGGCATGACGTTGGGTTATTTCGCGCGCGTTTCTTAACGGTAAAAATTTGTAGTAAAATTATCAGTGTATTTATTCTTTGTGACAGTGTTTATACTTACTTGTGTTAGTTAAAAAAGTGGAAGTGCATATACTAGAAGTATTCTATAGAATAGTATACGAGTATATATTAACTGAAATGTGCCCAATGGTAAAACAGAATACGCACGCCCATGCATCACCGCATTTTACCAGATCGGCGAGGTCATTCCACTTTGCTTAATTCTGGTCTTTACTGTAGGTACTATTACTTGTATATTTTATGGATCTCTGTATTCCTGCCCTGTAATTGGTTTTGTACTGTTGGGCAGTGTATATCTAAAATAAAAAAAAATAAAAAATAAAATAAAAAATTGTTGAGACATGTACCTAAATAACAAATGAAGAAAGATGTATCTGCGACTAATTAGTCAAAAATTAGTTAGTTTGTTCACAGCACTAATTGTTATTTATTATATTGTGTATTATTTCTAAACGGTTTGAGGCTGAGGCTACGACTTCTTCAAGGCCGTAAACGCGCCGCTATTTCTCGCGGTAGAGTATTCTTAAGGCCGTGAGTTTTTCTATACAGAGCATATAGTTTATTACGTGCAATGCGATAGGCGCTAAGATTTTTCCTGGCTAATTACCGGCATCGGCGGTATTCCGCGAGGAATGCAAGAAATTTGATTTATCGTTTCATTAAAGACCACCTAATGAATATAATTTTGACTTAACGACGTTGCTGTCTTGTTTTATGATTTGTTTACTGTTGTTTATTAGGCAGTTTTCGGTGATTAATACTAATGAATCTTAGCGACCACTGTTGGGGCGGTGATTATACTGATTATGTGCGATTGGGTGGTATTCACAGCTACAGGGCGGACACCTAAACCCGTAACGTATCTCGGAGATACGGAGGCAAAAAACCGTTAAATACCTACAGTAAAGACCAGAATTAAGCACAGTGGAATGACCTCGCCGATCTGGTAAAATGCCGTGATGCATGGGCGCGCATATTCTGTTTTACCTTTGGGCACATTTCAGTTAATATATACTCGTATACTATTCTATAGAATACTTCTAGTATATGCACTTCCACTTCTTTAACTAACACAAGTAAGTATAAACACTGACACAAAGAATAAATACACTGATAATTTTACCACAAATTTTTACCGTTAAGAAACGCGCGCGAAATAACCCAACATCACGTCGCTGTTTCCCTACTATCTCGCGCGCAGTCGCTTGTTGGTTCCTGATTCGACCAATCAACGTCGTTGAAGCTCAGAGAAAAGAAAGCGTAAATGCAAGAATATGTATGTTAAATAAGGATGAACAGCTTGTCGTCAACTTTTTGCAGTTGCCAGATATTCGGAAATGCCTTGATATTATTAAGTAAAAGACACATTAAACATTGTGTTTACTTTAATAAGGTACAATAGGGATAAGGGACGTTAAAGACAAGTAAAAAAAAATGGGTAAATAAGGTAATTAATACGTTTCCTGTTTTAAATAAGAATACTTTAGAAATAAATGTGACAACACAGATTTACTCTTTTTCCGGTCATTCCACTTTGCTTAATTCTGGTCTTTACTTTAATACCTGAGGTTAAGGATCTGATCCTGGACCACGGTTGAGAAACTATAGGGTTGCCTCACACGCATAAGCTCGTCGGCGCGGGTGGTGCAGAGAGCAGAGGGCTTGTGACGTAGCTCAAACTGCTGAACCAAAGTTGACAGAATAAATATAGTTTGGCGCCCGCTGTGCCTGCTTAATGGATTATCCTCCTAAGGTTTATAATTTTATAGGTATAGTCTAAATCTTATTTAGATATTTATGTATTTATAAATAATTTAATTATTGTATTGTGTAATTTGTATTTAAAAGTTTGAACTTGAATATTTAATATGTAATAGAAAATCAAATATTGACACGAAAATGTTTGAATCTATACTTATACTCACAAAACAGAAGTCCTTGATTAATAAATCCAAGTCATAGAAAGCCCAAACGAGAATTTCTCTGAATCAAACCCAAAAGTTATGTTAGCTTACAGATGAAATACAAGAAATTATAAATTTAAAACCTTGCTCGATTAAATCGTAAAATATGATAATTACTCCTCCGTAATTAATTACTAAAAAACTAATTATGAAAACACTTAAAAGTTCGTAAAAAATAATTTGAATAAAAATAAAATATTTCAAAACAAAATGAGTTTCTAAAGTTTGGTCAAATTGGTCATAAATAATATGGTGCCAAACTATTGGCGATTTCAAAAATGAATGCGCCCTCAGCATGAAAAAATTTGAACCTACTTAAAAGGTAATTTTTGGAGGCTTATTGTTGATGTAATGATAAATAACATGCATTTAGGTTTGTTTAATGTAATAATTTAGTGGTTGTTGAGAGATGTAGATATTAAAAGCCATCAAACTAGTAAAACCCTAGTTGAGTTGAGATAGAGAATGCTTGCGCGCGCACATCTCTAACCGAAAAATCAGTTCTGTATTCAGCGCTCACGAAGACGGTCACGTTTCTCAATCTCTTCAACTGTTAATAGAAATAAGCAATCTTTTTAAGTTAGTAAACAGTGTTATGGTTGTAATATTATACTGGACATCTTGTTGAGAGTAAACATTAAACAATTTACAACTAAAGAAGAAACACTTTTCATTTTCTACACAAATACAGTCCACTCCCAGACCAAAATTCCGAAGATTGTGTGCCCATACACAAAACATTGGTCCAAACGATCCAGATTATTCCAGAATACACCTACAATAGGCTTCGGAATTTACATCGCAAACATCAAGAAGTTTGAAGAGCTGTTTCCTCGCAAAGTTGTGAGCCCCTATTCTCTATTCTCTCGCTGTTACGCAGTTACCCTCACAAGAAGCTGAAGTACCTATCTACAATCTACACCCTGCACCCCGTAATTCAGATTGCAGCATAAAGTCAGTGTTGTGATTGTGAATTAGTGAAAATTAGAAAAGTGATAGTGCACTTGTGCAGTGACATCATCACATCAAAAATCAACAGGTTAGCTTAGCTAACGCTCGCAGTAAGTAAAGTCCCGCCAAAACACCGCTGCGCTGCTGCGCATCTCTCTCCTGCCCGCACCACAGTTCGATCAGCCCTGGGTTCCTGGTTACACGTTGCCAACCGAGTCAAGGTCAGACGTTCAGTTTTTTATGCTGTTTGTTTATTAAACATTCCGTCGTTTTTGTCACACTTGTTTCTTGGGTATTCAGATTATTTAAAAATCAATACTTAAACACATTTTTATTTTGAATATATAAAATATTTGATATTGTATAGTTCTAAAGTAATATAAAACTTGTAGTTAACAAAATCGCTCGATAAGTTCAAATATTTATAATTTGTATTTACATTTCATAATTTCAAATTATTTGTACCTATAAATAAAATGGAAGCTTTAATTAAGCAAAGAGCTAGTGCTAAAGCGGCTATCACTAGAATTGAAACTTTTTTAAAGAAAAATGAAAATAATGCTAACATAGACGTAAATGAATATGTAACACGAGAAACCGCATTAGTTAAAGCTTTTGAAAAATATTCACTAACACAGGATAATATCGAGCTTGAGATCGAGGAAATTGACGAGTCCCAAGAGCAGGACAGAGTGGATACAGAAACAAAATTTTTTTCTGTACACGCTGCGATAAAAACAAAAATTCAATCAACTTGCATTATACCCGCGGTAAATTCTACCATCTCTCCACGCCCTCCTTCGCAGCAAGTCTCTAACACGAATATCACTAGTCAAGTAAAATTACCAAGCGTAATTATGCCTTCATTTTCAGGTAAATATGAAGATTGGAAATCGTTCATAGATTTGTTTACAGCACTCATAGATAGTAACGCTCAGCTAACAGATGTGCAAAAATTTGTATATTTAAAATCTGCACTAAAAAGTGAGCCGTTAAATCTAATCAGTAAACTTCAGTTGACTAATGAAAATTACAAAAAAGCATTAGATCTTTTAAATGAGAGGTATAACAACAAATTAATGATAATAAATACGCATATCAAAAACCTACTAGAGGTTCCTTCTCTAAACAAATGTTCCGCTAATCTCTTAAGAGAATTTTTAACTCACATAAAACAACACTTAAATTCACTAGAAGCGTTAAATATATCTATAGCAGAATGGGACCTATTGCTAATTTACAGTTTTAGCCAAAAGTTAGATTTTAATACTCGCAAAGCATTTGAATTAGAAAAAAGTACAACTGAACTTCCCACGTTAAAGGAATTTTTTGCATTCCTAGAAAAAAGGTGTGCAGCTTTAGAAAATCTCTCTACTTCAGATACTAAAGGAAAAGCCACTCATCTAGTAAATATGTCCTTTAACGCAAACAAAGCTTTAAAATGCACCTTTTGTAAGTTGACGAATCACAACATTTATAAATGTTTAAAATTTAAAGCGCTGCCACATACGCAAAAACGTCAATTTATTCAAAACAATAAACTTTGTTATAACTGTTTCGGTTCAAAACACTCGGTAGAAAATTGTACATCTCGGGGATGTTCAATTTGTCAAAAGAAACATCATTCACTTTTACATTTTGAAAATGAGCACCAAAAGAAATCTGACAGCACAGTTCAGTCAAATGAAATAAATTCGCCAAACAGCTCGCCTAATGGTAACTCTGAAAATAACCCGCAAAGTTCTACTATTACTACTCATTCAAGTTTTTGTGCAAACGATGTACAAATTCTATTAGCGACGGCAAATGTAAATGTTATTTCCGCAAACGGAGAATTAATACAAGCCAAAGCACTCTTAGACAATGGAAGTCAAACCTCATTTATATCCCAAGAATTTGTTAATAAACTAAATTACACCCCTTATAAAAAGAACACTCACATCTCGGGTATTTCTAATACAGAAGTATTTTTAAAACACATGGTAAATATTGTAATTTGTTCAAAGAGAGAACTGAACAAGAAATTTAATGTTTCTTGTGCAATACTACCTAAGGTCACTTGCTCATTGCCCCAATTTAATATTAATAAAGGTGACTTACCCATTCCCGAAAATATTAACTTGGCAGATATCACATTTAACACCCCGTCCAAAATAGATTTATTATTAGGTTCAGACATTTATTATGACATTATTCTCCCAGGAATAATTCAGCTAGGAAATAAAATGCCCACGTTGCAAAACACTCACTTTGGTTGGGTCCTAGCAGGTCCAGTCCCAAATAATTGTTGCTCTACAAATATCACTCTTTCTTTATGTTCGCATTTTTGTAACATTAACGATCTTATTCCTAAATTTTGGCAACAAGAAGAAATTTCTGATAAACATACTTTAACGCCAGAAGAAGAACAATGTGAACAATTATTCCTAAATACTACAAAACAATTAACAAATGGCTCGTTTCAAGTAAATTTGCCACTGCGTTCTCCCAATGAGTATCTTAAATTAGGAGATTCCTATACACTCGCTAGAAAAAGATTCCTGTTATTAGAGAAAAGATTTGAAAAAGATAAAACATTATTCTCACGATATAAGGCATTTATCGACGAATACGTTGCTTTAAATCACGGTAAATATATACCATTACAATTAAAAAATCATAAGTCAGAAAATAAATATTTTTTACCCCACCACTGTGTGATTCGAGAATCTAGCGCCACAACCAAACTCAGAATAGTTTTTGACGCCTCGATGAAAACCGGAACTACTTATTCTTTAAATGACATTATGTTCAAAGGTTTTTCAGTTCAGCCAGAGTTATTTGACATTCTGTGTAGGTTTAGAATGTTCAAATTTGTGGTAATAACGGACATACAAAAAATGTATCGCCAGATAAAAATTAATCCTTCTCAGTTATTTTTACAAAACATACTATGGAGAGATCACCCTAGTGAAGAATTAAAGTGTATCGAATTACAAACTGTAACTTACGGTACAAATTCAGCGCCCTATCTTGCAACGAGATGCTTAGTCAAACTCGCCAATGAACAAAAAATAAATTTTCCACGTGCTTCGCAAGCAATACTCACACAATGTTACGTAGATGACATATTGTTCGGTAGCAATGACTTTGAAACTTTGCTAGACACTAGAAGTGAACTAGTAAAAATGTTAAACTCCGCAGGATTTAAGTTACACAAATGGTGTTCCAATTCACAGAAATTTTTAGACATAATTTCAGAAAACAAGCAAAGTGATGCCTTTGATATCAAATTAGAAAATACTTCTAACAAAGTTTTAGGTTTGTCATGGTGTCCAAATTCTGATAATTTTAAAATAAATATACCTGTGATAAATAATGAAGAGTCGCCCACAAAAAGAAATGTACTATCACAAATCGCACAATTATTTGACCCTTTAGGATTTATTGGCCCGGTGATTGTTACAGCTAAAATCATTATGCAAAAAATATGGATTCAGAAATTAGAATGGGACGATAATCTTCCTCCGGACTTAATAAATGAATGGAATAAATATATTTATAATATTTCTCATTTATCGAACGTAAAAATTCCACGTCATATATTTTTAACACATAAAATATTAGCAATCCAACTACACGGTTACTCAGATGCATCTTTAAAGGCGTTCGGTGCATGTTTATACGTACGAACATTGTACACTGATGGAATTGTTTCTTGCAATTTAATATGCTCCAAGTCGCGAATCGCTCCGTTAAAAACAATTTCATTGCCTAGATTAGAACTTTGTGGAGCAGTTTTGCTTTCAAAATTGACAAGTAAGATCATTTCTATATTCCCATTTAAGTTTGATTTTGTTAACTTGTGGACAGATTCACAAATAACTCTATGTTGGCTAAAATCTCATCCTTCAAGGTGGACTACATTTATAGCAAATAGAGTTGCACAAATACAAGAATTAACTTCGAATTTCCAGTGGCGTCACGTTAAATCTAAAGATAATCCCGCAGATTTATTATCTCGAGGATTAAGTTCAAATGAAATAACAAATAACCTTTTTTGGTGGCACGGACCTCAGTATTTACACAATTATTCTTTGAAATTAGAAGGTCATGATACGGAAATTAATTTGGAGGAAATTCCTGAACAAAGGAAAATTGCTATGTTAACTACCCCAGTACCTGATCAAGCTATATTTTCAAAGTTTTCTAGCTTCACACGATTACAAAGAGTCATAGCATATTGTTATAGATTCACAAATAATGCAAGAAAAAATTCGGTCAAATGTTATGAAGCTCTCACAGTTAAGGAATTACATAAGTCTCACACAGTAATAATTAAAGCTATACAAATTTCTCATTTTTCAAATGAATTTGCGCAGTTAAAAGCTAATAAACCTATTTCGGTTAATGCTATAGCTTCACTATATCCTTGGATAGACGAACATGGATTAATTCGTATTAATGGACGTCTTTCTAATGCAAATATTAGTTTCGATCAGAAATATCCCATATTACTTCCAGCAAGGAATCATGTCGTAAAATTATTGTTAAAAAGAGAACATTTAAAATTATTTCACGCAGGCGCACATACTGTCTTGTCAAACATTAGATTAAGATATTGGCCAGTAAATGGCTTAAGACAAATAAAACCTCTGAAGGTACAATTATGCGACCTCTTTCAAAATTATGCCCACTTCCACATGAAGACTAAAATTTCAATTTTGTAAATTTTTTCTTGAAGTTTGCACTTCAACGCGGGGGAGGATGTTGAGAGATGTAGATATTAAAAGCCATCAAACTAGTAAAACCCTAGTTGAGTTGAGATAGAGAATGCTTGCGCGCGCACATCTCTAACCGAAAAATCAGTTCTGTATTCAGCGCTCACGAAGACGGTCACGTTTCTCAATCTCTTCAACTGTTAATAGAAATAAGCAATCTTTTTAAGTTAGTAAACAGTGTTATGGTTGTAATATTATACTGGACATCTTGTTGAGAGTAAACATTAAACAATTTACAACTAAAGAAGAAACACTTTTCATTTTCTACACAAATACAGTCCACTCCCAGACCAAAATTCCGAAGATTGTGTGCCCATACACAAAACAGTGGTGCTTGTGATTTTTTGGTATTACAAAGTTAAAAACGACGTGGTTAGTATTTGTACATCTTTATTTTTACATTTTAAAATGGCATTCAAAAGAAATAAGCACAACATAAACTGCTGTGTTTATGGGTGTCATTCCACAAAACGTGTCAATAGAAGTGTTTAAAATAGAAGATATGTAGAAGTTTGGCCCTAGTATAAGAAACTGTTTCTCACTCATTTCTCCAAAAGGCATGTAACAATTTAATAACAGGGAACACGTTTATTTACACAACATAACCACTTTGTTGCAGTTTGTCTATACTTTTCTATTATTAGTCTTATAAAAGCAGAATATATTTTAATTTAAACATTATTTAACAAAAAACAAGCACTAATATGGTATCACCATACAGTTTATCACACTTATTTTAGCCCAAAATGTAAGTAAACAAAAACTAGGGTACCTGTTTCAACCCAAAAAATTCATATAATTAGCAATGAAGCACTTATGGGACGTTTGACTGCTTTTACCACTCTTTTTATCCTTTATTTCACCCTAACTAGCACATGAAGTCACTATATTTATGGCAATTGAATGCTAAATTGCTAGATGATATGATATGAAATGTAAAATTTTTAATCGTCTTCCTCCATATTTGTTTACAATTTGCAGGGCCCTCATCGGTAATCTGAATCGCCAATAGGACACAATTATTATGTCAAATTTGGAATATGAACCAAAATTACAGACAAACGAATATCATCTTAAAAATTCTTCTAAAAAAAGATTTTTCTTTTCCTAATTTTTCCTAATTGTCTTTGAGGGGTATCTCGCTTCAACAGCCCTCCCTCCCAAGAATTACATATTTCTGGAAAGTTTAAAGCGGCCGTAATTCAACTGGCGGAAAATATACACGGTGTTCCGTTTAAAAAGTCTAAGTTTACCCCAGGATATACACACATTCCCCTATATTTAGGAAATTAACCCTTTCAGAAAAAGTAAGCACGCTACTGGATTCTATGTAAAAAACTGTGCACAAGCTTGTTTCTGTTTTCCAAATTCATTATCAGGTAACCCTATATGAGAGGTGCTTGAAATGGCAAATTTTAAACTTCACGCTGTAGCATAGCAATTAAGAGGGCTGTGGAAGTTCTAACGCGAAAACTTCAACCCTCTGTATCTTTATTAATAGGCGAGATAGACCTCAAGGACAACGAAAACTGGATACTGTTGAGAAGCAATTACCAACTGCTGAGCCAAAACAACTCCGTAGCATCTTATTTTATTTACAAATTCAATCCTTGTTTTATTTATTTGTAAATTATTATTGCTATTAAGATATTTTTCACAATTGACTTTAGTGCCTACTTTGGTAGTGTTAAGTTGTATATAATCCTAGTATCATAGCTTCTTATATATAAATAAAATCATATAAGCAATAAAAACAATGCAAAAACATTAGTTCGACTGTTATTTTCGTAAGTAAAAATACCCAAAACGAGTTTAACAGCCATAACAATCTCTTGAAATCAATTGTAGTTTAAATATTAAATATAAATGTCTAAACTCCCTCTAATGGTAAGGTCCCTCTAGACCTTATTTCATTAATATATCGCTAGCATATCATTAAAACTATATAATTCAACACCCCACTGACTCGTAGGAAGTGTCTTCGGCTGATTTACGTAAACATTTCGTCATTTCCCATCTGGGACACGCCGCCCTCAACCGATAATTTGGCCGCCATGTGACCCGACACTTACGGCGACAGGTAGGATCGTTAAGGACTCTTAAGGATGTGTCTAGCCAATTACAACGTAAAGGATATGATTACCAGAGCTGGTTAGCGGTTATGCTATGGGAAAGTGGGTTGCATACTTTATACCAGTCTAATTGTTGTAGTTTAAGTACAATTTGATGGACACCCTCGCTGTAACGAGTTTTTTAGTGGAAAAAATTGTCGTGTGAATAGGGCTTGTTATATATTTAATAAAACGGTGTAATAGTGGAGGAAGGAAAGCAAGCTTGCTTATCCAGGTATGGGAAACGGAAAATTGATATTATTTTTAATGAAGTAAGGAGTTTATTGAAAAGTATTGGCGATTCAGGTTACCGATGAGGGCGCTGCAAATTGTAAACAAATATGGAGGAAGACGAGTAAAAATTTTACATTTCATATCACATAATTTAGCATTTAACTGCCAAATATAGTGACTTCATGTGCTAGTTAGGGTGAAATAAAGGATAAAAAGAGTGGTAAAAGTAGTCAAACGTCCCATAAGTGTTTCATTGCTAATTATATGAATTTTCTGAGTTGAAACAAGTACCCTAGTTTTTGTTTACTTATATTTTGGACTAAAATAAGTGATAAACTGTATGGTGATACCATATTAGTGCTTGTTTTTGTTAAATAATGTTTAAATTAAAATATATTCCGCTTTTATAAGACTAATAATAGAAAAGTATAGACAAACTGCAGCAAAGTGGTTATGTTGTGTAAATAAACGTGTTCCCTGTTATTACATCGTTACATGCCTTTTGGAGAAATGAATGAGAAACAATTTTTTATACTAGGGCCAAACTTCTACCTATCTTCTATCTTAAACACTTCTATTGACACATATTGTGGAATGACACCTATAAACACGGCAGTTTGTGTTGTGCTGATTTCTTTTGAATGCCATTTTAAAATGTAAAAATAAAGATGTACAAATACTAACCACGTCGTTTTTAACTTTGTAATACCAAAAAATCACAAGAACCACTAAATTATTACGTTAAACAAACCCAAATACGTGTTATTTACCATTATATCAGCAATAAGCCTCCAAAAATTACCTTTTAAGTGGGTTCAAATATTTTCATGCAGAGGGCGCATTCAATTTTGGAATCGCCAATACGTGTTGCTATAATACAGGGTGATTTGTACACTTAACTCTTGATGTGATTAGCTATAATCATACCATAATGAAATGTTAATCGGTAAAATGATACAGGGCGTCAAAGTTAAAGTTTTTTTTATGTTTTCCTCTGTAATTTAACGATTTAAATTTTCTCAAGAAACTGAATGGGGGTTATTTGGGGTGAGACCCCCCGTTGCGACGAGGGCTCTCACCCCAAACTCTCTCTCATGACTCTCTCTATCTTCTGAAGTTTCGCGTATAAAATTTCGAAACACCCTGCTCGGAGCGTCCAGTGTCTCAGATCCGAATGGAATTCGCTCTCCAAAATCAAGCCAGCCGCCCGTCAAGGGCGCGACCACGACGGAAGATGGAATCGACTGAGCCCCGTCAGCGCCTAATCCGACGTAATCGATGTTAGGTAGATTCCGCGCCCAGATAGACAGGGAATTAGAAGACAGTCACACGGAGTGTCTGCGAGTCCAAATCCCCGTTTTTATCCGGGGTCTCATTTGGAGGCCGGGTGGCTAATCTGCTATTATAAATGATGAGCAGGACAGCTTGGGGCCGATAGGGGCCGCGCGAGAGCCTCTGTCGAGGAGGGCCGCTCTAAGCTCGCATTAGATCGATTACCCGTGGTTTCTTTCGGGGAGAGCTGGATACGCTACTGGGTGAGGTTTGCAGGAATGTCCACGTGCAATTTATGCAAGGCTGAGGAAAAAATATAGCTTAAAGCAACTAGAAACAGATATAGTTGATGTTTTATCTACTTTTGCATATTATATTTATTATAGATAAATAATTATTTTCGAAATTTCCTTGTAAAAAGAATATAGGCACCAAAAATGAAGTAAAATTTTATTAATATACTCTTATCTACAGGGTGACCCATTAAGAATGGAAACACTCGCGTACAAAAGTTGTTTACGGTCCGATTTAAACTGGATTTTTTTTTAAAGATAGATCTACAAAAGCTCTATGTTGATGCAAAATTTGAAGACGAAATTTTGATTTTCGGGGCCTACGAATTTTTTTTTTAAATGAAAAGTAGCAAAATTTTGTTAGCGATTTTTTTATAAAAATCTGACCACACCACTGGATTTAGGAGCCCCTCGAATGCATTTGTACCAATTTTTGCGAAAAAAAGTTTGTTCCTAAAAAAGTTATGGCAATATCGGCATCACCAGCGTTTGCCTTTGTCGGTGAACCTATTCTTTTATAAAAATCGAATAGAACCCAAAGAGAAACAAAATTAAACAACTTAAACACTGGTGTAATTATTAATAAGAACCATAAAAACCAGTATACACAAAATAACCAACAATAACTCTAATATAAACAACAATTATTGATAAAAAAAGTTATGATTAGAAAATTACATTTTTAAAAATGAAAAAGGCGTCTGTCAAATTGATTCACACTTTTTGAATAAAAAATTATAATGTAGTTATTTTTTATCTAAGAAGGTAATATTATAAGTTTTGGTATAATAACCACGAAATAATAATAATTTGACGAACTTACCTATCAAGTGTTGTTTATATTAGAGTAATTGTTGGTTATTTTGTGTATACTGGTTTTTATGGTTCTTATTAATAATTACACCAGTGTTTAAGTTGTTTAATTTTGTTTCTCTTTGGGTTCTATTCTAATTTTATAAAATAATAGGTTCACCGACAAAGGCAAACACTGGTGATGCCGATATTGTCAAAACTTTTTTAGGAACAAACTTTTTTTCGCAAAAAATTGGTACAAATGCATTCGAGGGGCTCCTAAATCCAGTGGTGTAGTCAGATTTTTTATAAAAAAATCGCTAACAAAATCTTGCTACTTTTCATTTAAAAAAAAATGTAATGGAATACAGGTCCAACTTAAAACAGTTGAAGGTAACATATTGGAAACGATTATTGAGATAACATGTAGAAATGTTTATGAGTTTATTAGAAAAGCTGTAATGTTTCAACTTAGCAAGCAGGATGCGATGGTCTATGCGATCAAAGGCTTTCGAGAAGTCTGTATATATTACATATTTACCCGATCCCGTTGATCAATTATTATTGTCGACAAATACTGGGTAATACAAATTAGTTTTGTATTAGTATTAGTAAATCGTTTTTCCATAAAACCATATTGATGAATAGATAAAATACTTTTGAAGAAAGAAATACGTTTGTTTTCCACAATTTAAACGCTAAACCTGCAGAGCGCTTGCGCGTACTGCTAAGTTATTGACCCTTGGCCGCGGCAGAGCCATTTTTGTAGCGTTATCATGTAAGGAGTAGTACCTGCGTGTTGTGTGTTTCTTTGCAAGTAAAGTAAATGTAATTATCGTTCAGTGAATAATAATATAACGAACTAATTGTGTAGTGTGAAGTTTTTTGTATTGTTGTATCGAAAAATACGTAAATAATAGGTATTAAGGGTTATTTATAACCTCAAAGAGGTTGAAGAACCTGCGCCAACAGACCAGACCTGCGCCAGACGTTCTAAGGTGGCTTCGTAATTCAAAATATATAAGTATGCACCTATATCAATAAATTTATGTTAATTAACCTAGTCAAAGGTTTTTCTATTTTGCTAATTCAACTAGTTGTCTACTCAAATAATTTATAAAAACAAGTTTTATACTCAAAAATAAAATAACTACTCCTTATTTCAGTCAGAATATAATTACAGTTTCAATATTTTTGCTACAGATTTTAAAATACATGCTGTTAACTTTGGCTCTTTCCAAAATATGTTTTTTTATCAATATTTTTGTAGTCCTTAAAGTCAAGACCAGAATTAAGCAAAGTGGAATGACCGGGAAAAGAGTAGATCTGTGTTGTCACATTTATTTCTAAAGTATTCTTATTTAAAACAGGAAACGTATTAATTACCTTATTTACCCATTTTTTTTCCTTGTCTTTAACGTCCCTTATCCCTATTGTACTTTATTAAAGCAAACACAATGTTTAATTTGTCTTTTACTTAATGATATCAAGGCATTTCCGAATATGTGGCAACTGCGAAAGTCGTAAAGTTGACGGCAAGCTGTTCATCCTTATTTAACATACATGTTCTTGCATTTACGCTTTCTTTTCTCTGAGCTTCAACGACGTTGATTGGTCGAATTAGGAACCAAAAAGCGACTGCGCTCGAGGTAGTAGGGAAACAGTGGCGTGATATTGGATTATTTCGCGCGCGTTATTTCTTAACGGTAAAAATTTGTGGTAAAATTATAAGTGTATTTATTCTTTGTGTCAGTGTTTATACTTATTTGTGTTAGTTAAAAAAGTGGAAGTGCATATACTAAAAATATTCTATAGAATAGTATACGAGTATATATTAACTGAAATGTGCCCAATGGTAAAACAGAATACGCACGCTCATGCATCACCGCATTTTACCAGATCGGCGAGGTCATTCCACTTTGCTTAATTCTGGTCTTTACTGTAGGTGAAGGTATTATATTGAGATGTAAGAGATACCGCATACAAAATGTTTTGTTGTGTGTTTTGTATCGCTTTATTATTTAGTTCGTTTTAAAGGTAAAGATCAATAAAATATTTATGAAATCAAGGTGGAGTCAATTGAACTGCTGGTGAATTTCTGTCGGTCTCTCCAGAATAAAAAACCGTCGCGAACCGTGTTCAAACACTGCAGGCCGTCTGTCACGTGACAAAAAGGCTTGCATTTTTCAGGAGGATGCCAGGACGGGCTGTATTAGTCAGGATTAGAGCTGTTCTGCTGACGAGTTACAGGTTTTAAGCTAACTGGGTACTAATGGGGCGATTTATCAGCTTTTTCTCCCGCGCCTGTTCAAACATGTCCCTGAGCTCGAGGTTTTCTGATTAATATCGCCAGTTTGACCATATTCCGCGATGTATTATTCTCTTAATTGGATGAATTCCCTGGGTGTCGATGCTGGAAATTTAGACACAGCGCTTAAAAGACTTAGAATGTTACAGCTTGTGTACCAAAGAACCATAATGATATACTTTTTATATTTTTCCATATTATTAGTTGCACCAACAAGATTTATATTTTTTTCTAGTTGAGATTAAAAAGACCCTCTGAAACAAGTCAATGTGTATAGAAACTGCCACTCTTCTCTAATCATCCATAGTTTGTTTTGGGATTACACCACCTTCAATTTTATTTGCAGCGGTTCTGGCGCCACTTGAAGTTGGATAGTTCTGGTCTAAAATGATAGACTCTTCATCAAACGAAGAAATTTTGTTGTATCTACTGCTTAGTAATGTGTCACATGAGAAAACCCTATATACAGGTCCACAAATAAAAATATATTCAATCTGAGAACAAAGACGCAAAATATTGTGATGGATAAATAAAGGTAAATAACATTAATATTTCTAATTCGTTATTTAGTGGGGAACGCGGCTGAAGCCACACCCACAGAGTACCTCTGTGGCCACACCTCTCATCACGTGTCACGTCTTCCACCCATAGATATTGATACCTCGACCAACCCATGCGCCGTTCTTTTTCTCTGTTTAACACTTTACTTACTTCGATCCGTCCTTGTCTTCAAATTGAACATTTATTTATTTGGGGAACCGTATATAGATTAGGAGACTTTGAGATGTCGATTTTATTAAGATTCATTTCCTTGATAAATTACAAAATCAGGTCTACTAGTTTTCAGCTGCGAAATCATTGAAATTACCAAATTTACCATTTTCAGACCTTGATACCTATATCCCTTGGCAGTTCTGCTCTAGAAGACATTTATTTTCCTCCATTAAAGTGTAAAATTAACGGGAAAAAAAAAAACAACAGCAATACACGTATATTATTACGCGATATATCGCTTATTTAGCAGGTTGAATTACGCTAAAAAAATTACCATTATCTCGTCTATTAGTCCTCGATTCTTGATAGATTAATTTATTTATATAGAAATTTAATAAATCTAATGGTTTCTGCAATAGTTTTTGTGCTGAAATAATGAGATTTCTTACTCAAAACACTCTTTAGATATTTGTAATGTTTCCTAACACCGAGCGTGGACAATTACTTGAATATTAATCACTTGAATTGTATATTTTGTGAGAGACTTTGTCGCGAAAAAATCGATGCCTTTGTTGAGGCGAATGCGGCTGCAAATTGCTATTTTATAATCGATTTTTTGCAGTTCCTGATGGCGGGTGAACCAATAGCAATGCAAGGAGGACGGGATGGTTAGATGAAATCGAATAGGAAATTGTCATTGTGAATTTCCAAAATAGTACCACAAGAATAAATTTATAACCAGTAATATACCTATATCTCTTTATCTGTTACGGTTAACAAAATCAAAATTGTGGAGATTAACCAAGTTTTGGATGAATCAACTTTATTTTGCTACTGTAACGTTTACGAAAATACCAACTGGGATTTATTTGGCAATTTAAATATGGCTCACAATGATTTTGTAAGCTTTAATCGTTGCCTGAAGTTTTGAAAACATTTGTAATCATGATAAATTTGTACATCTATGGAAAAATTTTCCTCAAATTATTTAATAAAACTGTTTGGTAAAGTGGAATAAAATTATTGGTTAATAGTGGTTCCTTTGGTGTGAAGATAACATTGACGTAGTTTTCCACATAACACCAAAACACTATACTGAACTCGACAGGCGTTTCGCCAACCAAGCTGGCATCATCTGGAGATGATTAAAACTAATCTATGCTGTGTCCTTTTGATGCCTAAACTATTGCTACGGTTCAGTGAACCGTTGCGAGGGCTCAGTGAACTCTTGCGACGGCTCAGTGAACCCCTGAGCCGGTTCGGTGAATCGTGATTTACTAACCAATAAAGCGGGCTGTATGGGATTAGCCCTCTGTCTCTATTCATTAAATTTTTACGTGCGCTTTGCAATTTCCAAACTCTCAAATGCATCTAGCAGTCTGGAATTTGTTACATTCATTTCTAATTAGTCTTAAACTGTCACTATCTATTTTATGGTTGTTCTCAAACGCATGTTGGGCGACACTAGACTTATCTGTTCTACCATATTTGAGATGACCCGTATGTTCCTTGAATCTAGTTTCAATTGACCTAATTTGTCCAACATACTTTTGATTGCAATCAAAAGTATGTTGGACAAACCAGAAGGTCAATTCGAACTAGATATAAGGAACATATGACTCATCTTGTGGATAAAAAGTCGTCTTTTTAACCACAGAACACGCTGGTAAAATATTGCACGCTAATTTCGGACACCCTGTATATTTGATTTTCTCTGAAGGACTCAAATCGTTGAAGACTGAGGAAAATAAGTTTATTTAAGAACTTGTACTAAATCGATAACGGTGTACTATTCCATCTTATGTGCAATATGTGTTACATATCGTCCCCTCACGTGGCACTTCTGACCTACATTCAAATTTTTCCCTTGCGCCCTAATCAAACATCGCCCCCTGCGCCCGCCCCCAAACTAATTCCCTTCAGGGTCGGAGGCGGCTGCGAACGCCGCCACCGAATTCCAGCGCTCCTCGCCGGAGCACTTTTTGCAGGCCGGTTTTTGCGATGCGTTTTTTGCTGCCGCCCGCCTTGTCGGATCCACAGTTAGCTAGTTTGTCATTCGGTTGGCACCACTGTTCTCCCTAGTTTCTTTGTGAGCCGTATACTTCGCGAGCAGCGGAGCTGGCAGATAATGCCTCGCCCTGGGAGCGGGAGTTTCAGAGTTCCGTGTAATTACTGTTTGGATCGAGCTTCTGTAGTTGGATAGTCGGTTGATGCTTTTATTTGTTCAAGTATTTAGGTTAGGCGTCTTTAATTATGTTTATAACTTTTATTATTTTAATATCCAGTGAGTCAGTGAACAAAATTTACATTTTTTTAACTTCTATTTGAATTTTTTGCGTTTTGAACTGATTCCAGAACGGGAATTAATGTTTTCTAACCTTAAAGAGCACGACATGCCTGCTGGTGATGTCTGGTTCCAACAAGATGGTGCCTCTCCATATTTTCGCCTCGACTTAAGAAAATACCTTATTCAAGTTTTTCCAAATCGATGAACAGGCAAGAGAGTGAATGGCCACCACGCTCCCCTGACTTAATTCCACTACTAAATTACTGTCGCAATAACTAAAGATACCAGAAATATGAATTGCCGCTAAAGTAATTCATATTCATATGACAACCAAGTGTCAACAATCATTAATTCATAAAGTGGATACTCGAAGCGGATGGTTCTTTATGAAACATCGTGAAAATAATTGTTTTGAAAAAAACATTGATCTCATTTAGATGTTCCAAGAAATATATAGAAAACACTCTATATACTAGTATTTCGGCTTATTAGGCCTTTTTCAATAGAGTAAATGACTATCACTAAATGTTTCCAAGCGCGTTTTCGTTATTTATTTGTTTACGAGCACCTACCCCCGATTGATCCTACCATCTGGTAAAGCCCGAGTTTTTAGTACCTTTTCTAAGAAGGGTGAAAGTGTAAAATCTATCTGATCATTCGTAGTACAAGGATTTATAATTAAAGATTTTTTAATTTCCAATTGCTCCAACAGGATCTAAGCGCTTTCCTTTCTTTTCACGATGCAGTACCTTTACATTTTTCTGATCTATAAAATGATTGTTTTCTATACAATGAGTCGAAAATCCTGAATTTTTTGCGTTATTTAGTATGGATTTTTTATATTCTTTTACTTTAGTTTTAATACTTCTACCGGTTTGACCCACATACACGGCATTACAATCCACGCAGTTAATTTGGTATGCTTAATGGTATTACTTTGGTAATTTGGTACTTTGGTAATTACTTTAATTTGGTAATTACTTTGGTAATTTGGTATATCTCTTTGGTATATCGGGAGTATACCAAATTAACTGCGTGGATTGTAATGCCGTGTAATGTGGGTCAAACCGGTAGAAGTGTTGAAACTAGAGTAAAAGAACATAAAAAATTCATACTAAATAACGCAAAAAATTCAGGATTTTCGACGCATTGTATAGAAAACAATCATTTTATAGATCAGAAAAATGTAAAAGTACTGCACGTGAAAAGAAAGCGCTTAAATCTGTTGGAGCAATTGGAAATTAAAAAATCTTAAAAAAATCTTTAAAATCTTTAAAAAAATTATAAATCCTTGTACTACGAATGATCAGATAGATTTTACACTTTCACCCTTCTTAGAAAAGGTACTAAAAACTCGGGCTTTACCAGATGGTAGGATCAATCGGGGATAGGTGCTCGTAAGCAAATAAATAACGAAAACGCGCTTGGAAACATTTAGTAATAGACATTTACTCTATTGAAAAAGGTCTAATAAGCCGAAATACTAGTATATAGAGTGTTTTCTATATGTTTCTTGGAACATCTAAATGAGATCAATGTTTTTTTCAAAAACAATTAATCATCAATTCGTCATGTTACGAAGGAATTCGTCGACAAAGAAATTTTATTTCTTCCAATTAAATCCTTTTCTGAGTGTAATTTCGAATAATTTTAATAGATGATCATTTATACAAATAATTTCAAATAGTCTAGATGTTAACGTGACGGTTAGACGAATATCTACTATTTTATATTAATTTTAGTTCATATTTGTCACTTCATCTACTACTCTACTTCATCGTCAAGAGCCTGCAAACGTCCATTTTAAATATTTTATCAACATTTTTTTCACTCTCAATTATTGAAGAATCTATTTTTCCCTTAAAACCTTGCAAATGTACCACTCTGTATATAAATAAAGTCCTACAGATTCTAGACTTACTTTCAATCATTTTACACTAACCCTTTGTTAATTGCAGATAATTCAACTCGTCCATTTTCTCTAATACAGTTCAAAGCGATGTACCTAAATGCGATGCAGAAATTGCAATCGATATCCAGAAGGAGATGCAACCAGCGGAGCAGCCGAATAGTCAGAGCTGCTATCGATGGTTCCCCCCACTGGGTAACTGGTCCGCTGTGGGAATACCAGTAGCTGTAGTGGAGAGTTTTTGTCGCGGTGTGTTAGCTGCAAGAAATAAAAATAATGAGCAAAGGTATTTTACGAGGCTCACACCGTAAAGATCGGGTGTCAGTTGCTGCTTTTCAGATTGTTTGATTGGTGATAGTGGCCAAGATTGTTGATAATAATTCAAATCAGATCAAGCGGGAGTGCTGAATCTTTTCAATCGAAGGAGGTAGCAATATTTTTAGGTACCTACCTATTATTGAGATATCTGTATTAACACGTGTAATGTTAGCTACTCTAAAAGTCTAGTGATAAACCCAAATGTAGTAATTATCCTTTTTATTAAGGACACGTTTCCACTTCCACTTCCACAGCATATCCGAGAATATACGAACACTATTAGCAAAACTCAATATTCTTCTAAAAAACTTGTGTCAAAATAAATTTAAGTGACCATATTATTTGAAACATCTATACCAGAAATTTGTTCCAATAATCGTCTATATCTTCTTGGTTCCATCATCACTTTACCGCAACCCATTGGGATCATGACATATTTATTAACCTGTAACGTGAAAAACTGATTACCAGCCCCTTCTTCCCTTAAATTCTCAAGGGGAAACATACTTACCCATATGACGAAGCAATTTTAATGTTTCATCTGGTTTTGGATGAAAACACTTTTTTATAACAAGTGAAAGTGAGTAATAAAGTAACGTTAACAATTAACATAATATTTTTTAGGTATAGCATGCCAGTAGGTATACCTGCTACGTTTATTGTAAAAAATGTGGTTACTTTATCATTACCACACCACACATACTGTAATAATTACAATTTCATTCTTAACTTCTAATAATACCAAAACAACAAACACAAACCACAGAAATTACACAATTCTTGTTTATTTATAGGTAACTATTTCATAAAATACTAATTCACATCAATAAAATTGTAAGTGTGCTAATTTATTTTATGTTTTAGTATATTAAAGTATTTTATTTTGTAATGTTAAAAAAATGTAATAGTTCTTAAGTATCCCTCAAGTAATGTAATATACTTTCATATTTGTAAGTTACATCTTATTTTAGTGATTAATGTTACAAATATATACTTTTTACATACAATTATATATGAAATGTAATTTTAACATAGTCAACAGACTTAAAAAATCCACATTTAAGAATATTAACATAGAAAAATGTACATTTAACTTGTAAAATTACATTATGTTCGTTATTACGACAAAACTTGAGATTACACAATTTATTTTTGATTGTTTTAATATTACTTTCTTAAAAGTGTAAAATTACATTATAATAAATATTGCTGTGCTTGTTGAGAAGTCATACTTACCAAGAAGTTCGTAATCTCTCTTATTGCACTGTAAAAATACAAATGTATATTTCATTTAATGTTATTTCTTATAAATGTAAAATTACACTACAATATATATTGCCGTGCTTGTTGAGAAGTCGTACTTTCCAAGAAGTTCGCATTCTCTCTTATTATACTGTAAAACTACAAAATGCGTATGGAATAAAAGTTAAATATTTTCATTTAATGTTATTTCTTATAAATGTAAAATCACATTGCAAGCTCCTTCACTCATGAAACAATACACCCAGACTTCTAGTGCAGGTAATTCCTCAATGTCTGCCCGCCCTCCCTTAAAATCCATCGCAAACTCACCGGAAAGGGTTGCTAAATCCACCTAAAACAAGAAAATCAAATTTAGAGATGTACTGACTCAGCATAAATGGCATCGCACCTCATCTTGCGTCCCCATCCCTTTCACAATAGCTCGACGGAGGGCCAAGATTTATTATTTCTAGGAGGGTGGCATGTAGGTCACTTTTTCGACGGTAATCCTATCGATTTTAGGGCATCCAGCTGATCTGAGGAAGATCATATTTTTGATCAATAGTACCTCCTGATATACAGGGTGAATCGTTTCAATATAGCCAAAGAGTCTTTTCTGAAGCTAGAAATCAGAAATTGTGCATTACTTTACTTAATTTTTCAAACAAAACTGCAAATATACGAATGAAATTGTAATTTTACTAAAAAATATATTTACAATTCTTAAATATCCTTAAAACATTAAAAGTAGAAGAATTTCTGAGTAACGTCATAGAAAATAATAATAATAATAATAATAATAATAATAATAATAATAATAATAATAATAATAAGTTTATTTGCAGAAATTGTAATACATCAAATTTACACCTAGAAAACAACAAACAAATAAACTGAAGCATTTGCAGAAGCTACGAAATATTTCGTGGCTTTTATGCAATAACACACTTTTTACAGTCTTGCGTAGCAGCAATACACATGTTCTACAGTATACTCATTCTTTATATCAGTACATTCATTTTATTTCCTACTTATGGTTAAAATTACAGTTTACTAACTCGTGAAGAAAATTTCGATTCTGGGCAAGTATCCATTGTTTTATCTTACTTTTAAATACATTTAACCTTTGTTCATTTTTCAGAAGGTCTGGAATTTCGTTGTACAGCCTGGGAGCTAAAAATTCGAAGCATTTTTGTCCTACGGTTTTATGGCAAGTGGATAGTTCAACAGACGTATCTTTTTTCCTTGTTGGGTATGTATGAGTAATTTTGTTTAATTTAATTTTTTTCTTTTTTATACCTATCAAAATTTTAAAACAATAGCACTGGCGAATGTCATTTACACTGCTAATCTTATAAATGTGATCGCTAGGGCATGTCAATGGTTCATTGTAGAAAAGAAAGTATAAATGTAATTTTACATTACTTATAATACTGATCATTAATGTAATTTAACTACTTGTTTATTGCAGTAATCTTACAAAGTTCGCCTGTCGTTTCGTTATATGCAAGTGTAATTTTACTATAAAAATGTAATAATTACTTATTTGCAGGTTCTATTAACAGTAATTTGGATGTAATTTACAAAATAATATTTACTGTTGCAGTAACCTTACAAAGTTCGCCTGTCGTTTCGTTATGTGCAAATGTAATTTTACTATGAAAATGTAATAGTTACTTATTTGCAGGTTCTATGAACAGTAATTTGAATGTAATTTACAAAATAAGCTGATTAATCATCATAATGCAAACTGAATTCAATTAGATGTAAAATTACAAACTATTTTGTTTACTTCCTAAAATACAAAGTATTATGTTCTGGTTTGTTTACATTGTTGAATTAAATTTGTCTTGTATTAATAATTTAATTATTGTAATTAAATTATTAATACAAGACAAATTTAATTGAATAATAATAATGTAATGTAATTTACATTACAATACATTACACTTGATTTAGCAAGTTTAAACATAGTGCACTCTAAAGTAATATTCAAGTACTCCATAAAGATGTAAAATTGTAACTACTAACCTAGATACCTTATGTTATTGTGATTCACCGACAAATAATTCTGGTGTTAATACCTAATATTGGTTATAGACCATCTGTAAATGCATACAAATCGCTTTCATACGTAAAAACATGCATGCCACTGAAGGGGCCTAATAGGCCGAAACGGCTGTTTGTCAGAATGCTCGGCTTCTGACCGGACTAACGTGTACTGTCTCTCGGTAAACGCGGTGGTTGGTAATTGTCTTAACACGCCAAGAAAAAGTTAATGACTAATTTTAAGACTGAGGTTTAAGTACAGTCGTTAATATAAAACTGGACTTTATTGCTGCCGGCTGGGGTTTTCTGCATAAATAAATATGGCGTCGGGGGCAGTAAATCATTAGATCTGAGGGCCGCTTTGCCTTCGCATAGAAGAGAAACGAACGGAACAGAAGCCGGATAGCGGGAGGACGGTGGGAAATTAAAGGTAAGTAATTATTTGAGTTCATTTAAGTAGCAGTAATCGCCCATCTTAATTACAGGTCGTACCGGTGAAGGAACTACTAAAATATATTTTAATTGTAGTGCAGGCAGGGATAATACTCTCGTAAAATTTACAATACGGGAGAGTAATTAATACTTGCTAAATGCTTAATCTAAAAGTATGCTGGAATATGAAATTAATAGGATTAAGATACGGTGAACAAGTCGGTTACGCATTCCGCTTGACAGGTATGGGTTGACAATCGTCCTGAGATGGAAAGAAAGGGCTAAGCGTCTAGGGGCTTGGTGTCAATATGACAAATTAACATTGGTTGATGTTTCACTATCGCCCAATGAAATTTTACAGATTATCCTCATTCCTGCACTGATTGGTGGTTAGGGCTTACTAACGTAAGTCATTCCTAAGGTGCAAATGCGGCGTACTGAATAATAATATACCGCCCCCTCTTCCATACCTGCATCAGACTTTCGGGCTAATTCTTGTGATTAGAATAAGAGGTAGAGATATTATTATATGTGTTTTGGGCATTACGCAGTTCTCAGTTCTTCGCTAGTTTATTTTTCTTGAAAACTGCTTCTGCTTTCTGCTTTTTGTGACTGAGTGTGTACAGTTTCTTCCAGATGAGTGTGTAGTGACATCCGTCAGTGATATACTGAATGGAATGATTTGAAGTTGTTTCTGTTTTCATATTCTTTGAACTTCTATTGCTGATTGTTGATATTTTTCTTTCTTTTCTGCATACTTTTCTGCTATGTTTTGGTCAGATGATATTGCCACGTCGATAAGATAGGTGACCCTTTTTATTTCATCTTGTTAAGTGTTATATCTGGTCTATTACGAGCTATCGTTTTATGCACATTCAAAAACAAAAGTTGACGGATCCCAGGACTATTTTTACAAATTCGACAATATCTTTTTTATCGAATTAGTTTCACACTTCTTACTCACAGGTGTATCATTTATAAAGAGAAGACATGGAAGTGAACCCAATTCAGAGCTTTGCGGAACACCTAGATTGCCACGGATTGATCCACCGGCATATTATTCTACAAAGAGATTGAGACTTATTAGATAGGATTTTAAAACTTGTAGTATTAAATTAGACACCTTTTAGCTATTTTAGAACAGCAACAGACGAAATGTACAAAGGAATTCTTTTACTTTTGGCTTCCATCAGGAATTATTGTTATATTCCTTCCTAGGAAGAAAAATTACTTTCTTGGCATTGAATGAAAGGCAAGGAAAGTTTATTTTCTGCTTAGTTTCACTTGAACAGGCACTTGCTCATACAAACACCCACCAAAACCGTCAGTGAATTTGTGTGAAGTCGCGATCGGTCGATAGTCTTTTATAAACGCTTGAGTGATGTAACTTTCTATAAATACCCATAATGAATATATCTTAGCACCACTATTGGGTGTCTCCGGCTATATTGGATTAAGTTATTCGTCCATTCATCGCGCCAGTGTAATCCGAGTGCCGGCATTTGTCAAGTTTTATATCAGTAATGGGGTCATTTGTCCGGTAAGTGGATCGTTTCGTTCCAGACGTCAGTCGGAGCGCTGTCAGCCAGAATTAGCACCCCAGAAGGGACTCCGAACAGCCCGCTGATGCGTAATAACTTTATCGAATTGTCCGAATGGACACGGACCTACACTGAGAAAAATTAATCCATGAATATCCTGAAAAAACACAAACTGTTAGGTGAACAGTTTCCTAAGGGTTCATTTTTTGACTGTTGATGGAACCATTATTTTTATTTTAATAAAAATAATGGTTTCAAAGTTATTCGAACTATTTGAATCAAGAAAAATATTTTGTTGACGTTGAATTCGTTCATTCAATCCAATTCAATAAATATTTCAACTATTTTCATCACAACATAACAGGAAATGAGAAGGCTGATGCACTGGCTAGAAGAGGCTCAAGTATACAGTTTACAGGGCCCGAATCAGTACTGGGGCTTCCGCCTAGTTATGTAGCAAGGTCCATTGAAAACTGGATCAAGGAAAGATCAGAGGAAGAATAGTCGAACGGGACTGGGCTGCGACAAGCCAGGCTCTTAATTGAAGGGCCTTGGTCGAACGCAACTCGATCAATACTTGCATTAAGTCTTAACAGCATAAGGATTATCACAGGACCGTTGACCGGTCGCGGACATCTCAACAAGCACCTTAACACTATCGGCTTTAGTGACACTAGAAGATGCAGGTTTTTCGGACACGATGACGAGGACTCCATTCACATCCTCTGTCGCTGTGCCTGCCTCATGGTCAGGAGACACAAACATCTGGGTGCAGCTTTTCTCCAGCCCCAGGACATTAGAGAGCTTCCCCTAGAACGGGTGTCGGCCTATGCGCATAGCACGGGTCTTTTCCAATAGCTCTCGACTAGCGGCAGGCACAATGGGTCGAGAGGTCTGAGTACTGCGGGTAACCGCGCCGCGTTCCAACAACAACAACAACACCATGAAATGATTAAGTTTAACCGATTCTCAGTTTGTTTTAAATCTAAATTAATTTAATTTAACAGCACGAAATGTGGATTCAAGTAGGAAGCCTTTTAGTTAAAAATATTAGGATTGAATGAACAATCCGCAATGACACATGCAAGTTGATGAGGAAGTAATTGACCTATTATGAGCATCGCGATCAACCATTTTACATTACAGATTACAGAGGGTTGTTTTACATACAGAGACAGAGCCTAGTCAGTGTTAACTTTAAAGTTAACAGTATGTATTTATTTTAAAATCTGTACATAAAATGTTGAAATTGTATTTATATTCACACTGAAATAAGGGACATTAATAAGGGTCAGTTTATAATCAAATTTAAAGGAACTTTAGCTAAAGTTGCTTTTAGGTATCGTGGCTACTTGGATACTATGTGGATACTCGTGGATTACTGAGACAATGGGCCTTTTCCACATCTTTTTTTTTATTTGCCTATTATGAAATATATACTTAGTTATGCCTAAAAAGTGTTTTTTAACATTTTTTTCGTCGTCAGATATATTTTGAAAAAATTGTTAAAATTACCATAAATTTCAAATAACGCGCCATTGACGTCATACTCCAGTTCATTGTTGTCTGTTGGCTGCCCTGCATTTTGAGTTCTGTCAAGTGAAGTGTGCGTAACCTAACTTTCGTTTTGTGTTTTGATTAATTTGATTTAAAATGAATAAAATTGAAGAGGGATATCTTAAGGCTGATTCAGACAACCTTCCAAGAGTTGACAGTGAAATGGTTAACGATTTCTATGTCACAAATATGAACTTTCTAAGTGCTGAAGTGCACAATGTTAAGACAAGAAGGTTAGTTTTTATAACTTAAGTTATAAAATCATCATTTAGTTGATTCTAGCATAGATTGTGCAGTGTTGCCACCTTTAGCGAAAAATACCTAAAAATTATTTTGCTCAAGGGATAAATTGTAAAATAATCATGTTGATTTGCTTTAGTAATAATTTATGGAGAATATTTAACCTAAAAATACATATTTTCATTTCAAAATTACCATTTCACCTAAAAATACATAATACTTTCATTTCAAAATTACCAGAATGTAAATTTAATCGTTGCCAAGAAAAAGTCACATTATATGTGGCAACGTGGAGCCGTTCTTTAACTTGTCTACCATTTTATTGGCTACTGGAGTGTGATGTCAGCGAACCGCGCAGTTTGAAATGATTCATGAAGACCGGTCACTTTGTACTTGGATAACTTCGCTTAATGACAATAATTCTTTAATAAATTGGGTTGATTCTACCTTTACTTATGTACCAGTATAACGTTTGATATTAATAAAATAGTAAAATTCAATTTAGTGAAAAAGGCCTATTGTATCCAAGGTATTAAAAAGTAACTTTAACTAAAGTTCCTTTAAATTTCATTATGAAACTGGTCGTAAGTCAGTTTATTTTTGAGTATAAAAGGTATTAGGTACTTGTTTTTATAAATTATTTTAGTAGACAAATAGTTGGGTTAGCAAGAAACATTTGATTCCCTGCAAAACCTCACTGCTATTATAAATAATCCATAATACCTATTATTTGTGTATTATTGGATCACAAAACTACATAAAAACAATTAGTTCGTTGTACTATTTATTCACTGAACGGTCAATTACACTTTCTTTACTTGCAAAGAAGCACACAACACGCTACAAAAATGGCTGCGCTATGACTGCTATGTCTGTGTTTAAATACCCATTAATAATATTTGAACATATTTTTTAACCCTGTTACAGTCTCTATACAATATCCAAGCAATACGTTTACGTTTACCGTATACGTTTTCTTATTTGAGAAGTAGGTTTATTCATCAATAGTGAAACAAATAATTTATTTTAACTGTATATATAATTATTAATAAAGCTTTTTCAAGTTTACACTTCTTATTTATGCTTAAGTGTACATTTCTTGCATCTGTCGCGAGTTCTTTCACTTATGTAGGTATAAATTATTATTCTCATACGTTTTATGCGAGTTTTGCATCTTTCGATTTCTTTGGTTCCATCCAAGCTGCTGCCGATAAATAAATGAATGATTGAAGATGGTCGGAGATAGAAGAAGAGCAACCGGTAGTCCCTCGATCTTTTGATAGTAGTTCCAATAGCTGGCGGTCGAGGCAGCGGTGAGGCTTTGCCGTTTTACGACCGTGGATAATTTTCAAAAGGAGATTAATCAAGCGCCGCAATGATATGCCTATAAATTATACCGCGAGATGGCTCCCTTGACATTGTGCCGATCAAAAGCCGTGTATACATTCACCCACAAAGGCCAATTACTTTGTAAATGGGTTTTATTTATGGGGCCTGTATCGAGACTTTTGATTTTTTCTTAGTCAGGCGAGTCGATGCGATCTCTATGAAGACGGGGAAAAAGTGCGTGGTTTAGTCCGCGGCAAGTGTTGTTTATTAGTAAATATATGGACAGGGAGTTCTTATGTTATATACAGGGTGTCTGCACAAGGTGTTTTTCAAGTCCGAGACGGGTGTTCCAGTAAGGGATACAAAGACGGTGAAATTAGGGAAGTTATGCATTTTCAAGCCGATCAATAATCCGAAAAAAGAGTGTGTAGTTTTGGATTATCACAAAAAAACGTAAAATTTTTAAGGCCAATGTTTTAAAACATCGTTCTTAAAAACAAAACGATGTTGTTACTTTATTTGTCTGGAAACATATACGTTTCAAACATAAAAAAGTTTTTACAAATTCGACAATATTTTTTTTTATTGAATTAGTTCCACACTTCTCATAGTGTACAGTCAATTAGACTTTTATTTGTTTATGATAAAGATATTTAATAAGATTATTAACTTAGGCTAAAAGCTAAATAACTAAGAATTTTATTTTTCAGAACAGTAGTAAGAGTGAGAGTCATTAGACAATTTTTTACGTCACATTTTGGCAATTTCTAATAGCCAACATTGTTTTATACCAATAATCGCAATACCTACCTGGTATTTCTTTACTGTAAAACTTATGCAGTACTGGCGATTCAAATTACCGATGATGGCGCTGCAAATTGTAAACAAACATGGAGGAAGACGAGTAAAAATTTTGCATTTCATATCACATCATCTAGCAATTTAGCATTCAACTGCTATAAATATAGTGATTTCATGTTCTAGTTAGGGTGAAATAAAGGAAAATAAGAGTACCTACTAAAAGCAGTCATACGTGTCATAAGTGCTTCATTGCTAATGGGCCTTTTCCGCTAAATTGAATTTTACTTTTTTATTAATATCAAACGTTATACTGGTACATAAGTAAAGGTAGAATCAACCCAATTTATTAAAGAATTGTAATTAAGCGAAGTTATACAAGTACAAAGTGACAGGTCTTCATAAATCATTTCAAACTGCGCGGTTCGCTGACATCACACCCCAGTAGCCAATAAAATGTAGACAAGTTAAAAAACGGCTCCAAGTTGCCACATACAATTTTACTTTTTTCTTAGCAACGATTAAATTTACTTTCTGGTAATTTTGAAATGAAAATATGTATTTTTAGGTGAATTATTCTCCATAAATTATTACTAAAGCAAATCAACATGATTATTTTACAATTTATCACTTGAGCAAAATAATTTTTAGGTATTTTTCGCTATAGGTGACAACACTGCACAATTTAAGCTAGAATCAACTAAATGATGTTTGATAACTTAGGTTATAAAACCTAACCTCCTTGTCTTAACATTGCGCACTTCAGCACCTAGAAAGTTCATATTTGTGACGTAGAAATCGTTAACCATTTCACTGTCAACTCTTGGAAGGTTGTCTGAAGATATCCCTCTTCAATTTTACTCATTTTAAATCAAATTAATCAAAACACAAAACGAAAGTTAGGTTAAGCACACTTCACTTGACAGAATACGAAATGCAGGGCACCCAACAGACAACAACGAAATGGAGCATGACGTCATGGCGCGTTATTTGAAATATATGTAATTTTAACAATTTTTTCAAAATATATCTGGTGAAGAAAAAAATTTAAAAAAATACTTTTTAAGTATTTATATTTTATAATAAGCAAATAAAAAAAAGATGTGGAGAAGGCCCATTATATGAATTTTTTGGGTTGAACCAGGTGTCCTAGTTTTTGTTTACTTACATTTTGGACTAAAATAAGTGTGATAAACTGTATGGTGATACCATATTAGTGCTTGTTTTTTGTTCAATAATGTTTAAATTAAAATATAATATTCTGCTTTTATAAGACTAATAATAGAAAAGTATAGACACACTGCAACAAAGTGGTTAGGTTGTGTAAATAAAAGTGCTCCCTGTTAAAATTGTTAAATGCCTTTTGCAGAAATGAGTGAGAAACAGTTTCTTATACTAGGGCCAAACTTCTACCTATCTTCAATCTTAAACACTTCTTGACACGTTTTATGGAATGACACCCATAAACACGGCAGTTTGTGTTGTGCTGATTTCTTTTGAATGCCATTTTAAAATGTAAAAATAAAGATGTACAAATACTAATCACGTCGTTTTTAACTTTGTGATACCAAAAAATCACAAGCACCACTAAATTATTACGTTAAACAAACCCAAATACGTGCTATTTATCATTATATCAGCAACAAGCCTCCAAAAATGACCTTTTCAGTAGGTTCAAATATTTGCATGCAGAGGGCGCATTAATTTTTGCCAATCGCCAATTAAATTAAGTTCTTTTCTTCTCTCTTTCGGTAGCGCGGCCGGCTTGGAGTTTCTGAAGGCGAAATAAAATATATTCAACGAACTTTACCAACGAATGCTAGCTGTGTTATTCCTAAGTAGGTACTTGTTTCTCACGGCCTATATCGCACATGTGTTACTGTTATCACATCCCCTCTGCTTCAACATGTGCAGTTGATATGTTCCATGTATGCACCAGTGGCGGCTCGCGGATGTCTCTTCAGGGAGACACAACCCAGAAAAAGTGTTCCGTACAAATTGGTCACAGTAAGGACAACGATAACAATTCGGATACATGTAAATGTGTCATTTTTAACAATATTAAATAGTTGTTAATATATTATACTAATTGTTATCACCATTTAAATGTAAATTGTCGTTGTGGACAACCTTACAGTAGGTTTGTTCTAACAAGAAAACTCTGATCAATCCCCAATTAATTGTAACCACAATATCTGCGCATGCGTTAGTATAGACAAATTTGCAACTAATCAGAAGTTTGTGGTGGAACACCTGACAAATCTGACAAAAAGTGAAGAGTGACAGTCTGTGGGCTGGATTTATTATGACTTAACCTCATTTTTTGACTCAAAACGAAAACATTGGAAGTTTTTTATCGTTTTGCCATTTGTGGAGTGTTTCATAGATAAGAAAAGAGTAGATAATGTCTGTAACTTATTTGTGGTGCATTTTCATGATTCATAGTTTGTTTCTTTTGGGATTACACCACCTGTAAAATAACAAAAAGAAAAAAACCATAATAAAAGTGTGTTTTATGATTTGTAGTTGTTTAGAAAACTTCACATAGGCTTCTAACATAAAAAGACTTCAGTACCTAATCACAATCAGCATGAATAATAATAATGCAGGTAAGGCTTTACTAGTAGAGATGAATGTCATTTCATTTAATTTACTGCGCATGATTCTGATTCAGAGTTCCTAAAAAATCCGCAAACTTTTCTGATTGTCCACAAACCAATCATAAGCCATGATAGAACAGTGTACTGTCAATCAGGAACCAATCACCGATTTCGGTTTGGCTTTGATGGAACGGAAAAATTGCAATGCGCATGCTCCCGACAGTCACCGACGATTTGGGATTCTTGTTAGAACAAACCTAGTGTGAAAAATTCATGGTATATCCCTCTTTCCCCGTCTTATTTTTTTAGATACAATTTTCAAATTTGGCATGGAGGAAGTATTTATTAAAAGTCACTTTTTGACATAAAAAGTAGCTTTCCTAAATTTTTATCATTTCGCAGTGACAACCAGTATCCAGGGTTATAACAAAGGGTTACTTTTACAAAGACTTGGCATCAGGGCCTGGGATCTCTTATGGGAGTTTTGTAGACAAATTGATTAGTTTCACTACATCTCACCAGAGAGCGTTTCACAAAAAATTTGAGCATCTGCCAATCATAAGAAAATAAAGTATGCTAATAATCATATACGTAGTTGTCAAAGACAACTGTCAGTTTATGTTTTAAAATTATGAAGTGGACGCGTTATCTGAATTTTTATTTTTTATTTATCTTCAATTATGTGTATTAGCTTGTATTGTAGTGAATTGTGTCTCAAAGTATATTTAGTGACATTTCTTCGGAATTCAAAGGAAACATTAACAGTAAAATGCAGTTAAGTGTGCAGATTGTATGAAGATAAATAATTGTTCTCATGGTTAAAGAAGGTAAAAGAAAAATTAGTTAATGTGATGTGTTTTATTAATTTCGAATTTCGTAGGATAATATACACTTTCAAAAGTATGGAGACTGTATTGTGCGAAAACAAATAATTTTTCTAGATGTCTGAATAAAACAGGAAGAGAAAATCGAATAGATATCAAATGTAGTATAGAGATTATTGTTTAATTGAAACAACAAAATTGGGCAAATATAATATTATGGTCTTCAATCATTAATTTGCGAATATATTGTAAATATTGTAATACAAAATATGCAAAAATATACTTATTGTAGTTTTATTTGTTTCTATGTTCATTAAAAAAATTAAATATGTTACAAAGGTAGGGGGATTCTGTACAAAATTTTTAAAAAAGTTCCACTACATCTCTACAGATGTCGTTTTCCGCGTCAGTATTTATTAACATTGCAGATTCCTATCTATCCCTAACCTAATCTATGCTTGGCATTCAGTCGTTAAATACTACAAGAGTGCTTGCTAGCTTGTGATTTCTATTTAACTATTTCATGGTAGTGTTGATCCATCAGTTTTATTGGGTCTGTTCAACATAGGAGTACCTAGATCAGTCTCTCGTGATGATACGGGTATCAAAAGTAAGTATCTCCGTTTTCTTGAAGTTAGTTCACCTGCAACTGGTAAACCTAACCTCTATTATAGTTCAAACACGACAGACAGCTTGTGGGTATACAATTTTGAGCTGACATCACTTTTATATCGAACGTGTCCGTTTGTATGCGAAATCCAACTCTATAGGGCTACTTATATCGGTTGCAGAAGAGGAATGGTTTGTCTATATTTCATCAATCGCAAGATCTATCAGTGAGAATACAAAAAAATGATAATAATATTATTTATTTCTACCTAGAACGTGCAGTTAACGGCGCCTTTGCATCCTCTTGGCGATGAATTAGCCAAAAGATGAATTAAACTTATTCGATGTGAACTTAGACAACCTAAACATAGATGTCGCACTGAAAATACAATCGGCCAAACAAATTCTAACATTTTAATCAAAAATCGCACCGATCGACTGCAATTTAGGGACTTTTATGTTGCACGTCACAAATTTAGTAGTCTTATATGAAACAGTCAGTGGCCAAAAATAATTAGGCTATTTTCCAATACGTTTTTACTGTCCTTAAAATAGTTAAGCCCTGTCCTCTAGTGTGACGCACTTAACACAAAATTTCCCCAAATAATAAGGCGAGGCACGTGCCCTGGCCCCTATGAGTCACCCGCCACTGGCGTTCACTCAACAAACGCACTAATTATAGTACATATCGCCTGCTTAAACATGTTCAGATTAAGAATAATAAATCAATTACATTTCGTTATGTCGCGATGAGGAAATCGACCGTATGTTTTCAGTTACAAAAAAAATTGCAGAGATTTGTCAGTACATATGTTAAAAATGACCGCATGTACAGGATGTAGGAGGAACTGCAGTGATACGTAAACGTTTTCAAAAACATACAAGACACAGGGCGTTAAAGAATGTGTAATATTTAGAGAATTTATATTATTACGGATATTTTTTGTTTATTATTTATTAGATCAGTCTATTACAGATCTTATAAATGTAACAACAAAACCGGAACATCTAGAAATAAATAGCTTTAAACCAACAACATTGCTTTCTCATGTTAAAAAATGTACTATAATAATTATGTATTTTTAATATCTATTATAGTTTAAAAATTATATCAGTTTTTTTTATCTAGATTGTATTTAATTAAAGATTTTATTTACAATAATTTATGTCTTACGATTCACTGTTTTTTATTGACTCTATAATCCACAATTTCATGTCTGCTGAAAAGAGTATTAAAAGTAGTTGGAAAAAGAAGAGATACGTATTTCTGGAATTTTAATATTGGGTTCATTTAAGTCCATAAATTATTTTTTTATTGTGCAGGATATCAATGTGATGTCGCTAAGCGAAAATTCAAAATTTGCGCCATTTTTTAGTGATTTCTAGGATATTTTCATTTGTGTGGTTGGTGTCACTGCGTCACAACTTTACTTTTGTTTATGTTTGAATTGTTTGGTTAGGGTAAACATCATGGTAAACATGAGACATTGTTTTTAGTTTATATCTTTACCTGTGAATTGTTGTCTCTGCATGTGACTGATTACAAGTGTATTTATTAGTAATAGAAAAACATCGTAATTTGTAAAGGTAATTTTTGAATATATTTAATCGACTTTGCAGTAATACTGTTAAGTTAAATACTTACCTTACATTTTTCATACCTTTTATTTCTATAAGGATCTATAGGATCTTTATCATAAAAGGATCTATAACCGGTAAATTGTCGGACTTAGCCTCTACAAAACCTTGCTCCATGTTTAATAAAAGTTTACTTCACAAGAAAACAACAATACAACACGTTAACTTGTCAAGCCAAACACAACCAGGAAATTTCAAATGTCAATTAGTGAAATGTCGACTGTCGTTTGTTGTCGTTACAAACTGAAACTAGCCACATATTATCAGTGTGGCCTCTTTATAGATTTTACAAAAATACAGGTTTCCACTTTCATTTCGATTGAAGGACTACATACAGGACTAGGACTAAAGTCGGTCTAAAAGGTCGGTCTACGATTATCATTAAGGAACATTATAATCTCATTATATGAGCCCGTTATATATTATATGAGTTTTAAAAGGGCATACAGAAACTCTTATACACACCACCCACATCCAAAATTAATGTTGTATATACTAAGTACTCAACCTGAGTAGACTTCGGTTGCGTAGCACGGTTTGGGTACCTCGCCCACGCCCGCGTAGCACGGTTTTGGTATTTCGTGCGCATTTTTCATTTGTGTTTTTTCGCCTTATACCTTCAAATAAAGTTTCTACCTTAACCTTGCTACTATATGCGATCGTTACACTATCAAAACAGTTTAGATCAAACAAAATGGCAATTAGTTTGACTAGGTAGGCTCCTAAGTGGTGCTAACCCGGGCCCTCAAAGTTCACAATCCGTCCCTGATAATACTTAGAATTATAAGTATATGATATTCACAGCGTTATTTCCAATTTTGCACTACAAAGGGAAAAACTCGGGACATGCGGTGGTTAATTACCACACAAATCGGCAACATTTCCCTCAGTGTACGAAACACCTGTTAATCGACCAGGTTCACGGCGACCATGAATGGGCAAAACTCGTTTATTAAACACACTCGCATAATATAACATTTTCTAAAGGCAGGTTCAGAGCTTGCAAGTTATAATTGGCACAACAGCAGCTACAGCTAATACCTTTGACTCTTTCACGATGTCAGATGTAAATAATTAAAGAGGTTTAAATCTTGCGTGGTTAATTATAAGCCGATTAACAACTCGGAGAGGTCGTATTCGTGGACACTAATTCGATCTCGCTGTGTTCTAGCCGTTGATTAGAGAGGTATTAAAATGTACTGTTATTTTGCTTGAATATGTACTGTAATTTGTGACACAATGTTGACGCTGGAAGAATGTCGAGAGACTCATAATTTAGATGAAATAAGCCCTGTTTCCACACATTTCATCAACAATGTATAATATATAGGGTAAAGGGAGGAGAGATGGACCACCATTTATAAAAATTAAGATAATTTCTTCATTAATCAAAGTAAAAATCTGTAAATTGGTACATAAAATAACTAAGCTTTGGTACTCTTTTTGGAACACTTAGAAAGAAAGAAATATTTATCATTAAAACTAAAAAATGAATAATTCTCAGACTTGTCAACGGTCCATCTATCCTACCCTATGGAGGTGAGACGGACCATAGTAGGTAGGAGAGATGGACCTCTCTACTTTTCCTTTTTTCTAGAAGCTACGTTTCCACACTTCTGACAAAGGTTACTTGTGCAGCTCTCGTGCAACCAGCGCTTGCACAAAAGGCATTGTGACCAATCGTCTTTCTTTTTCGTTAAACGATAATCTTCACTGCAGCCAACACTCTTATTTTCTAAATCGCTGAAATGTTTATCCGTCCTAGAATAGTCATCTAATGTGACATGGCCAGATGTCTATTTACTGCTTTCACTGCCAAATTGGGGCCAGCTTTTTTCTTGCATTGTGCCTTTTTTTTAATAAATTCCGGTGAGGTAATAACTCCTGATATTTTTTTAAGAACTCTTTTTACAGCTATAGATACGACGGGTATGCGGTTCATCCAGAGCTTTTCCAGGAGCTATATCTTCAGTACCTAGCTGTTGATTTCTTAGGAGTGGTTTGTTGGTTTTGTATACCAGAGGTACTTGGTTGGAAAGATTCAGGTCTTGCTTGCACTTAAATGTAGTTTTGGGTATTCCAAATGCTGTAGCGGCTTCATTGCCGCCAATTTCGCCATTTCTGTATTCATTTACGGCATCATTTAACGCTTGAGAGGTTCAATATCCTCGTTCAGGAACATGTCTTTTAAATATTTACTTATTAAGCATTGTACTAAAACAAAAAGTTATTGGTCCGACTCTCCTCCCCCATATTGGTTCATCTATCCTCAAATGGGAGGGTAGACGGACCACTCGGTTACAACTAAACGGTTACAAAAAAGTTTTAATATTTTAGGTTCTATAAGACATTAATGCATATACTTGCAGTTTCATTAACAAAAAAAAAATATTATACTTACCTAAGTTTGTTAAAAATAGAAATGTATATCTTTAAATACAATTTTCACTAAGGTAAAATCTATTTTTCTTAAAAAACTTCCACATAAATGCTGGAAACCACGTGATCGCGACTGTATCAAGGTGAACTGATCGAAACGCAAAAGATACGCCTGTCAAATGTTGCGGTGGTGCCTTAAATTGCAAAATATTACCGATGGTCCGTCTATCCTCCTGGTCCATCTGACCTCCCTTTACCCTAAAGTAAAGTAGGTATTTAAACATCTGAAAATTATTTCCGGGTCATCCTTTGTGATTAGGATTAAAATAAACGGTTCAAATATTATTATTATTGTGTTTGCGTGGCCTAGGATTGTCGGACCTTACTTTTATTCAAGAAAAAGACCAGAGCGTAGCTGTTACTGCTGCACGCTATATAGAAATGGTACAGCCTTTATTTTTATCACAAATCCAATATAAGAGCTGCAAGAGAAACATTGGTTCCAGCAAGATATTGCACGGAAAAAATGTCGTGCAAGATATTGCACGTAGTAGTATTTGTAGCAAAAGTTCATTAGCTGATTAAAATTTGATACTGTAGCTAATATGAATTGGTATGGTTATCAATATTCGATGTTCACAGCTATATGGTGTTAGTACCTACAACTGTATTAATTTGTTACCAAAATGTTTGTCCCTCCAACTAATTTCTTCACCACGGGTACAGATTTTACTCATTTGCAAAGTTAAATTTGCTGCCAGTACTCAACATTTTTCTTAAAACCTTAGCGTCGGTATCACGTGAGGCGCTAATAGCCAATCCCTTTAAGTTGTCGTCCTACGCCTAAACGCAACAAGGACAAGACGAACGAAAGACGAAACAGAAAGAGAAGGAGAACTGCAAAGACATAAAAGTTAAAGATTAAGATTATCGCCATTTTCTTCGTCTGTTTGTAGTACTCTGACTTCACCAATTCCAGTAAGTCTACTATACTAGATTATTTACGCGGGTAGTTTAGTGTCAATTTATTTAAAAACAGATGAATTATAATATATGCAACAGTCAGAAGTAATGGAAAATCAAAAAGATATTTTCAGCCTTCTCAACCAATGGGGTTTGGGGAAATTGGATCAACTGTGTAATGGTAAGTTTTGTAAAAAATTACTATAATAATCCCAATAGGACCTAGTTATAAAATAAAGAACAATAATTGCCTACATGCTACATGCTATCAACAGACCACACCTATTTGCTGCCAATATCAAAGCTACTTAATTGTTGCCTATACTAAACCTACTGGCTGCCAATACCAAACTTATTTGCTGGCAGTACCAAACATACTTGCTGCTGTTCCTAGTTCTGTCTGCTCTACTAAAACGCGTTGTAATGACGACAAATTAAATGTTGTTAGGGTTGCTGAATTCTTAGTACTCACAGTTAATTTATTACTACTACCTACTAAATTATTTAGTTACAACCACTAAAAATATTGCTGTTTGTATAGCAACAAAGAATATTTGCTGTAGTAACTATTTTTTTTGTTTCTGCAGCAAGTTATTTTTTCCGTGTGCAAGTTTGGATATTTTACCAGATTCACTCCCAATCAAATTAATTGCAAGAAATGGTTACTTTCCTTGGCATCCACGATCCCCCGACTTTATTGCTCTAGACTCTTTTCTATGGGGTTATTCAAAAAGTCATGTTTATAAAATTAAACCTAGAAATTTAGAGCAACTACAGTAAAAACCAGAATTAAACAAAGTGGAATGACCTCGCCGATCTGGTAAAATGCGGTAATGCTTGGGCGTGCGTATTCTGATTTACCATTGGGCCACATTTCAGTTAATATATACTCGTATACTATTCTATAGAATACTTCTAGTACATGCACTTTCACTTTTTTAACTAACACAAATAAGTGGAAACACTGACATAAAGAATAAATACACTGATAATTTTACCACAAATTTTTACCGTTACGAAACGCGCGCGAAATAACCCAACATCACGCCACTGTTTCCCTACTACCTCGAGCGCAGTCGCTTATTAGTTCCTGATTCGACCAATCAACGTCGTTGAAGCTCAGAGAAAAGAAAGCGTAAATACCAGACATGTATGTTAAATAAGGATGAACAGCTTGTCGTCAACTTTACGACTTTTGCAGTTGCCACATATTCGGAAATTCCTTGATATTATCACAAGTATAAAGATATATTATATCTTTATACTTGTGATATTATTAAGTAAAAGATAAATGAAACAATGTGTTTGCTTTAATAAAGTACGATAGGGATAAGGGACGTTAAAGACAAGTAAAAAAATTGGTAAATAAAGTAATTAATACGTTTCCTGTTTTAAATAAGAATACTTTAGAAATAAATGTGACAACACAGATCTACTCTTTTTCCGGTCATTGCACTTTGCTTAATTCTGGCTTTGACTTTAAATCCACGTCAATTTCTTCGAGCCATTGTGCAGAATTTCGTCACGTGTCTGGAAGAATGTATTACTGAGAATGGCGGCCATTGACTGTCAAAAAATGTCCATTCATAGTATTCTTAAATATACAATTGCTTGTTCTGTTGTTTAAGTTAATACATTTTTATAACCTGTATGTTTGGCACATAATCTTTCAAAGTCGGCCAGTTATTTTTTAAAGTACGCTGTAATTACCACTAAACTAAAGTGATTACAGTAAACATGCGTTGCAACTGTTTTTGCGGTTCGGTTTCGTTGAAACAAGTAAGTTTCCTACCGCTAAACGCCGTGAAAAACCCCAAACCCGATTATTAATCCTCACAGACAGCCCCCGACGGTCAGAATCCGACCAACAAACGTAAAGTTTACAAGCCGTCGAAATAAGGAGTACGTTCATCATTTATCACCAGCTTCGTCTGTCTTGGACGCCTACTTATGCTATTATGAAGTCCACACTCTACTTGGGGCTTACCGAGGGTGGGTCACCCCCGTGCTTAATATTCTCCCGCTGTAATGTTGTGTGTTAATAATTTACGGCGCGAGGTAACCAGCTACTTAGGTTAGTTTAACTTTGGAGTTCGGGATTAATTAATTCAGACCTGGGCTGTCTAATACGGCCGAGATATTTCAGTTATTATGGTCGAAAGTTTGCCGGGAAATCGTTTTTTCAACCACTTACATCTTAAAACCTAAAATAATTACATAAAAACGTTTTAGTAACCTTTCAGAGACGTATTTGCTCGTCAGACTATCAAAAACAAGGACTATTCAAATATCAAACATCTTTTCGAACACTGTTTGAATGCGGAGTTCCTCAAGGGTCAGTGGTTGGCCCCTAATTATTTTTGAGGTACGTCAATGATTCGTTCTGTACACAGTTAACCAATGTTTCACGTATATCTTGATAGATGATTATGATCGACGTGATTATGGTTATATATGAGTACGTTTAATGTCTAGGGTTAGATTGTGATGTTGTGACTGTCTTAGAATAATAGATTATGTAGATGGGAAGTTCCAAGCGGTTTACACTACATACTATTATATTCAAAGACTATTCAAATGTCAAATATCATTTCTAACACTGTTTGAGTACGGAGTGCCTCAAGGGTCAGTTGTTGGCCGCTAATTATTTTTGAGGTGCGTCAATGATTCGTTCTGTACACAGTTAAACAAACGTTTCACGTATGTCTTCATAGATGATAGTACGTTCAATGTCTATGGTTAGATTGTGATGGTGTGGCTTTGTAAGAAGAATACATAATGTAGACGGGAAGTTCGAAGTGGTTTATTTCAAACAAACTAGCTCTGACAACGTATAACTACAACAAATCGATTATATGAAGTTTCTAGATTCATATCAAATCTAGGAATACTATACAAGAAGTATTTATTCAACATACTGTTAAAGTCAAAGTATATTCAAGCGTCAAATACCATTTCGAGCAGTGTTTGAATACGGAGTGCCTCAAGGGTCAGTTGTTGGGCCCTAATAATTTTTTGGTAGCGTCAATGATTCGTTATTTACCCAGTTACAAAGATATTTCACGTATTATCTTCATAGGGCTCACACAACAAATCTAAGAGACCAATCGTTATTATTGCATAGATTATTCCTAGGGTTCCAAAAGTTTCCTTTTTCCGTTCCGTACGTTCAATGTCTAGGGAGGGTTAGATTGTGAAGTTGTGACTTTGTCAGAAGAATAGATGATGTAGACGAAAAGACTCAATATACTATTAGAGTCAGACTTTTCAAGTGTCAAATACCATTTCCAACAGTGTTTGAATGCGGAGTTCCTCAAGGATCAATTGTTGGCCCCTAATTATTTTTGAGGTACGTCAAAGACTTATTGGTACAATTAAGAAATACTAATTTTAAGTTGATTATATTTATTCATGGTTAATTTTATGGGAAATAATCTTTGCTCTACGAAAAAACTTTTGAAAATCGAAGAACATCGCAAATATCTAGGAAAAGTAAAAGTATACTAAAAAAAAGTGTTCTGTTAGATCAAAAGATGCCGCATGACACTAAACAAGAAGAAATGTTTCTTTTACAATTAAAAATTATTAAACAGCTCACGGATTATTAGATGGGCATAAAAAAAGATACTAAAAATAAGTAGGCGTAATTTTTTCCAGTGTAGAATTCCAAAAACATGGGAACGTCGACTTGTCCTTCCTAGGCCAACTCGACAGTAGCAGGGACCATCAAATTAATGCAGAATGCGGCCGAAAGCAGCCCTCGCCGCCCCATTAACCGTGCTGCTGCCATCAGAATTAGTCGGCGAAACAAAAGAAGTGCGGCCGGACAAAAGACCGTCGTTTTTGTCGGCGAGCCGGCCGCTCAAATATGCACATAATGCCCCAACTCGAAATGCGTTTGTTTGACGATTCTCAGATTGATTGGGGCTCGTCATAAGTCTGAGGCATCTCGAGAGTTTGGGAGATTCTCCGATCTGAGGAGCGGCTTATTTCGGCGGCGTTTGGCGCGCTGTCCTGCTAGATACGATTCAGACGGCTGTTCGCTATACATTTTTGCGACAGATAACTTTTTGGTCTACAAACTTGCCTCCCATGAAGAAAGATTGATTCGCACGGTTATTTTTACATAAATACCAACTAATAATAACAATAATATCTTGACGCCTCGCTCTAATCAAAATTACTAGTCCGAAAAACAAGTGTGTGGGGAAGAGGATGGCTTGTTATTATTAGCGTAGACATTAACGCCCAAGACAAGGTATTTTCAATTATATTTTCTAATCTCATCCTCTGCACGAGCTATATGTATTCATATATCCTTATATCCTGATTGAGACATCAAACAAATTGCTAAAAATCGACCACTTATCGCTCGCTTAGGTACCTTTTTTACCGCCGACCGCCGAAAAATATCCAAGAGAAACGACAAATTGCCATTTTCAAGGATAATTATTGTTTGCCCCAACATAATCGATATAATCATAATACTAGGGTCAGGATCCGCCACAGGAAGGACTAAAGGACTAATAGATTGTGCCTGCCCTGATGCTTATCAATGTTATGGAAATTACGGCAGATTTATTGATTTAGATGATAAGCTGCGACGGTGGCATACAAATGGACCTATTAGGAGGGGGCTAGGGAGTTGTAAGTTAATAATTTTGGAAATATATTGATGGTGAACTTATCACAGGAGTCTAGAGGGGTATTTTAGGGAAATTGGACAGTGTTAGGGCTTATTTATAAATGTTTTTGAGGTAGCAGTGGATGTATTTCGCTCAGACAATAACGTCCATTAAAATCTAGAAAAAATTATCACAAGAACAAACTAGCAATTTTATGTTTTATAGAAACTGCAGATGTGTTTCCGAAACAAATTTTATAAAATAACCTTGCTCTCAGAAACACTTTTAAAACGTTTTTATAGCAGTTATAAATGGAAAATTGGCACCATCTAATAAAATTATTTAATCGCCGTTGGTATTTCATAAAGCTTGTTGGAATCATTACAAAACTATTATATAAACATTTCATCAGGCTTTAAAAAACTTCCCGAAGTTTGGAGGGGACATAGGCATATGTTTTATTAGCGTATACTTAGTTTTATTAATACATGTATATTGCTAAAGTGTAACGACAAATCACAACTTTCTCATAGAAAACGAAACCATCTGCCAATTTGATAAGAAATTGGCACGATATTAGTTTTAGGTGAAAAAATTACAACTTTGAAATGTTTAAATTTAATCTATCTGCTGATTCACATCACTGTTCCACTTTATTCAGCTCATACTGTAGGTTGTTACAATCATCACTAGAATATTATCAAGGTAAATAATTTCAAATCTCAACAGTTTGTGACAGTCGATAAGCTGAACTAGGTCATTGACAAAGTTAGAAAATAGAAGGGGACCTAAACTGGAACCCTGAGGTATACCCCCGATGTAATGGAGTGCGGTCCGACTTAAAACAGTTGAAGGTAACATACTGGAAACGATTACTGAGATAAGAAGTAAAAATTTATGAGTTTATCAGAAAAGCCAATGTTTTAACTTAGTAAGCAGGATGCTATGGTCTATGCGATCAAAGATCTTCGAGATAATGAACTATTCTTAGTGTAAGAATGATATTATTATAATTACAGTCATAAATTATTCAATCTGATTCGGACAACGTAAATTTGGTTTCGGAATTTAAATTAATAAGTTTATGTATTAATAATTTATGCTTTAATATCGTTGAGGAAATAAAATATTTAACTACGTTAATATCAGACATTTTAACGAACACTCTGTATAAATCGGAGTGTATTTTTTTCTCCGAAAAACCCAGTAAATGCCTACACAAATAACTTAGTCTGTGACTTCATCCTGTGTTTGTTTTTCCATTTTTAAAAGTTACCAAACATTTGATTATAAACTAGTAATGTAAAGAATGCCAAAAAATAATAAATTATTTTTTTCTCTGGTAGCATAAATTAATATTTTCAGCTACGCGAAATGTCTTACGCAAATCGCATAATGAATATTGTACGTAAAAAATTAGTTTCTTCTGATCCAACTCTAGTCCTTGTTTCAAAATTTACTACAAATAAGGAACTACAAAAGTGAGATTCCTTGGAAATTGACACTTTTTTCTTGATGTTGAGAAAGAAATATGAATTAATTAATAAATAATAAACACATTTCAAGAACTTTCGAAATACTTTTTCAACTGTCGCAGTAAGGAAAAAAATTGGGTACTCAACGAGATTCAACTGTTTGAAATTTTAATTAAATATTTCCCTTGAGAGACATTTTTTCTCCTATAGATTTTACAAGAAACTGATTACATTCGAAATGCAAATATTTCTTACCATATACCTTTTTTTTAGACCTTAATTAATAAATAAAGCTGTTATGCCGAAAATACAGTTATCCATGTAGGCCGGCAGCTTATACTTCTGAAACGTCCTGCCTGGAAGCAAATAGACCTATAGGATAATATAAAAGAATTCTTCTATGTTTAAAAGCCCATTTTTCAACTAACTACCAGCCATCATTGAAGTTACAAGCTTAGTTTTGAAAGTTCTGCAGAATAGTAATATACCACCCCCTTTCCAACACAATTTATACACTTCCGAGTTAAGAAACAAGCATCTACATTACATTAAAAATAATTATTTTTGGTTACGTACCATTTGTATTGAATTTTAATGATTTTTTTTTTATTTTTACTGACAAAACTGAAATTGTAGCAATCCTCTTTAGCCTAATGTAAATAGGCTAAGGAAGAATACTGAGAAATACGTATCGTACATTAGGCTTGGACTTTGTGTCCCAAAATAATCTATAAAATTATATAGATATATATATACAGGGTGCTTCAAATTCTATGCAATACATGGGGATCTCGGAAACGGTAAGAGATACGAAGTCGGTTAAATGGAGGCAAAGTTGCGTATTCAAGGGGGCAACATAATGGTGAAAAGAGATTAAGGCTAACTTGATTAGTTTTCAAAATATTTTGAAAAAACCGAAAATTTCGATTTTCGTTTTTGTTTTTTGCGAGCCTATTTGATGAGGTATTCAAAAATAAAGATTACTTTTCTATAGCAACTTTTTGCCCTTTTTCGAATGGTGTTAGTGAATTTTCCGAAAAACGTTTCGTTTCTCGGAAACCAACATCAACTTAATTTTTTTAAATACGGACCTGGAATTTTTTTTCAATTTTTTGGAAGCATTTTTGTAACTTGATAGAATGCCATCATAAAAGGAACCAGATTTAAACGTTTTGTCTAAGAAAAATCCATCATTAATAATTTCCCGTGGTCCTCTTAGATTTAGTTTTATCTAGGCAAACGTTTCTATGACAAACACATTTCAATGTTATGTCAAGCACTATCGGTACTTAAAAATGGCTTTCAGCAATCTATAATTTTTTAATTTTATTTAAATTTCCTCATAAATCAGGAATTGTGCGCAACTACTTAAATGAAACATTTCCAAACAGATGGATTGGAAATCATGGTGCTATAAAATGGCCAGCAAGAGCTCCTAATTTATCCCCATTAGATTATTTCTTATGGGGACGAACTAAAAATGTTTTATATAAGAATCAATATAATAACATTGACGATTTGAGAAATGCCACTATTCGTGTTCTGATTGCAATACCTGCAAGGGAAATCGAAAGATCTATTCAAAACTTAAAAAAACGAATACGCCTCTGCATGAATAATGACGGAGGATTATTTCAACATCTGCTTTAGGGTTTTTATAGTTTTAACATATTTTGTTGTTTTATTCATTGTTTATTCAATTACATCAAAGTTTATAGTTGTTAATTCGTTGTTTTATTATTAGCTTTTGTTTATTTATCGTAAAAAAAAATGAAACCTGAAAAATATTATTCAATATCTAGAATTAACAAAAGTCGAAATAAAAATACTAATGATGGATTTTTCTTAGACAAAACGTTTAAATCTGGTTCCTTTTATGGTGGCATTCTATCAAGTTACAAAAATGATTCCAAAAAATTGAAAAACAATTCCAGGTCCGTATTTAAAAAAATTAAGTTGATGTTGGTTTCCGGGAAACGAAACGTTTTTCGGAAAATTCACTAACACCATTCGAAAAAGGCCAAAAAGTTGCTATAGAAAAGTGCTCTTTATTTTTGAATACCTCATCAAACAGGCCCGCAAAAAAACAAAAACGAAAATCAAAATTTTAGGTTTTTTCAAAATATATCGAAAACTAATCAAGTTAGCCTTGCTCTCTTTTCACCATTATGTTGCCCCCCTGAATACGCAACTTTGCCTCCATTTAACCGACTTCGTATCTCTTACCGTTTCTGAGATCCCCATGTATTGCATCGAATTTGAAGCACCCTGTATAAATATTAGATATATATATATATATAAAATATCTATAAAGTATATATAAAATTCTGTTTTTTTTTTTCTATAAATATGTTAAACGATCATGCCATAAAGTTAATAAACTGCCAACTATCTGACAAAAAACTGACACTTAAAATTACACCCCTGGTTAGTAAATTACATATAAAGATATATGAAGATGTCAATTACTGTAATGAACCCGACGTAAACCGTTTCCTGCATTTCCTGCTACTTGATACTCTAATTACAATATTTAACAAAACACGACAACAAATCCCTGAAAAGATATATGTAAGGAATCCACTGACATTAATTACATATTATATGTAATAAGTAGTAGATACGATCTATTTTTTAAAGCTATCATTACTTTGAATAAAATCTTTGATATGAATTCTACAAGAGAAGATTCCTGCTGAACGTTGAATACATTATATTTATAACAATTTAAAAGTTGATATTCATCCGCTTTTGAAGCTTATCGCAGGATGATAAAGTTTTCTGATTTCGCATTACACTGAAAAAACAGTTGATTTATAGTAAATCATATTTATTAATTATCAACTTATGTTATATTGAATTATGAAGGAGTGTTTCTCTGTACTCATCAGAGGAAGAATGGTCGAACGGGACTGGGCTGCGACAAGCCAGGCTCTTAATTGAAGGGCCTTGGTCGAACGCAACTCGATCAATGCTTGCGCTAAGTCGTAACATCATAACGATTGTCACAGGACTGTTGACAGGTCACGGACATCTCAACAAGCACCTTAACAGTATCGGCCTTAGTGACACTAGAAGGTGCAGGTTTTGCGGATACGATGACGAGGACTCCATTCACATCCTTTGTCGCTATGCCTGTCTGATGGTCAAGAGACACTAACATCCGGGTGCAGCTTTTCTCCTGCCCCAGGACATTAGAGAGCTTCCCCTAGAACGGGTGTTGGCCTATGAGCATAGCAATGGTCTCTTCCATAGACATATAATACTAGGGGAGACAGAACATTCCATTAGAAAAACACCATTTGTTTACAATCATACACACTTTCACACTTGTACATAAGTTGGAAGGAGATGGGTTTATAAAATGGCAATACTGTAACCTAGGCGTCTACGTCCGATGTTATCTTTACCAGTGGTGCGCAGTTTTTTTTAGGGATCATTACAATAAGTTTTAATTTAAAAGTTTATTTATGTTAGAACTGAGATTTGTGTGGGAGCAAATAAGACATATATTACTGCTTGGACCTATATATTCTCAATACTCTACAAAATCATTATTAAAATCTCAGCAGAATGTTATATAAACAATTCAAAACACTTATAATGGTGTTTCATTCATTGTCCTTGGTCTTGACACCGCTGGTCCTAATATTCGGCCTTCCTGTGTTTCTATTGCACCGAAGAAAGTTTTGCCCATGCCTAAACGGATGCTACCTGTAACATTTTAAAAGACATAGGTATGAATGATTTTTGAGAAACTATTCTACATAGTAGAGCGCTATAAACGCATTTCTCTACTGCAGGTTTTCCTTTTGTTTATTGTATGGCAGTCAAGTGCTATTCACACATTTCTCGACTGCAAACCTTATGAATGGAAATCATTCATTATCAATATAATTTATTATTTAATTTCCTTATTATTATTATTCAACAGCTTTAAATTTCCAAGCTTATAAACACTAGTATTTATACACTATTGCCTCAGTTTTGCGTTCCACAAAAATATAGTTGGATGTTTATACAACTATAAAAAAAATATTTATTTTTGTGGGCGCTATTCACGAATTCCCCCTCGTATCTATTTTTATAAACTTTTACCTAATACATATCCTTATACATTTAAAGGAAGGAACACATCGGCATTATCCAGCTTTGAATTATTATAATAAACAATTAGATAAAATGTTTTTCTATGGCATGTCCAATTAATTGTAATAATAGCTGAAAAATTTAATAATTAATTAATAAACGGGTTAATTTTCACATAAAATAATAGTTTCAACACTCTAGCAAATCAATCAATTCATCTGTGCTATTTAAGTCACTATCAGAACTAACGTCTAAATTATTTATCTATTTTTTTTTTAAACTATCTGCTGCTACTTACAACCATACACCTTTTGTAACCTTTAATACCTTTTTACGGAATAATTTCCTAACTATTATTTCCCAGTAGCTGTAGTTACCTTGTACAGCCCGCCATATTTTAATTTTCCAATTCCCTCTTTGCCGTCTGTAACAGCACTAGCCCAAAGACAAGATCACTTTTTGTAAGTAACACTTCTTTTTCTTATCAAACCTTTTCTTCATTTCTCGACTGAAAAGCTTATGAATGCAAATCATTCATTATCAATATCATCAATGATCAATTTTTCTCTTTACTTTATCTCTCATAGCTTGAATTTCTGACGATATTATATTATTGGATTTGTTTAAACATTTACATTGACAGTATTATTTATACCCCAAACTCCATCAGGAAGCTTTTGCAACCACTAAAAAATCCACATTTGTCTGCTCTCAGGATTAACAGGAAAGCTACAACAATAATATTCTGTATTAAAATATAACAAACATCTAATAGGTTTATTTTTCTGCATTTCAAATAGTTGCAACAAAATTATTTACTGTTTAATTACTGGAAATCCAGCCTGGAATTGGACAATAATTTTATTGCAACGCTACTACATCATTTTTCGGTCTAAAATGCTTTAATTCCAAAAATTTTATACAAAACAGATAAATATTTTTTGTAATAATTTACTTGAAATTTAATTAACAACACCACTGCTTACGCTAAAAAAACATAACCTTACTTACCGCCGAAATACCAGTCCGGGGTTAGAATAGTCGACTTTTTTACAAACCACGCACTGTTGAACTATTGTAGATTGATTATAAAAGGCTCTAAATACCTCTACTGCCAAAAAAACACAGCAAATAAATAAAAAATCCCAAAAGATCACAAACACAGCACAGCAACATTGTAACGTCATCTTTTGACATAAGAGCGTCATTTGATAGCAAAACAGCCGTACAGCATTGCCATAGTATTTCCCTAACACGATAATAATTTTATGTTATTAGGAAATTATAAATAATTTTAAAAGTAGAAATTATGTGTTTTCATTAAAAAACACAGATAAATATTTAGTATATTATTTTTTCTTAATTACACATAAAAATTCAGATAAATATAATTAATATCCCAGATAGCACAAATTATTTATGGAATAATCTGTAAATCTTCTAAAATGATTATTCATTGTCAATATTCCAGTAATATGCTTATAATAAATATACACTTTATATAATATTCTTAAAATATTCATTTTAGAATATTATGAATAGAATATTCCAGTAATATTTATTATAGTTTAATATATTGCATTATTTTATAGAATATTCTTGTAATATTAGTTGTAGAATATTATGAATATAATATTCCAGTAATATTTATTATAGAGTTAATATATTGTATTCTTTAAAGAATATTCTTGTAACATTAGTTATAGAATATTATGAATCTAATATTCCAGTAATATTTATTATAGAGTTAATATATTGTATTCTTTAAAGAATATTCTTGTAATATTAGTTATAGAATATTATGAATCTAATATTCCAGTAATATTTACTATAGAGTTAATATATTGCGTTCTTTTATAGAATATTCTCGTAATATTCGTTATAAAATATTATGAGAAAAATATTCGAGTAATATATATTAAAGCTGGCACTAGTAATATGCACAAAAAATATGCATTAAGTATTCTCGCAAAATATTTTTTTGTGAAATTGCACCAAGACTTGCGGTTGTATTATAAAACATTCTGAAAATAATATTCGAGTAATGTCTATTACAGCTAACCAGCAATATATACAGAAGAAACATGCGTTTAATATTTCTAGGAGAATATATTATGCGTTTGATTTCGTAATATTTTTTGTAAAATATTATGAAACGTAGCAAGGTGTATTGAGGTGTATTGTCACCTACGAAAAGCAATGTCGTTTGCGACTCTACCACTGGACAGCGGTGCTGCCCCCGGTGTCATCATGCTACTCACCACCTCAAGCACGACCCAGACAAAAAATTGTTGTCTGGTTAAATGAAGGTTTCGGCGAAGTTTTTCTTTTTGAATATGTTCCGCCTTCAGAAACACACTTGTCCCAGCCGGGGTTTTACGGTTTGTGATTATGCCGCTGGATGGAGACACTTATGTCCTACCAGCAGAATGCTGACGTACTTCTCTAAGTGTCTTTGCTGCCTGTGTGTTATTGTGCTTATCTCGTACTGACGAAGCTTAATAGGCAGGTCAAGTTGAGGTGGCAATACACCTCAAGCCACGTCACGACCCAGACAAAAAATTGTCTGGTAAATGGAGATTTCGGTGAAGTTTTTCTTTTTGAATATCTTCCGCCAAAAAAAATATTCCAGGATTAAATACGTCCTAACCAAAAATGAATCTAAAAATAATCTATATAATATATTTATAATCTATAATTATCTATATAATATATTTATAGATTATTCTTTGTGTCATTTTTGGTGATCTCGGAATATTTGTTCCCTTATTCTGGGACTATTCTGCGATTATTACTTGAATATTTTATAATTATTCTTGTATTATCTTGTGGATTATTCTTGGAATAAGTTTAGGAATATTCTCTAGATATAGAAAAGTGCGTACTTTTCGATATTCTACAAATATTCCCAAAATTTATCTATATAATATTCCAATCTTCCTTCAGAATAATTTAGGTATATTCTAGGAATAGGTTTGTGCTATCTGGGATACTCTTCGTTTTCAAACACCGGCGGTAGATCTAGGGCAATCCGCATAGATTTTACATCATTGATTTTTGTTGAAAACGATGTCTGTTCGGCATAAAATGTAAACAATTCTGTCTCCCCCTTCTTATGTCTATGGTCTCTTCCAATAGTTCTCGATTAGCGGCAGGCATAACGGGTCGAAAGGCCTGAGTGCTGTGGGTAACCGCGCCGCCTTCCAACAACAACATGTTTAGTTATTATTAAAATATATTGACAATATGTACATGACCGCTTTTAAAAAATATATGAGATTTATTGGTTAATAATATAATAATTTCGTGTCTTACACTCCATCGTAGATTATTGACAAACATTTTGTTAATTTATGCTGATTACACAATAAGCTATTTTTATTCGTAGTAAAGGAAATATTAGACAAATAAACATTGTAGGAATAAGGCGCATATTAAATATAAAACACACTTTTTTCAGTGTAGATATTTACTGACATTTAGTTTCAAATAGCATGGTGAGTAATATGAAGATACATTGTTTGATTTGTTATCTAACAGAAGTTTAAGTTTTAAAAATGGTAGTTTGTGGCATCGCTGGAATACACACCTACACTAAGTAGTTAAATAATAAATATATATTTATTTAAATAATTAACAGCAGTGTTCACTGTCGCCTTTTTTAAATAATAAATGAGATTGTAAACGACGTAGATAATAATATTTACTTATATTCAGGCCATTCTGTCAATTCATATTCTTACGACACTTCACAATGAATTAATACCACATTTTGCAATAAATATTATACACTCCAGTGCTGAAATACATTAGCGATATCATTTTTTCTTTAATTGCATCTGAGAAAACTGCACCGACCTGCAATTTACTCAAGTGCAATTAAAATTGAACCTAAAACTCATTAAGCATCATTTGTTGTGGTATAATGTATATATTACTTAGAGATTGTGTTTCAGAGTTTCTTCGCTGCTGTAAACCAAGTGACAATATTTCGTATCTCCTAAAATAAAACAGATAGTTTTACTATTTTTCGAAAAATAAATTGTTTGGGATAAATAAGCTTCATTTTCTCTGAGATCATCACACAAAATTCTGCACAGAAACGTATTTTTGAAACACTCTGTAAGGGATACATAGTTTGGTGGTTCATTTTTGTGACGTCTATAGTATATCTATATCCGCCTATAGTCTGTAAACGCCTTTACAGAACTATAGTGAACACCTTTAGTTCCTTTACAAATTTTTATATTTTCCCAAATTTTGCTTTAATTTCAATTGGCGATACCAAAAATGAATGCGCCCTCTGCATGAAAATATTTGAACCTAATTAAAAGGTAATTTTTGGAGACTTATTGCTGATGGAATGATAAATAACACGTATTTGGGTTTGTTTAACGTAATAATTTAGTGGTGCTTGTGATTTTTTGGTATTACAAAGTTAAAAACGACGTGGTTAGCATTTGTACATCTTTATTTTTACATTTTAAAATGGCATTCAAAAGAAATCAGCACGACACAAACTGCCGTGTTTATGGGTGTCATTCCACAAAATGTGTCAAATAGAAGTGTTTAAGATAGAAGATAGGCAGAAGTTTGGCCGTAGTATAAGAAACTTTTTCTCACTCATTTCTCCAAAAGGCATGTAACAATTTAATAACAGGGAACACGTTTATTTACACAACATAACCACTTTGTTGCAGTTTGCCTATAGTTTTCTATTATTAAACTAATAAAAACAGAATATATTTTAATTTAAACATTATTTAACAAAAACCAAGCACTAATATGCTATCACTATACAGTTTATCACATTTATTTTAGCCCAAAATGTAAGCAAACAAAAACTGAGGTAGCTGTTTCAACCCAAAAAAATCATATAATTAGCAATGAAGCACTTATGGGACGTATGACTGCATTTACCACTCTTTTTATCCTTTATTTCACCTTAACTAGCACATGAAGTCACTATATTTATGGCAGTTGAATGCTAAATTGCTAGATGATATGACATGAAATGCAAAATTTGTACTCGTCTTCCTCCATATTTATTTACAATTTGCAGCGCTCTCATCGGTAATCTGAATCGCCAATAATTAGCAATTATTCATTGTTACTAAATTGATGAGTAGGTACAGCATTCAAGGGACGAGCAAGGTTGACACTCTTCCGATACCTCTCACAGCTCTACACCGAAGCTCCTCTTAGAAAAAACCAATTACGAAATCGAGTTTGGCTGCCCCTCCCTCACACATGGACCTGCCGCTACTGGCCGACCCTCAAAAAACTAATTTTAAATAATTGAAAGTACGAGTTCAGTCAATTTGTTTACATTCGTTATGGTCAACGCCAAGATGCTTCTTGGCCAGAAGCGAGGCTCGGGATCATAGCAGGCTCTGATTGATGAATATTTATCGTGTTGGTTTATGAATGGGATGGAAATTGACGCGTTCCAGATCATGCAATATTTGTGAATCGCGCAGTTCCACTGTTGATATGTGTAGGAAGAGTATCCTTCAAGGATCTTGACTAGGGCCGGACTGTTTCCAAAGTTTACAGAATATAACTGTATCAGCTACTGGATATTCTGCAAGTTTAATTGATAAAATAATCAGAAATTTAAAGAGACACTTCGATCCAAAATTCATATCTATTCCATACCATATCTCTTTTTACCCGGGGTTTTGGTAAAGTATTTAAAGATAACAACTTTTAGGCTATCCAAAAGATAAAAAAGAAACTAAGGAAAAGTCGGGGATTTACGAAATAGCTGTAAAGACTGCGATCAAAAGTATGTTGGACAAACTAGAAGGTCAATTCAAACTAGATTCAAAGAACATATGACTCATCTCAAATAATAATGTAGAACAGATAAGTCTAGTGTCGCCCAACATGCGTTTGAGAACAACCATAAGATAGATAGTAGCAATTTAAGCAATTATAAACGTAAAAAATTTCAAACAGTTGGATGCTTTTGAGAGTTTGGAAATTGCTAAATATGAAAATAGTATGAATGGTGACAGAGGGCTAGTCCCATATAGCCCGCTTTATTGATTAGTAAATCACGGTTCACTGATCCGTCGCGGCGGTTCACTGATCAGTCGCGATGGTTCATTGAGCTGAGGCGACGGTTCACTGAACCATAGAAATAGTTTAGGTATAAATAGGATACAATATTAGCATAGGTTTAGTTTTAATCATCTCCAGATGATGCCAACTTGGATGGAGAAACGCGCGTCGAGGGCCATTGGAGTGTTTTGGTGTTATGTGCAAAACTACGTCAGTGTTGACTTGCATCAATAGCTGCTAAATATGCATTACCTGGTTGGAAAGCAATTTTTGAAGGCTGCGTTGTGTTTTTCAAGTGATCCTGAAGCCATGTCAAAAGGCTAGATGCTGATTGGTGAATATCTGTAGTGTTGGTTGCGAAATGAAGTGAGAATTTCTGAATCATGCAGTGGTTGTGAATAATACATCCAAGGTAACAAATATTTTGAACGGTATTCCTCAAGGACCATATCTTTGGCCATTACAGTTTCTAGCTGTCATCAATGACTTTATAATTAATTGAATTTGGCATGTTAATATGAAATATAGCATACAGTAAGTGTTTGAGAACGTGTTTTAGTTGGGTTATTTAGAAAATCTCCCGAAGATTTTAATGAAAAGTATATAATTAACTGAGTATAAAGAGTTTACTTACGGGATGTCATAAAGTGGTAAACCACGGTTTAAAAACGCGTCGAAATATAAAATTCAGCCTTACATAACTTTCGAATACAACATTTGATTGGTTTTTTACTTCTAAGCAAGAACAACGCTACCTCATTATTGGCCCTGAAAATGTTTTTTTTTTCTTTTTCTTTAGGTCTGACAAGGTTTGCCAATGCACATTTCCAGGCATTTCCAATTAGTCCAGTACCGGTAACGGCTACACACGGGGATGTAAAAGTAATAAAACGAATCGAAATTCGCTTTTTTGAATCCACATCAAAATTATCGTTCATAGAATAATTGTGTGATCGTGAGCGCCCAAGCGTGACAGTTCAGAATTAAAATCTAAGCCATGCTTTCGAAAAAAAGTAATCCATTATAACTATAACTGTATCATTACTAGCTAACGTCGAGCGCATGCAAATACCGCCGTTCTAATAATAATACGGGAGAAAAAATCACTATTAATTTTTACCTGAATCACTACAAAGCCCGCCTGAATAAGATGGGCTGGAAAATAAATGAATTTCTTGTGTACTGGCAGCGTATCGTGAAATTGACCGATTTGTAACGCCATTTTTTCACCGAGACGCATCCAAAGCTGTCCATCCGTCTTGATGTACACTCCGTACTCTTTTAGGAAATTAATTTTTTCCACGGATTTTATCTTGGGCGGCCTTGGACGGCCTCAGACCGTCGCTTGTTTGCGCCCGGTGGAACGCGCACGCATCGAGACGGTGACAGGTTTTTCTTTTGTTTTGGCTGTCTGATGCGTATGGAGGATAATCCGGAGAAGTAGTGCGTATTATTTAGAATTTATTTGTGGCACGAGGCTATGGATTCATTCATAATTGTTTCGGGAATATGCCACCGTAAAACACAAAATAAGAGAACAGGAGATATCGACAAAACAGCAGTGTTTGTGTATTTGTTTTACCTAATTCTTGTCAGATTCGTGTAATTTTAAGGAGAGGCAGATGTGTTATCATTATTGTTAATGTTTTTAATATTATCAACAGATAATTGCATCTCTAAAACGAAAGAATGAACGTTATATTCGAAAAAAGACCAGGGTTTTATCTAAAGAGGTTTCAACTATTTCATCGACAACATTTGTATTCCCTGAAAAAACAGTTGAACCATTATCTTTAACATATATGATACAAATTAAACACAATTGTCTAATGTAAATAATGCTACTAACTTGTAAAACTGACAGTTAACTTTCGGCAGATGGTTCAATTTCAACTATTTCATCGACAACATTTGTATTACCTGAAATAACAGTTGAACCATGATCTTTAACATAATGCTACAAATGAAACACAATTGTCTAATGTAAATTAACTTGTAAAAACTTTCAGCAGATGGTTCAATTTCAACTATTTCATCGACAACATTTGTATTACCTGAAATAACAGTAGAACCATGATCTTTAACATATATGCTACAAATAAAACACAATTTTCTAATGTAAATAATGCTACTAACTTGTAAAACTGACAGTTAACTTTCAGCAGATGGTTCAATTTCAACTATTTCATCGACAACATTCGTACTACCTGAAATAACAGTTGAACCATGATCTTTAACATATACGATACAAATGAAACACAATTGTCTAATGTAAATAACGCTACTAACTTGTAAAGCTGACAGTTAACTTTCAGCAGATGGTTCAATTTCAACTTTTTCATCGACAACATTTGTATTGCCTGAAATAACAGTTGAATCATGATCTTTAACATATATAATGGTACATACATAACATAATGGTACTGACTTGTAAAACTGACAGTTAACTTTCAGAAGATGGTTCAATTTCAACTATTTCATCGACAACATTTGTATTACCTGAAATAACAGTTGAACCACGATCTTTAACATATATGATACAAATGAAACACAATTGTCTAATGTGAATAATGCTACTAACTTGTAAAACTGACAGTTAACTTTCAGCAGATGGTTCAATTTCAACTATTTCATCGACAACATTTGTATTGCCTGAAATAACAGTTGAATCATGATCTTTAACATATATAAAGGTACATACATAACATAATGGTACTGACTTCAAAAACTGACAGTTAACTTTCAGAAGATGGTTCAATTTCAACTATTTCATCGACAACATTTGTATTACCTGAAATAACAGTTGAACCACGATCTTTAACATATATGATACAAATGAAACACAATTGTCTAATGTAAATAATGCTACTAACTTGTAAAACTGACAGTTAACTTTCAGCAGATGGTTCAATTTCAACTATTTCATCGACAACATTTATATTACCTGAAATAACAGTTGAACCACGATCTTTAACATATATGATACAAATGAAACACAATTGTCTAATGTAAATAATGCTACTAACTTGTAAAACTGACAGTTAACTTTCAGCAGATGGTTGAATTTCAACTATTTCATCGACAACATTTGTATTACCTGAAATAACAGTTGAACCACGATCTTTAACATATATGATGCAAATGAAACATAATTGTCTGATGTAGATAATGCTACTAACTTGTAAAACTGACAGTTAACTTTCAGCAGATGGTTCAATTTCAACTATTTCATCGACAACATTTGTATTACCTGAAATAACAGTTGTCCCATGATCTTTAACATATATTATACAAATGAAACACAATTGTCTAATGTAAATTAACTTGTAAAACTGACAGTTAACTTGTAAACATTTTACAAGTTAGTAGCTTGTAAAAATAGATTTCCTTATTAAAACGGTGTTTTGGTAAATTGACGTTTACAAATGAGTAACAAATAAATATATTTACTTAGACATGGCAAAACCGTTGAAAAATTAAAAATCTTTAATAGTTGTTTGCTCTCGCACATCAGATCGTCATACCTAACGAACATTTAAGTCATTTTTTAATCAACTTTCCTTGAAGTTCATTGAAGACGGACGACGCGTCGAAAAAAGCATAAACATTCGCATATACGGGCAGGCACCTCCACAAAAACAGTAAACAAAACCCTGGCAAAAACCAGAGCAGAGTGGCTTTTTACCAACTTTTTTCCGCCGGTTCTATTTTTAAGTAGTACATTAGCTCGGTAACGCTACATAGTAATGCCCGATGTTTAAATTATCGAGCAGTGGCCTTATAAAAAGTTAAAACGATACACACATGTCTTGGGGCGACAAAAAATTCGAATAATTTTATATATTAATTTCAATAACACTTGTCGCGTACGTAGCAACAGTAACGTACCGCATGTTCGGTTTATATTTTACACTCCTATAAACAATATTCAGTTTCGGTTTGAAGAGACAAAGACCAAACACACGATAATAAAGTAAAACCTGTACCAAAGACAAGAAACTAAGAAGACTTTTCGCTTAATCTAATTTCCTGTGTTCCAAGTTTCGTTTTTTTTTTCGGTGATTTTTGATGCACCCGAAGCATGCGTAGATCTACACAATTCATTCATTAAAATGAACATTTGACATTGTCTTTCGGATTGGCGATTCAAATTACCGATGAGGGCTCTGCAAATTGTAAACAAATATGGACGAAGACGACTAAAAATTTTGCATTTCATGTCGCATCATCTAGCAATTTAGCATTCAACTGCCATAAATATAGTGACTTCATGTGCTAGTTAGGGTGAAATAAAGGATAAAAACTAAAAAGAGTGGTAAAAGCAGTCAAACGTCCCATAAGTGCTTCATTGCTAATTATATGATTTTCTTGGGTTAAAATAGGTACCCTAGTTTTTGTTTACTTACATTTTAGGCTAAAATAAGTGTGATAAACTGTATGGTGATACCATATTAGTTCCCTGTTATTAAATTGTTACATGCCTTTTGGAGAAATGAATGAGTAACAGTTTCCTATACTAGGGCCAAACTTCTACCTATCTTCAATCTTAAACACTTCTATTGACTCATTTTGTGGAATGACACCTATAAACACGGCAGTTTGTGTTGTGCTGATTTCTTTTGAATGCCATTTTAAAATATATTAAAAATTGGTGAATATCAAGTAGTCATGTGTATTTTTGTTGCTGAGGCTATACAATATAATATATATATATATATATATATTTACAAGCAAACACCACGATAACCGACAATGAAATGAAATGCACAGTAATAGCTTGCGGCCCGGTGAAGAGTTTACCATGCACACCACTGGTTTCCCTCGCGAGTCGCCAACCCTAGTTATCAGTTTTCTGCGACCAGTGGCATCCACTCGCAAGCCATTGGAAGGGTCGAATTTAAGATTTTATTATTTATTTTTTAGCCCTCCTACGGCTTGCAAGTGGATGCCACTGGTATCAGAAAACTGATAAGGATAAGTAGGTATATCTGTTACTCAGCTACCGAGTTTCATCCTGTTATTTTTTTTATAACATGATAGGTTTTCAGAATTTACAGTTTTCAACCTGTTTTATTATTAGTTTTTTGTTAATGTGGGATTGTATATACACAGTAGAGTTATTTTTTGCATTTTGCTATCTTCATTTTTGAAATATTTTTGTGCTTTACAGTATTGAAAATCTCATCACAAGTTACAATTTCAAGAAATTACTTGTATCATTTTAATTCATATGTTGATAACTGTTTTTTCTATTGCGACGAACGCCTATGATCATTCGTGCATTTCCGTAGCTACTAGCTCCTATCTTTGGCTGCTATCTTCGCACCGGTGATATTTTTCTGGTTATTATTTGTTTATTCTTGTGTAAAGGACTTGTTTTATATAATTTACTAACAGCTTTCATTAAATTTTAGTGTTCAAATAATACAAGAGACATCTCCAGACTTTTTAAATTTTCCGTTTAACATAGCCCTGTTTTTCAGAAATAGGGCCAAAATTTATTTAGAATAATATATTTCCGGAAGTAATAAATAATTTTTAAATTCCTTAACGTTTGAATTGAACGCGTATTTATCAGGAAACATTTAATGGGAATTTGTAAAAATATACCTACAGCGTATTTCATTTAAAACCACACAGTTTTATCAATACCGTGAAAATGGGTTTATTCCATTATTCATTAAATTTAGTACCTACAAGAATTGACAAAACTTTAGTAATTGCCCCTGTTTTTTACTGTGTTTTTGTCTGTAGGTACACCTATAAATAAACAAAGAAACAATATGTATAGTTCATTCAGCTAAAGGAAGGTTATTGACAAAAGAATGCTAAGAAAAGAGGCACTTAAGTCAAGACCAGAATTAAGCAAAGTGGAATGACCTCGCCGATCTGGTAAAATGCGGTGATGCATGGGCGTGCGTATTCTGCTTTACCATTGGGCACATTTCAGTTAATATATACTCGTATACTATTCTATAGAATACTTCTAGTATATGCACTTCCACTTTTTTAACTAATACAAATAAGTATAAATACTGACACACAGAATAAATACACTGATACTTTTACCACAGATTTTTACCGTTAAGAAACGCGCGCAAAATAACCCAACATCACGCCACTGTTTCCCTATTACCTCGAGCGCAGTCGCTTGTTGGTTCCTGATTCGACCAATCAATGTCGTTGACGCTCATAGAAAAGAAAGCGTAAATGCAAGAATATGTATGTTAAATAAGGATGAACAGCTTGTCGTCAACTTTACGACTTTCGCAGTTGCCAGGTATTCGAAAATTCGTTGATATTATTAAGTAAAACACAAATTAAACATTGTGTTTGCTTTAATAAAGTACAATAGAGATAAGGGACGTTAAAGACAAGTAAAAAAATGGGTAAATAAGGTAATTAATACGTTTCCTGTTTTAAATAAGAATACTTTAAAAATAAATGTGACAACACAGATCTACTCTTTTTCCGGTCATTGCACTTTGCTTAATTCTGGTTTTGACTTTAGACACGACACACTTAAAAGACTTTTTATTGATTTAAAAACGCATGACTAGACACAACTAACATCTAAATTTTTTTTAATATCTTCAATAGCGTATAAGGCAGAAAATTTCATCTCTAGACCACACACAGCCTGTTGTTGTATACTCTGAGACAGCTATGTAAAGTATCTTTATTAATCTGAAATGAATTCTTTCGAACATTTTAATTAAAAAAGCATATTTTGGTCATCAGAAGTGTTTGACAATCAGTTCGTTAGCAATATTCCTCACAGTGTGCCTTGGGAATATAAAATCTCATAAAATATAATAACCCATGTTAATTCATGTAAGTCAGATGTCATGGGAGACCCGGTATGATCTAGTTTAGGCCGTCTCCCTCCGCGGCAACGTATTTGAAAATTATTTGTCGGGATGATTTTAACGATGAAACAACCGTTTCGGTCGTAATTGTGCTCGTCTACGCCAGGGTACCAATTTTAAACCCATCAAGAGATCATTTTCACACCGCCGGGTCATTGTAATTTGACACTTCCGTTTTTTATTAAATTGCCATTATGCGACAGCGACACGACGGCCGCGGTTCACTTGGAAATGTACAGGGGATTACGTAAAAAGTAGCTGTTTCACTGTACTAGAATAAATAATAACGTCAACGCGTTGAAAGGTATGGTGGAAGAACTTTTCCATTGCCCTCGTATCTGGCCCTACTTTTCTTCTATTAAATTATTCACTCACTATGGAAAAAAAAATGTTTAAAACAGCTAATAAGCGATAGTTTTTGAATTTATTAATTATTTGTTTTTGCATATTATAGTTATTATAGATTATTTTTTAAAATCTCTTTGTAAAGAGAATATACCAAGAATTGATACACTTGTAAAAACTGTATAGTTTACAAACTGTATTTACATACAAAATATTTAGTAGTAGATTTACTCTCAGTTCTCTGTATAAATGTAACTCTCTGTATTTAACTGCTCTGCTCCGTATTTAATTGTTGAAAATAAATATTTGATATTGATAATTCTACGAGTACTACAATGGTTTAAAACCAACGGATAATTCTAGAACCCAATATTTATTTTTAGAAATACATTTATTTTCCACAATTAAATATTTACTTGAAACTATCTGCTCCAGCTTCTCGGGCAGTGGGCAGTCACCGCACACTGACAGCCATTTTTGTATCGTGTTGTGTGTTTCTTTGCAAGTGAAGTAAGTGTAATTAGCCGTTCAGTGAATAATAATGTAACGAACTAATTGTGTAGTATATGTGTGTAATAATTGTATATTGTTTTTGTGTAGTGTTGTATCCAATAATACGCAAGTAATAATTATGGGTTATTTATAATCTCAATGAAGTCGGAAAATAATATATTATTGTCGTGTATAATATTGTTTTTCTGTAACCATGCAATAAAAAATCAGTTACTAATTGAGTCACGTTTTAAAATCTCAGAGGGTAGTTTAGGTTGCTGAGGAGAATGCATGGCAACGGCATAAATAACTATTTTTATTCTACTCTGCCAGTTCTGCCTTGTGTCGCCTTATTTGCTTTGCACAAAGTAAAAGTAGAAATGAGCGCAAACGGATTTGAAGAAGAAAATCTTCCTTCAGACGTGAAAGAGGATGCATGAGAGGCTTTAGGGAAACTATTGCCCAAAAAATTTCGGTTGAAATACAGTATACGGAAATGTATACCGGCTATTGTTTCCACCATATTCCAGACACAATGCTGGCAAATTCTGGTGCTGACTTGATTGCTATCAAGCATATAGGGCGATGGAAATCGTCTTCAGTGATCTAGGCTTATATAGAAGACTCAGTCGCGAAAAGGTTAAAGTATTGAAGAAAATACTCAGTAATGGAATAGAAAATTCCTGCAGTTCTACGTCTGTCGCTTGTTACATGAAAACAGTGCTGTTCCAAGAATAGAAATTTCTGGAAATGATAACTGCACGATTAAAATTCCTATTAATTCAAATCAAAATGAAAATAGAAATCGGTTGTATATGAATAAATAATAATAAAAAAATTAAAGTACTTTATCTACCTTTGGTGTTAAAATGCTACTTGATCTGTTGATTTGAGTTGTAAAAAACACTTTAGCATTTGCTATAGCAAAAAGATATAATATTACTAGATGTATTGTTTGAATTTTTCACCGATAGAGGGCGCGTGCAATTAGCCGACAACCTTAATTAAATATCATGATTTGCTTTTATACAAGTAGCTTGCGCGACCTTATTTCTGTTTTTTATTGCTTTATTTATTTATTTCAAACACACATTGCCCGGTCTAATCAATACAATCAATCAGTACTGCATAAAAATCAAGCGTTATGTCAAAATCACAGTTTATATATTACAGAATCATGACTCTTAATGTTATAAATACTAAACACTCCGCTACGGATCGTTTTAAATGAGATTCTTGCAACTTATTTTAAGTATATCGCAAAAATAAAACGCTAAATTGCTAGATACGGCGATCAAGCTGTCAGGAGAGTAATAAACGATCTCGTATTACGGACACCTCATTAAGGGCATATTTGCTAAATTGTCGGTTGTCCTTAAAAATGCGGGAGCTTCCTGTTTTCTTTATATTGAGTCTGTTTTTTATGCACCCGATACTTGATTTACGTAACTGGGAAGCTATACTATAAATATCACTTATTTGAGTTTGTTGAACGTAATAATTTGGTGGTGCTTGTGAGTTTCTGGTACTGCAACAGTATTGTGACGTTGCAAGTCCAGCAGGTGAGGTATTACAGTACGAGGCGACGTTAGGAGCCAAGTAAACGAATGGTGTAAACACCTACCGGAATTATTGTAAATTTTAAACTAATCAATCATTAAAATAAAATCCCACAATATTCAAATGGCATCACTATCTTAACAGCCTTGACATTAACCTTCTTATGACGTATCATAATTTTCTTTGGTTGTAAAATAGTGGCAGTACTCAGAGGGAATTTTAAATAAATTCCCTAACATCGTAGCCCCACTGAAATGAGTAGAAAAGCATTATTTATATTTGCCCCACTTTTATTTTACTAAATTGAAGCGGATAAATGGCAAGAATTGATTTAAACTCAAAAACATAGCTCCTAACATAGAGAAAATAAAATAAAAAGAGTGTTTGATTGCTTGGTAAACAATTAGGAACTTTGCAAGGAATTTATATACATGGAACCATTATCAAAGATGCGCGAGTATTCCAATTTTGAATCCGCCATTTTGATGTCTGAAAATTGGTGGGAAATTTAACAGTATTAACCTAGGCTCTTCAATTAGATAGCAATAACAAATAAAAACCACGGAAAGCAGCAAGTAAAACGTTTGAGGCTAAGAAAAATTCTAAATAGGTATAAGAAATGTTCAATATTTTATAGTTTAATTACAATTATTTGTGAAAAATAAAATATATCGTCACCAAACTTTCTTGTAAAATTGATGAAGGTACAAACGAAATATTTTGTGTACCTACCTATGTACCTTCTGTTCACATTATTTATGTAAAATACACCATTACCTGTTTTGAAAAGTAAATATTTAAAATGTATTACATAAAATGTAACTATCCTTTACCTTAATTTAACTGTCCTGGCTTATTTTTTGTATTGTTTATGTTCGCAGTTTTCATAATTTACTATTATATTAGCTAGGAACTATGATTGCATGTTTCTTAAGACTTTGAATTCTTGTTATAAAATCCGAATTTACCTGGAATAATTACGAAAGTCCAATACTCAAATGTTGTCACTCAAAGTCTATAAATCAAAGGAACACAATAATAAACACACAAACAGAATCAAACCGAGAGAATCACAATAAAATAAACCAACAAGACGCCAAAAATACAAAACAAACACTATTTACCAAATTTACCCATACCACTGTTGCCGTGTTAGGAAGATTTGAACCATTGAATTTTTAGATTAGAAAGAAAAAGACACTAGAATTCTAGGGTCTTGGTCAGGTGTACCAATACAAAATGTAGAAGTTGGGAGCAGTGTGACATCAAAATGGCGGCTCCCATGTTTCCACACAAAATTGGATGCATAGTCGTCTATAATCGTTCCATGTATACAAATTCCTTGGAACTATGACGTCACAGCTATTTTACCGTCACTGTTGGTAAGAGGAAAGAACTAAAAATTTTAGCGGGTTATTTAAATTTGATATTATATTTGTATTCCTTTAAAAGGGAAGTTCACATGACAACTATTTGCTTCTTTGCTTTGCACGTCCCCTGATTATTAGCTACTGTTTACAAAATACAAATTGTGACAAACCTCTTCTTTTTGGGACACCCTGTATAACCCTCCTGGAGCATTTTCCATGGAAAGCAATCCTTTCACAGATAATCGAGGATGAAACTTTCCATTGACTCACCCTGTATAAATTATTATCAAATTAGTTATTAGCAGAAACAATCGGCTTGATTTCAATTCAATAACCAATTTATGTTTGTCTGCTATTTGTTTATGGACATTTTTTTACATTTGCGGCATAAAAACATTGGATCCTGTCAAACTTAACCATTTCTACAACACATTTAGACATGGGGGGGTCTAAAATTATGCCAGTAATTACAGAATTAATAACTACCTAATCAAATAATCACAAGGGGTGGTGCCAGTACCTTATTTGGAGTAATAAAATGATTGGCACTTTGGTTTACTTCAGTTAATTGCCCTGTAGTGGATTCCAATGAAATTACTCGTACAGATACGGGTTGAGACGGGAGCAGATATGAATGGAATGGTGATGTATTTTTGAAGCATATTTCATTTCTCTGCAGCTACTTACCCACAGTTGGTAATAGTTTACGAACCGTGGATACATATGGCCCCCATGGATTTGTTTCGTAGAACATCCGTTTTGATTCACTGAAATAATGTTTTTATATAATAAAGTTTTAGAAGACACCAGCAACAATTTTCTGTAAACATGTGGGCTGGTATTGTTGGAGAGAATCTAATAGTTCACTTGCTGCTTACTAGTTTGAACGTAGATATTTATCTCCATTTCCTGCAAAACATTTTGCCTCTATTATTAGAAAAATACTTAGAAATATCATGTGGGCACCTGCACATTTTGGTTTGAACGTGCGCCAGTATCTGGACCAGGAATTTCACTGGCCCGCGCGTTCTCCCGATCTCAACCCCTTGGATTTTTTTCTTTTGAAGCGACATGGAAGATGGGAATATTTTGATATTACACATTGAAAATGGATAAATACAGTATAATAAAGCACTAAGTAATATACTACCACTAAAATCACAGTTCTAAAGTTGAATAGCAAGGACAAAAGTTGAAGGTCGTTCCACAAAATGTGCTTTTATACCATTACACGCATCGAACCACATTGCATGTTTCAACAATGATAGGGGAAAATTGTTTATTATTAATTACTAACTGTGCTCTATATTTTTCCAATTATGCTTTGTTGTTGAGTCAAGATAAAGTTTATTTATATATTAATATTTATTCATAGCTTGCGTTAGTGGCACTCTTAATTATATAGATATTTATTTACTTTGTGTGTATCTAACAGTATAATTACATCTAGAATGCGTTGCAAGCATCTTTATTTATTACAAGTACCTACCCAACAGGAAAATGCCAATTATAGGGTAGGAATACAATATACTTAGAATGAATTAATACGTAATAGAAATGTACACATGCTATAAAATACAAACAATTAAAAAATAACATGCACACGGTGACGGTCCATCAGAAATATCTGGAGAACCAATTAGGCTATTAATTTGAAATTTGAGGTGAAGTCAAAGTGGACCATAATCTACTTGATGAAAATATTTTGGAGTTTCTACCACTTCCCGTTGTACCGGAAGTCCACATTAACTTCGTTATTTTAAATGGGACACCCTATATATTATTGCATTTCTAGATTCTACGTGAAATTCTAAACACATTTCATGTAGGATGTCCTATACCTAGCTTCAACTGTTTTTGAAATATTGACGGGTGAATATTGACATTTTGTATCTTTGACACCCTGTAAAATCTACACGGTTTGAGACCAAGCAAAACGGTTTGCACATTCCTATCTTACCTTTTCATAAGCTATCGTTTGACATTAATTTCAGATTTAACAAGAGATTACATTTAATTGAAAATTTTTTATTTCTAGAAAATCTCAAATTACTGTCAAACATGAGCTTCTAAAAAGTTAACATAAGAATGCGCAAACCGTTTTGCTTGATCTCAAACCGTTTAGATTTTCCATAGTGTCAAAGTGGAAAAATGTCAATATTCACCCGTCAATATTTCAAAAACAGTTGAAGATAGGTATAGAACATCCTACATGAAATGTGTTTAGAATTTCACGTAGAATCCAAAAATACAATAATATATAGGGTATCCCATTTAAAATAACGAAGTTAATGTCGACTTCCGGTACAACCGGAAGTGGTAGAAACTGCAAAATATTTTCATCAAGTAGATCATGGCCCACTTTGACTTCACCTCAAATTTCAAATTAATAGCTTAATTGGTTCTCCAGATACTTCTAATCGACCGTCACTGTGGGACACCCTGTATACAGGTCCAGTAGATGAGGTATTACAGTAGGAGTTTATATTCGGGGGAGGCGACGTTAGGAGCCTCATGTGCCGCCCCGTCTCCCACACAAGCCTCAGACTTGTGTATATGTTTAAAATAGTTGCTTTTTAATGTGAGTAGCATATTTTTATTGAATTAAAGTAATTAATTTTAGTTGCCGAGCTCTAGTTTACTTACTAAATATTATGTTGCATGTTACTGTCGCAGTAGGGTCGCGAGGATGTCACAATAAAGAAACGAAACGCCGATAACCATAAACCTGAATATTCTTTTAATTTTTGTGCCGGTTATGATTAGTTTTAAAGGAAAAGACGAAATTTTCGGTAGATGTCTTGGGGAAACCCCTGAGTTGTGTGGTTAATTGTTAAAGAGAAGACTTATTGATCTTTTTCACATAAATCAAGCACTGGTAGTTTCATAGCTTCTGAATTGCAAAGCGGCTTGGCCGTGCTGTGCAGGTTATCTAATATTGAAACCCCTGTTATGAATTCTTGCCAAGTAGTATATGAAAGATGGACTTTTTAGGCGATGTCCAGGGAGCAGCGGTACCGAAAATGTTTCAGCAGCAGCCATCGGATGAAATAAACCAATATTAACGAAAATGTAACAAATATCATAGCTTCATCATATCATAGTAGACTTTGGTTCCTTCTAATCAAAGCCTACTGTGATGAAGTTTCGTTATACATTCAGGATTTATTTTAGGACAGGCCTACAAATAATTATAAATTATTATACAAAATGAATTAGGTATTTAAAAAACTCTTGCCATATTTTACAGAAATATATATTATTTCACTATTCCTTAAAAACAATTGACTTGGATAATTATTATTTCATTGTATAAGGTAAGAAACTCTAAAATACGCTTGAGTTTGGACCTCATCAAATGAAGAGCTCGACATCTCTGAAACTATTAAGTTTTTGAAAAATATTCATTTGACAAAAATTTTTTAGAATTGAAAAAAGTATCGCATAAACATTGTTACAAAGTTCCTGCCACCGAAAAATTTCTTTCGACTTCAGCGCCATCTCCAATTTACTCTGAAAAAAATCAAGTTGAACTCCGTGACGAATCCGTAGATAAGCTCTATCATCTGTTTTTTTCAAAATGAAAATATATCTTTCCGTTGCCGAGATACGAGGCTGAGGACTTTTATGTGGAACACCCGGTATAGCGCATCGCTAGACCCGCGAGCGGCGTGAAGGGTAGTGGGGAGTGTTAAGTTGTAATACCGTACTCGCTTAATGGAGTAGTGTCTCAATTGACTGGACATTCGACGCCCTTATAATTATGTTTTATATATGGTGCTATCATTTCCAATGTCTCCGATTGTTGCAAAGATTTCGAAATCTGTAATTTTTTCCTAGATTTTCCCTACTAAAATTCCAGTAATTCCGTTTCTTCAGCAGATTCATTGGATGTCTAGAACAACCAACTAATTATATCAAACGAAACGAGGAACTCGAGCTCTATCTACGATTAAGCTCTTTATTCAGTCTATATTTTTTGCATTATAGAATCGATAATGGTCAGTAATTTATTCCAAGGCCTACTTCGCACGCATTTTTCAACACAATATATGTTACTCCACGACTTACACAATCGATATAGCTTATTCACCACCCCACCGTTTGAGCACCACAGTTTAATATAAACCAAACCTCAAGTGACCACTGGTAACATCTGCGCGAGTTCTCCCCGGAATATATCACCCATCAAAAACTATTCTAGTCCATTTCCAAATTTACACCCTTATCATGATCTAGGAGGCATGTGTTCTCGAATTTATTTGATATATGTGCCCGCCTATCCGTACGGTGGAATCTGAAAAAGGCTACTTGCTAGGTAGGATACAAGATGCATTTATTAAAAAAATTAAACCGAGTACCAACTTTAGCCAAAGTTTACAGAATTGTATAAGTCACCCCACTCTCGACCACGTGCTGAGATACCTATTCCGCCTTCCTCACCCCTCTGAGGTACCCATCGGTACTCAGATTTACATCATGAGCTGTAACGTTGTGTGCGATTGATATAGAATGAGAAAAACCAATGATTATTTATTAATGTGTGGCATGATGGGTTAAAATATAAACTAAATAAGTTACTCCCATATAAATACTCAGAATTATTGGAATCATATATCTCGGAAGGACTCTTCAGAGTCAAACAAGATGAAGCATATACTGAATTAAAAGAAAGCAGAGCAGGAGTACCACAAGGAAGCGTCGTAGGCCTTATCTTATACCTGATCTACACCAGTGACATACCACAGTTAGAGCAAAACACAATAGCCTCGTTTGCAGATGATGCTGCCATTCTTGCAACAGGCAAAGGCTATGAAGAAGCTGTAAATAAAGTGCAAACATCAGTTAACCAAATCAATAACTGGACCAGAAGATGGCGTATCAAGCTGAATGAAACCAAATCAGTGGAGATTAATTTCACAAATAAAAGAGAACAACAAATACCTACACTAACATGAACAATGCTCAGATTCCACATGCAAACTCAGCAGAATATCTAGGCATCACATTAGACGCAAGACTTCGCCAGAAAGCCATGTTAAAAAGAAAAGAGAAGAGCTAGACATCAGATATAAGAAAATGCACTGGCTATTTGGTAGACACTCCTACTTATCAACTTACAACAAAATACTGTTGTATAAACAAATCCTCAAGCCAGTATGGACCTATGGAATAAAGCTCTGAGGCTGTGCCAGTAAGAGTAATATATTAATCATTCAAAGATTTCAGAACAAAGTACTGCGGAACATCGTCAAAGCGCCCTGGTACATCAGAAACAGCGACCTCCATCGAGATCTTCAGATGGACACTGTAGAGCAGACAATTACCAAATTTGCAAGGACTCACGAACAACGACTCCATCAACATGTGAACATCGAGGCCATCCAGCTCCTCGACAACACTAACATAGTAAGAAGGCTGAAGAGGGTTAAGCCCTTTGAGTTAGTGAATTGATTATATCAGTATAAAAGCAGAGTATTGTGCGGTTGGTGTTACACGTTAGTTTTAGTGTAATTAAGTTACCAGACTCTAAGGTACACTAGTGAGTAAGGCGTTGGCTCTAAGAAGTTCAACTTTACTTAAATTAGGATAGAAACAAATTACTCATTGATCTACCTTTGATCAGATTGTAATAACAGCAAAATACCCTTCACGGTGACAATTGCAACTTTGAATGGACAATTCTGACAAATGAAATGCCTCGAAGTGACAATTTTTCATAAGATGTTGACCAAACAAATTATAATCTAAAAAATCACTCTCTGTGGCCTCTGAGCACTTCTAGGGAAATGTCCAACACGAAAGCGAACTCTCGCGGGCCTCCTTCCCTCAACCCCTTCCAAAACTCGGTTTTTCTTCCGCCACCGCAGGCGACGGTGGACAAGGGTCAACCATAATTAACGTCCATCGTTAATCATCACAAAGTTGGCGGCAGCGTCACCGCCCAAAAACGCTTTTGTTTAAGATTGCGGACCCTCCGATCGTAAGTGGCTTCGCGTAATTAGCCGAGATGATTCTGATAATTCCCGAAATGAGGAATGTGCGCCCCCATGGGCGCCCGTTAGGGGGTGCAAGAGGATACCCATTTCTTTACTTCGAATATTAGCTCGTCTATTCGAGTGTTGTGCATGTAACTGAGTATAAACATAATTGGTAATGTTTTCTTATATACGCGATTCTTGCTAAGCAATACGCTACCTACTGGCGGCACGCACAACTAAGGCGTGGGACTTTGGTTCAGTTTTGCGTATGTATGTCTATTGTGAATTTTGAAATATCCGTTGTTATATTAGTTAATTGCTTTGATTAGATATGAATCAATATTGTTGTGAGCATCATTGTTCCTCTTGGAGAAAGAAAAACCCCGAGATCAGTTTCATACTTTTCCAAAAGCGGGAAAATCTGGAGATATCGTGGAAACTATAAGTTGGGGCATTAAAGAGTTACAGGAGACAAGCATGGATAAAGAAGCTAAAGAACGCTTGTTCGCTAAAGAACGCTTGTATGCCGTATGTCCAATAAAGAACTTGACATATTTTGAGGTTAAGTTTCATTTTCAGATTGAACGCTCGAAAAATATTGAAATATATTTTAATTTTATATCACTACTTACCCCTTTCAAAATAGTTTTACAAGCTTTTTACCTGGTTTAAAGTTCTCGACAACAAATCCTTGATGAATATAATTTCAAACGTCAGTGTCAGGAAACGTAGGTTAGTATAGGTTACTGCCATTTTGGCGCTACAATCTTAAAATGAATCGCGTATATTGTGTTAATAATTTATACGTACGCAGACATTAAGCCTGACATATAGCCTACCCAGAAAACAGGAATGTAATTGAAAGTTACTCTTAGGTACTATTCAGATGCTTACTGAACGTAACTGGAACATTTTTATATAATGTAATTGGAATATACTCCATAAAAATTTATCCACTGTAATAGACAGATTTGATGTGAATGTTGTCATATTCCATATGATCGCAGGTTCGACCTTACTGCGTTTTTTCTGTTCATAATTATATTTTCTTATATCTATGATTGAACAAGAATAGTAAATAAAAAAAATACATAATAAATAAACTATAGGATGTATTGAAGTCTTTTTAAACTTTGTGTTAAAATTTTCCAAGGATAGTTTTTTCTATTAAAACAACTTATAATTCTTCAAATATTTTGAGACTTGCCAAGACAAAAAACATTATTCTATTGATTGTTACGTGTTAATATTTAATTACCCTGCAAGATAGTCGATTTTCCTGTAAGTTTCCACCCCTTTGTACCCCAATCTCGGGCGCCAGTGATTCTGATAAGTGAGGAATTCGCCGCCGCTTGTAAATCTCCCATGGTCCGCAAGATTAGACATTGAAGGACGGCGCGCGGTGTAAAAAAGGTTGCAGGCTGCCAGGGGCCAGTGTAGGATAATGCATGGCCAGAGGCGATGGATTAATTAAAGCGACGAAGATATTAATTATTAAATTAAAAGTTATTGTTGGGTGTTGGGTGGCACTGTTACCAGGCGAAGTGGAGGTGCAGACAAAACTTGGTGCTGTTTTGGTTTGAATTTCGCGCTGGTAGTTAGGTATTGACGATTCCAAAAATGATGCGCCCTCTGCATGAAAATATTTGAACCTACGTAAAAGGTAATTTTTGGAGGCTTATTGCTGATATAATGATAAAGAAACACGTATTTGGGTTTGTTTAACGTAATAATTTAGTGGTGCTTGTGATTTTTTGGTATTATAAAGTTAAAAACGACGTGGTTAGTATTTGTACATCTTTATTTTTACATTTTAAAACGGCATTCCAAAGAAATCAGCACAACACAAACTGCCGTGTTTATGGGTGTCATTCCACAAAATGTGTCAATAGAAGTGTTGAAGATTGAAGATAGGTAGAAGTTTGGCCCTAGTATAAGAAACTGTTTCTCATCATTTCTCCAAAAGGCATGTATCAATTTAATAACAGGGAACACATTTATTTACACAACATAATCACTTTGTTGTAGTGTGTCTATACTTTTCTATTATTAGTCTTATAAAAGCAGAATATATTTTAATTTAAACATTATTTAACAAAAAACAAGCACTAATATGGTATCACCATACAGTTTATCACACTTATTTTAGCCCAAAATGTAAGTAAACAAAAACTAGGGTACCTGTTTCAACCCAAAAAATTCATATAATTGGCAATGAAGCACTTATGGGACGTTTGACTGCTTTTACAACTCTTTTTATCCATTATTTCACCCTAACTAGCACATGAAGTCATTATATTAATGGCAGATGAATGCTAAATTGCTAGATGATGTGATATGAAATGCAAAATTTTACTCGTCTTCCTCCATACTTGTTTACAATTTGCAGCGCCCTCATCGGTAATTTGAATCGCCAATTATTAGTAGCAAATATTGAGATCTAAATACTTACATTTATCCTATCAACATACATAAAAAAAACGTGTGAAACTTTATAAAGTGTTTGCCCCTAAAATCAGAAATACGGCTATTTCTAAATACAATTACAAATACAATTAAAATGCTATTTTTGCTACTTTATCTTTGGACATAACAAGCTGTCGTTGATGGCCATGTTTCTTTCCACAAAGTACGCAGTTTCGAACTTACCCTGTTCTCATCAGTTACAATACATAAGTTTTACATAGTGGCATAAGCATAAGGACAAAAATTCATCAAAAGATAATTATAGACTTACTTAACTGAATTATGAGGTACTGTTGGGTGTTTTAGTATTACTTTAAAGTTTGGACTGTTAAAAAGCTTCTTAAACGACGCTGTATTTCATTAAGCAATTATTTACTGCACGTAATTACCTCAAGATGGATACAAGCCGTGGGAGAATTCCCCAAATAAGATAATTGCGAAGAGTGACGCAGAGTTTTGCTAATGATTTTTCTCATTTTCCCGACCATTACGGAGGGCTCCTGATATTTCATTTTGCGAAGATTAGGGCACATTGATTCTCGGACGATTTCGTTCCAATCTAACGTTGTATGATGGATACTTAGCTAAGTGGGTGGCATTCACTAATTTCAGACAAACAGACTGAGTTTTATAACGGGTATCAGTGTCAGTTTAATCACTGGTCGGGATTTCAACCACGTTTAGGGTAAGTCACATGCCAGACGTGGAAACAAACGTCAAAATCATTGTATAATTATTATTAATACAGGGCTTAAGTTTATATTATTTTATAAATCTCTATTTCTTGAGAAAAAAGTAGTTTGTATTTAAAAGTGGATACTCGAAGCGGATGGTTCTTTATGAAACATCGTGAAAATAATTGTTTTGAAAAAAAACATAGATCTCATTTAGATGTTTCAAGAAATATATAGAAAACACTCTATGTACTAGTAGTTCGGCTTGTTAGGCCTTTTTCAATAGAGTAAATGTCTATTACTAAAAGTTTCCAAGAGCGTTTTCGTTATTTATTTGTTTACGAGCACCTACCCCCGATTGATCCTACCATCTGGTAAAGCCCGAGTTTTTAGTACCTTTTCTAAGAAGGGCGAAATTGTAAAATCTATCTGATCATTCGTAGTACAAGGATTTATAATTAAAGATTTTTTAATTTCTAATTGCTCTAACAGATCTAAGCGCTTTCCTTTCTTTCCACGATGCAGTACCTTTACATTTTTCTGATCTATAAAATGATTGTTTTCTATACAATGCGTCGAAAATCCTGAATTTTTTGCGAAATTTAATATGGATTTTTTATGTTCTTTTACTCTAGTTTCAATACTAATACCGGTTTGACCCACATACAAGGCATTACAATCCGCGCTGTTAATTTGGTATACCCCCATTGTTTTAATTTATTAACCCTTTCTTTGTTGTTTATCAAAATCCTCCCAATAGTACGCTTGTTGACACTAATCGTTTTACACCCGTTTTGTTCTATTCTGCGAGTTATTTTTTCACTATAACCTGGGACGTGATTAATATAGCTATAGTCTGTATTAATTATTTATTTATTAATATAACAATTAGTTTGTATTTATTTGTTTGTAAGTGTGTATTCGTAGTTTTTTTCCACGCAATCCTCCAAGTTCTCACAATCCTTCGCAAGGTAATTCAAGGTACTTAAAATATGTGAAATATCTTCAAAACCTGCATTTAAGTGTCAAAAATCTGAAATGTTTCGTAGAATATAATGAACACAATAACCTCTGATTTGTTATCTGTTAGTCAAAATTTGAAAAGCCCGTCGCACAAAAACTTAATCGAAAATTTCTAATACCCATTGAAGTATTGTTTGTATACAAAACACAAAGGAAATTCTGTATCCATTTTTCATATTGGGTCATTTCCGACACAACCACACATGAGTTTTGAAACGGTTTGTTATAATCAAATAATTGATTTTGTAATTTTGTATTGTACTAATAATTGTATATTATATAATCAATAGACTTAAGTAGTACATTTGTGTTACATGAATGAACATTTTACTTTCCTATGTTTTCTTTTATGTACTGCGTGAATCACTTCAAGTGTATCTTTTTCAGGCAACGCTATCACTGCCTTTCCTTTACCGTGAAACTGTTTGAAATCTTCGCCTGCATTGATTCGAGGATTTTCAACTGTCCAATAATGCGTATTACGTCTATTCTATACGTCTATACGTCTATTACATTTCAACAGTGCATAAAACCAAACTCTACATATATTCTTAAGTAGATTTTGATAAAACTTTCGAAGGAAAACTGGTGCCCAAAAATAATTGCCTCTCGAAGCTTCAGAAGCATCTCCATTTGATTTAAAATATTATTCCACACCATATTAATTTTTTCTCCATCTGTAAACCGTTCAGTATTTCAATAACGGATATGCTGAAAATTGAATGGAATATAAACACAAAAAAAGCAAAATACTCCGAGAAAAAATAAGGGAAATTAGCATTTTCCTGTAATAGAAAAGCACACGTACCTACACGGAAAAAAATATTTTGCTGCAGAAACCCAAAAAAATAGTTACTACAGCAAATATTCTTTGTTGCTATACAGACAGCAATATTTTTAGTGGTTGTAACTAAATAATTTAGTTCGCATAAATTAGCTGTGAATACTAAGAATTCAGCAACCCTAACATATTTAATTTGCCGTCATTACAATGCGTCTTAGTAGAGCAGACAGAACTAGGAACAGCAGCAAGTATGTTTGGTACTGCCACCAAATAAGTTTGGCACTGCCAGCAAATAGGTTTGGTATTGGCAGCCAGTAGGTTTAGTATAGGCAACAAATAGCTTTGATATTGGCAGCAAATAGGTGTGGTCTGTTGGTAGCATGTTGCATGTAGGCAATTATTGTTCTTTATTTTATAACTAGGTCCTACTGAGATTATTATAGTAATTTTTAACAAAACTTACCATTACACAGTTGATCAAATTCCCCCAAACCCCATTGGTTGAGGAGGCTGAAAATATCTTTTTGATTTTCCATTGTAGGTAACACAACACAATAACATAGCTACAATGGCCACTGGACACTAACGGACATCTAACCAGAGTACCAAAGATCATATAGCTACACTTCTCATATCATAATATGATATGAATGTTATTTCTGACTGTTGTATATATTATAATTCATCTGTTTTTAAATAAATTGACACTAAACTACCCGCGTAATTAGCCTAGTATAGTAGACTTACTGGAATTGTTGAAGTCAGAGTACTACAAACGGACGAAGAAAATTTTTGACTTTACGTTTTTGTCATTCTCCTTCTCTTTCTGTTTCGTCTTTCGTTCGTCTTGTCCTTGTTGCGTTTAGGCGTAGGATGACAACTTAAAGGGATTGGCTATTAGCGCCTCACGTGATACCGACACTAAGGTTTTAAGAAAAATGTTGAGTACTGGCAGCAAATTAAACTTTGCAAATGAGCAAAATCTGTACCCGTGGTGAAGAAATTAGTTGGAGGGACAAACGTTTTGGTAACAAATTAACACAGTTGTAGGTACTAACACCATATAGCTGTGAACATCGAATATTGATAACCAAACCAATTCATATTAGCTGTATAGTATCAAATTTTAATCAGCTAATGAATTTTTGCTACGAATACTACTGACATTTTTCCGTGTATTTTATTTTTACTGGGATAGCTCCCCATTTTGTAGCTGCCCCACTAAAGCTGATCAGTAAGTTTCCAATGCAGACCAGTTTCCAATGGCTCTGTATAGTAAACATCGACATGCGAGGACTTAAAACCTGATAGCGACTCCCCCGAGTCTCCTGTAACATATATTTGCACGGAAATCTTCTTAGAGGGACTCAGAAACCGAGAAAATCGGAAAATCGCCACCCAGATACGTCGCTAAGTGCGTATAGCGTTCCTTCAACGAATGAATTATGACCCGAAATGACCACCCCCGCGGGACTACGCCGAGATTTGTTTCTATAAATCATCAACCCCGACTCTATCTCGCACACACCGCCGGCAAAATGCTTTTATTTGACAAATCTTCAACTGCCAAGACGGTAGTGCGGTTGAAAAAGCCAATACCTCAACTTCATATCCATTTGTCATAAAGAAATTATTAATATTCAGTGACGGCGATCTCCCGATGATGCTCATGTCGTTATTGAAAGCTTTATCGTTTATTACTAGTATCTACGAATGTAATATACTAAGTGTTTAAGTTGTATGTTTTTGTGTCTCAACAAACAACTGCGTTTGCACATTGGAAATAAAAATTAAATAAATTATTGCTAAAGATCTATACTCGCTTTTTAACACAATTTTGCATATCAATAGTAAAAGTCATAATATACCTCTCCCTTTTTATATTTTTCGAAAAACTACCTTCCTCCTTATATTGATAAATCCATCACCTGCGTTTAGATTTTGTCATACAACTTGAACTATAACTTACAACTGACTTGTCCGTTTATTTTCGAATATTTCTGCAAATTAGACAACGCTATATATTCTGTTCTTAGCCTGTGAAGTCTTCCTCAGCTAGTGCATTAGTAATATGGGGGAGTGTAACAACAGATAAGGGTTGGAATGTCGGTGACACTGTCATTAATCTTTTTTTCTTTCAGAGTAAAGACGTTCCCCGTATTCCTTTCGGTTCTGGAAAGACGAAACGACAATATTGGGACAACCAGATAGAGAATCTACGTCCCATATTTAATTTAGAACTTAATGTGGTATAGAAATGTTGATTATAAAATTGTTATAAGACCATAATAAAATTTTTCTCCATTTTATTTACTTCGACTCCAGGTAAGTTGGAAAGTTGTTAAAGATATTTTCTTATAGCAAATTTTCCCAATTGGACTTTATAAAAAACTTTAACTGTTTATAAGAGTTCATAGCGTTGTTTTCTATTGTTATATACAGTTTTAGCTCACTACATGTTTGTTTAAAACAGTGAGTCAAGTTTTTGTGACCTGAGATTGATTTGAAAAAATAAAATAAGCGAGAGTCGTGGTTGTTTAAGACGATCTTTGAGATACTTTCAAAAGCAGCTCCATTAACTATTATAAAACCATTTTATAAAAGCTTTATATCAAAGATTTATTAAGTTGTATTACAATAATTTAGAAAACTGTTCTTCTGGTTTTGGAGGTGAATAACTAATCTGTAATTTAGTTGTCAAGTTGGTCTTATAAAACAGTTTTAAATCTGTTTTGTTAAGTTCTATAAATGTCTTTTCGAATACTATAAAAAGGTTTATCTTTGTTACAGGTTTATTTAAAATAGTTGCTTGGTTCTAGCTCTTTAACCTATTACAGATCGTTAACGTGCTTTGTAATTATATAATAAAATAGCATAACGGCTTATACAACCGTTTTTTAAAACACTATAAAACAGTTTTATTATAAAGTGAAAGCTTCAATCGGCTTTAAAGCACATTGATTCTGCTTTGTATGGTTTATGAAGATGTGTTATAAGACTCTATTTTATAAGAATACTTTAACCACTGGTCATCAGATACCACCTCTCTGTCCTTCCTACTTTTTTAAGTCAATTACAAGTCGTCAAGATTAGTTAACAACTTGTGTCTGAATGTCGATTTTCTGACCTGTGACGAGTCTTTTTTTATACATTGCGGTTGATATTTCGAAAAAGATTTATAGCGTAACGTCTTGTTATTTTTTACATCGGCTTCCAAAATGCCCTGTTTCCAATTTGAAACACCCTATGTGACTCGTTTATCCGTCGATCAGTGTGTCACAAGTCCTTCAGGTGGTGTTGCTCCAAAATAAACAGTAAAATAAGTAATTCCACCCTTAGAACGCCTTCTATACATCCCTCGAAAACTAACAAGTATTAAATGTTCCATAAGCAGTTTAATATAATGTTTATTTTGTCAATGATCCCCTAAAGCAAGGGTGCCGACTTTCCCTCAGTTTCAGCCAGAGTTTCCTCTTTCCTTTCCCTCATTCTCCCCACGTCCCTTACGACATTATACCAATTTGTTCCCATTTTCAGTTACCCAATTCATTTCTCTATTTATTGTCGACATTCAGCTGTCTTCTCTGCGTCTTCCGTCTCCGTCTTACGACCGCAGGTTCGTTATTTTAATTATTATAATAAATAATACTAAGGGGGTGAGTTATTTGTGATTGTTTAGGTAGAGTTGAGGCTTTATGTGGAAGATACCTTGAATTAATTTATCAATTCATTTTCCTCTGTACTTCCTGTTAATTAGATCTGAATTTTGTTACAATTCTAAAGAACGGTATACACAAGTCAGCCAGTGCTCTAGATAATAAATATTTTAAAAATATTCCTCCCTTTGAACTTTTGAATAAATTGTTTCAGGGTGACTGACAAGTGGATAGACTCGCTTGAATAGCCTGGTCGCTCACCGGATCTGAATCCCTTGAACTTGATTATGGAGTTATACAACCTCACAAACAAAATGCTTATGTATTTGACATATACTGTAGCAAATATAGTTATTAAAATGACCAAATAAACCTCTTTTCTCGGTGTAGTGACAGTTCTATCTGTTCTATTATTAACACCAACAAAAATCTAGCAATCCGTGGTACGAGTGAGTTATCGGTTTTACATTTTGCAACGCCATTCTGTAATGTTGTAATTCCTTTTCAGTTCTACTGGCCAGACAAACAACAGGGGTTATTTCAAACCTCGTGATAACCACTGTGAAATTGCACCTGCGAAATTAGACCAATGTTAATTTTGCATAATTCAACTTTGAAATTCGTTGTAATATCAACTAATGAATGTTGGCGCAAGGACCATTGGGAAAACGGTTGGTAATAACGTGATTATTACACTTTTCTATTTTAGTCATTAGATACTGGATTTATAATGTTACACTGAGAGAAATATATAGTTTTTGTCAAGAAACATCTTCTATTTCTTGAACTATTAAGAATATATTAGGTATATTTACTTATACAACTTGAACGTACACTTGAGTTAAGTATAGTGCTCGATTTACACACATTTTTTCATTAAAGGTACATTACTGTCGTAACTTTTATAAAAGAGCTTAAAATGTTGATTTAACGCTCAAGTTGCAAAGTCGCGAGAGCAACAAAGACACCATTAAACGATCTGAGTAATAGAAAACGTTAGAAATTGTTTTACAAGTATTATTTTACGCTCAGGTTACACAAATAAATAACACAGTAATTCAAACAAAATATGTTATAAAAACAAGACTTTAGAAAGTTAAAAAACATTCTGTTACCCAAACTATGAGCAGTTACACCCTTTAATATATATATGCAATATCTAGAGTTATGTGTACACTATACATTTAATTTTTTTTTGTTTTCTAACTTGTAAGTCTGATCTTTAAGTAGGAACTGTATAAATTGTGTTTTCTTGAGCTACAAATACGTTTGACGCTCGAGTTACACATATTGTATTAGATCATTATACGATAACATCCTATTATAGATTATAATTTTGTTAACCCACAGTTTCACCCTCTGAAGCGAAACTGTGACCTTTAGCGCGTGAGTTACATGTAATAATATTTAAATATATACCGAATTATCGAAAACTATCATATTGTCTATTTTTGATTTAATTATATCCAATCATTTATTGTATTAGTCATCTATGTAACTCTAGGTAAATTAATACTTTGTAACTCGAGTGTGTATCTTTATGACCAAATTGGGCGGATGTTATGTCAAAGCATTGATCACAGAATACTGATTTTCCTGTTTGGTTTACAACTGACAAACACTCGTAGATATTTATTTGCACCCGAGCTACAAATTTTGGCCCATTTCGCTAACGCTTCTTTGGCTCTAAGAACGCAAAAAAGCGAATATGTTTTGTTTCCCAGCATTATGAACGTTGATACGAGTAATTTGCACACGAACTACACGTACGTGTAAGTTTGAGTAACAATTATTGTACAAAAATAAGTTTACAAACTTATCTGGTCCTAGAGCTTAGATAATTCGTAGCTAGCGCCGCGTTCCGGCTTTCTTTTGAGAAATATGAGTTGAATGGGATGTAAGTAACATGGTATCATTAACGAATGCGATCCAGCGATAGCAAAAACGCCGACGGGCCGTCAGTGTGTCACAATGGATATCTCCGCGCGGTCAATGTTATGTTGTGGTGCCATTTTTCCACGTCACCGCAAGGCGACTCCTGGTCTGATAAGGGGAGATGATGATGCCGGCTAGGGGCTGGAGGAGGGGGTGGAAGGAGCCGGTCGATTAGTGTGGCAGTTCGGGGGAATTTCTGATGCTACTAGTCAAATAAAAAAAATTATTTAGTCTTTTTTTGTTTCTCCCGGAGAGGTCAGAGATATTTGTTAATTTTGAGAATTTGCAAATGGACTAAATAATGCCCAACGTACACAATTTTACGAAATTCATTGAAAATTTATATAAGAAGTATGTCCTTTCAGAGAAAACTGTTTAAATTTCATAAAGAAAGAATGAGTTTCAGGTGAACTTTTCGTAAACAATGCGAAACAGTTAATTATTATTATTAACAAAGAAGATTCCTTGCTTTAGACATAATTGCGTAATAGTTTGAGTAAGTTACTGCTAGATGACACTGCTGTCAAAAAGTAACTAAATTATTTAGGAATATTTTGTACTTAGTGCGTTGCTGTAAAGAACAGGGCTTAACTGTTTTAAGGATACGCGATTCATTTTATTTAAGGTCGTAGCGCCAAAACGACAGTAACTTATACTAACCCATGATACAACTACACTGATATGCCTATGCGCATGGGGGCGTGGTCTATCGATGAGCGTGACGTCAGTTTTGATACAAAATTAAATAAAATACTTGTAAACAAAGATAACAAAATAAAATAAACGTCGATTATGGAATTATAATACACGATTCATACAGGAAAACTAAAATAATAGTTGATTAATATCAATCTTTCTTATTTTAATTCAAACCGCATTCTTTGTACCGATCTACCTACCGAATATAATTCTAACCTAAACTTTATAATTTGAAGAGATAATAAGAAGCACTACTGTAAATAAATACACCCTATAATATAAAAATGACAACTTGATAACCCTCGGGCCTCACAAGTATCATGATACTAACCTACCGTCCCTGATACTGGCGTTTGAAATTGTATTCATCAAAGATTTGTTGTCGAGAACTTTAAACCAGGTAAAAAGCTTGTAAAACTATTTTGAAAGGGGTAAGTAGTGATATAAAATTAAAATATATTTCAATATTTTCCGAGCGTTCAATCTGAAAATGAAACTTAACCTCAAAATATGTCAAATTCTTTATTGGGCATACGGCATACATACCTTTATGGAAATAGTCATTCTTAGAGAAAAGTAAAGAACACACACACTCTACTTTGCGTTCTTTAGCTTCTTTATCCATACTTGTCTCCTGTAACCCTTTAATGCCCAACTTATAGTTTCCACGATAGCTCCAGATTTTCCCGCTTTTGGAAAAGTATGAAATTGATCTCGGGATTTTTCTTTGTCCAAGAGGAACAATAACGCCACAACAATAATGATTCATATCTAGTCAAAGCAATTAACTAATATAACAATGGATATTTCAAAATTCACAATAGACATACATACGCAAAACTGAACCAAGTCCCGGGCGTTAGTTGTGCGTGCCGCCAGTAGGTAGCGTATTGCTTAGCAAGAATCGCGTATAGCAAAGACGTATTGGAAACTGGCCTAATTAGGTATTCTTTGGCAATTATAAATTTAGTAATAAGACACATTTACTGTTTGATATAAGGCCACTAAATTTGTGGCGTTACAATTTGTTTGGCCGTTTGTAGTTTCAGTGCGACATCTATGTTTCGGTCGCCTAAATTCACACTGACTATGTTATGTTCATCTTTTGACTGCTTCAACGATAAGGTAGTGCAAACGTATCCTTAAATTAAAAATACTGTTTGATAACTATTATTTCTCCCTGATTATTACTCGCTGGTGCATAAATTTCAACGACACCCTGTAGATATTAATTTCATATTCATATTTAGCAACATTTGATTGTAAGTAGATATCAACTAATTAAAAATTATATTTCAACAAGTGGCAAAAACAACAAATTACAAATAAAAATAAAAAAAGTAGTTTGCTAAGAGTTTTTTCATGTCACTTCATTTATGTGTTTGTATAATTATATGTTTTTACTATAGTATTGTTGAAATATAATACCTTTTTTACTTGGATTTATATTTTAATTAATGTTTTAAAGGTTATTAATTTCAGAATTTCAATAGTGAATGTTTTTATATAGTTTATCCAAGTCACCTCATTTTTCTTAATAATAATTTAGATATGAACGGCTTGAGATATGCAATTTGTGTGGGGATGGGGGCGGCGTGTTATTATTAACATCTAGCAGTAACTTACTGAAACTACTACGCAATCTTTCTTGTTGAATTACTTTTTTATATTGTTTAGGAAAAATTCATATGAATCAATATTTTTTTCTTATAGTTTCTTTATAGTTTATGTACAGGGTATTCGCGTATATTTTGACCCTTACCTACAAGGGTTATTAAGAAAGTTAGAAAAAAAGTTTAAATACAAAAGTTGTTTGGTTTTTCACGTACTATCTTTTGGCTAGGTCGAAAAAAAAATGTCGTAAATTTGAGGAAACCAATTGAACATAATATTTTTAAATGGAGCACCCTGTATAATTTTAGACGCATGGGGAAACATTTTTTTCCTGATTTAAAAAATATATATTTTGTTGACATTTGCACTGACAGTTTTCGAAATATTTGACAGCGAGTACCATAAAAATATACAAAGAACTAAAAATATTGACACTAAAAACCAACAGTAATAAAAATATTTTACGATCTCCGATGTAAGCTCCTTAGTTATTTAAACATTTTTTAATATTTTCATTTTTTAATACTTTTTTATAATTTATTGTAAATATTAAATATTAAATATTTCGAAAACTGTCAGTGAAAATGTCAACAAAATGTATATTTTGAAATCAGAGAAAAATTGTTTTCCCAAGCGTCTAAAATTATACAGGGTGCCCCATTTAAAAATATTAGGTTCAATTGGTTTCCTCAAATTTAAGATATGTAATTTTTTTTCGACCTACCCAAAAGATAATACGTGAAAAACCAAACAACTTTTGTATTTAAACTTTTTTTCTAACTTTCTTAATAACCCCTATTATAGGTAGGGGTCAAAATATACGCGAATACCCTGGAATTTAAACCATTTGCTCTGAAGGGACACATTGAACTCATGATTTCATTGAATTTCGTACAATTGCTGTCATTTTTGAAAAATATTATTCCACAATTTACGATAAAGAAAAATTATCAGCATATTCAGGTAGGTATATGTTTCATTAAGAACGCCGAGGCTGATAAAACAACAATTTCATCGTTTTGTTTTTAAAAACCATGATTTTTTGTAAATGACCAAATGGAACACGGCATGATAGCGGCGATAAAGACTACCATTTAAATTAAATCGTGGTAAGACTATTACTAACTGGTCAATTCGGTACAGTTCACATCCCCTGCACCCTGACTGATACCCAAATCTCTGAAGTTTAAATTCCTGCAACACCACCGCGGTCCTCTTAACAAGCATGCTTAGGCCATGTAAACATCGCTTGACCGTTCGTCGTCCCCATATGCAAATCCCAAGGGGGTCGCGGCTAACCAGATTAGAAGACTGACACTCGTTTAATCGGCAGCGGCACAAAACTCCGGGCTGCCGGAGGGGTATTACCTCGTCAGTCAAAGGCATGCTCCGCTAAGCCGGGTACACGCATGACAATTTAGAGAGAGTGGTTAAGCCCGCTGTGTATATCTAATATCTTTTAATTCAGACAGCAAGGCTCGAGAGCCTGAAACATCGCTTTACCTGCATTTCCCGATGGCGTGCATTTGTTTTACGGTATCTATTTTATGGTTGTTCTCAAACGAATGTTGGGCGACAGTAGACTTATCTGTTCTACAGTATTTGAGATGAGCCATATGTTCCTTCAATCTAGTTTGAATTGACGTTCTAGTTTGTCCAACATACTTTTGATCGCAGTCTTTACAGCTAATTTCGTAAATCCCTGACTTTTCCTTAGTTTCTATTTTGTCTTTTGGATTGCCTAAAAGTTGTAGTTTATTTCCCGATGAATAAACCACGCACATACCCATATCTTTAAAAACTTTATATATCAAAACCACGGGTGAAACGAGGATCGTATGGAATAGATATGAATTTTGGATTTTCTTTCATTTTGAAAAGTCGAGGAAGTGTCTCTTTAAGTTTACGTTTCCTAATTATTTTATCAATTAAACTTACAGAATATCGATTACTCGCAGCTATTTCCCTAATCAATGCCTTTTCTTTTTCAAACCTTTCCTTATTTAGAGGGAAGCTTAATGGGCGATAAATTAAAAAATTGAAACTCACCGTTTTCTGTTGAGCACAATGCTAAGTCCTTAGGGATTTATCTTACAGTACTGGTATCTTTTCTGTATATGTCAAATTCTGACTTATTTTCACTATTTCTAATTATTAATACATCTAAGAATGGTAGTTGTCCGGAGTGTTCAATTTCATATGTAAATTGAACTGACGCGAACGACTGTTCAATTTAGAAACAAAATTGTCGATATCAGTGACATTTGACTCAAACACTGCAAAGATATCATCCACATATCTGAACCAGACCCTGGGGAAATACTCGAATTCTTCTTTTACCTCCGTTTCGAATGTGTTCATGAAAAGATTGGCAATGAATGGTGACAACCAGTTACCATTGCTGTACCCTCATGTTATTCAAAGAAGTTACCATTGAATCGAAAGCAATTTAGTTTCATGCAAAGTTTAGTGAGTTGAAGATTTATTACATCTTGACTGAGGTTGTTTGATTCAAGTAGATCCTTAAGGTAGTAGGTAGTTCAAGGTCTGTGGTATAGGAACACTTGGAAACAATGAACAAACGTCAAAGGAGATCAAAACTGCACCTCCTTGCAACTGAATATTTTTCACCTTATTAATGAAATAAATGGAATTAATCACAGAAAAACTAGGTGGTGCAGTGGGTAAACCTTCGAACTTCTCTGTTAACCATTTTGATAGGTGGTAAGTGGGTGATCCAATTGACGAAAGAATAGAACGCACCGACTTGGTTCTTGGTTTATAAATGTTAGGCAAGTAGTACAATCTAGCTAGACCTGTGTTAGATACATGTAACCTCCTATTTAAAGCCGGAGTAATAAAGTTGTTAATTTTAAAATTTTTAATAGCTCCTATATATTTATACCACCAGTGCAAAATATTAGGTCTCTTCATTGGAATGTTTCGTTTATTTTGGCATTCTTGTTAATAAAAACCGTTTTCTTTAAGTGGCTTCATCAGGGAATCGTTTCCGTAAGGAAATTCCGAAATTCCGTAAAATATATCTAATATAGAAATACCCTAGCAAACTACGCTACTGGGAATGAATCACTAGAATAAAAATTACAACTCGGAAATATGCCTTCGATTGTTCTCGTCGAACACCGGCACTTGTTTATTTTTATGGACCAATAAGAAGTCGATTAGCCACCTGTTTCAGGACAAACTCAGACTTCAGTCCCCAGAATTGCGGATATGTCACGTTGCCAGAATTGCGGATATGTCACCACTTTAAAATAGGCACGGAATAATCATATTTAATTTAAAAACAAAAATCCTTACCACTCTATACAGGGTGTTAGTTAATCATGCGGCAATAATTCAAGAGGTTATTCCTTGGACTATTCTAAGGATATTTTATCCTTTGATGATTTTTGAAAAAGCGCTTTGTTGCGAAGATATAGGGCGAAAAAAAATTTCAACAAATCCAATTTTGGTATTTTTCACATTATTAATGTAGGTGAAATAAAAGTGTGGCGTACTACACTGGAGGTATCAAGTAAAGGACATGTAAGAAAAAGGAGTTGTTTTTTCTTACCAACCTCCCGTGATACTTCGGAGTGATTATTTTGTATGTTTTTGTATGTTGTGTTTTTGTAGTTTGTATGTGTCGCATTTGTTAAGATTGATTGACGTTTGGCTAGTTGACGTGTAAACGGTTGTTAGTGAAGTCCTCTATCATGGCTCGCTATACGAATGCCGAGATGGCTCACATGCATTTTATTTATGGACTTGCTGATGGCAATACATTAGAAGCTACGCGACTGTACATTGAACGATTTCCTAACCACATTGCTCCCGATAGAAAAATCTTTCAAAGTATTCATCAACGTCTTCGAGAAACGGGAACATTGAAGCGAAGTGGAGGACCAGCAAGGCCAAGGACTGTAAGAACGGTAGACGTAGAAGATAATGTGCTGGACATGATAGAAGAAGATTCAAGTACTTCTACGCGAAGAATTGCGAATACTTTGAATGTAAGTAATTGGACTGTTTGGAAAATTCTGAGAGATAATTTGTTGTACCCACACCACAATCAACGCGTTCAGGCACTTCTTCCTGCGGATTTTGCTCCACGTATTGCATTTTGTCACAGCAACCATGTGTGGGCTGACGAAAATCCACATGAGATTTGTGAAGATCGGTTTCAACATCAGTTCTCGTTGAACGTTTGGGTTGGAATTGTAGGTGACTGGCTAATTAGACTGGTATTTCTACCAGGAATACTTACTGGCGAAGTATACCGCAACTTTTTAGAACAAACGCTACCTCAGTTTTTGGAGGATGTACCATTGGCTACAAGACAGGCAATGTGGTTTATGCATGATGGTGCACCACCTCATTTTAGTGTAGTTGCTCGAGAGTTTTTAACAGCAACATACGGAGATCCCCGGACTTAAACCTCCTGAATTATTTCCTATGGGGCCATCTAAAGTCATTAGTTTATACTAGGCCAGTGGAAGATGTGGACGATTTAAGGGATCGGATACTTGCTGGGTGTAACTCAATAAGAAACGACCCTGGTGTTTTTGAAAGAGTTCGGGAGTCTATGAGGAGAAGATTGGATGGTTGCATCTGAGCTGGAGGTAGCCATTTTGAACAATTCTTGTAGGTTCAGAAATGTTACATGTAATTTTTAGTAATAAATTGTTATTTGTTGAAAATTTTTTTCGCCCTATATCTTCGCAACAAAGCACTGTTTCAAGAATCATCAAAGGATAAAATATCCTTAGAATAGTCCAAGGAATAACCTCTTGAATTTTTGCCGCATGTTTAACTAACACCCTGTATAAATACGTTGCAATTATTCCTGATAAAAATGATTTTTTTCCAGTACATTTATACTAACAAAACCAATAAGGTTTTTAACTGAATTTAAAAAATAATTTGTATACCAGTGGGAGCCTGGTCGGGATTTTTTTGCCTTATATTTGTCACTGATCAACAACCAGTAGCCAGACTGTATATCTCTTATCAGAGATAAATAATACACACTCTTATCAGCGGACTACAAATTCACCTCCATATCCACCACGAAAGTCTAGAACGCTCAACCCTTTCCCTAATATTTCCTGAAGCGGAAACATTCACGGCCAGACTTCGGCACGACAAAAGCCGGGGCAATCGGAAAGTTAAACTCTTGGCCGAATATCAAGGAATAAAACACGCGTCGAACTTCGCCTGAAGGGCCTTTATACGATCGTAAATGCGCCCAGGGGCGTCGTTTCAGCGCGATCTTGTTTAGCACTTCGCGCCCATCTTCAAGTCGTTTTATTCCAGTTTATTACTGGTTTATTGCGGTGGTGTTATTGCTCGCGTATGGGACTTTGGGTGTTGTGCATGTTATTTTAGTCTTCTCTAGGTTAACTCATACACACAGTGGCGGCTCGTGGGTCAGTAAATAGGTGACGCGGACTGCGGACTGAGGTGCGGGCCGCAAGTCCGGAAATGAAAATAGCGGCGAAAATTCAAGATCATAGCAGTTGCCTGTTGCTTATGAACTTTATGATAGTTGAAGCAGATCAATACTGAGCGGCGAATTCGCCATCCAAAAGTTCTTTAAAATTGCCTCGATTGTCCGAAAACTCCGATTTAATGTGACCTCGAAATGCCAGCTCTTGTCTGCCTAAATAAATCGCTGCGCGAACAGGTAATTGCATAAACCGTCTATTTAAAAGGACGTCATCGTTAAATTATTTTAGTCTGGAATTTACCCTCAAAGCGTCTTCTATCGTATTGAGGTTTTTTCTAAATTCTGCGAACATTAATGCACACCGTATATGTTCTAAAGAAACATCGTGCTTACGACAGCCTCGCGTAACATTCCCAAAATTGTTAAATCCCTCCTTATTCCACACGCCTATTTTTTATACCCTTTAATTTTTTTTAAATAAACAATTACACACAACCACTTATCCTCCGAATACCACTCATTCCGAAACTTCCGAACGAACACTTTGTCTTTTGACTTTACCTTTTTTTCGAAATCGAGAGAAGGCACAGGTCTCTCGCAATTTAAAAAATCTTTTTTGTCCTCATTTTTCCATCTAGAAAATGGTCTTTCTAATAAAACACAAACTGGATCAAACATAGGAAACATTTCTACGATTGCTAGAAAACAATGATTATTTATTATTATAAGAATTGTTTTTTAACCGGCGCGGCGGCACGTATAGAGGCAAACTGGCCAGGACGGTAGGAGTGATGTGATGCGCTATCGAAATCCGCGGCACTCATTCGCCCACAGGACAGTTTAGACACGTATCGGCCGCATTGTTGCCATGGCAACCGCCGTTCCGACTGTCGCAGAAATACCACCTGATTGCGATCTGCGTCACTTGGGAACGGTACGGGGTTTAATGTTCGCTCTCAACGAAAGCTATGTTTTTTTAGAAGGCGTTCAGCGCGCAACGTTTTATAATAATTATTCTGTTTATTAACTATATTTATTTATTTATTTATTTTTTATTTATTTATTTAAATAATCTACCCAACGGGCGTAAGCCCAATTACAGGATAAATGACGAAGAAAGTATTAATATAAACAAAACATATACAAGCGCGAGCAAACAGTAGCCATTATTGACACAATAACACTATAGAAACAAGATAAATAGATACAATCAAAAGAAGAAAAATGAGAAAAACACAAAAAAAAAAAAACATGTACATATATACAAAAAAATAAGTATTGTTATAAACCATTATAAAACTAAATTTAAATTGGTACTAAGTATTTATGCTTTATATCAGCAATCTTACAGTGAAATATGTCAAGTTCTTGTTGAGTATCTATATAATTAAGGCACATTTGATATATTGGGGATGACTGTAAAAGATTAGTACGAGAGGTAGGAAGGTAAAGCGAGTTACTCGACCTAGCATTTACTCTGGGCACCTGGTAATTGATGAGCGATGTAAGTGATGGACAATTGACCATATTATTAATAATTTTATATAAAAAAAATTCTATATAAATATATCTATTATCTATATAAATGTAAATATATATCTAAATTACAAAATTTATATGAAATTAAAAATAATTTTAAATGATACAACCAAACACGGACATTTTAGGTGAAGCGGCGCGTCACTTGCGCCACCTGGCGAGCCGCCATTGACACAACTCTCAGAAATAACAGTGAATTTAACCCCTGTGGGTTGGACTGAATTGTGGGGTGTAGGCAACCAACATTACAGAGCCGGTAATGAGTAAAGTTAGGTATGGGTCCGTGTTAAGGTCAAATTCAGTAGTATTGATAAAAAAATGTTTAAATATACATATATTGTCTTTAGATTTTGTCTCTTTTCTCTATCCCACTCTATTTTTGAACTTTTTATTATTTATAACGGAACGAATAGATCGTTTTGGGTACCATTTAATTATTCGTTAATATTTTTCAGTTCGCGCGCCTACAGCGCTCGCTGGCTTTAAGAAAAACCGTTAGAATTTCGTGTATTGAAGGAAAACAGTTTCTATTTTGAAATAAGTAGTAGACTACAAGGAAATTTAAATGTTTATCCGACTTGAGGGACAAGCCACTGCCTTATGTGTACATTTAACATTTGTTTGCAGCGAAAACAACGGGAAATGTGTCAAAACCCATTTTATTTCTAAACGTGTTTGTTTTTGCCTCGAAACCGGCCTAGGAAACTTTCCAATACCGTATGATAAGCCCCCAAACAATTATGTAAAGTAAATAAATTCGCGTTTTTAAGTCATTTTCATAAAGCAATTAAATATAGTTCGATCATCCGTTAAATTATGCACTCTAGATGGAGAAAAACAAGATTGAAATAGCGCAAAGTGTGAAATCAATTTTGACATAACTAAAAACAATCGCAAAACTCGCCGTATAAACGACACGCACGTACAAGAATTTAAAAAAACAATTGCGGCATGCCACCGCTCCGTCTTTTTCCCTCGCGCTCTCGCTGCATACGCCCCTCTCTTTCTAATCCTACGGTACAGATCCGAACAATACTAGCCAGCTCATTGAAATATATCATGGGTTTTTGCAGTATTGTCCAAGCAGCCGCCACGGCGTATCCTTATGGCACCTTTTTATCAGAAGGGGCCCCTTTTGGTTTTTAATTTGGACAGAATTAAATTTTAATAGGCACATAAATATTTTTTTCCCGCTATTACCGATATGGGCTGGCAGAGTGTCCGACAAACGTAGCTGGAGGGTTTCTAAAGCCACTTTTTTGTTCGGACTGAGGTTTGAATGCGTTAATTGTGTACGGGGTGATCGTTTATAAATGCGTCTTAGTTTTTACTCGTATTTGCCGTTCTTGGCCTTGTAAGAGTGCGTAAATATGATTAATACCCATTTAAAGGCTCCGTTTTTTTTCTCTGTAACTTCTTATTGACTTTCTCTGGAAGTGTTAAGTTTTGTTTACTATAAAAGATAACTTTTTACAACCAATAGGATAATATATCTTTAAATTATTATTTACGTGAGAAGCGAAATAGATTTGACCTTGGATGATGCCCTTAAGTCTCTACTTAAGTGTCCTAATAAAGAATCCTCATTCATATGAACATAGTTCCTTTGTAATAATTTTCTACCTTACTAGCTTCTGAAAAAATAACTTATTATTAGCTATAGTTTCCCTAAATATTTCTATATTAAACAATATATAAACAAAACATAAGCAAATCATAAATAAAACATAAATAGAAACAAACAAAATGTACTTCACATACACAGAACATTAAAATATCATAAACAAAACAAACAAAACAAACAAAATATAATCAAAACAAACAAAAATACATGATATCATAAATAAAAGACTCCAGGCCACTCATGAAGGCGGAGGTACTACCAATTCTCGATTTTTATATGAAACACCCTGTATATTATTATATTTTTGGAATCTACGTCCTGAATTGAATGTTTTGACGCCAAATCTATTTTTCTATGGTTGCTATGGTCCATTAGACTTAATCGGGGATGGTCAAGGCTAAATTCAAAACTAAAATAGAGTCTAAAAAGTAATTTGACAACTGAAATGTCACTTATGTTATAATATCGTCGGATAGTTGGAAACTGGAAGTGGCGAAAAGTTATTTTTATGACAAAAAATGATCTTCAATAAGTACTTCTGCCATGCCAATTTTGAAAATTGCATCCTAAAAAAATAAGGTGGAAAAGAACCAAGATACCATGACGCTCTATGTGATACATCTTCTAAGTTAAGGGAACTGCGTCGACGTCTTGCCTAGAGAGGAGAAAAGCAATACTGCAGGACTAGCAGGAGAATAACTGCTGGGAGGCGGCTGTTAACACTACAGGGCCATATTTCTTTCCGCGGCGTGCGTTGTCCTCAACTTATGCTCACTGCGGCGTATACTGGACAGTTGGTTTTAAAGGGGATGCATCAGCCCTTGGATCTGCTGGTGGCTCTATCAGTTTATTGTACGGCAGTAGCGCACCCAAAAAAAAATCTTGAGGGTGGGTCAATGCTTCAGTTCAGATAATTTGGGATTCATTAAGTGGGAGTATGTCTGTCAGTGTTAGAAAAATATACTTAACAAGTTAACAAATACATTTTATACGAATCCACAATAAATATAAAAGAAACAATACAATATTTTCTAAAATGGAAACAAAACTAAAAGATCTTATATATAAAATAATATCAAGATTAATCACAGAAACAATAAAATAAAATTAAAAGAACTGAAACCAAACTAAAAATAAAACTATTACATTGGAATCAGAAGTAGGATCTAAGTATTAAGATTCAGTCTTCTTTTCGCCACTTAACTTTTCTAATACCTCCTCTGGCTTAACTTCATATTTTCATGAATATATAAAGAAGCTAACCCGTTTAGCCTGTTTTGTGATGTAGTGCTGCGTAGATAATTTTTCAAATATTTTAGTTTGGAAAAAGACATTTAGGTTGCGCCATTATATGTTCCATTATATTTTAAGACTATAAATTTTCAGTATCAGTAAGTATATAATGTATATTGGAGACATTTGAAAGCCGTTCTTGGCAATCAGTCTTTCGAGATAAATAAAACTAGGCGCGGTTGCAAGTGCTTCTTGAAGATCTTGGGGGGCTATGGCCCCTTGACCTTCCCCCCCCCCGGATGCGACACTGGTGTACAGTTGGGCTCTTCGGCGCCAGCGTTACAGCTGTTGTCTATAGAAAACTTAAATAAATATAGAAAATAAATAAATATAGAAAATATAGAAATAAATAAATTAATAATTCAACAAATAAAATAAACATCATCTTGATGAATGATTAATTTTGATTATCTCTGATTACCAAGACTTTACGCGTAGCAAAGCATAACATACAGTTCTATTGAAGTGCTTGGAACCTCAGGGGTCTATTCTAGGACCTTTGCTGTTTGACTAATCTGTCAATGATTTTGTTGAAAGTGTCACGTTATCGTGTCTTCTCGTGGTACAAGTTATTGTGCTTACACACAACAATACTTTTAAATAGTATCTAAGTGGTGTTATTATGCATGCAATTTAGAAGTTTTCTAGTGTTTCAAAACGTGTTTGTCAAATACCATTGAAACGAGCTTCAAGCTTGCTCAAGCTTCTGAAAATTTAGAATTCCGATAGATGGCAGTGCGTTTTGTCCCGACACACCCATTAATAGTAGGCCTAAGCCGTGTCTAAGCTGTGTCTAAACTGTGTCTTCACTTAAATAGAGAGGTATGCAGTGTGACTCAGATTGAAGGTATTTTCGAGTCCAGAGTTTTAGAGAGTACTTCCGCCATGCTAAATTGGAAAATTGTATTTAAAAAAATAAGAGGGAAAAGACGGGTTCTCAATCTATGTCCCTGTATATGACAGATTAAATTTAATATCATCATCCTCAGATTCTTTTAATAAAGAAAAGGACGACATTAAACATATCTTAAAGGAAATGATTTTAATGATTTTGTTGAAGAAAATTCAAATTTATAAAAATTCAAAATGTTAAAAATGCTAAAATTTTGTTAATTTTTCATATATTTATTTTTATTGCATATTATACAGTGGTTTTATGGGGCAAACTTTAAAAGTTTGCCTTGATACTACACTTTCAATTTTCATTTTGAACACTTCTGGTTCCTGTTTTTTATTACTGTACAGGTAGTGTTATCCCAAAAGAACCTATAAGTGTCATTTCTTCTATAAGAAGATCCTATTATCCTTCTGTTGTGGCCACTCGTTAAGCGTATTCTGGTCTGCACCCGTACGTGGCTGCGTATAATTTTGCCCGTTCCATAGGCGAGCGCGGAGCTACTCGTTCGTTTTTCAGCCTTATTCGAGGCGCGTCAGCCAATCAGCGTCGGAGTACGTGCATGCTAAAGTCGAAGAGGCAGCGCTGCGCTGTCCGTTTCTTTTTACCGGACAAAAACGGCATACCGGGCAACCGCTTGAGCTGGACAATTGAAAAACGCACAGGCGTACGCGGTGGTTCGGTCTAGAAATTTTAAATAAATGAGCTAACCTAACTAATTACGTACCTACTCTTAGATTTTATAAAAACAATATGTTTTTCTAATAAAAAATAAAGTAACTTTTCCATAATTCTGTTAGAATGTAATTATAATTTCAACATTTTTGTTACAGGTGTTAAGATAAATACTGTCAACTGTTATAATGGTTACTTACAAAACATATTTTTAACAATATTTTTTCATTATAGGTACTTAGGTATAGGTATATGTACAGATATTTAAGATATATCGCATGTAGAATTGTCAATTGATGTAGAAAGTGAGTTGAAAAGTTGTTGGTGCATTTTATAGTCCTAATAATTTTTTCCGTCTATGAAATATGGTTTTTTATAAATAAATGTAAGAATATTTGGTAATTCATACTTATATCGACAGAATAATTTTTTTCCTCCTTTAATTAGCAGTTAAATTTATTTGGTAATATCAAATATTTAATATTGCCATTGAAATAAACGCCATATTAACAAAAATTAAATCTTATTCGCCAAATATGCAATTAAATTCTTAACCACCTTAATATAATATAATTTTTGATATCTCGGTTTATCTACCCCTTAATATATTACTGACGTGTCTTGACATGTCAGTTAAGTGGAATATATATAAGCGGAAAAGGCAGCAAAAGCACAAAGCGAAACCAAAAAATAGGCACAATTATTTGTTCCAATTCAAAATTAGCCTGTTTAACTGTAGATTCCTTTTATTTGATCCCTGCAGGGACGCCACTGGCCGCCCATCAAGATGGACAGTCTCTGCTGTCACTCAGATCGTGGATTTTCAACTTGATCTCTAAAATGGCTGAAGCACGTGACCCTCAAAGCACACCATACGCATTCCCCACCTATTGTGTCTTCTTCATTCAGGCCATTTAAATGTCTCCAAATACGGCAATCGCGTTGTTGCAAAATAAGAGCAGTTTTATTGGAGACGAGTTAGTGTTTTTGCCATCTTATTCTTTTTGTTGCTGCTGGTATGCGCAGCTCAGTGCCCCTTTGGCGTGGTATAACGAGAACGTTTCTTGTGTAAGGAATTTTATCGGGTACTTTTACTTTTTGATTTCGTCAAAAGCAGAAATGAAGGCTCATTTTTTTCCTTCAGTGATATGCTTCTTGTACTTGTGCAATGGATTTTTTTTCATTACATCAAATATAGAAATAAATAGTAGACATAGTAGACATCTAGTTGTTGCTTAAAGACGGAAAATAAGTCAATCAGTTAATAATCAGATTAACTTTATTAACGAAACGAAAACCTAATAAACAAACTCGATTCTATATCAACATTCCCTCAGCTTTCTTGATACACATTTTCGAAAATCACAGTACATCAGATGTAGAAATAAATAGTAGACATAGTAGACTTCTAGCAGTTGCTTGAAGACGGAAAATAAGTTCTTATACATGTTCTTGATACACATTTTCGAAAATCACAATTCTCAATAAAAAATTAATTTAGTTGAGTTATTTTCAAAACACTATTAAAAAAAATCATGTGTTGCACAAATAGCTATTAAACATCGTTGTGTCTTTAAGAACAATGCTTTTTTGTAAATCATAAAATGAAACGTGATATTGGCGGTGATATCGTGACCTTAAGTTCGGCAAACTAAAATTGAAACATCTCTTACGTCTGCATAATAAAATGTATCCTCAATTCGAGCGCGCCGCCTTAGTCTCTTCCCCTCCAAGAAACCGAGACTATTTCCATTTTAATTACCAAACATCTGGCTATATTTCACCCGCTGCCATATATCAAAACATCACAACAAGACATCGCGAGCGCTCCCGCAGGATAAGAAGGAATTTCATTCGATCCAGGATGTTATCACATCCCACATATAGGACTCTCGGCTGGGTGTTATAATAGGGGTGCCATATATATCATCCTGTGGTCGTGCAGCAAGGAACATAGACTGGAGCGTCTACTGTCTTCGGGAACAATTTCTAGAGAACTTTGTTCTGAATTTTACCAAAGGGGGTGATTAAATTGATAAGGAATTGTCCTTCATTCAAACATATGTTCAAACTGATAATTTATTTATTTATAATACACCATCCGATAGCATTGCCAATTAATGGGTGGGAGTGCGTAAAAATTACAAAAAGGTGGAATAAAAACATATATTCATAAATATGCATCGAAACAAATAAAATTAATATAAATAGTGGATACAGTCAACAATATAACAGAGTACAGCATTTAACAATAAAATTCCAAAATTGTATGGCAGATATTAGTAGAAATGTTCTTCTTAATAGAGGGAAAACGCCATGGAAAATTTCAATCAGATTCTGCAAGTTGCAATAGTAATAGTCCATTCTTAAGGCAGAGAGAATTTTAATAGGTTGGTCTTAGGTCTAGCAAGAAGAGACCTGCAATTCAGGAACAAGATGATGTCATTTATGAAGATTAAAAATAATAACGGTCCAAGGACCGAGTCTGGGGGGGACTCTTCTCTGAGAAGAGAATCTCTTACCTATCTTCTTTGAGATAGGTAACAGGTGAAAAACTGAACAAATGAAGTGGGTAAGCCTATCTTATATAGTTTTTATAGAAGGATACCATGGTCCAGTCGATCAAAGGTTTTAGAATAGTAGATTTGTGACAATTGATCAACCTGAATAAAAGCCATATTGTTCAGAACATATAGACGGTTTTACATCAAAGAATAATAATAATAATAATGAATACCTTCGACAAAAATAGCTGTCTCCCTTTCAGCTCTAACTATTGTATCCCTAAACTATTGGAGGACGACGCTTGGGGTACACCTGAAGTGGCCATAAACCTGCTCAATATAACACAATACGTAGATGAGTCATTAAAATGTAACCAAACTCTTCGGAATTCGGTATATGACTGATGCTCGTCCTTTAAGAATTTTCCTGGGACCGACTCTGGGCTGCTTTTCCGGACTCCGGGGCTGGGCCCGGACCCCGACGGCCGGCTCATTTTTCACCCTCTGGAAAAAACGCCGCCTTCCCGCTTTTTTCTGCCGCCGTTTTTGCCGGCTTGCCCGCTCATAGCGCCCTCTCGTTCGGGGACATTAACGCGATGCGATATAATAGGATCGGATGATTAACTGGATGAGGCCAAATTCGGGGGAAATCCACGTGCTCCTGGTCTTCAGCTGATGCAATATTAATACTATGCAATTAACTGTATAATTATAGCATTCGTAATCACTTCCAGAATGATCAGTTATAACAAATGCAGCCACTGTAACTAGTTCTGATTTTAGGAACAACTGTTAACTGCGAAAATTCATTTCAGCTGTGAAAGTGTTCTGCTGAAAAAAATCGATTTTGGGAGAATAGAAGTACGAGAAAGCTACTATCTTTTGGAGAAGATATTCGAAACGCAGCTGTAGAATCGTCCTCCAATTTTCTTCCAGAAATATCCTAAGAAAGATGTGAAAAGTGATTCAGTTTATTTTGCGATTCCAGAGAAAGAAAAAAGAATAGCAAATGTAATACTGACTCACTTTCTTGAAAAGGTAAGCTATACAACTAAAGACAAATTGTTTTTGCTCTTTCTTTACTGCACTCCAAGAATCTATAGCCTTGCAGTTTAGTGTATAGGCCATGGACTCCATAGTTAAAAGTAGATATAGTACAGAGCGACAGAGGTGTAGGTATTCTAAAATATACGAAATAAGTTACCTTCTTTGGAACGTTAAAGTTGTTTCTTTTGTTAATAGAAGTGGATCCAATTTTTGCCGTTACCTGCAATTTTTGCCGATGCCTGTCACATTCATTGAAAACCAAAGACATCGAAAATACGGGATAAATTTTAGTCGTAACGTTTCATGATTCAAAAAGTAAGAAAAACTATGCATTTACTATCACTTCAGAGCAGTAGATTGAAAAAATATATTTTGCAGACCATTATAAAAGTATGTTTAATAAAAAATATCAGAACACCAAAAAGGATCGTTAGTGATAGAGAACAAGTATTTTCAAATGATTTTTCATTGGAATTATTGAACTGAACTTTCCTTGAGCTGAACTCATTTGTATATCCTGAAGCAGTAGAAGCTCCAGGCAATGATCAATCGACTGTTATTACCCCAAAAATGATACGGTACACCCCTGACCCAATCCACCATATCTTTTTACACGCCTAAGCACAAAACATGGACAACAATTCAAAACACATTTAGATATTATCATAATCCCGCGTTCGCTGACTGTTTGCCCGTTTTCCGTCTATTGTCGCCCCACTTTCAAATGTGATAAAGGCAGTGTGTCGGCCTGAAGGAAAGAAATTGATGGCCCCTCCAAGGGAGTCACGGTCTCCGGAAGGATACGGAGATTTAGGGAGACGGCAGGCGTCTTTTGCTCTGCAAGGGAAGTGGAAGACTGGGAAATATTGACTTACATGCTTATTTTTATAAATACTCCCCATTTAAAACACAGTGCTATACAGTATCTGTCGTATTAAATGCAGTTTCGGCTCGCCAGGTGACTCAGGTGACGCGCCGCTTCACCTTAAATTTCCGTGTTTGGTTGTATCATTTAAAATTATTTTTAATTTCATATAAATTTTGTAATTTAGATATATTTACATTTATGCAGATAATAGATATATTTATATAGTTAATAAACAGAATAATTATTATAAAACGTGGCGCGCTGAACGCTTTTTAAAAAAACATCGCTTTCGTTGAGAGAGAACATTAAACCCCGTACCGTTTCCTTCCTATAATAAGCAAGTGACGCAGATCTCTATCAGGTGGTATTTCTGCGACAGTCGGAACGGCGGTTTCCATGGCAACAATGCGGCCGATACGTGACTACACTGTCCTGTGGGCTAATGAGTGCCGCGGATTTCGATAGCGCAACACATCACTCCTACCGTCCTGGCCAGTTTGCCTCTATACGTGACGCCGCGCCGGTTAAAAAACAATCATTATAATAATAAATAATCATTGTTTTCTATCAATCGTAGAAATGTTTCCTATGTATGATTCAGTTTGTGTTTTATTAGAAACACCATTTTCTAGATGAAAAAATGAGGACAAAAAAGATTTTTTAAATTGCGAGAGACCTGTGCATTCTCTCGATTTCGAAAAAAAGGTAAAGTCAAAAGACAAAGTGTCCTTTCGGAATGAGCGGTATTCGGAGTATAAGTGGTTGTCTGGAAGTATTTATTTAAAAAAAACTTTTTTGTTTAATTGTGGATGTAAAAAAATTAGGCGTGTGGAATAAGGAGGAATTTAACAATTTTGGGAATGTTACGCGAGGCTGTCGTAAGCACGATGCTTCTTTAGAACATATACCTACGGTGTGCATTAATGTTCGCACAATTTAGAAAAAACCTCAATACAATCGAAGACGCTTTGAGGGAAAATTCCAGACTATATAATATTAAACAATTTAATGATGACGTCCTTTTAAATAGACGGTTTATACAATTACCTATTCGCGCAGCGATTTATTTAGGCAGACAAGAGTTGGCATTTCGAGGTCACATTGAATCGGAGTGTTCGGACAATCGTGGCAATTTTGAAGAACTTTTGGATGGCGAATTCGCCGCTTAGTATTTGTCTGCTTCATCTATCATAAAGTTCACAAGCAACAGGCAACTGCAATGACCTTGAATTTGCTTGAAATTTTCGCCTGCGGCGCTGTTTTCATTTCCGGACCTGCGGCCCGCACCTCAGTCCGCAGTCCGCGTCACCTATTTACTGACCCACGAGCTGCCACTGATTAAATGTCACGATGTATAAGTTCATCTTCAATGCATGCACGTATCGTGGGTTGCAGACGAAAATGTTCCTGGGTTCTATTGATAGGGAAAGGGGGTGGCATCCTCCGCCGTATGTTTGAGTTTATCAAAGAATAATAACCGCGAAAACTCCCGAAATGAATTCAAATTTATGCCAGAGCGTAGACTAATAAAAAGCCGCTGGGGAAGTGCTAATGACGCAATAATAATGGTTGTTCACAATTAATATCTCGTAACGTTTAGCGGCAGTTGTTTAGCGATGGCGCCGCATTTGCATCCATTAACATACGGATTTTCATAACGCTAATGCGGTTAATGAACGGGCAGGCACGGAGGATGATTCCAATTCATAATTAATAGTTTATTTGTTGGGAGCATCTGTGGCGATAACCCTCAGTGGCAAATTAAAAGAACCCACTCGAGTTAATTCTGAATAAATTTATATAAACTGATGGACATATGAAGTCGTCCATAGAAAATTTGTGTTAAGAGTGCATTCACTAGTCCGAAATAAGCCCAAAATCGGCGTTCGTCTCGTGTCTAATTATAAAAAAACTATAAAAGATAGCGACTTTTAGTAAAAAAGTATTGAAAGATAAGACTTTAATCTAAATCCCTATAGTAGTAATTTTTTGTAATTCTTTTTATTTTTAAAATTCCAGTAAACAATCTTGTACTAAAATAGCGTATTTTCAAAAATTATTTTCTCTAAAATACATGTATTAAACAAAAATTTGCTACTATAGGGATCTAAAGTCAAGACCAGAATTAAGCAAAGTGGAATGACCTTGCCGATCTGGTAAAATGCGGTGATGCATGGGCGTGCGTATTCTGTTTTACCATTGGGCACATTTCAGTTAATATATACTCGTATACTATTCTATAGAATACTTCTAATATATATTAACTGAAATATGCCCAGTGGTAAAAAAATACAAATCTAAAAATGTCTAGTTAATATAGACATTTTTAGATTTGTCAGTAGGTGAAAAATTATTTGATATAGCGTAAAACTCTCAAATTGTCTTGAAATTTTGCCTATCCCCCTATTTTCGGGTATGCTGAATATAAATCTAAAGTTATTTTTTGTGGACGAATGTAGTTTTTGAGGAAAAAACTAAAGCATTTACGAAAATGGTGGTAGACAAAATTTCAGAAAATATTGATAGTTTTACGCTATAATTACCGAAAAATTTCAATGGAAAACTGTAAAAAACTAACGTATACATGTAGAAATGTAATATAGGTGTCTATTATCAATTTATATGCAATTTTTACCGTTAAGAAACGAGCGCGAAATAACCCAACATCACGCCACTGTTTCCCTACTACCTCGAGCGCAGTCGCTTGTTGGTTCCTGATTCGACCAATCAACGTCATTGAAGCTTAGAGGAAAGAAAGCGTAAATGCAAGAATATGTATGTTAAATAAGGATGAACAACATGTCGTCAACTTTACGACTTTCGCAGTTGCCACATATTCGGAAATCCCTTTATACTTGTGATATTATTAAGTAAAAGACAAATTAAACATTGTGTTTGCTTTAATAAAGTACAATAGGGATAAGGGACGTTAAAGACAAGAAAAAAATGGGTAAATAATGTAATTAATACGTTTCCTGTTTTAAATAAGAATACTTTAGAAATAAATGTGACAACACAGATCTACTCTTTTTCGGTCATACCACTTTGCTTAATTCTGGTCTTGACTTTAGTTTATCTTTTGATATTTCCGGTGATATATAATTTATAACATTAAAAAGAAATTTTGTTGCAATTATAAGACAAATCCGGTACCCTTGCAATGAGGGCTAACTTTATTTCCATGTGCCTTTTTACTTCGGCTTTACATGCACCTCCGAAATTTAAATAATTCGGTAGTGGGAATATGTAAGTCTTCACCCATCGGCTACCCAACCTCTCAACCCGACCCAGAATTCATGTCTGTCAAGTCTACAGTGAATGGACCTTTAAATTTGAAGTCGCATATCTTTTGGCGTGTAAGTTGCAGTTCTTGCTTTGTTATTTAAGTAGATGCCTCAACAATTCAAGGCTTGTTATAAAATCCTTGTAACTCAGTTATTTTTAGAGATACAAACTAAAACATCATGATATGTTTTTGCAAAACTTATTCCGGGAGGTTTTGAAAATTGGTTATATGGTCAGTTTGTAGACTGATTTGTGGCCTTTAATAATCTTCTTGAATCATTCCGCTAACATAACTGTTTTTGAGGTTATAGCATTTTAAGTGACTACCGTTTGGTATGACAGTGTTTAATTTAATATTTTACACACACAACTTTTCTCGGTGTAGTAGCAAATATGCAAATAAATTCTCTGTGCTATGACGCACGTATAGATAACCCATCATGGATGATTCCACCGACTAGCTTGGACGTAGACGTGGAAGACTTACCATTAAAACTCAATTTAGCAAAAAACGTAAATGTGTTGTGAATTATTGTGTCCAAGAAAAAAGCCTAAATAGAAAAAAGTCCAGCCATTATTAATATTACGCAACGATAGGATAATCGATTGTAAATTCAGTCAGAAAGCAGCAAGAACGTTGATATATTACCGAGCAACGGTGGAAAAAGAATAGACAAACGACGTACTTTGAATCGTAATTTATCTTTCATTTAAATTGTATTACCAGAGACAGCATTTCATATAAATTTTATCTACTGTCTATGTGTACACGGAATATGAACCTGAATTATGTTTTTTAAGCAGCACGTTCAATAAGCTTTACATAGAGATATACATTGTGTTTCAAATCGGATCAAATAACCATAAAAATACCATATAACTGATTACTTTAAAAAATTAAAATCAATCCGTGATTTCATAGATTTTGAATTGTCCGTTTCAGTTTCTAGGCTATTGATATACAATTCATATAAATAAAATAAATAGCCTGTAGGGCAGACTCACACATCGTTATACGTCAGATTGAGTGAACATACAAGAACAATTCATATAAATAAAATAAATAGTCTGTAGGACAGACTCACACATCGTTATGTGTCAGATTGAGTGAACATACAAGAACAATTCATATAAATAAACTAAATAGTCTGTAGGACAGACTCACACATCGTTATACGCCAGAGTGAGTGAACATACAAGAGGCTGTAGTAACGAGAATGAAACTGAAAAATGCAAAACGAAAGGAACCAAGGTCAACCAAACCGCTGGCCAAGTAAGAGACATTTTAATTATAACATAAAAAGTTTCTACTATTTAAGCAACACGATCCAAAATTATTTTCGACGATTTCAAGCCTGTTAGACACACGGGAATCTCGCTGTTTTTACCTGGCTTATTTACACTGTCTCTGTGTAATTAACAGATATATTATTTCAAGGTGGCGTTTTCAATGTTGTTTCAAAATATTTGGTAGCCGTAAAACCGCAACGCAAAAACTGTAACCCACTTTCCGCTCACAGCAATCTCGGATTGCATGTGATGTACGAAAATGGCAAAACAAGCGATTCATACTTGTTTTCCGCGCGAAATTAGAAATATACCGCGTGTTAGAAATAAAGAACCATCTGCAGTTATAAATCATCTGCACAAATTAGTAGTAGTATTCTACAGAAGCGTTGAAAGGACATCGTGTGAAATAACTTTCTAATTGTCAGTTTAAACTGACAATTATACATAATTGCCAGTTTAAACTGACAATTATACATAATTGCCAGTTTAAATTGACAATTATACATAATTGCCAGATCAAACTGACAATTATCTATAATTGACAGATTAAACTGTCAATTATACATAATTGGCAGATTAAACTGACAATTATAAACTGTCAATTATACATAATTGCCAGTTTAAACTGACAGTTATACATAATTGCCAGTTTAAATTGACAATTATACATAATTGCCAGATCAAACTGACAATTATCTATAATTGACAGATTAAACTGACAATTATAAACTGTCAATTATACATAATTGCCAGTTTAAACTGACAATTATACATAATTGCCAGTTTAAATTGACAATTATACATAATTGCCAGATCAAACTAACAATTATCTATAATTGACAGATTAAACTGTCAATTATACATAATTGCCAGTTTAAACTGTGAATTTTACATAATTGCTAGATCAAACTGACAATTATAAAATTATTTCACACAATTTCCTTTTATAATTGCCAGTTTAATTGAAACTGTCAATTATGTATAATTGACAGTTTAAACTGGCAATTATCTATAATTGACAGATTAAACTGGCAATTATACATAATTGGCAGATTAAACTGACAATTATAAACTGTCAATTATACATAATTGCCAGTTTAAACTGACAGTTATACATAATTACCAGTTTAAATTGACAATTATACATAATTGCCAGATCAAACTGACAATTATCTATAATTGACAGATTAAACTGACAATTATAAACTGTCAATTATACATAATTGCCAGTTTAAACTGACAATTATACATAATTGCCAGTTTAAATTGACAATTATACATAATTGCCAGATCAAACTAACAATTATCTATAATTGACAGATTAAACTGTCAATTATACATAATTGCCAGTTTAAACTGTGAATTATACATAATTGCTAGATCAAACTGACAATTATAAAATTATTTCACACAATTTCCTTTTATAATTGCCAGTTTAATTGAAACTGTCAATTATGTATAATTGACAGTTTAAACTGGCAATTATCTATAATTGACAGATTAAACTGGCAATTATAAAATTATTTCACACGATGTCCTTTGTACGCTTTCGTGGTATTCAGTTCATATAAAAAAATTAAAAGTAACTGGTCCCTAGCTTACCAGTAACTGAAACATTCGCTAAAAATCCTTCAAGTACGCTATTTCGGTTAGAACATCGCCCACACCGCAAAAAACGGCTGTTTTTACTCTCCAAACGGCCCTTTGAAATATATATCCTGTTTATATCTTGGACCTGGCGCTGATACTCCACTGGCTACATTAATTATCCTTCCAGGATATACACATCCTTGGCGACACGTCAACAATGCCCCGGCAACAATGGTTTATTATAACTATATCTCGATAATTAATGATGTTCAAGTATGGTGGTGACTTCGTGCTTTTGTCTGTAATTATAGAGGCCCTAATGAGTTTAAAGTAGCAAGTGGTCTTATCGCTCCTTTGTAAGGACGAAAATGGGACAGGATGCTGGGGTGCAGCCTGCAGAGGACGCCATTGTTGTGATGCAGTGGCTTATAGGTCGATTTTACACCTTCAGATCGACGTTGAAATATTTAGATTTGGCAGGAAACGATGTTACGAAGCTGTACGTACGTTCAAGTAGAGTTTTTTAATGTTATAATGGTTGATTGAACGTTTGCATCGTGTATTTTCCATAGAAACTTTAAATATATCAAGGAACGTTTTAATTTTCTAATAACATCCATTCAATTGGTTTATATAACCGTTTAATATGTTATATAGCGCATGTTAAAGATGGGTATTATTCCTTCAAATCTAGGGTGAAATATTTAAATTTGGAAGGAAAGGATGCGATGAAATAAAAATGTTTTAATTCGTTTTAATGTCGCAATTGACGCAATTGCAATAACGTTTAAAATACGTTGCTACTAAACGCATGTGTCCTCCAGATGTGAAATGTACACTGAAACAAAATATTTTTTAGTAATATCATTTCAAACGAATACGTTAACGTATTCGTTTACGTAACGCATGCGAAACGTTATATAATATATTATACGTTTATATAGAATAAACGTATAATATATTATATAACGTATATTATAAGCTATTATTACACCTTCACATTCACGTTGAAACATTTATATTTGGACAAAAGGATGTGATGAAATAGAGATGTTTTTATTCCTTTTAACGTTTCCATATGGTGACTTTATAACGTATACCTTTTTCTTACACTTTTTAAATAGGTGGCTACAGGTACGTATAAGTAACGTTTTTTAAACGTTGTAATGGTTGATTTTACGTTTGCAACGTTTACTTTTAATAGAAAATTTAGATATATAAATAAACGTTTAAAATGGAATAGGTTTAAAATTTGAAAGGAAAGTATGGGATCAAAAAATAGAAACGTTTTTATTATTTATTGTCACAAAATAGCGACTTATTACGTATGTAGCTCATTTTTTCAAATTTTGAAGGTTATTTTATCGTTTTTGAATGTTGTAATGGCTGATTGAACGTTTGTATTGAATTTAAACGTATAATTTAAACGTTTAAAATACGCGGCGAAATGAAACACTTTCTACTAACATCCATTCAAATTCTGATTTGAACTTCTCTTCTGTTTTATTATATATGAGAACAGTGTTATCACTTAGCATGTCCTCTTAACATAAACGATTATTCCATCAAATATTTTACCTTGCTGATGAGACCTAAAACCTCGAAATTCCAAGAAATATTTCGACTCGCTGCTCTGTACATCGTCCTTACGAATTTATGAAGTTACGTTCGTTCTATTTCTATAAATTCGTCACGTTTACTCCCCTCTTCCTATGATTCACGGCCTACTGGTGCTTATAACTTTTCCCGCCACAGAAAGATTAATATTTCCTGTTCGCCAGCTCATTGTCGAGTGTCTTATTATTTTCATCTTAAAATTTTACAGATCCCTAATTAATCCCATTAGAGAGAGTTATTTATTAGGCCGCAGAGGGGGAGGGAGGCTTCGGATGTTTAAGTTGTCGAGTAATTGGTTTAAGCACTCTTGGATTCTTAATTAACAGAGTTTGTTAAGTACATAACGTGATATATCAAGTACGTTATGTATACAGGGTGTCCCGAAATTAGTGGGCAATATTTTACCAGTGTGTTGTATGGTTAAAAAGGGGACTTTCTCTTCATATTGGGTCGAATGGGTTGAAAAACGCTTCCTCAACATTTCAAAATAGATTATATATCAAAACGGCGCATTTTATCGCTTTTCAAGAGTACCTTTTTACGCGGAGAACTCTAAAATTTCATATTTTAATGACAAAACCAGAGAAAAGTTCCTACATTTCGTGTATTTGTACCTAATTGTTGAAAGAAATTCGTCCTTCAAAAGACACCATATATTTTAGATTCCCCACTCATAAAATACACATTCAAAAACATTCCAAATAAACTCATAACTCTCAGATATCTCAATGAATATTCCTAATTTTCTTCCATGGCTCTCCCCCGATCCAACCCAAACACCATCAAATTAATAGTTACGTTTCTATTTGTCTTCCTAGCGTTAAATGTGCATTTTTCTCTCGCAGGCTCATTCATTACCCGGGCTAATTCATCAAAGAAGATTGCCACGTTAATTTAGGCCGGATCATTAGGTAAGCCCCGTTGTCATCGGGCGTCCCGGCGCCTTGCTCGTACCTAGAAGATTGCCTGGGGAGCGCCCCCGAGATGCTTACTCTGTCGAAGAGGAGACGGCGAGGAGAGACATTAGGCTGAGATGGATAATGGGGAAGATGATGGTTTTCAAGGGTAGCTTGAATTGTTTTAAATGTACAGGGTCAGGTCTAATTTTGACCCCTTTATCTTCTTATTTTTTCAGATAATACAGAGCCTTCATAAATGTCCACAAGCCACGTGATCGCAGATGTAGGCAACCAACATTGCAGTATTGGTAATGATTAATTAAAAGCTCTCTAGAGTCAGTGCAGTCTTCCCGACGTGGTTAGAGGTTTAATTAAATAAAAATATTTTGACAAAATTAACCTCGCAAGTGAACTGTTTATAATATTTTACATGGAATGTAGTGTTACATACGGATAATTGATAGCAACGAAAAAAATTTGACAAAGTCAAATTCCTAGTGATTAGTCTAAAATAACTCTTCGATATCTTGCACTATTATTTATTGTCTCGTAGAAAAATATAGAATCTACTATACGTCTTCTTGACATCGCTACCCAAACATCTTTTATGGGATTTAAACTAATTTCTACAAATGTGTGAGGATTTTCTGCATTCCTACAACTTTGGGTATTTACATAACCTGACAAGTGGAACCATGCTTCCTAAATAAATTTACTATTTCTAAAACAGTTTCTGGTCACGTGGCTTGTAGACATTTATGAAGGCATGGTATACAAATAAAATCTAAAGTCAAGACCAGAATTAAGCAAACTGGAATGACCTCGCCGATCTGGCAAAATGCGGTGATGCATGGGCGTGCGTATTCCGTTTTACCATTGGGCATATTTCAGTTAATATATACTCGTATACTAGTCTATAGAATACTTCTAGTATATGCACTTCAACTTTTTTAATTAACACAAATAAGTATAAACACTGACACAAAGAATAAATACACTGATAATTTTACCACAAATTTTTACCGTTAAGAAACGCGCGCGAAATAACCCAACATCACGCCACTGTTTCGCTACTACCTCGAGCGCAGTCGCTTGTTGGTTCCTGATTCAACCAATCAACGACGTTGAAGCTCAGAGAAAAGAAAGCGTAAATGCAAGAATATGTATGTTAAATAAGGATGAACAACTTGTCGTCAACTTTACGACTTTCGCAGTTGCCGCATATTCGGAAATGCCTTGATATTATTAAGTAAAAGACAAATTAAACATTGTGTTTGCTTTAATAAAGTACAATAGGGATAAGGGACGTTAAAGACAAGTAAAAAAAAATGGGTAAAAAAGGTAATTATTACGTTTCCTGTTTTAAATAAGAATACTTTAGAAATAAATGTGACAACACAGATCTACTCTTTTTCCGGTCATTCCACTTTGCTTAATTCTGGTCTTGACTTTAAGTCAGTTTTTCACCAGATTGGACAGGATTACAGATAGTCTCGATAAGTTCAGAGTGGACAAATAGAGATTTCAATCCCGTCCAAGTTTTATTTTTATTATTTTCTTGTTGGTTTGATATGAATATAATATTGCACGGGAAACATTGAGATACAAATCCACATTTCTACTTTCTAGGCCCACCCCTGCCCGTCGAGGACGATCGCCTTCGAACAGTCTCACACACTCATCACGGATCCGATGCGCTACTAATTTCAATATTCATGGGAAATCGGCGGCTTTTCAAACTTGCCGAGGAACAATATCATCCGTCCGCCAACAATGCCCCGAAAGGATCGACATCATTTACGGCGACTGCAGCGCCCCGGGTAATTCGACACGGAAGCGTGCGGTGACGCGGTGGTTAGGCGAACGGTAGGCTCTGATCTGCTTACGACATATTTGAGCCGTGCTTATTAAATTCAAAGAAGTATGCAAAGAAGTAAAGAAGAAATTACAGACACCGATGGCTTAGAATAGCAGCTATTGCTTTAAATTACAATCAGAACCGTAAATTTACAGCGGGAGATGTAAATTTACATTTGGAAATACATCTTACATTACTAATCCATTATAATATATCCGTTTTCATAAATATTCATTTTGTTTTGAAAGGACGTCTGTAGATGGCGTAGATTAACTGCAGTTATTTTAAATTACAATCAGAACTATGAAATTACAGTGGTAAATGTAAATTTACAGTTTGAAATATACTAGTGCATAAGCAAATATCCGTGTTCTTAACTGTTGTATAGTTCACGAGAGTCTACTGTAAATTTACAATTATTGTAAATTTACAATTATTGTAAATTTACAATACACATTAAATTTACAATTATTGTAAATTTACAGTCCTACTTTTATTTTAATGATTATACTTAATTTAGAGCTAAAGCTGTCTTTATACTTACATAGATTGTAAATTTACATTAGACTATGTAAACTTATAATTACCATTGTAAATTTCCAGTTCTGTAGTAAATTTATATTTATCAAAGTATTTAGAAAAAGCAGTGGTCCTTAAGGACTTAATCTAAGCAGTTACCAATTACAATTTATATAACTTTGGGCCTATGATGACGTAGGACAGCTGCATTTACTTTAAATTACAATAAAAACTGTAAATTTACAGTGTAAGTATAAATTTACAGTTGGAACCCGTTTCCATTACTGTTAATTTAGAGTTGCAGCTGTTAATGTCCAACGTCTCTAGATTTACAATTATCACTGTCAATTTTACAGCAATATTGTAATACTGCGATTAGGTTAGTGATGTAAATGTAAAATTTCTAGGAATACTAATGGATGAGTGTCTCAGCTGGAAGCCACACTGTGATCAATTGATTTCAAAATTAAATTCGACGTGTTACCTACTAAGAAACTTGAGATTGGTTATAGGTAGAAAGCAGTTGTTAGAAGTGTATCACGCTCAAGTAGGCTCGAGATTGCACTATGGTATATGTCTTTGGGGCAATTCCACCTTATCTTCGGGTGTCTTCTTGGCCCAAAAGAAAATTCTACGGAGCATGTTGGGTCTAAACAGATATTCCTCCTGTAGACAGGTCTTTAAAGATTTAAATATTTTGACTGTATCTTCTGTTTTAATTTACGAACTATCTGTTTATGTGTTTGGTAATAAGAATAAATTTACAACGAATTTTGATATTCATGGTAGAAGCACTAGACATAAGAATGAATTTCATGTTCCTTGTTATAAGTACAATATTTCTATAAATTCCCCAAATTGTCTCGGACTCAGAGTATATAATAACCTGCCAGATAGTATCAAACGAATTCATGATATTGTTACGTTTAAATATAGATTAAAGAGGTTTTTAACGGAAAAATGTTATTATACAATGGATGAATTTTTTATATCTTAAGTCTGTAATTATTGTATTTTGTATATACCTACTGACTATTCCTATACGGTTTGTAACAGTCTAAAGGAAAATAAACGTATTATTATTATTATTATTATTATGTGTAAAATTTTCATTGTATACTTGATGTAGAGTTGAAACTATTACTATACATTGACTGTAAATTTAGATTAAGCATTGTACACTTATAATTACTATTGTAAATTTTCAGTTCTATAGAAATGCATAAATTTACATTTGGCACTGCTAGCTTTTGTGCATTGGATGGTGGCCAAGTATTTAGAAAAGTAGTGATTTCTAACTGATTAATATTACTGATATATATTTTTATAACATAGAACTGTTAATTACCAAGGATGTAAATTTACATAAAATTTAAAAACATATAGCATATCTTATACTGAAGTCTGTTTTACAACTATCAACTATGTCTGTGCTATCTTCCATGGTTAAAATAAATTTAAAAATAGTATACCGGTTGTTGCTTCATTCCCATTACATTTTGGCAGCCACAAATAAAAATATTTTTAGTTCAATCTGAACACCCTGTACTATCACTGCTTTCTACTGGATGGTATAAACCATGAAAAATATAAATTGGAATTGGAGAATACCAAACATCAATTTGTGTTTATTTTTGCGAGTAAGAATCATTCTTATGTAACAGTAACATTTTTTAGATGACGTAGGTTTTTATTTTTTAGTTCGTAAATTATTTGAGACCAGACCTGCTTTCGCAATTGCACGGTCGCTAAGAATCAGTACTCCCAAAGTTAATTAAAGTGACCTAACCTTTACACATCGTTTAAGGCACAGGTAAATTAAAATTGGTTTAGGTTCTCCGTTCCTCGCCTTCACAGAGACTCTTCGATGGTCTGAACTCTTTAATATAATAGTGTTCCTTTTGAAATTTGCCACAATTCAACCGACAGAAAAGAAAACAGAATTTATTATTGTAAGGAACAAACATTTTATATGTGGACAAATAGACTATATACTACTTATCTATACATAATAATTGGTAGGGTTTTTAAATAGTTTTGTTTGCGCAATATAAACTAAACACAATCGCAATGCCAGTAATGAACGATCTGGCGATCAAAACACAAAAGTAATAAAAATACGCTTTGCAAGAACGACAGAAGGAACCGACAGCGGCTTATCGCGGCCGTAAGCCCGATAATGTATCGATATAAGTCCTTCGTTATCCTGGCGGAAAACGGAAGCGGGTCCTGGCAGTGGCGGCATCCTAGCCTCATAAATCATCCTCCAGATGGCATATTTTTGCATTTCTAATGCGGCGCACTGTCAACCCGAGATATATCGGTAATATATGCACTTCGAATCGGCAGGAGCAAACATTTGACGATCGCGGGCGCGCTTCCAGATACGTATAAATATACATCAAGGGTAATTACAAAGTGAAAGAGGTATAATGTAGTCTTTAAATTATTTTTCTGTGGGAATTCATTGCGAGCGAGCCAAAGTTTGTTTTAATTGCTTTGGTGGTCGGCCCGTTCTTATTCATATTCGATAGTTTGAGCTCGACGGCTATGAATTTTTTCGCGATGCCTCGAAAAAGTTGTACTGGGTAGACTATGAATATACAGGTTACTTTTGTGGGAACTGTCTGGCTGTTATCTAACACGACAACGTGCTTTTGCAGTTCTAAGTCCAAGTCTTTCTAATCGATTTAAGATAAAGCATTGAGAAAATAAAATGCTTAATTGTTCACGGAAAAAAATAATCTGCTGTAGAAACAAAAAAAATAGTTACTACAGCAAATATTCTTTGTTGCTATACAGGCAGCAATATTTTTAGTGGTTGTAACTAAATAATTTAGTTCGCATAAATTAGCTGTGAGTACTAAGAATTCAGCAACCCTAAACAACATTTAAATTGCCGTCATTACAACGCGTCTTAGTAGAGCAGACAGAACTAGGAGCAGCAGCAAGTATGTTTGGTACCGCCAGCAAATAAGTTTGGTACTGCCAGCAAATAAGTTTGGTACTGCCAGCAAATATGTTTGGTATTGGCAGCCAGTAGGTTTAGTATAGGCAACAAGTAGCTTTGATATTGGCAGCAAATAAGTTGTGGTCTGTTAGTAGTATGTAGCATGTAGGCAATTGTTGTTCTTTATTTTATAACTAGGTCCTATTGGGATTATTATAGTAATTTTTAACAAAATTTATCATTACACAGTTGATCCAATTCCCCCAAACCCCATTGGTTGAGAAGGCTGAAAATATCTTTTTGATTTTCCATTGTAGGCCACAGGACACTAACGGACATCTAACCAGAGTACCACAGATCATATAAATACACTTCTCATATCATAATATGATATGAATGTTATTTCTGACTTTTGTACATATTATAATTCATCCGTTTTTAAATAAATTGACACTAAACTACGCGTAATTAGTCTAGTATAGTAGACTTACTGGAATTGGTGAAGTCAGAGTACTACAAACGGACGAAGAAAATAGCGATAATCTTAATCTTTAACTTTTACGTCTTTGTCAGTTCTCCTTCTCTTTCTTGCCTTGTCTTGACTTGTCCTTGTTGCGTTTAGGCGTAGGACGACAACTTAAAGGGATTGGCTATTAGCGCCTCATGTGATACCGACTCTAAGGTTTTAAGAAAAATGTTGAGTACCGGAAACAAAATAAGTAAAATCTGTACCCGTGGTAAAAAATTAGTTGGAGAGACAAACATTTTGGTAACAAATTAATACAGTTGTAGGTACTGACACCATATAGCTGTGAACATCGAATATTTGATAACCATACCAATTCATATTAGCTGTAGTATCAAATTTTAATCAACTAATGACATTTTCCCATGGAAACAAATTCGTTGACAGATAATCGAGGACGAAACTTTTCCATGACCCACCCTGTACAATTTTCTTATTTTGTTGAGTTGATTTGAGATTACTTATAATAAATATAATATGTAAAAATAAATAATTAACAAATTCAAAAAACTTTTACTGCTTAATAGTGGTTTAAGCAAGATTTTTCTCTCAGTGTATACAGGGTGACCCATTAAGAATGAAAACACTTGCGTACAAAATTTGTTTATGGACCGATTTGAACCGGATTTTTTTTTAAAGATAGATCTCCAAAAGCTCTATGTTGATGCAAAATTTGAAGACGAAATTTTGATTTTCAAGGCCTACTACGAATTTTTTTTAAAGTGGAAAATAGCAAAAGTTTGTTTGTGATTTTTTTATAAAAAATCACCACTGGATTTAGGAGCCCCTCCAATGGATTTGTACCAATTTTTGCGAAAAAAAGTTTGTTCCTAAAAAAGTTATGACAATATCGGCATCACCAGTGTTTGCCTTTGACGGTGAACCTATTCTTTTATAAAATTAGAATAGAACCCAAAGTGAAACAAAACTAAACAAATTAAACACTGGTGTAATTATTAATAAGAACCATAAAAACCAGTATACACAAAATAACCAACTCTAATATAAACAACAATTGATAGGTAAGTTCGTCAAATTATTATTATTTCGTGGTTATTATGCCAAAACTAATAATATTACCTTCTTAGATAAAAAATAACTACATTATAATTTTTTATTCAAAAAGTGTGAATCAATTTGACAGACCCCTTTTCCATTTTTAAAAATGTAATTTTCTAATCATTACTTTTTTTTATCGATTGTTGTTTATATTAGAGTTATTGTTGGTTATTTTGTGTATACTGGTTTTTATGGTTCTTATTAATAATTACAACAGGGTTTAAGTTGTTTAATTTTGTTTCTCTTTGAGTTCTATTCGATTTTTATAAAAGAATAGGTTCACCGACAAAGGTAAACACTGGTGATGACGATATTGTCATAACTTTTTTAGGAACAAACTTTTTTTCGCAAAAATTGGTACAAATGCATTCGAGGGGCTCCTAAATCCAGTGGTGTAGTCAGATTTTTTATAAAAAAAATCGCTAACTCAATTTTGCTACTTTTCACTTAAAAAAAAATTCGTAGGAGGCCTTGAAAATCAAAATTTCGTCTTCAAATTTTGTATCAACATAGAGATTTTGGAGATCTATCTTTTAAAAAAAATCCGGTTTAAATCGGTCCATAAACAACTTTTGTACGCGAGTGTTTCCATTCTTAATGGGTGACCCTGTATGTTCGTCCAGTCATCTACGACACTGAGGGAAGTTTGTCCAAGATAAAGCTTCGCGTACCATTAAAACAAATTAAAAAGTATTTTTTAAAGTCTTTCCTGCAGAATTCCACTTGAATCTAGACACATTGTCTCGAATACAACTACGAAATAAATAAAAACAAATCCGCAGCGTAGCAAATCCCATTCACATGGTCATAATCGAGTTAACTGTGCGTTAAGCGGACCCATACATCAAATATTCATATTCTAAGTGGTCGGAGTCCACTCCACCCCTAGCTAGGGTAAGGGGTTACTTATCTCAAGTCCATTTCTTATCTGACCGGTCCTAATGTATGTAAGTGTGTTTAGCGTGATTTAACTAAAGGCCGCCATATTTCATTCGTGATTTGTCGACCGGCTTTTGTTCTGGACATCCGGAATTATTAGTTGTTATAGAAATGTGTCACCTCTTAATATATTCGGGTACGGCGGGGTGGGGGAGGGCGAGTGCCCTAAACGTCGATTAATTTTATATTCCAATACACTTCGCGCAAAAACATAGGGACTATTTGACCTTATTAAAGCAGAATCAAGTCGGCGCGCTTCATTTTTGTCTATCGAATCGGAAACCCTGTAATTATTTATATGAGAAACACAGGGTGATAAGTTAAACTGTATTAACTACTTCTTTAGAATGCTTTAGAATGGTTTAGAAAATGCTTTAGAAAAAGACTTTTCTAAAGCCTTCGACAAGGTGGACCATGGCATGCTACTAAAGAAGTTAAGTTCTTTCGGACTTTCTAGAAATTTAATCGACTTAGTTGAGGCTTATCATTGTAATAGAGTTCAATATGTGGTTTATCGTGGTTGTAAATCAGTCAGGATGCAACCCGGGAGTTCCCCAAGGTTCGATCCTGGGTCCCCTTTTATTTAGTTTATTTATAAATGACATTATCGAAGACTTATCTGTGAATTGTTTACTCTATGCGGACGATTTAAAACTACTTTACAGGATTTCTAATCTAAGCGACTGTCGTTTACTGCAGAAAAACTTTGACATAATTGATGCCTGGTGCGTTAGAAATAATCTGCTTTTGAATCCTGATAAGTGTGACTTTCTCAGTGAAGCGAAATTTAATCGTATATAATTATGAACTTAATAAAAAAGTACTTTGCAGACCTGAAACCTTTTGTGATCTTGGAGTCACGTTTGACAGGAAATTAAGCTTCAGCAACCATATTTGAAATATTACTGCCAAAGCTTATAAATCATTGGGTTTTGTGGTTAGAAACACGGTAAATTTTGATAACGAATTGGCTCTAATAGTCCTATATAATACGATAGTTCGATCTCAGATGGAGTATGCATCAATAATTTGGTACCCAAATTCTGCGACACATATCGATAGTCTTGAGAGAATTTAACGCCGTTTCTTAAAACTTGTGGCTTATAGGACAGATGGTGATTATCCTGTGAGAGGGTTTCCTCAGTCAGAACTTATTAAATAGATGCCTTATTAAATAGACGTAAGGTTTGTTTTTTGACGTTTTTATTCAAGATAGTACATGCTAACATAGACTGTAGGTAGTCAAATATTAGGTATGCTTAATTTGTATGTCCCTAGAGGGGCATCTCGTCAGTCTGATAGTTTTTACTTATCAACTCCAAGAACAAATATAAAAAAATATTCGCCGTTTTACAACATGTGCAATATTTATAATAACGTATCTGAATCTATTGATATTTTTGCTTGTATATTATCTCTTTGAAGAAAATAGCCTTCTAGATTTCTTCTTATTTCTTGTGAACTAGTTTGCTGTTTCCTTGCTGTGTCACTGACTTGTATCTATATATCTTAAGCACGCATTGATTTTCATTTTTTTTTTGTATGCCTCGATCTTCATTATTCTATGTATTTTATCACTTGGATATTAATATTAGTTTGTTTTACTAGGTATGTTACTCAATGTTCCTATTCTGTTATTGGGTCATTAGACCTGTTGAGTAGTGTAGAATAAAATAAAAATAAAAATAAAAAATAATGGTTCATTATAGAACCAAATATTTAATTTTAAGAAATACATTTATTCTCCACAATTAAATATTTAATTGCTACCGCTAAACGCGCAGAGCGCTTGCGCGTACAGGTAACTTGTTGAGTCGTGAGCGTAGCACAGCCATTTTTGTAGTGTTACCATGCGAAGAGAAGTACTCGTGTGTTGTGTGTTTCTTTGCAAGTAAATATAAAATAAGTTGATAAATAATAAATACTATTTACCATAAAAAAATTGTTTTTTCATTGTAATGAACTCAAAACTAATCTCGTCCACTTTTACAACCCGGGTGCTCTAAATTTTGTCGCGCAGCGTACACACACATCCCATTAGTCCACTATCTGTGTTCTCTGGACGATTTAATCTAGGAAAGCCGAATCAAATCTCAACAATTAGGATACAAAACCGGGTGGTCAAGCAGGCCGGCTATAAATCTCCGTTTCTTACTGGGAGAAATATAGATAACATTTATTAATTAAATCTTCTTGTTGGTCCTTTCCTCCGACTGCTGTAACTCACACTGAGGCCATTGTGGACAAATTTAGTGCCGGTTATCAACGGGGGGTGAAGATATTAATACATATCTTAGTGCAGGGAAGAAGGGGTGTAGTGGTTGCGAGTACAGAGCTGCAAGGAATGTGTAAATTTAGTCTATTATGGTAACAGAGTCAGATAACATTCTGTAGTAGCGTTTAAAGGACATATGGGGATGTCTTATAGCTTCGTTTAATGTGTTTTGAGCAATAAGGAAACGGATGGCATAATCTCCCAAAGAAATACGAGTTGTATCATTATTTATGTGTCGTATATCAAATATGTGGAATGCTGATCAAGAAAGATGTAAATGACATCTTGTCGTAGTAAATATATTACTTGTCTTAATATCTAAGATTATGCCGACTAAAATCCTTTGTAATTTTATCAACTCGTGGCGTACCTCAAGGTTCTATATTGGGCCCTCTTTCATTTATAATGTTTATTAATGATACTGCGGGTAATTTGGAGCTTGCAGTTTAAAATTACTTTTTTAGCAGAATAACTTGACTATAACTTAAGTAAAAGATGTGAAAAACTAACAGCTTTAAAATATTGAAAAGTGTCATCGTCTCCACACAGAAAGTTGTATAAATACAAACACTTATGGCAGTTAGTGACAATTTGTTTCTCCGTACTTAGTCATATCTTTATCAGTGTAATTTATGTGTTTCGTATAGTGGTTTTAAGTCATAGAATTTTGTGGTCACATCTGGAATACCCCAAGGATCGAACTTGGGGCCGAACTTCTTTTCATCGTTTTTATAAACGATTTATGTATATCTCAAGTATAATCAACTTTGTCGGACGACTTAAAGCTATTCTTATAAGTAGTGTTGTGATTGGTGTAATACACCTTTAGAGAAATCAAAGTCGCTTTCTTTAATTTTTTCCATTTCGCGTTGACAACCAGTAATCATCCAGAGGTTGTAACCATAGATGACTTACAAAGATTTAGTATTTAATATTTTGAGAAACATGTCAGAAAACTATTGATATTCACTGCTATATTGTTATAATACAACACTGTATACTTTTACGTATCTCTGGGTAGAACCTTATTGTACTACAATAAGTAACTATACAGGTACCTATACATAAAAAATAAAAGTTATATTGTATATTCTGTATATTTAATGAATGGCTGGAAGGTGATAAAAAGTTTAAAACTATCTGCTTCCATTCAAGACGATACTTTACCGAAATCAATTTGAGTCGTGTTGAAGGCTGTAATTTCAGGTGTAATATGCTGACCGCAATTGCTCCAGACGAGATGTTGGTTTTCGAGCGGATATATAACTTTACATCACCATCTTCCCATTACGCGGTTTCTAGAACGTACAGGATGTTGGTACACTGATGTGCACTATATTATTTTCTTAAGGTGATTTTCTTTACATAAAGAATAAAGCAAAGTTATTAAACGAACTATGTGTGCATATATTATACGCTAATAAACTATTTTTAGTGGGTAATAACCCGCCACAAGACATAAATAAACATTATCCAACACTTGCTCAAATATGTATTTATTTGTTATTTATTATTATGCAACTACTTATATTTTTAGCTTACTCTCTGTTTATTTGTAACTACAAACTCCGTTTTTTAAATTTATGTTAGGTACGCTACTGATATTTTGCACGATCAACATTCATATATGTACACAATATATGTATGTAAGTATTTACACGTACATACGTTATCGATAAAATATGTATGTTATCGTTAATAAACGTTTTGTTGAGTTTAAAATTCTTCACTGTTCTATGCTTCTATTAACGGTTTACAGTACAAGGATAAAGAACTCCCTGGTGGGGCAGATTGGTTCCTGTGATATCTCTAACCTGTCTAAACTAAATTTACAATAAAAAAAAGGTTGAATGGATACAAAATGCCTACTAATATATTGGTGTTTTTGTGTTTAATAACTATTTGTTTGTGTTTAATATAAAAAATTCGTCATATATTAGTTACATATGTTTTGCACTTGTATACATTTTTACATTTACATTTTTTTAAACCATCCATCGGACATGGATTGTGGCTAGATGTTCAGGTACTTATTTGTATTGCTACCTTTTGCGCAAAATATTTTTTTACTTGCGTTTAAAAATTGTTGTGTTTAATAACTATTTGTTTGTGTATAATATATAAAATTTGTCATATATGTATTTGCTTCATATTTATTTTACACTCTACCTTGCATATTATATTAGAGATATACCTTTTAAATTATCCGTCGAATATGAAATATAGCCAAATATGGAGGTACTTGTTTGTATTGCTATTTTTTTGTGAAATAACTTTTTACTTGCGTTTATAACCTGAAATTGCTTATATTTTTATTTGCTCCACGATTGCTTTCGACCATTCCTTGTACATCATATCAAATACACACTTTTTATCTAATACAATACGTATTTTACTGTGTAAAAACTGTTTACTTGAGAATAAAAACCCCGTTTTAAAGCATTTCCGTTCACAATTGTACGTTTTCAGATAGCGTTCTCCGGAATAATCACTGGCAGCTCCCTAAAATGCCTCGGTCAGTCCTGAGATGGCTGGATATGATCCCTTATATGAGTAAATGAGGTAGCTGGAGAGTAGCAAGCAGCTAATGACACGGTTATCCATCCACGGCGGCGGGGTAATCTGCTCTTCACTCATGTGGATCGGCAAAAACTTCTATTATAGCCGGCCTTAATTAACACAAAAAACGGACACGAGGTGCACAGTCTCTACGAGCGGCAACACCGGGGACTGTAGGGGTTTGTAGTGATAGAGGAGCGGCAAATAGAAGCGAGAGCGATCGATTTAAGAGAGGAATAGACAGGTAGAGTTGATACTTCAATTAATTGTTTGTTTTGAAATGTATTATTTGGTTTTTGAGGGACGTTGTGGATATTTTATACAGGGTATCTCTTTACCATGAGGCGATTAAGTGAGAGAACAGTAAGGGTAGGAAAGCTAGGCTATAGAGGGAGCTGGCAAAGCTTTTAGTAGGATAAGAAGATTAACAAAAGCAAACTACTACGAGTGTAGTAAGGATACCCCCATATCCTCCATCTGTAAACACGCCTTATAAAATAAGGACTGAACCAAATTAGGCCAAAACAGCTATTCTCCTGGCTAATGCCACGCCGAGCGCTGAATTACAAAGCAAAATTTGGCGTATTTTGTCTAACATTGTTAGAATTCAAAATACAATGTTTTGGATTGCAACGACAACTACGAGGTAATACTCTGGACCTCACATCGTAGGATGTCACTAATTGCAGACCGGTTTCGACCTTTTTATGGTCTCATCAGTGCAATATAAGTGAGCATACCTACGAATGCAAAGACCTGAGTATTTGAATAGAAATGGACAAGAGATGATTTAATATTGCAACATCTTCATGAATCATCCTGAACCACATTGATTACCACTGAAATATACAGAGTGAGTTTTATGTATGGACGCCTCAATTATCTCGGAAACGGCTTGCCCGATTTTTATGAATTTTGGTTTATAAGGGTTTTGTAATATGGCCGATATTATTGTGGCATTTACATTGTTGTCAGATCTTTCGTTTTTCCGGAAATATACTGAAATTTGTTATTTCAAATGGATCACCCTATATATTTTTTTGTTTTTGAAATCTCTAAGAAATTTTGAATATTTTTCATGTAATGTTCCCTATACATAATTGCCATAATTTCGGAGTTACAGCTACATTTGCAATATCTCCGCCGAAGTTAAAATATTACATCAGGGCGGCTATGTTTATTGAAAGTTACAATGGACCGTTTATCTGAGAAAGAACGAATTGAGATTTTAATGATATTAGGATATGGTGATGTGCGTAGAAGTCAACAGGAAACGTGTAATATCTTTAATAATTTATATCCTAATAGAAATCCCATAACAAGATCTACTGTGAGTTTAACCAAACTGGAGCCATAAAAGATTTACCGAAATCAGGGCGTATAAAAACTGCAACAACTGAAGACAAATCTTTAGATGTTTGTGTTATGTTAGAAGAAGATCCACACTTGAGTACTAGACAAATATCCAGGGAAGTTGATATTTCTCAAACATCCATAATGAAAATTTTACATGCCAATAAATTCCATCCTTACAAAGTAAGATTGGTTCAAGAGTTGTCAGATGATGATTTCGATAGACGTGAAGAGTTTGCCGACACAATGATGGAAAAATGTTACGATCAAAATATTCCAAATTTTTTAAATAATGTTATGTTTTCCGATGAGGCCACTTTTTGTATTGATGGAAACGTAAATGGTCCGGCGTAATTGCAGCTACTGGTCACGTAACAATCCTCGTTGGATGAGAGAATCCCACACCCAATTTCCACAAAAGATTAATGTATGGGCTGGAATAATAGGCGACAAAATAATTGGTCCTTTTTTCATTGAAGGAAACTTAAATGGTCCGGCGTATTTAAATTTATTACAGAATAATATTATACTTGAGTTGGCTCGGTTATTTCCAAATCTAAGTAAGTATTCTCAATTGCCTGTTAATTTAGAAATTTTATTATTTGAAACTTTCAGACAATAACAATGTCCCAAATAACAATATTTGGGTGCAACAAGATGGAGCTCCACCTCACTATGCGCGTGACGTGAGGCAATACCTAAACGATGTATTTCCCAGAAGATGGATTGGAAGGCGTGGTTTTATCGAATGGCCCCCGCGATCACCCGACATGAATCCTTTAGACTATTTCCTGTGGGGTCACTTAAAAAATATTGTTTATAAAACCAAACCTGCCAATATTCAGGAATTAAAAGATAGGATTACCACAGAGATAAGAAGAATTGAGCAGTCAGGAATGTTACAAAATGTACTGCAAAGTTTTAAACATCGCATGGCTTCTTGTATGGAAGTAAACGGACAACATTTTGAGCATCAGCTGTAACCGCCTTTACTTTATGTTTTCAAAAGATCCTATGGGATTTCTATTAGGATATAAATTATTAAAGATATTACACGTTTCCTGTTGACTTCTACGCACATCACCATATCCTAATATCATTAAAATCTCAATTCGTTCTTTCTCAGATAAACGGTCCATTGTAACTTTCAATAAACACCAACAATAATAGTTTATTAAAACGTCAAAATTGTTTTTGTCGCAGACATAGCCGCCCTGATGTAATATTTTAACTTCGGCGGAGATATTGCAAATGTAGCTGTAACTCCGAAATTATGGCAATTAGGTATAGGGAACATTACATGAAAAATATTCAAAATTTCTTAGAGATTTCAAAAACAAAAAAATATATAGGGTGATCCATTTGAAATAACAAATTTCAGTATATTTCCGGAAAAACGAAAGATCTGACAACAATGTAAATGCCACAATAATATCGGCCATATTACAAAACCCTTATAAACCAAAATTCATAAAAATCGGGCAAGCCGTTTCCGAGATAATTGAGGCGTTCCATACATAAAACTCACTCTGTATATTATGACATTATAAGAGATACAAATACAGTTACAGATGGATTTTCAATTCTTAACCCATCTCCTCCATCCGAACCGAACCAGGTGGACCTGCTGTCCATCTAATTACCTCGGCCTACCTGCTAGACATGCAGAGCGTAGCAGAACACGCCGAGGAAGGTGTACAACAAGAAAAATCACTGGTCAACTATTTAATGACGTAAAATAAAACCATCTATGTGTGTTTTGAATGATGTGGTTGGTAATAAAGTGTTGTTGACTTTATTAAAAGGCCCCAGGGCGGTTGGGAGTGGGTAATTTCCAGCTTCCGGTGTTGGCTGGACACGAGCAACAAAATCCGACAGGGGCGTGCGCGGGTATTTTGCCAGGGGGGTGTTGCAAGCAGCGGGAGAGAGCCTTGGCGAGAGTTTAGTCAGGAAACGCATTGAAAGGGATATTTGTGTGTGACACTGACGTAGTTGTCCACATAACAGTACACTGCACTCGACGCGTGTGTCGCCAAGCAAGTTGGCATCATCTGGAGATTATTAAACCAAAACCTATGCTAACATTGTGTCCTATTTACACCTAAACTATTTCTACGGTTCTACGGACAATTATTATTTAATTGACAGACAAATGGTAAATGATAATAAGTGCAAAACCGGTCAGTGTCTGATGGTTGGACTCAGTGAAGTGAAGTAGTTGTTTTCGGCATCTACTTCGATTAATAAGTAGATTTGTCTTCCTCAAAGACAATAGAGGTCACTGTTGTAATGGCACTTGTGTTGTCAATTCAACGCATTTCATCAATGGTTACACCTACAGTAATTTTATTTAGGAATATGTCTATTAAGGAGTTTGAAGGAAAAATGCTAGGTTAGGTTAGATTCAAAAGTGAGTGGGCCGAAAACCAGACCCTCCACCGCGACCATGTGGTCTATTGTGGCTCACACCTACTTATATTTCACCCAACAGGTCCAGCTTCTGAATGTAGCTGATCACCTTATTGTGTGAGAATTTATTCAGATCCTCTGGCAGAAGTTGTCCTTTGCCAAATAATGAGTATCTGATCCTTTCCCCAGAGGGGAAGGTGCACAATATGTGTTCTGCCGTTTCATCATCTTCAAAGCACAGGCGGCACTCAGCATCTTCTGCTAGGCCGAATTTGCACAGATGACATTTTAAACGGCAGTGACCCATGTATAGTCCAATTAGAGTTAGTAGGTGAAACCTGCTTAACTCTAGAAGTTTTTTAGTTCCTGTTTTTGAAGGGTTTATTATAAACGCCTTCGAATGAACTAATCGTGGTAGTTCCTGCCAGTACTGGAGGATTTGCCCCTCAGCTCAGGTCAAGAGCGTTGCTTTGGCAGTATTCGAGGATATGCCAAGCACCGGTTCTGGTCCGACAAATTCAGAAGCAGCACCCTTCCTGGCTAGAGAGTCGGCTGCCTCAATCCCTTCATGGCCAGAATGACCTGAGACCCAGACCACAGTTACTCTATTTTTCCTGCTCAATTGAGCGAGTGCCTGCTGACAGAGGAAATGCTAACTAACACTTTAATTTTATTGCGTGTTTTATAATGCAAATCTAAAAACTAAAAGGCATCGCACAATTGCGCTCTTCCAAAATCTTTCTGTATGATCTGAAACCCCATACTCTTCAATATCCCCTCGCGAACGCCCCTGACGCTGTTCCTTGCGGCACATAGCTGTGGTATGATTAGCAGCATCGACGTACACCGAAGGTGGTAGTTAGGTAGCCTCTGAAAAAAACAGATATTCTAAAAATAGATAATGATTCCTACCGTGTTACGCGAAGTTTGCATAGCTTTATAACGCGTATTTGTTTATAAACGAACCAACGAGTACAAGAAAGAAGGCAGATATAAAACTTTTTTGTTATTTCACAGGTGACTTGACTTTGAATACAATAAAGAATACGATAAATACACTACAGCCTACTTTATTTGTCATTATATTAAATACATATAGTCAAATCTTAAATTAACGATTGTTTTTGCTTTTTTATATGTTATAACACGAAATATAACCATTATGAACGAGTGTAATACTGTTAACCGTTATATACAGATCTGTGGTGACTGCCTTTATACAACAAATCTTAACTGTTAAACAAATGAAATATATTTAGATATAAGACATAATATGTTATTACTTATACTCTCTGACCTATACCTATATAATGTTTATTAAATCTATCTCAGTGACACTGATTGGATGTGATGTGGAATGGAAATGACTTTTGAAAAAAATTTAAGTTGTATATTTACTATAAAAAATTTAATATGAAATATGCATGTTATTCTAACCAAAATGTAATATGCCCATTTCTTTCAGTATAGGAACCTAAAATATATTGCTATAAAGTAATGCATTTGAGGTAGATCAATGCCTTGTAAAATTTATAAATGTCTTTATTATCAAGCGAATGTTCAATGTCGCCTTAATATACAGGGTGTTACGCACGACGCCTTTTCTGTTGTATTTGTCACAATTTCTTTATTTGTTATTCTTTTTTTTGTTTAATTTATACTTGTGGCATGCTATTATTGACATATTAACTGCACACATTGAACAACTCTATTATTTTGAAGTATGACTCTTCTCAGCTTTGGAAATCTATTAACAATCTTATAAATAAAAATAAAAAATATGAAAAAATTACTAAAGTAAAATCTAAAAACGGCGAAGTGCTACGAGACAGCAAACTAGTAGCTGATTCTTTTAATGATTTTTTTACTAACATTGGTAAACATCTAGCAGATGATATTCTAAAAGAGAGGAGAGCTCAAATTAATTTTCCAAAGGCTAGACTCTTAAATTCATTTTTTTTAAGTGAGGTAACACAGAAAGAAACATTTGGTTTTATCAACGAACTAAAAGATAAAAAAAGTCCTGGGTTAGATAACATTAGAACGGAGCATTTGAAAAAAATTGCAAATGAGGTGGCACCGCCTTTGTCTTATGTTATAAACTTAGCGTTTAGCACAGGCGAATGTCCTGAAGTTTTTAAGACGGCTGTAGTGACACCTGTGTATAAAGGAAAAGGCGAAATATTAAACGTAACTAACTACCGTCCAATTTCACTTATCTCAACAATTGCTAAAGTATTTGAAAAAGTCCTGCAAAATCGAACTCTCTCTTATTTAAACAGATATAATATAATGTCAACTAGTCAATTTGGTTTTACTAAGCAAAAGTCAACAAGCGATGCTATCTTAAAACTGATCAATCATGTAAGTAGAAATATTGATATGTGTTTGCCCACTCTATGTGTGTTCGTTGACCTACAAAAAGCTTTTGACACCGTTAGTCACTGTCAGCTGCTGGAAGTTTTAGAGGCAACTGGTTTTAGGGGAAGTTCATACTCACTTATGGAAAGTTACCTTAGGAACAGAAAGCAGTGTACAAGAATAGAAAATAGATTAAGTGACTTCCTAAGCATTGAGTATGGGGTCCCACAGGGAACAGTGTTGGGCCCTATTTTGTTTAACCTATACCTAAATGATATTTTTAGCATTGAAAGTCAGGGAGAAATAATTAGTTTTGCTGATGATACAGCCGTAATATACTCTGCAGAATCCTGGAAAAAACTTAAAACAAAGGCTGAATCCGATTTTACAAATATCGTTAAATGGTTTAATCAGAGGCTATTGTCTATAAATTTGCAAAAAACCTTCTTCATCTGTTTTACTTCATACTCTAAGTATCTGCCAGATTACAAATCACTTTTAATAGAAGTGAGCGGGCAAAGGGTTAACATAACTTCAGTTTCCAATATAAAATACTTAGGTATATATATTGACTCGCATCTGAAATGGGACATTCATATTAACTATGTCATTAAAAAATTAAGAACCGTTCTTTATAGATTCAAGTATATACTTCCGTACTATGATCTGGAACAATTAAAGATTATCTATTTTTCTTTGGTTCAGAGTCATTTAAATTATGGTATCGTTGCTTGGGGATCTACTTTTAAAGTTCATATTTATAATCTAGAAGTCATTCAAAAGTACATACTTAAAGTTATCCTAAACAAACCAAAACTATTTTCTACAAACCTACTGTTTGATGAATCTCATGTTTTTGATATTCGCCAATTGTGGTTTTCTGGTGTTACAACACATCAACATCTAAATAAAAGTGAACTAGCGCAGATTGACCATAGCTATAATACTAGATATAAGTCAAATTTGGTATATTCTACTATAAAACCATCAAAAACGCTCACACAAAAGTCTTATTTTTATCTTGGACCAAAATGCTATAACCTTGTACCACAGGAAATAAAGAGTTTAAATTCATTAACACTGTTTAAAAAACGCTTAAAAAAATGGATGATCAGCATTCCTAGATTTGAAATACATAAAATTGTGGAATCTAATCCGTAGTAAAAATTCATATATACAAGTATACAATTCATATTCAACTTGAACCATATTATCAATGCATTGAACTTAAAAAAAATGTCCATTGTTTCTTATTAGCTTTAGAATTATTTTTTACAGTCCTGGTAAGAACTTTATGTATATGTATATGAGGTATTATATTTTTTGTTTTGTTTTGTATTCATTATGTAGCTATAATGCTGTAATACTATATAGTATATGTAAGTAGGTAACTCACTATATATTTTTGTTCTGTATATAATAACAAAATTGGTTTATACTTAGTTGCTAACATAGGATTAATTAAATACCATAAAAAAAAAAAAAACTACTAACCAACCCTGTACAGGCTAGTCCTTCTTGGGGTTATTCATATTTATTTGCCTAGATTTTTATGCATACACATTGTAAATCTTTGTTATGTTTATTATTTGGGAAATAAATATTATTATTATTATTATTATTATTATTATTTAACCTTTTCATGATGATAAACAAATTATTGTTTATTTATAACTGTGGAATTCTAATTTTGTGAGCTGATATTTAAAAATCTTTCAATGGCAAATCGTTTCTATTTAATAGTGGTCAATTAGCTTATTATTTACCTACCAATTTTGTCATTTAACTAACTGTTAACGCAAATTAAACAAATTAAAAATAACTTTCATTAAAATTATGCGTTATAGTAAATTAAATCATAATTAACTTAAGTATTTTTTTACAATGTTTTCTTCGTTTTTTATTCTAGTTTATTAATAATAATAGATGACCTGTTTTAATTATTAATTATACTAGATAAAGTTGTCACTGATGTATGTATTTCATATGAAGACAAAAGTCCTATATATACTCTTTCCACAGAACTGTCAAACACCACAAACATTAAACGGTCGATGGCTGTTTCGACCTATTGGATGTCATCAGGGCTGTAGAGCTTTAGAAAGAGGAGGATACTTTGAAAACGAAGCTTTTGTTTAAGACACACAGAGCCCAATTAGTGAAAATTCCCAACAAAGGAAATATCGCCAAGCTATACAGTGTTATTCAGAACTTATCCATAATAAAATTTGGGGATGTTCAACATACATATAGAAATGTGGTAGTGCAAAAAAAAAATTTTTGGCGGCTTCTGAAAACTATTTAAAAATTTTTCATTGCACGCCGCTGGATACTGGTCCACTGTAATGGAGTGACCTTGGGACTGACAATGCAAACTGGCTAGCACGAAAAAAACTTCGGAAGTTCTGAGAATATACCGATACCCGGCGCAATAAGATTTGCAGCGTTTTTACTTTAAAATAAACTTAAAGATACATAAATGTGACCAAAGTGACGTGTCTTTAAAATGAATAAAATTTTGTTACACTAATTTTGAAGAATTGCGCTACTTGATTACTAGGTATTAGAAACATGAAATTTATAAAAAATTTGCACATACCTTGTTACAAAAGCTGTTCGAAATAATATTCCTCGACTTGTACACACTTTTGGGCACGCCTTATCCAATTTTGCCGCACTAAACCGAATGTTCCTCCTGGTTGCTGATCTTGTAAACGCAAATTATTAAGTAAATTGGGGATTTTCAGCATTTTGCTGCAACAACCACTCACAAAACCTAACTCGTAATTAATAATCCACTGGTAACAGTCCATTAACTCAGCATTACTGTACACATGAGCCATTTTGAAAATTTTACAGTTTAACACTCCTACGATAAATAAAACACCGGCACTGAGAGAAGACACAGATAGACTGATGACTCAATAGACAATAGAGATATTATCCCCGCTCCAACTCTATTCTTTCGGTCGTCGTTCGAGGTACAAAAACGTGTTTACTTTTTTTACCACATTCTTAGGAATGTGGTAGGTATATCAGATGTTGAAGTACAGTTGCCCATCTACGTAGTCCTTTATAATGGTATAACTTTAAGCATTGTTTACGGGAAATCCTAAGACTTTTATTATAAATTTTTTTGGTGATATCGATTTCTTATTTAAGGATGCACATATCCTCAAAGGTTTAGAGATAAGTTCTGAATAACCCTGTATATGTTCATTAATAGCAATGGAGTGCCACAGGGTTCAATATTAGACCCAATACTGTTTGTATTGTATATCAATGTGATTCCACTTATATTATCAGTCATTCACATCGCTTTATGTTGATGATTCAACATTTTTGAACATTTTTGTACACACTATTGAACATTTTTTTCGCAGATGACACTTCTGTGTCACTTCTTTTGTATTCCATCGCCTACTGAGAACCATATATACCTATTGGCTAACTCAGTATGAAAACATTTCAAATAAATGCCTTCTTAAAATTTTCTGCTTGGTCTAGTGATTATTCCTTGTTATTTAATATAAATAAAACTAACTCTGTGTTTTGTTATCCTAATTTTTTCTGTTTGTAATTATAAATTATATATAATTAGAGTTGTTTAAATATAATAATTGTTTGACATTTCCTGTATTATCCATTCATGGAATTATAATACTTGAAATTTTTCAAAATGTTCGCGCCATTTCATCGTCTTCGGGAGCAAAACTTGCATAATCGCTCCCAACTCGTCCAAGGTGACGTTACCTAACAGCAGCCAGTCGTTGGACCCAGAGGATGACTCGCAGATGATGGTGCCGGCACCGGAGCGGAACCACAGTTTTTGCCCACCTGAAGGCACGTACCTCATTACCGGCGGGAAGTGTGTGGCTCCTTCTCAATGCCGCTGCGGTGAGCACCGGGAAAAAAGGCGCTGCTCGGAGATGATGGCTCGGTGAGTCACGGTTCACCACCTTATTACGAGCGGCATTCGGTCTTGGAGATGACTGTCTGATTTGTGCGACCCGAGGATGGTGGATCGAGAAGATATTCTACATGGTGGTCTAAGAATAGATTTCAACATTGGAAACGTTTATGATTATACATGGGGACCAAGTTAGGAGTTTTCGTTCAAGGTCAAAAGACAGCGGTGTCGCGCTCGAGTGACGCGATACATATAGTGGAACAGGTAAACCTGGGTTTGATATCTGTAATCGTTTTTGAATTATCAAAATTTTAAAAAGTGCTCCCGTTTATCAGAGGGAAGTATTACGGCACGCTCAGACTTATAGCGCGAATACTGGTGCCCCTATAGATGTCTACCCCTAGAAAGAAGCGAGTTAGACCGGCGATTTTACTCCACTAATAGCGCAGCGCTCGACCGGCGCGAAGGGTAGTGGGGAGTGTTCGGTTATAATACCGTACTAACTTAATTTTGCTTTGTCGTCTTTATTTAAGTATACAGGGTGTAAAAAATAGCACTTTTTTATCAAAGCGAATACAGTAAACCGCAGTAAACAGAAAAAAATCAAAACCGAAAACTCAAAAAGGTGATTTTTCATAAAAAAATCACTTAACCTTACATGTCAACAGATTTCACAATCATTATCAAATATTTTCGTTAATTACATTCTGATCAATGCAAATTTTCTTTAAGAAGAATGTTTTCTCACTGTAGGAATGTTATAGACACTTGATTTAGATAAAACAAACCTGATCTCTTCAACGCAGACATTTTTTTCTGATAATTTCTTAAGAAGTGTGCCTACTTACGTTGTAAAATTCATTTTGTGGGTAATACACTTAATTTGCAAGTAGGTATAGTGCATTTTGAAGCGACCTGAATGTTCTAACTTCCAACTAAATTAGATTAAATTAATTAAAGCAGTTTATCGAGTCAATTATCTCCCTGATGAATAACATTGCCCCGCATTTCCTTACGCCGATCAAGCAGCTCGCATAGCTGGTGATCAAGACCTACACTGAGAAAAGTGATTGTTGAATAAACAATTTATGTCAGGTATAGCACGGTAACAGGCAAAATGGAGTAATTTCGAGTATATCATCTGTTCGTTTTTACCTTACCATTTGCTTAATACATATAGGATGCTATATACCCAGTGTTCCATGTCATCTGACTAATGAGAATTAGCACAATTTAACAACTATATAAAGTACATCTCGTCTAACCTGAAACAAGATTTTACCGATATTTCAATTAATAAAAGCATTTCACTTCAGTATTTCGGTCATCAGAAGTGTTTGACAATCAGTTCTATTGGTTTCGTAAGCAATATTTGTCATAGTGTGCCTTGGGAATGTAAAATTCAATGAAATGTAACAAAATGCATGCATGGGAGACCCGGCATACTGTTCATCAGTATAATAAATGAGTTTGGTTGTTGTTGTTGTTGTTGTTGTTGGTTACCTACAGCACTCAGGCCTTTCGACCCATTGTCGAGAGCTATTGGAAGAGACCCGTGCTATGCGCATAGGCCAACACCCGTTCTAGGGGATGCTCTCTAATGTCCTGGGGCAGGAGAAATGCTGCCTGCACCCATGATGTTTGTGTCTCCTGACCATGAAGCAGGCACAGCGACAGAGGATGTGAATGGAGTCCTCGTCATCGTGTCGGCAAAACCTGCACCTTCTAGTGTCACTAAGGCCGATAGTGTTAAGGTGCTTGTTGAGACGTCAGCAGTCCTGTGACAATCCTTATGGTGTTACGACTTAGCGCAAGTATTGATCGAGTTGCGTTCGACCAAGGCCCTTCAATTAAGAGCCTGGCTTGTCGCAGCCCAGTCCCGTTCGATCATTCTTCCTCTATGATATTTTCCTGATCCAGTTTGCAATAGACCTTGTTACATAACTAGGCGGAAGCCCGAGTACTGGTTCGGGCCCTGTAAACTGTATACTTGAGCCTCTTTTACCCAGTGCATCCTCCTCATTTCCTGTTATGTTGTGATGACCCGGTACCCAGGTAAGCAGTTTGGTTACCCCAGAAATATATTAATTTTTTTGTAGAATAGTTTGTATACCTTTACCAGAATATCTTTTATGTTTTATTAATTATTAATATTATTTTCTACGAGATTAATGTATCAAACAAGACGGTTAGTTTTCTAATAACGTTAACAAGTGTTAGACTCACCCAGTATACTATTGACTTTTCTTTACTCTCCAACTTAAGGAGTTTTTAGATCTTTTAGTTAGTCTGCGCGTTCTATGAATATGTTCTTCAAAATCATCTAGAGTGTGTAATAAATAACAAATTTGAATACCTGTTAAATTTGTTATATTTTTTAAGAAAACTTTTCTCTCTTTGTATAATCTGTTCCATTGTCTAAAATGGCTCAATTTACAGTAATTTTACGTTGCTGGCCTTGGTTCCAACCTGTAGAAATATTCTCCCACCGTCACTTTTCAGTATCTACCTATAAGTTGATTTTGTTATTTCTTCAAAGAACTGCTTCTCTCAGTGTAGAGCCTGCGAGCGCGGCGGACCAGGGGTGGCACAAATTACAAATTTAATCAGAGGGAACCGTTAAGGCGTATCGAAATCACATCGGAAATCAGCCGATGAGGCGGTTGAAAAAATACTGGGGAAGTATAATTTAATTAGGTAAACTCCGGTTTGGGGGTTAGTTAGGGATGAATGGGCTTTATACCAGGTGTCGGGGCTAAACTGGGCTAAATGATCATCGTGAGGGTTGATTGTCGTCCTGAAATTAGAAACCTCTTTTTCGCATAAGAGTTACATGGACTAGAAAAGGAAATTTTTCCGTTAGTAAAGTAAAGACCAGAATTAAGCAAAGTGGAATGACCTCGCTGAACTGGTAAAATGCGTTGATGCATGGGCGTGCGTATTCTGTTTTACCATTGGGCACATTTCAGTTAATATATACTCGTATATTATTCTATAGAATACTTCTAGTATATGCACTTCCACTTTTTTAACTAACACAAATAAGTATAAACACTGACACAAAGAATCAATACACTGATAATTTTACCACAAATTTTTACAGTTAAGAAACGCGCGCGAAATAACCCAACATCACGCCACTGTTTCCCTACTACCAATTCGACCAATCAACGTCGTTGAAGCTCAGAGAAAAGAAAGCGTAAATGCAAGAATATGTATGTTAAATAAGGATGAACAGCTTGTCGTCAACTTTACGACTTTCGCAGTTGCCACATATTCGGAAATGCCTTGATATTATTAAGTAAAAGACAAATTAAACATTGTGTTTGCTTTAATAAAACTGATTTTCTACTTAAAATTGTAGGTACCTGGCATTTTTTACATTAATTGTAAAGTGATCAACATATTTCCTAGAAGTGGCGTAGAATGTGTTTTTTGTTAACAACTTCTGTTTGACTATTAATTATGAGGTCATTTATTACATTATTTTTGAACTATTGAACTTTCTAGTATTGGTAAAAGACTAATTTAACCTATTTATAGATATATTTTAGTTATTTTTTTATATTTTTTCAAATTAAGCTCTAAACCTTACCCAACACCGCGCCTATGGAATCGCGATCTCTTGGTACTTCACAAAAAATTGCTTTGTACGTTTTTACATATTTTAAACACGTTTTGTATTTAAAAATTCAAAACTTACACCAACCACATTGCCAAAAATGTTAAATTTCTATATTTTTTTTCGTAATGGTACACTTGAACTTCCCCTGTGCCTGGAGCTTTTCTGCCTATCCCGTAAATCGGAACACACTGTGTATTGGTAGGTAATTGTTACGCGCTCTTCGTTTTTCAGATTACTTCTCTTACATAAACCAGACAAAACAGAGAGGCCTTGTCTCTCAACTTTTCCTTACGTATATTATTGCCAAGAAAACGAAACAAAAAACGAGATTCAATAAAACCAAGTAATTGTCTATTACAGGGCCATTTAATAGTTATTGAGCAGAAATCTCACAATACTTGTTGTCATTTCATATAAAAGTTTTTCAGAATTTTAATTTAATATTGCAACACTTCAATTTATCCATAAATATCGACGAAAAAACCTTTTAAAAGATAGTATAATCAGATTCTTTAGATGTAAATAGCCCATTTTTATATAAACTAGGTATAGCAAAAGACCTTGATGATACGTTTCTAATTGACATTTTGCTACTGCAATTATACTTTTTAATAGATTATAAGCTACAACAATAGTTTAAACAATAAGCCTGAACCTAGACTCGAAAAAATAGGTCTAGATATTTTAAATTTTTTTTCCAGTGTCCAGTGTCTACAATAATTAATGACTTATAATAGTGTCTTCATAGCTAAAATATGAATAAGCAATAAGAGTATGTCGATAGGTATCTATTTTCAATTAAAAAACACGTCAATCCTTCTTGATAAAATAACAAATACATACTTTAACATTGGACATATAATACTTTACTTGCTACATTTGAAGTGTAGTGAAGGAAGTGTGATAAACAGTTTCAAAAGAAATAACTTTTCTATTCCTTTAATTATTGTCGAATAGTGACTCTTATCACTGTAGAATAACCAGTAACACTGCGCCCTCTTTTGTCGAAAACGCAAACCACTCACGCACTTCACCAAGTGAACAAGCAAATCGAAACAGTTTACTACTTACGCCGTTGTGAACTTACGCTATCAACGAACAGATGGCGCTTGTTATTTAAATTCAATACTCCGATGATGATTTACAGGACGCTTTGACATTTTTGCTACTAGATGGCATAGCTTCATTTATAAGACAAGTTTTACAGTTTTAATATGTCGGATTCTTGGGCGATTGGAAACGATCGATATTTACTATCATTTTTGTAATGTGATAGTACCTACACAAACATAGCAAGGGTTGTTTACTGGTTGTGGAATGTTGAAAATTTTAATGTTTTAGACGTTGCTTACCTAATTAACTGTGCAACGAAATCGGTAACAAGTAGTAAAGAAGAGAGTGGGGGGGGGGGGTTAAACCCTTGGAAATAACTCTGCTGTTTTATTGACTTATAATTTTATTTATAGTATTTTACCCATTTATACGTTGATTATGACTTCGGTTTCTTAAATTTGTATTAATATCTACTAGATACATTAGTAGTTCATGAATATTTCCTGGATAGTGAGGTTAAAAATTGTGAATACCACATAACCTCCAACCACATAGTAACTATACAGAAATTGTACGAAGTGTTAAGTACAATGTTGCCTATAATCACTATAATCTATTGCTAAAGTGGAATAATCTACTCGAGTGTCTTTTAGGTTAGCAACAAGTTTAGTTACTCCAAGTTTTAGATCAGAAAGGTGGTGCGAACGGCATCACTGTCATCAGCTCGATGTTGTACACGCGTGACGTCAGTCACAGACCCTAACGCATTAATCGTGTGAACCCTACTTATTAGGTGAAGAATTTTCACGTAGAATACCTATCTAGGTATGGAAAATTAGGCATTTTTTCGCGACTACTATAATAGCCTGTTAAAATGTATAAAAATACTTTTTAGTCGATTTTTCCGGATAGATGATTTCGTATTCCTGAGGAAATCGGAGTCGTAGAATTTGTTCTTACTTTATCTGTATTTTTAACATGTCATCACAGATACTTCAATCCATCACTAATCACTATACATGACGTAAGTCCAATTTCAACACTATGCTACGTTAATTACAATATCATAACACCCTATGACTCAACCAACTCCCCATCGTCCCTTTCCCTCTGAAAAAAACCGCAGGCCACCATGAAAGCAGCTGCCATAACAGCACCACCCACCCATCACCGAAATCACAGTCACCCATTACGCATACCCCCATTCTAATAACCCTCCGACAGCCATAAAAACTATACCAGATGTTCCTATTTTTAAACCTCTCAGCTCTTCAAACGGAGTAGAGGTGCATGCGCGCCCAGCCATTGGCCACTCCCACGTACGAATCACGAGCTTCGCTCCACCTTTGCCTCCGCCTGCAGAGGCTGTCCTTCTCACGCTGGTACTGTTTGCTGGTGGCCACGGTTGGTTTAATTTATTTTAGATCTTCTAACGAAATTGGTGTTCTAATTATTGGTCAAGGGAGGGATGTTAACAAGAAGTGATTAGTGTATGGGGAAGAAGATAAAAAGGACGCTCTAATGACGTGAATAATATTTCGGTGGGTGTGGTAGAAGAGGAGTTCTGAGCATTTTAAGAGTTGTTCTTTGTTCATGTGGGCTTGTGACTGGTCTGAGTGGTTTGGAAAGTTTTAGAATGTGGTTAGAGATTGGTTTGATTGGTATAAGCAGTTTTATTTTTAATTCTTGTGTCGTCTGGATTTATTTTTTAGACATGTGGGTTTGGTAAATTGTTTAGTCCAAAAATATTTGTTGGCGATTAGATAGATCCTATGATACCTATGCCACTATGCCTTTACAGAATTTGGTTCAACACTCAAATTTTCATCCAAGTATAAACCCAAAACACTAACTTCCGCATTCCGCATCCAGAATTAGAATTTCCGATTTTAAACCAGAAATTTAGACTTAAAATATGGAATTTAGACTAAGTAGGTAGGTAAATAAAAAATTTCGAATTTATTGTCGAATTTAAATAGAAATTTTCTATAGATAGGTATAAATAGGTAGGTAAGTAGGATTCGATATTTTGACTATTTATAATCCTACAATCTTGACTTTGTCCTCGAATTTCTAAGTATAGAACTTTCGATTTTAAACTAGAAATTTCGACTTTCAAATCGATATTCAGTGTATTTTGACAATTTCGACCTTATTCTCAAGTTTAAATCGAGATTTCCAGTTCAAACCCAATACTTCGTCTACAATGCAACAATTTCTACTTTAATTTCGAATTTAAACTATAATTTCTACTTTTAACTCGATATTTAGACTATAGGTAGTCCCACAATTTCGACTTTATTCTCAATATTAAATTCGAAATTTCTACTTTAAACTCGATATTTAGAATATAATTCGAGAATTTCTACTTTATTCTCGAATTTAAAATGAAAATTTCTACTTTGGACTCGATATTTAGACTGTATTCCCAGAATTTCGACTTTATTCTCAAATTTAACTCGAATTTCAACTTTGAACTCGGTATCAAGACTAATATTATAATTTCCACTTTATTCTCCTTAAATAGGAATTTTTTAATTTCAACTCGATATTCAGACTATATAGGTATTCCCACAATTTCGACTTTATTCTCAAATTTAAATCGAGATTTCGAGTTTAAACTTTAAACCCAATAGTTCGTCTACAATGCAACAATTTCTAGTTTATTCTCGAATTTAAACTGTAATTTCTACTTTTAACTCGATATTTAGACTAGAATTCCACAATTTCGACTATATTCTCAAATTTAATTCAAAATTTCAACTATATGAACTCGATATCTAGACTATAATATGATAATTTCCACTTTATTCTCGTTATTAAATACTTTGGAATTTTTTAATTTCAACTCGATTCCTATTTAGACTATACTTCCACAATTTCGACTTTATTCTCAAATTTAATTCGAAATTTCAACTTTGAACTCGATATCTAGACTATAATACGACAATTTCCACTTTATTCTCGTTATTAAATAGGAATTTTTTAATTGCAATTCGATATTTAGACTATACTCCCACAATTTCGACTGTATTTTCAAATTGAAACTAGAAATTTCAATTTTAAACTTTTGACTTTAGTATGGAAATTTAAACGTTCATCTGGAAATTTCAACTATAGGTATAATCTAATTAAGTCTCTCTCTAAGTCTCTGAATTTCGGTCTGAGTAATCTTTGTGATTAGAGTACCTCTATCTAGATACCTATTATAATAAGTGGGTACTTATGATTAGGTACATTATAAGTAAGTATTAATTAAACTCCTTTTTCCCAATCAGGCGATAGCTTGATGTAATTAGGTTCTCGAGTGTCAATCGAGCATTGTGCAGCCTTCTATTCCGGCTCCGTGGGAGGGAGAGCCACAGCTGGCTGGATCGAAGCCACTTATTTTCATAAACAGCCATAGGGGTGTCGCTGGTATTTATTTTATCTAATAATACAAACAGGATGTACCGGGTGGCTCGTAAGACGTGGGGAATTAGTACATAGACGTTTTCTTGTATCACAGGGTCCGCCAAAAATTGTAAACCAAGTAGGAATTTTTTTAAATACTTATAAATAGGTATTCAGTAGTTATTCAGACATATTTATTAAGTGTATGTTCTCATCAGTAAAGTGCAAGTGTCTAAAACTACACTGATTTGATAGGGCACTGATGAGGCGTAAAATATAGAAACATATGTTTGTATTTGGCGTTAGGGGTGATTGGTACTGATATATAATGACAGTGAACACAGTATATTTTAATCAAAAGTTCATAATATTAAAGTTTGTTTATAGCACAGATTGTTTTTCGTGGGTATATGGTCCTGGGATTTGTTTATAGCTACGAAATTAGGTAAATAAAACACAGATATTCATTGCTCACAAATTTATTTACACATTTACAGTAATACCAAAGTACCTTAGACATTATAGCTTATATTTTTTAACGTAAACCCTCCAGCACCCATCGCCCATGCCAAGAATTTTAACGAGCGAGCGATATCAAGGCATTTTTATCACTAGAAGCCAACCCGACCTCGGCGATATCAACTACAATCTCCATCAAACAACTTCGCTTGAAATTAAGAACCATCAATGCGTATTCTATATCTCAGACGGCTAGTCTCTATCTATTTCATATTCAACATTAATATTAAACAGTTTAAAGTCACTGTCTTTACCGATAAACTCAATTTGGAGGCATACGACGTCTCCATCCTTCTCTCTCACGCGTCGCCTCGCCAGTGTGAAAGAGAAGGCAATAGCTCGTGTAGCTCCACTGTGCGACGTTAGCATTTGTCTATGAATCAGTAGTAATTATATAAACCGTACGAGTATGTACGACGAGGCACGATCGGCAGCGGAGGGCACTGGTGTTATAAACAAGCGGTGTTGCCGGTTCGCGCTCGGCGTTCCGTCTCTGTTTGGATTGCTTTCACGCGTATTTCTTGTTCCGTCGCGGCATAGAGTCGTGGAATAAATTGTAATGCTAGTTATCTTCGGTAAACTTTGGTGTGTATTGGCACATTGTTTGAGTGGCTTTTAGAAATGGGCAGGGCCGGATCAAGGGGTTTTGTGTTAATTGTTATCTCATTTTGGTATTTAATCGTTTCAGGTAGAATATCTCCCACAGAATGTTAAAATTGAGGTGTATTTTGTGTGTACTTTTAGAAGAAATTGAGACAAAAAATAAAAAGCACAAAAGGGCTATTTCCCTTATTTGAATGCATAGAGAGTTGAGTTTCCATACAATACAATACAAAATATACGATCGATCATACGTTCGTTTTATCAAGGCATTGTTTATACTTTTAGTTATTTTAAATAATATTTCTAGGTCCTTCAAACGTTTAATATACATATATATTGAAAAAACCTGTAAATTTAACGTTTTCTCTAAGTAATATTTAAACCAATCGTAATTTTTTATAATTGTTCCGTATTTTTAAAACGTTTGATACTAACGTTTGAAAAACCAAAAACTGAAACGTTTTACCAACGTAATATTTACACTTTTAGTTATTTCAAATAATATTTTCAGGTCTTTAATATGTTTATATAAACATTGAGGAAACTTCTACCTAAATTTAACGTTTTTTCCACTAACAATTTAAACCAATCGTTCTTACTAACAACTTTTCCAAGTTTTTAGGTCGTTTAATACTAATTTTTTCAAAATCAAAAACTTAAACGTTTTAGAAAAGTATTATTTACAGCTTTAGTTATTTTAAATAATATTTCCACGTCTTTAAGACTTTTAAAATAAAGATTAAAGAAACCTGAAATTTTGACGTTTTATCTAAGAAATATTTAAACCACTCGTTATTTTTAACTGTTTTCCCATGTTTTTAGAACGTTTAAAACGTAAAAATTTTGCTAAAATATTATTTTAAATAATATTTTCAGGTATTTAAGACGTTTAATATAAACATTGAAGAAACATATAAATTTAACGTCATCCTCAAGTAATGTTTATACTTTTAGTTAATTAAAATAGTTATTTTAACGTTAGTTGAAAACCGTTGCAAAAAAGACGTCACCCTTCTAACCTTTTAGGTACGTTTAATCAACCAAAACAACGTTGTTTTGACGTTTTCTCTAAGTAATTTTTAAACCAATCCTAATTTTTTATAATTCTTCCATGTTTTTAAAACGTTTGATACTAACGTTTGAAAAACCAAAAACTTAAACGTTTTACCAACGTAATATTTACACTTTTAGTTATATTTCAAATAATATTTTCAGGTCTTTATATGCTTAATATAAAGTTAATATTAGTTTTTAGGACGTTTATTATTAACGTTCTCAAAATCAAAAACTTAAACGTTTTAGAAAGGTATTATTTACAGCTTTAGTTATTTTAAATAATATTTCCACGTCTTTAAGACTTTTAAAATAAAGATTAAAGAAACCTGAAATTTTGACGTTTTATCTAAGAAATATTTAAACCAATCGTTATTTTTAACTGTTTTCCCATGTTTTAGGACGTTTAAATCTAACGGCTGAAAAAACAAAAACGTAAACATTTTGCTAAAGTGCTATTTACATGTTTAGTTATTTTAAATAATATTTTCAGGTATTTAAGACGTTTAATATAAACATTGAAGAAACATATAAATTTAACGTCATCCTCAAGTAATGTTTATACTTTTAGTTAATTAAAATAGTTATTTTAACGTTAGTTGAAAACCGTTGCAAAAAAGACGTCACCCTTCTAAACTTTTAGGTACGTTTAATCAACCAAAACAACGTTGTTTTGACGTTTTCTCTAAGTAATATTTAAACCAATCATAATTTTTTATAATTCTTCCATGTTTTTAAAACGTTTGATACTAACGTTTGAAAAACGAAAAACTTAAACGTTTTACCAACGTAATATTTACACTTTTAGTTATATTTCAAATAATATTTTCAGGTCTTTATATGCTTAATATAAAGTTAATATTAGTTTTTAGGACGTTTAATATTAACGTTCTCAAAATCAAAAACTTAAACGTTTTAGAAAGGTATTATTTACAGCTTTAGTTATTTTAAATAATATTTCCACGTCTTCTCAACCTGAAATTTTGACGTTTTATCCAAGAAATATTTAAAACCAATAGTTATTTTTAACTATTTTCCCATGTTTTAGGACGTTTAAATCTAACGGCTGAAAAAACAAAAACGTAAGAATGATATTTACAGGTTTAGTTATTTTAAATAATATTTTCAGGTAGGTATTTAAGACGTTTAATATAAACATTGAAGAAACATATAAATTTAACGTCATGCTCATGTAATATTTATACTTTTTAGTTAATTAAAATAGTTATTTTAACGTTAGTTGAAAACTGTTGCAAAAAAGACGTCATCCTTCTAACCTTTTACGTTTAATCAACCAACACAACGTTGTTTTGACTTTTTTTAAACTATGATGTTCTCATTGGGTTTGTTTTTGACGGTCTAAAGTTTCTGTTCATACATTTAAGTGTATAGTTTCACTCTACCTAACAGTTCTGGTAAATAATTTTGAGGGAAATTCTTCCATGGCTGTACAAATTCAACGTATTTACAAATGTTTTCAAAACTTTTGATAACCCAGTTTTGTCTCTAAATGGGCATGGTCCAGTAACACTTGGTGTAAATGCTGTACAGCTCTGAAAGAATCCCTTATTACTGTTTGATGGTCACTGACCTCCCACCCCTTCGAGGTAGGTTAAGCCTCTAGTCTCAGGCAAAATCTCAGTCTTTCAGCCCATTCAAAAGTTCGAAAAGAAGGTATTTAAGTTAGCCGAGACCGGAGCAACTTGTAATTTGCATTCTGAAGTAAACGTTGAGTAATTTTGAACGGCAGCGTTTTCATTTTGCAGCCCTCGAGGATAAAAAGTTCGATTGAAATAAATTAGACGTCGACAGTTTGGAATTCGTTCTGGATTTACGTATTGAAATAATTTGTTTCTTTGTTTACAGGACGTGTCAATTCTTATCGGCAAATATTTTAATGAATTAACTACTCTATAAGTACCTACCTACAGTATAGAAGCCTCTAGATATACAGTGCTTTCGAAAAGTAACGAATAAATTCATTATTTTGAGAAATGGAGAAGTTTTCGAAAAAATCCCTGACACGTCGATTTTTTTGTTTTTAAAAAAGGCACTTTTTGACAAACGACCCATATTTGTGACGTCATCGTTGTTCGAGATATGACGTCATCGACAATTTTTTTAACTAGCAACTCCCAATTTTGACAACGCCATTTGAAAGAGCGTACGTATCATTCTACATACCTACGTATCATGAAAAATCATGGTTACCTGACAGTAGTCTTAGCGACCGAGAATGTTTTTTATTGCTGTCAGATAAAAACTTGAAATCGTAATTTATTAAATAGTTTTTCTGTTTTTTGAGTTATTTCTTTAGTTCTTATCTTTTGTTTGGCAAAAGCACTGCGTTTGAAGTGTTTATTGAGTAGTAACTTTGTCAATTTATAAAAAAAAAATGGTTAAATTAACTGAACGAGAACGAATTGAAATTCTTTGCATGATCGGATTTGGAGACAGGATGCGCACCCAAAGAGAAGTAGTTGAATTGTTCAATGAAACTCATCCTGATCGACATCCCATTAGCCAAAGCATGGTAAGCAATATAGAGTCTAAATACCGTAACTTTGGACATGTTCGTGATGATCTTCCTAAATCTGGTCGACCGTCAAAATCAATAGGTGATGAGGTTAATGTTTTGTTGGCAATACAAGAAAATCATCACTCAACACTTAACCAATTGGCTTCTGATTTCAATATGGCAGCGTCCACAGTTCACAAAATTATGAAAAAAGCAAAGTATCATCTTTATAAGGTATGCCTTGTTCATGAGCTATCTGAAGACGACTTTGATCGGCGAAATCAATTCTGCGAGCAAATGCAAGAGCTATATGCAATAATGATAATAATTTCGTAAAAAACGTAATTTTTTCTGACGAGGCTACGTTTGTTTCGTACGGCCATGTCAATAGGCAAAACTGCCGTTATTGGGCTACCGAGAATCCCCGATGGATGATGGACTATCACACTCAAAGTCCCCAGAAAGTAAATGTGTGGTGCGGCATAGTCGACGGAAGAATTCTGGGTCCCTATTTCTTTGACGTCAACCTAACTGGTGCAAGATATTTGGATTTTTTTCGAAACGACCTCATTCCTGCACTAATAACTTTATATCCAGATATACCTAGAGGGACGTGATCTTCCAAGAAATGGCATGTTCTTTCAACAAGATGGTGTACGCAGCACCTGTCCGTGTTTATTTAGATGAGCTGTTCCCGAATCGTTGGATAGGGAGAAGGGGGCCAATTGAGTAGCCAGGCAGATCGCCTGATTTGACACCCCTAGATTATTTCTTGTGGGGATACTTAAAAAGCAAAGTATACGTTACTAGACCGGTTAATTTAGAAGATTTAAAAGCAAGAATTCGTCACGAGATACATCGTATACCTCCTGAAGTTATAGATAACGTCCAAAAAGAACGATGCACAATTTGAATATTTAATTTAGTCGATTTTTTACATAATCATTATCATTGTCAGTATTGTGAAAATTAAATTTTAAGATCTTCAAACGTTATTTTCTTGAAATTTATGTAACACCATAATTCTTCATGATGCGTATGTAGAATGATACGCTCTTTCAAATGGCGTGGTCAACATTGGGGGTTGCTATTTAAAAAAATTGTCGAGGACGTCATATCTCGAACAACGATGACGTCACAAATATGGGTCGTATGTCAAAAAGTGACTTTTTTAAAAACAAAATCGACGTGTCAGGGGATTTTTTCGAAAACTTCTCCATTTCTAAAATAATGAATTTATTCGTTACTTTTCCAAAGCGTTGTACTATAGGTACATTAAAATGACCCTATATCCTTGTTTTCAGAACTGGCTGTGACTCATAAAAAGGGTGCTATAGTAGGCCAACCGTTCGAGCAGAAGTTGTTAATGACGTTCGTCAACGTATGGAATAAAAGCATATCAACGCTTGTTCCAAGAAAGATTTTTTTTTGTGGAACATACAGCTCCTTCTTAAAATCCCTCCCCATCTTATAACTTTTTAACGAGTTGAGATCGACCTCAAACAGTATCTATGCTTTAAACCTAAATTATTTGAATTTAACCAGCACGAAACGTGGGTTCAAGTAGGAAACCTTATAGTTCAAAAAATTAGGATTGAATGAATATCCCCGATGACACATGAAAGTTAACGAAGAAGTTCTTCACCTGTTGTGAACATCGCGATAGACCATTTTACATCATAGATTACAGAGGGTTATTTTGCAGATAGAGACAGAGCCCAGCCGGTGTTAATTTTATCTGTTTTGTGGTGTCAACTACAACGGCGAAGAGTGACTGTTAATGTTATTCTTTTTATCATGGACTAGGAAATCATCCATTGGGGGAAGATTGGAGTGTCCAACCTAATCAAAACTTTTAAAGGTAAGAACCTAGTTGGTATTGCTTTATTATTGGGTCACTAGAAGTTAATCACAATGTTCTCGCTCTACTTATTATATTTTTACTATGTTTTGTTATTTAACTTCATCAAGTAAAGGTCGAATCAATCAACTATTATGTTATTTACTAACCAATACTTATTTATTGTTACGTTATGTTAATATCAAATCAGATTTTATTTCAAATATTTAGGGTTATAATGATATACACCTCTACTTATTTGATTAATTTAGAATACCTACCCTCTCCCTTTAATACCTACTTACAATGTTCTGACTCTTCTTAGAAGGCTTATGGAATATTAAATTAACTGTAACAGGTAAATAGTTTGATCATCTTTATTTTCAGGATATCAGGTAAAATTGAAAAGTATAGGTATACCTTTGAATCAAAGAAGCAAATCATTTTTGAAACGTCATTTCACCTACATTAGATTAATAGAGAATAGTTGACATTTTTAAATTGTCAAATTAACGCGTGTTTTTCATTCGCCATAATATGTGACCATGGAAAACTGTTACGCTAGCTTTTTTGAGTTATTTAAACAGTTTTTTCTCTCGGTGTACATTTTGTTTGAGGTCGCTATCTCAACTCGTTCAAAGGTTAAGGTGGAGGGGGGGGGTCACTTTAGGGACAGACTGTATTGAAATATTTTATAATGAAGAACTTGCACATACTTACAGCAATTTTGACACCTTAAATCACTCTATCTTAAGCACTAAGTTAAAAAATTTTGGGTCGAGTGATATTCCATTAAATTTTATTAATAGTTTAAAAGAAAATGATTTTAAATACTAACCATTCTACATTTATAAGTATAACTAGAGAAGTTCCACAAGGTAGTGTATTAGACCCTTTGTTATTCTCTTTATATATAGCTGATTTTTATAGTTTCTTAGTCAACTCAACTTTACATCAATACGTGGATGATATTCAACTGTTCCATCATTATCGTTTTGAAGACATTGACTCTGGTGTTCGTCCTATAAATTATGATCTAGTCACAATTTCTGGAGTTTCAAACGCTCATGGTCTCATCCTAAATGAGTCTAAGACAGAATAATTGCTTGATTTTAGTGAGCATGAAATTATCCATATTGACCCTGAATTTTCTGTGCCTAACACTCATTGGTTAATGTCTTTTCCCATAAATTTCTCCAAGAATTTAGGCATTTATTACGATAGTACCCTCAGGTTTCACAAATACGTGAACCAAATCCTTATATGTTGACAAAGAGGTCCTTGCTATTGATATTAAATTAAAACTAATTTTTATATCTTAAGCTCTATTTCTTACGCTAATGCAATATACTGGCCTACTATTTTAATTAAAGACAAAGACAGACCACAAAAATTTCAAAATGTCTGCCTTAGGTGCAATTACAACTTACATTATTGACTTCCCAGCTCTTCGCTGGTTAAATCCATCGCATCGACAAATAATAAAAGACTGCTACTAATTTCGGAAACTACTTACCTATATCATTAATAAAGGTGAAAATAGTAGGGGGCGTAAAATGGTACCCTGGGGGGCACCATTAATTACTCCAAATGTTTAGGTTCAACAAATTTCCTTCCTTATAAATATGAAAATAGAAAAAGAAAGTTTTTAGCATAAGGCTGACAATATGTAGTGTCTTTTTTTTATACAATTGATTGATTTATGCAGAGGATCTTTAATAAGTATGTGTAGACAAGTGGCCACTAGATGATGCTTATCTAATGAGATAGTCAATTGTTTCACTTGTTGGAACTAGTTTGCCCTCGTAATTCTGGAAAATTTATAGTTTTCCAACAAATTAACATCTCCTTTCTTATATAAGAATGATCCTCTTACATCAGGAAAACTCCAGTAGTCCTTGGTCAAAAAAAGTGGAATTGGCACTCGCCCCTGATTTGATGGTGGTAATATTGATGTTAATTTAGTAATTATATAATTATTTTTTCCTTCCCGAACATTTTGAGGACCGTTGGGAACTTTCAAACAAATATTACCCAGTAAGTAATGTCCCGAAGCACCACATCACGCGTCTCTTTCCACTGCCTAGCAACGCCGCAAGCCAGAGAGAGACGATCTGGGGTAGAAAAATGCGTAACGTCGAAGTCCCAAATCCGATCCCGTTCCTTCTAAGAACTGGAATCGAGGTAAATATATTAATTAGAAGTGTCAAATGTAGCAGTTGTTTCTTAAGTGCGGCGCTACTTTCAACTTTTTCCAACCATTCGATTGTTTTGTGAACGACCACTAGATTAATCATTGCTAATTGGGGCTTTTATTAAATTTATGTTTATTTCAATATTGCAGTGCAGTAGACATTGATAGAAGATGTAGTAGATTGATTGTTAATTAATATATTTAAAAAATAAAGTTAAAATAAAAATACAAAAATTACTAAAAATCCAATTATGCTATAAAATAATTTAAATAATAAAATGTAATTTGGAAGTCTCTTTTATTTGAAGTTCAAGAGTTTTATGTCGGATCATTCTTAAATACTGTATGGTCTATTGTACATTAAAAAAAAGTTATTGATGGATTGTGTCGCGAAATGACAAATTAATATCAAACATATTTATATGGTTGAAAAGAGATTTGAAATACCTTTCATGTGAGGGGTCACTTGACCCCTATTCCCCATTTAAAATTTTGACATTTGTGCAGAGGGGGAAGGGGGTACATGTTGCCACGTCAAATTTGGTAGCAAAATATTTACGACGGTTCACTGAACCACGCAGTGTCTGCGTGGGTTTAATTTTAATCATCTCCTGATGATGCCAACTTTATCGGCGAAACGCGCGTCGAGTACAGATAGTGTTTTGGTGTTATATGGAAAACTACTTCAGTGTTATGGAGGAATTCCTGAAGTAGATATTGCCCAACAAGTTTTCCTTTGGTAGCCACATTCGAGATCTAAATAACAGTCGGTGGATGTTTTCAATTTTTTTAATGAAAATTGCAAAATAATATTTTACATTTTCCTTAAGTCTAGCTAATTACATCAGTATAATACAGTTCTGTAAATGAAAAAACTTAAAATTAACAATAATTTAATTAATATAGAACATCAACAAAACCCTAAAGATATACAAACAAAGGAATAATAAATGTACAACGAAATCGGAAGATGACCTTCAACGTGCGAATATACAAAAAAAAAAACAAAGTAGTCAGAAACTTGTGGAGAAAAGTTCATAACTTCCAAGTTTTAACTTAAATAATTAAGTTTTTAGAAAAAGATGGCAAAAACACGATATGTTATAAAAAGTACCCCATGCAATGCTAAAAAACTCACAAGTTATAACAAAAAAAATTAATCAGCATTAAATCCAAAACAATAAAACAGACGTACGAAGAAAGAAACTGCAACCAGCACTCACTGAAACCGTTCTTAACCCACTAAATAACAACTTTACTCCGTCAGTTCTCCTTGATATTCCCTAGCAGCTGGTTCTGGTTGTTCTTCAAGCTCTGCAGGTACTTCTCGTACTGCAGCAGGGGGCCCTGATTCATATTCAACCAGTTCTGCCTATTCTGCATTTCAAAATGCTTTAGTAGCATGGCGTGTTGCAAGGCTGCCAACTGATTGTTGGAGTTTAGGCCGAAGTTCGAGGGGTTGTAGTTCAAATTGGCGGTCAACTGAGCCAGATTTTGAATGTTGTACTTCTCCAGGATCTGATTAGGACTCAAGGGGGAGCTCTGGTTGGTAGGGGAGGGTTTGGAAGGATTTTTTGAGGAATTGGACGAGGCTGCAGCCTCGGAAGTTTTTGGAGAAACTCCGGTTTGCGGAACTTTCGCCGAAGTACTGCTGTTAGTGGGAAGACTAGTTCTTGGGGGAGGAGTAGTTGTTTTGGACGAGGGGGACGGTAATTTTGAGGAGGGTGAGGGTAATTTAGATGAATTGGGTGACGACTTCGAGAAATTATTCAGTTTCGGTGAAGGAATCTTTTGGCTAAGCGTATGAACGCGCAACTGCTCCATCAGGTTCGGAGTCGGTGCGTACATGTGTTTCACCACTGGAGAAGATTTTGGTGAGTGTTTTGGAGAGTTTTTTGGAGAACTATAACCGACACAAGGGGATCTCTTTATATGCGGCCTAGGCGACGCACTTGACAGCTCTTTAGCACCGACACTGGAGCTCGAAGAGGACACTGGAGGTCCTAGGGGTTTGTTCGGTTTGTCAGTTTTGAATTCTGAATCCTTCTTAACTGGAGACATCCCGTTAACTTTTGAAGCAATGCTTTGCCCGACTGAGATGGTATAATTCAAACCCAAGGCGTTGGAATGGAGATTAGTTAGAGTCTGAGGATACTTCATGGTATCTGCCACCTCGAATCTAGGACTAGGGAACTTCTGCCGCGGTTTTAAAGTCTTCTGACTGGGTAACCTCGGTATTGGGACTTTCGGCACAGGTGCAGAGGAGTTCTGTTCTTCATTCTTAATTTCCACGGTGGAAGTTTTCTCTTGCTCCAATTTCGTCTTTTTGTACAACTGGGATGCGATCTCCAGGATATTCCTCTTAGCACCAGATCCGCTAGATGTTTCATTACTCAAATCCAACGCTTTTTGCGAGTTTTTCTCCGGAGAAGACTTGACTCCTTCCTCGGGTTTCTTAATGGACTCCTCAAAGATCTTTTGGAAGGTCTGAGGTGACCTGGGGTTAAGCTTGTTGTCTTTCGGCATATTCAAGACTTTACAGGATACTTCAGGTACTGGAGATGGTTGTATATGGAATTTAATCGGAGCATTATTCTTCACCGGAATCTGGAACTGAGACTTGGGTCCTACGATTTGTGAAACAGTGGTAGACATGGGAATCTTCTCCGTCAAGCTCTTTGCTATCTCGGATAAATCTTGATCCACTTTCTGCTCGCTGTCGTTGTCGCAGAGCCTAGATGTCGACTCTGTGTTGGCTCCAGCCTCAGTTTTTGTCACGCATTCATTATTAGCGCCTTCATTTTCGTCCAGCTTCAAAATTTCAATATAGTTTTTTGTTGGAGGGGCTAAAGGAGGAGGTCTGCCCTCCGAGCTTTCTTTTAGGGTTATAGACAAGGATGATGGGATGTTTATCTTGCAGCTATCAATGAAGGATTGCAAGCCGTTGTTGCGCTGATGAGCAGGTACATTAAGTTTCATTTGATTTGGAGGTTTCGGTTGGATAATGATTTTCGTGGTCGGCTTCTTCTCTATCTTCGGCTTTTTCGCTTTGTCATTCTTAACAGGACTAGACGTCTTCCTCTTTTGTCCCGATGAGGAAGCGCAAGCTTCGTTTTGCTTCGTCGCTATGTTCTGCACCGCATTCTTGGCTGTAAGTTCGATGGATTTGAAAAACCTGTGTTTCTCTTCCTCCAAACTGTTGCTAGTAGACGGTACAGGGTCCTTATTCAATGGTTTGTCTTTCTCAATTTGCTTACTACAATTTGTAGCAACTTCTATCTTAGGCAGTTCTGGTTTTTTCTTTTCGTTCGGCACTTTCTTCGCGTTTTTCACAGGGCTCGAAGTACCGCCCATCTTAGCCCCTTTCTTTACGGTTTGCTTGATAATATTTAAGCCTATAGCTTGCCCTTCCTTGTTAGATACCTTCTGGATCTTGGTTATGATTTCGACATTATTGGTCCTATTAAGAGTAATATTCGTATACACTGAGTTTTTTACATCACTTTTGTCGTTTTGGATCTTGGTCTTTATCTGCTCCGCGATTTCCGGTTTGAGCAGCACGTTGCTCTGAATGACCGCGTTTTTGTCTCTGCTCTTGGCACTTGGTATAACCTTGGGAGAATCCGCATTGGCCGACACTAAGGCCTTTTCATCCTTTTTCACTTCATCCGCTTTCTTCTCTACTTCTACCGGCTTTTCACTGGAATTAATACTTTTACCGTCCCCAGTAACCGCGGAATTTATCGTTTTAACACCAGGGGACTTATTAGCGAACTTTCCTCTACTGTCATCACTTTTACTGTCCCCAAAACTATCACATTTACTGTTAACTTCCCTGACCCTTTTTTCAACATCCCTATCACTAGGCCTCTCCACCTTCACATCAGTTTTACTCTTATCACATACGTTTACACTTTCTTGACTAGGTTGTTTGTTGGTTTTCAAAATCCTCCTGTTGCTAGCGCCGTCTTTCTTCCTGCCAGAGCTCATCCTCTCCCCACAGGCTCGAGGAGCCCTGACTGGAGTCTTCGTCACGAATTCTGGCGTTGGAGCACCGTTGAAGAAGTCGAAACGCTCCGAGACTTTGTTGATATCCGTAATCCGGAAGTAAAACGTCATGGGTTCATTCTGAGAAAGCAAAACAACGATAAGTACCCTGACATTTTACTTCAAGGTTATTAGAACTTACCCTTTTCCACGAGTAGATGTATGCTATGTCGATCAGGGTGTAGTGGTCGGGTAGAGGTACTCTCTTGTACAAAATATCAATCTGAAACAAAAGAAGGACGTTAGAACCTAGGTTTCTTGTATTTTTAATGGTCGTGCTGCCTCCAACTTCAATAAGCTGTAACCTACAATAAGTTGAAGTTGCAGCACAAACATACTAGTGGGAAAAAGCTACTCGTCATTGCCACCCCACTATTATACCTCAGTTTCGAACTGAGAAGAGATGTCAGAAAATGCGGGTTGACAATCATGAGCAGTTTTTAGATGTATATAGATCCAGTGTTATATTATGGACTTACGTAAAAACGACTCGTATCGACGTTGTATTTATTCCTAACGAATTTCTTGAGAACCTCCACTCGGCACATGCCCGGACATTGGAGGTATCTCTTCATAAGTGCTTGGTTCTCTTCCGCGGTGAGGTTCTTGTTCTTGTCAAGTCCGTTTTTCGAGCCAGGCAGGCATATGGCGCCCGGTGTCGAGTCATCACTGTAACAAAGGAAAGAAGAATTATAATAGACGATATGAGGAGTATGAAAAAATATGAACTGATATTAATTATTCTTTGAATGTCTTAGGTTATCTAATATATATTTACTATAGTGGTAAAAAATAATTATTTAGTATTACAATTGACCACTTTTTGTCGCGATTGACTTCAAAGGAAGACATATATTTCGCATAGTTGGGTTTCTGTCGCTGCTATTAGCGTCCGACGGCGTATATACAGAACGGAGAATGCGAGGCATTCGTTTTATGCAGGCGGGAATGTGCGATGCATCTTATCGGGGATGGCAGTAATCTTGGAAACACGGAGCGCATTCTGGGCAACACGGGAGCTCTAACTACTAATCGAATCGATTCAGAACAAGTCCGACGTAGATTTATTCAACACCCGTTTTTAATAATCAGGCTAATATCAGCGGCATGTTCACTTCCAGCAAGTAACTTACTATGTAGTCACAGAAATTATTGTTAACAGTCTAGTCATTCTTAACGAAGTAAGATTTGGTTCAGTTAAAAGTAGAAAACTGTTTCTACCCTTAAAAGACACCATCGTAGGCCCAGCTCGGGAACGTAGGCCTCTTAAACGTGACGCGTAAACGGAATAGATATAAATATTGGTTGCCTGCAAGTAGAATACGATCTTTCCCTACATGCTCCGTTTAAATGTCCCTTCGCCCTCGGCTAGATACCTAACCAAAGAGCGCAAGCGCGTTGACTATCGAAACAGCCGGCAGAAAACTGAGAGGGAGATAGACACAGCGGGAGAGGAGGGAGAATAGGGCGACCGAAACACGTTCGTCGAAAAGAGCTCGCCGTGTTTTCCGGTTGAGCGTTGACGCGCGATATAAATCAAAGGTGCCTCGGAGAGACCACCGATTTAAAAATAAAGCGCCGCGATCTTATCTTCGGCTTGAAGCGCGCCGCCCAGCCCAAAAAATCAGCGGTCGAAATTCGCTCACCCGGCGATTGTACAGGGTGCGTACAAAAATTAAGCGTATACAATTTCCAATATCAGCTCACAAAACATAAAAACTCCTCACACGGAGAATTTTAAACGAGGGTGAAAACAGACACTAAAAAGAAAATGCTACGAAGTAGCATTTTCACGAGCCACGTAGTAATAATATTGGGTAAATTACATCTACACTTTACGGTCAAATTAAGTCAAATTTACTATGCCGTTGGACAGTGCAGGTATAATTTATTTTCGTTAGAGGCAGAGTGTGATCCCAGGGTCACGACAGCTGGCCGATAGTACCTCAGCTCTAATTGTTAACCCGGAACAGTTTTCAGAAAACAGCAAAACACTATACTGCACTCGACGGGCGTTTCGCCAACCAAGTTGGCATCATCTGGAGATGATTAAAAGTTGTTGATAAAGTTGATAAAAAGTAGCGGTGTCAACTTCAACTTGTCGAAGTTCTCAGTTCACAGAACTCTGAAGTCTCAAAAGTGGCATCCTTACAAAGATAACGTCTCATAAGAACCACGGGCAGCTGACAGACAGAAGATTACACAGTTTTGTGACGAATTTAGAAATGTATTTGACAACCCAACTTAAAAATTCCGATAATTTTCACTGAAAGCAACTGCTATTTCGCTTAAACGGAGCCCTAACCAGGCAAAATGCTGGGTTTTGAAGTCCAGAAAATTCTCACTGGATACAAGAAAACATACACAACGGCTGCAAAAGGTAAATGTTTGGGCTGGAATAATAGGAAACCGCATACTGGGACCTTATTTCTTTTAGGAGAATTTGATAGGCCACATTTATTTGGATTTTTTGCGTTTTAGGCTGATTCCAGCCCCGGAGTTAGTTTTTTTTTAATCCTAATGAGCCCGATATGCCTGTTGGTGATATCTGGTTCCAACAAGAGATGATTAAAACTCAGTTTTAATCATTTCCAGATGATGCCAACTTGGTTGACGAGACCATTATAGTGTTTTGATGTTATGTGGAAAATTACGTCAGTATTATCTTCACACCAAAGGTTCCAACCCATTTCAAGAACAGTTTTTATATTGTTATTTGTTTAATTTGTATTATTTTATATAATTGTATGGTTATATCTTCATTGACTTTTTCCATACATTATAACATGTCAGAGTAAATATATTTATTATTAATATTATGTTATCTATGTACCGATGGGTAAAATATTAATTTTAGGTATGCATGGCATCAGCAGACTTCGCAAGCACACCGTGTGTATCGATTGGCAGAGACAGGGGTTCACCGTGGATAAATAAAACATGGCTTCCGGGCGAAATTTCACAATTTAAAATTGGTTCCTCCGGGGGTGGATTTATGATTTATCCCCCGTCATCGAATCTGGAAGTTATTCGAATTCGCGACTGGATGATGATGGGATTTGCAAAATTCGGCGGCGATAAATTGTCCTCGCAACGTGTGTGTATTGGTTTTGCAGGAAAGCCAAAGAAAAACCGTTCTGTTAATAATAAGTTTTTGTCAAAGTGAACAAGAAAATTCAGTTTTTTAGAGCCGCGATGTGCGATTTGCTTTGCAATTATTTCATCATCTCAATTCGAGGATGAGAATCATACAATTTTTCCGAATGGAGTCAAGTGCACCCCAAATTGTAGAGCAAATATTTTGGTAATAATTCATTATTGTTTTTAAACAATAATCAGCGTTTGCACCTCAATATTTATTATACTACATAGAAGGAGTTAAAGTCTAACCAGAGCCTCGCCACATCCAGAGTGCTTCAGGGCTCTAATTTGGAGCCACTACTATTTTCTACTTCTATCAACGATATTACAGCTTCGCTTAACTGATACAAATTAATACAGACAGATTACCGTGTCCCTTTCTAGAACGAAATCACATCTACGCGAACTGCTAGGAGGAAAAATCGTAATTTATTTTTTCAAATTTATATCAGTTATTCATAACACTGACGTAGTTTTCCACATAACACCTAACACACCACGTTTTAGATGATTAAAACTGAGTTTTAATCCTTTCCAGATGATGCCAACTTGGTTAGCGAAACGCTCGTCCAGTGCAGCATAGTCTTTTGGTCTTATATGGAAAACTACGTCAGTGTTATCTTCACACCAAGGGTTCCAACCCCCTTCAAGATCGGCCATTTATTTACACACCTTTTGGACGTGTAGGTGAGAAAATAGGAATGTTGAAGATGTAAAAATAAAATGTCAAAGCAATATCTGATAAAATCTTTATTTAATATCACTTTCTCATACATTTGAAATATTGTAAATTAATAAAATCATCTTTCCATATCCTTCAATCTAATCCCCATCACGTTAATCAGATCAGGCCACGGCATTTTTTCAAGATAAAAGAAGAGGTCCCTTTAGAATGCTAACGTAATAATAATAATACTTATAAAAGGGATTCCTTCCAAAGGCATTTACATAACGAAATTAGAAATATCTGCCTATCGGATTCTTGAAATCTGAAAAATTTTAAACAACGGCCTTTAATTCCTTACCTGAAGCGGCCATAATTCCTTTTGTACCTAACATTTTAATTTAGAACCTGTCCCAGTCAAGGTGAAGATGTTCCAGGCGATAAAAGTGCCTACTATGGGGCTATTAATTAAACGGTAATTGAAAATTAAGGCCTTCGTGGAACGGAAAGTGTCATAAAATCAAATAATAATTACGCGCCGGCATTCTATTGCGTGTATAGTGAGTTTCCTTCGTTTACGAGAGCATATAGTGCGTTTCAGTTTAGTTACAACTCGGCTAAGGGGACGTTCCCGCGACGAAGCTGTCAAAAATGAAATAAAACCATTCGAACTAAACTTGGACAACGGTAACATAGATGTCTCACTTAAAATATTAAACTTTTTGCCTTATAACTCATGGATACGGACCCTCAACAAAGAAGAGTTTTGTAAATTTAGAGATATTAACATCGTGCGTAATTAGGGTTGTTGTTATTGTTGGAAGGCGGCGCGGTTACCCGCAGCACTCAGGCCGTTCGACCCATTGTGCCTGCCGCTAGTCGAGAGCTATTGGAGGAGACCCATGCTATGCGCATAGGCCAACGTCCGTTCTAGGGGAAGCTCTCTAATGTCCTGGGACAGGAGAAATGCTGCACCCAGATGTTTGTGCCTCTTGACCATGAGACACTCACAGCGACAGAGGATGTGAATGGAGTCCTCGTCATCGTGTCCACAAAACCTGGACCTTCTATTAATTAAGGTTGACTTCAACATTTACTAATTGACCCATAAAGTTGAAGATTTCATCGTTGAACGATTGTGTGCATATTCGTATTTTTGCATTGATTTTCTTGTAAGTACATCTAATATGGTACCATTTGCAGCTTTCACCAGTTTTGGAGGAGTTCCGAGAATAGAAAATTCATCGCCACTCAATACTTTTGCATTTTTTTTACTAGATACAAAATATATAACATCTCGAATTACTTCGTAATATTCTCTTTCAAACGTCAACGACAAAACAGGGCATAAGCCAAAAGGCACATCAGCGCCTTCATATTGTCAAAAGAGCGCAACGTCAATCATCCCATTGTCGTCCAATTTAACTATCATTATTACGATTTCGTCGTCGGGGAGGAAAGAAGCCTCAACGAACTCTACTGGGTCTGAGTGTGTGTTTGTGTGGACGTAATGACTGGGGCACATGTCAATAGCACGCCCCGTACATCCGGTCGTCATCTGCACAAAAGCCACGTCTTCGGGGTCCGGAACGGCTCGTCGCGGCCTTCCACGATCCTTGCGATCGCGAGGATGAAACATGACGAGTAGGGACATATAGATTACTTATTTGAAGCTTCACTATCAGTGAAACATGTACCAGAAATGTCCAAAATATCTTTCAAATATTCAATATTAATTAATAAATTGAGACAAAATAAAAATATATAAGTTTATGGGTAAGTATTTGAAAGTAACTGAGGTTTCAAATCATAAAAAAAAATGGGCCTTTTCCACATCTTTTTTTATTCGCTTATTATAAAATATATACTTAGTTATGCCTAAAACGTGTTTTTTAAAATTTTTTTCTTCGCCAAATAAATTTTGAAAAAATTGTTAAAATTACAATATATTTCAAATAACGCGCCATTGACGTCATACTCCAGTTCGTTGTTGTCTGTTGGCTGCCCTGCATTCTGTGTTCTGTCAAGTGAAAAGTGTGCTTAACCTAACTTTCGTTTTGTGTTTTGATTAATTTGATTTAAAATGAATAAAATTGAAGAGGGATATCTTAACGCCGATTCCGACAACCTTCCAAGAGTTGACAGTGAAATGGTTAACGATTTCTACGTCACAAATATGAACTTTCTAAGTGCTGAGGTGCGCAATGTTAAGACAAGAAGGTTAGTTTTTATAACCTAAGTTTTCAAATCATCATTTAGTTGATTCTAGCATAGATTGTGCAACGTTGTCACCTTTAGCGAAAAATACCTAAAAATTATTTTGCTCAAGGGATAACTTGTAAAATAATCATGTTGATTTGCTTTAGTAATAATTTATGGAGAATATTTCACCTAAAAATACATATTTTCATTTCAAAATTACCATTTCACCTAAAAATACATAATATTTTCATTTCAAAATTACCAGAATGCAAATTCATCGTTGCCAAGAAAAAAGTAAAATTATATGTGGCAACGTGGAGCCGTTCTTTAACTTGTCTACACATTTTATTGGCTACTGGAGTGTGATGTCAGCGAACCGCGCAGTTTGAAATGATTCATGAAGACCGGTCCCTTTGTACTTGGATAACTTCGCTTAATTACAATTCTTTAATAAATTGGGTCGATTCTACCTTTACTTATGTACCAGTATAACGTTTGATATTAATAAAATAGTAAAATTCAATTTAGTGGAAAAGACCCATTTAACACTGACTGTTGGAAAGTATTTACTGCGGACATTTTCAAATACAAGGGGCAGTATTCACAATTTGATTAGAGGAAGCCATAGGCTTCGCACTGCGTTAGTGATTTATCTACAGGGTGTCCAAAATTTAATTGGTTTTAGCCCAAATTCAAACCTTCACTAAATAAAATTTTTTTAAATACAAAGCCCTACAATTTTTTCGTTGGTTAACGTTGTGTATGAAGCCATACATTCCAACCGACACGTAGTCAGTGCAGTTACTACTACTGCGCTGCCACAATTCAATGCATATTCAAATTTAGGGAAAAACAACTCTTTTACAACGCCAACCATTATTCTAGTCTCGCGGAAATACCTTGAGATTTCCCCTGTTCCTAAGTATACACCAGACGCGACACTACCGCTATAGCAACCACCCGCTACTGTGCACGGCAACGTCGCCTTTCTCCCGCGAAATTGGACTCGGTCCTTCGGGACGGACGGCAGTGCGTAGGCGTAACTAACATATCGGACGGGGCGATCCGTCATTCCAGGGCCCTTCAATATGTAATCCGCGTCCCGTCTAACCCCTTACCCGAGGTGGGGGTGAGATAGTAATATGCCCTGACCGACCGTAATCACCGATACACCAGATGATTTGAAGAGGGTGGGGTTTGGCCGTCATTGTAATGATAAGGCGATCTGGATAGTTGGCCGTGGTTGCGTTGCGGTTAATCTTGTCGCTTCTGAGAAGCGCGATAGCGGGTCGATGGATTCAGAAGAGGGGTTATGTTTTGGTACCCCAAGTTCATTGGATGGAAGACGAAAGAGGTTGTAAACCAACTAAATGCATGAACTGAACGTGAAGAGTGTTAGAGAAATTCTAATGCTTCTTACACTTATCTCCATTTCAACATATTTTATAACTTCTTTAATTCGTTTAGAGTCACCTAAATCTGGAGAATGAGGTGGAACCTAGAAGCTCCATCTATAATAATTGAAGCTAAGCTGAATTTTCTTAGCTATTTGAAGAATATATCATACAAAATTGGCTTCCATCACGATGGAAGTCTCTAAAACACTGCGTCGTATACTATGGTATCAATGCACTCGAGATACAGTTAATAAATCTTGTTCCTACAACTGAACAGATTCGTCAAATAATCATTAAACAACCATTTCATACATCAGTCTTGAATAAAAACCATTTACGTCGCTCTAGCCTGCCTGTCAATCAAAAATACAAAAGCAAGATCGCTACTGGATTACATAAAAAAATAAACTCAGGTAGCGGTGCGTGGCAAAAGACAGACAAATGCACGGCAAAGGCCCAGTCTCTTCCGTCCTCATTCTCATTACCGCTCGGCTGGTGACGATGCACATCGCGCTCATATCGAGGAAGGCCGTGACGCATTCTCGCTGTCTCTCTCGCGCCCGCCGAGATCGAGCCAGCTCGCCCGCAGTCGTCCATACGGGACGGAGAAGAGGCGCACCAGCTGTTTCGAGTTACACGATATGGAATTTGCGTGAAGCGCAATCTGTTAGAACGGTGGTGGAAGTAAAAGTGGTACATATTTCAAAGGACTTTTATTTCCTTTTATACTTTATAACACTGTGCGTCAAAATTAATATTTATTTATTTCTACAACCATCCAACAGATTACAAAATACACTTACACGATAGGCACTGGTGCTAATTATAAACATGATTATATGTACCTAACTGCGATAAAAATACTAGTAAGGGCCATGGAGTTGAAACGCAATCTTACAAATGAGGAAAAATCTATTTTAATTTAGCGATGTTGAAATGTTTTACTCTTGATATGGATCCCCAAACGATCGTTTAGATTTTCAACAATAGTTCGGAGCACCCAGCGAAGTAGATCATAGTTATGAGTCTTACCGAATGATTATCAAAATACAATTTGATTTTTGTTATATCAAGTAGCAATACATATTCATTAACATTTTTATGCAGCAACTAATTACTCCTAGGGATGTTGTTATAGTACCTTTTCATATCACCAGCGTAAGTTAGACAATTTCCTTTCAATGTATAAACTACATCGTTGATAAGTATGTCGAAAAGTAGTGGGCCAGGATTGGATGACTGTGGAACACCTGAAACTGCCTCAACAGACTGGTGACTAAGCTTCTATCGTCTAATCAGTTAAACTGGAGGTGGATATTTGTATAAACCAATTGTTATGACCTATTTACAACGAGTAACCATTAACTGATATATTAACGTAAAAATGCTTCGTTCGAATTGCTCTCCCAGCGTAGAAGGTAATGTTATCGTTTCCACGGCCTTCCACAGCCCTAGCACAGCCTTATCTCTAGAGACAGTTCAAAAGCAGACACACACGCGCGCGCGATAGACTGAATTTCGGGTTTTCCGTCTCTCTCTCCATCACCACTCCCCTGTTGTGCGAAAACAGGCGAAATAGAAAGTTGCAATCTCCACAAAACGTCGCGTAGAGTGTATAAATGTCGAGCTAAATGATACGTAACAGACGGGCCCCAGTTATCGTGCTCTCCTTTAAGATTGAGTGGGTAGAATTGAGCGATTTTCTTGTGCAGTTGCACTTTTAACAACCATTACCAATCCCCAAGGCAAACACGTACGGTTGCGGAAGAAATTTTAGATTATGCCCTAAATATTTTTCTCCAGTTTGTTGCTAATTTTTCGAAAAACATCTTAGGGCTGTTGGGGACCTTGTATATTTTTTACTGATTTAGGTAGATCGTTCTATTACGAGTATAAGATTAAAATATATCATATTACTTTTATGGTATGAATCTGAAATACATCTCATGAATATCCCCTGTAACCGTCCAGGAAATTCTATGGATGTTCCCTAGATGTCAAAGGATATCCTTTAGATGTCCATAATATTTGTGGATGTCCGTCGATGGCCTTAGATATTTGTAAATATCTATGAATGCCCGTTGATGTTCTCTAGGTGTCTATGAATGTCATAATGTTTGTGGATATCCAGGAATATCTATGGATGTCCGTCAATGTCCACAGTTGTCTGTGGATGTCCCGTAGATGTCCATAATGTTTGTGGATGTTCAGAAATATCTATGAATGTCCGTCAAGGTCCACAGATGCCTGTCGATGTTTACGAATATATTTTGAAATTGGATTTCCAAGTATATACTGTCGATGTCCATCGATATTCTCTAAAAAGCTGACGTATAGTATACCTATACATTCTCATTTGTGAATTGTCTCCCAGATACATCGTTATACTTCATTTTCATTTAATTAAAAATCTGTTTTAAGTCGTCCACTTAATTTATCATTAACTCGAATAAATCAGAACCTAAGAGATACGTCATTATTAAAAAAAAAAGAACGGATAGTGCCAAATGGGTTATCACACTAAGACGACATCATTACATCACATTCTCTATGCTCAGTCAAACTCCAACATTTTGCACTAAATAATGTTGGCGCCAATCTCCTGATGCAAGGTATTATTATTTTTAGGTCTGGTCCAGGATTTTACTAGTGAGGATATTGTACAATACTTCGAAATACTGTGTGTGTAATACTGATGTGTTATATAATGATGATGCCAATACATGTAAAATCTTGCAATACCTGTGCGGAAGAAATTTTAGATTATAGCCTAAATATTTTTCTCCAGTTTGTTGCTAATTTTTCGAAAAACATCTTAGGGCTGTTGGGGACCTTGTATATTTTTTACTGATTTAGGTAGAGCGTTCTATTACGAGTATAAGATTAAAATATATCATATTACTTTTATGGTATGAATCTAAACTACATCTCATGAATATCCCCTGGATATTCTTAGAACACAGATCACAAACTTGCTAATTATTTTTTATTTAACCCTATTAAATATGGTACCTACTTCGAATGCATACAAATCAAGTAGGTATTGATCAGATATACCTATGGCGAATCTAGGCAAGCCGGCACAGAGATAGACCCGGATTGATACACAAATACCGAGTATATTTCGAAGCAATGATTAAATAAAGCCCATTCGGTAACTAGATTATGCATTAAATATTAGACGTGACGGGGGCGACTCTGCCGTGGCTCGCCGTAATATCAGGTTGGCAATCCTCCAATAATAGGCCGGCTCAATAATGCAGTGGCACAGGACACATGTATCATTCAGTCGTATTTAAAGCTCGGCAATCGTGTAAAATGAACGTATCGATTCGATTTGTTGCGCTTTTTCCGATTTGATTAATTGGGTTCCGTTGACGGTTTGGTTTCCGTGTTTGGTATGGGGTGTGGTAAACGTACGCACTTAAAATTTGTACAGGGCGGATCACATATCTCGGACAATGTTGTATGATAATCTGATACGACGCAATCTGAAGCGATACGATATAATCAGCGTCAAAATACTGTACAATGGCCACCATGATGACCAGATATAAATCCCTTTGATTATTATTCCTGGAGCACTCAAAGACACAGTTAAAGTATGTAATAATTGTTACCAACAGCAATATCTATAAATGATTCGAGATATAACAGGGATAGTCGGTATACTCGAGAGAATAATATAAGAAATATTCCAAATATCCAATTGGTCATATAACTTTAGAAAGTTGATCCTCTTCGATAAACCAAACTGCTAAATGTAACTAAAACCGACCATTACTATAGATAAGCGATAGGTTAGGTTGGATTACCATTGAGGGACAAAACATGAATGTATGGTGTAGACGTGCCTGGATATATTCCTGGAAGTCCAAGGATGTCGACAGATATCCATGGATTTCTGCCAATGTCCGTAGATATTGTTAGTCCGTAGATGCCTGTAGGCGTCCAGGAATTTCTATGGATGTTCCCTAGATGTCAAAGGATATCCTTTAGATGTCCACAATATTTGTGGATGTCCGTCGATGGCTTTAGGTATTTGTTAATGTCTATGAATGCCCAAGGATGTTCCCTAAGTGTCTATGGATGTCATAATGTTTGTGGATATCCAGGAATATCTGTTGATGTCCGTCAATGCCCACAGTTGTCTGTTGATGTTTAAATGATAATGAATGTTCTCGACGTGTATTGACGTTGGTGGATGTATTTTGGATATACTGTGGATTTCCAACTATGTACTGTCGATATCCATCGATATTCTTTACAAAGCTGGAGCATAGTATAGACATTCTGATTTGTGGACTGTCCATCATACATACGACTTATTATACTTGATCCTCATATAGTTAAAAATCTATTTCAAAGTCGTCCACTTCATCAATTTTGTAACTCGAATAAACCAAAACGTAAGAGGTAAGTCATTATTTCATAAAAAAAGGACGGGGCTTGACAGTGCCAAATGGGTTATCCCATATCCTACGGAATTGCCATTGCCTGTTAGAAAATGACGGAGCTAGTTTAAATGTACTTAAGGAGACCGATACTGTCAATAGCTAGGCTTAGATTTGACAGATGTTACTAGTATCCAGTAGCAATATGAATACGGTGGACGAGTCTAATTTAAATTACCGTTTACACTTTAGTTAATTACCAAGTTTGAGGTTATCACACTAAGATGACAGCCATAACATCACATTCTCTAGCCTCAGCCAGACTCGAATATTTTGCACTAAATAATGTTAGCGCCAATCTCCTGATGCAAGGTATTATTATTTTTAGGTCTGGTCCAGGATTTTACCTTGTCAGGATATGGTACAATACTTCATAATACTGTGTAATACTGATGCCAATACATGTAAAATCTTGCAATACCTATGTAGTGTTGTTGCACGGTTGGGACATGCATTTTATCAGTGATCAACCCCTCGCTTTTGCCACACTCGGCAACGCCGCCTCGGATGCGTGATCGCCGCTGCACACGCCTGCCGGGATGCCCGCGATCAAAAACAGCTCTGCGCTAATTAGCCGGGAATGTGCACGGCCAGATTTGATTAAGCACGATGGGGGTTGTCCGTCGAGCTTAGGCCGGACAGAGCGGACGAGGACGTGACGTTTACGCCGCTCTTATCTGCCGTAGGGATCTCTATTGCTATAGGAACTGTGACGATTGTCCCATGCGGATAAGATCGGGTCGGATTGATGGATGATTGTTGATTTGGAAAATGACGGATGCATTTTTAATGGTCGCTTAACGTTTGATCAGAACTAGAAAAAGATGAACTATTAAGCTTTTGGCAACAGTGGCAACACATTGTGCCCTTCCGACCTTACCCGTCAGGATCGACAAGTTGTAAACTACAACCATAAGGTAATTCGATTATTAGAATTGCGCATTCTAGCACTGGCACTTTCTCATCTTCGTTGGAGTGTCCTTCTTGCAGTCGTGATCCCACTTCTGATGTCGGAGCCTTTGGGGCGACTTTAGGTTTTGATCGCTTGGACATGTAAATACGAACGCCACTGATTATAACTAACAAACACATACTTTTATTGATATTGCACAAGTGGACTAGTACTTAAGTATACAATTACTAGACACTAAAGAACAACAATATTAGACTGAGTACAATACCACCCTTCTCTTAAGAGTGGTAAACATATAATAATCTAAAGCGTCTCCTTTCTTGGGCTAGCTGGCTTCGTTCCGTTCGCTTTGGGTTCCCTTAGCGTGTTCCTATATCCATATAAGAAAATAGTCTCAATCTTAAACTATCATTCGTTAAGCCGAATAGTCGTATCAATGTTTATATTAACACCATAATAAATCCGACGTAAAGTGTGCTGTGACAGGCACCTGCACTGGTTGGTATAGTCTGGAACCATAGGCGTGTAGAAGTTATTGAAGGTGGCGCCGACATATAGTCCCCTGGTTTCCTTAAAGATTTTGATATAATATTACAAGTAAGAAACCAACAGCAAAACGTTTCCATATTTGTGGAGCATTGTATTGCGGAAAAATATTTCTTACAATTCGTCAATGAAAGATAATATTTCTTCAAACAAACTTCAAACATTTCTTTATTTTTTTTTTTGTATTTTAAGTGTGAAATGGTGGGTAAAAAGTATAGCAACACACACCCCTACTAGTGAAATTTGCATCAGACAAACTGGATAGTTGGCAGACAATTTTCACCCGAAAGTCGTTTTACATAAACAAAAAGACGTTTGGCCCCAGAACTGATCCCTGCGGCCCACCGCCTTGGCGGTGGCTAGCGCTCGTCCGTCTCCTATAAATGTACAACGTATATTTCCCAGCGCTAGAGAGACGCATAAATCTGTCGGCGCGATGAAGTCGTTATTTCCTATTTACGCACTCGCCAGCCCGTAACTTTATCGTTCCGGGGCAATCTGGAGTGTAAACATAACGATAGTTGACCTTTCAGCGGCCGCCGTAGACACTCGATCGCGGCGCGTAAAAACGTCGATGGGCCATAAAATGGAGCGACGGAACCGATCCGCAATAACAGAGAGCCGTCGAGGAGCTGGATCTCGTGCCTGCGTGAGGCGAGTGGAGCGTGAGGAGGTCTGCTGTACAGGCCGGAGTGGTAAACATGTTGCGAACTCGGGACAGCTCCAATATGGTTATGGAAACATGAATAAACAAATTCAAATACTTAACAACAAAGCTACTATCAAAATATTGTTGGTGGCTGCAGATGGTTACATTTAAGAGACTGTTTCATTTTATCCTCGAAAGATCTAAAAAAGTCTCTAATCGTTAATCTATACAAGTTGTTATACAGCCTCGCGAGTAATTCTTGGTTTTACTCAGTTGAAATAAAGTACATATCTCTAGTGTTCGTTTGAAAAAGTTATAAGCTTCGATTATGAGATACTTATACATTTTTTTAGGGACTTCATCACAAGTACAAGAGTATAATCAGTGTTGAACTCATGACAATTTAGGATTCACATAGTCTTATAGAAATTTTATTTTTATATAATTTAGATTTGACGTGTAGTTTACATATATGTGGAAGAGGAAGATCGTTTATATAAATTAAAATAAGACTGGCCGGAGAACTGATCCTTGTGGGTCACCGGTATTAATCTAGACCAAAAAAGTAGGAAGAACAAGGTCGTTTCCTGGCTTACCTATTCTTTGTTTGAAATAATATCATTTCGAAGATCAACAGGACTTTTTACCTTGGATCTGTCGATTGAAACTATACTTTTGCACGACATAGATATACAAGATTCGACTATTTGATTGTCGATATTATATTACTACGAGCGGGTAAGCCTATACGTTACATGGTCTGATCTCTGTCATGGTCTAATCTGGTTAATCTGACCCGTTTATACGCGTAAACCATTATGGGCAAAAATGCTCAAGTCAGTACTAACCTTAATATTCATCCTAAGATGTAAAATGCGCGCCAGCTACTTCACGGCATGCTACGACCTGGCGCGACAGCTCTCGAAGACGATGACGACGGGCGGAACTCCGACCGAACGACCCTCGATGCATTATTTATAGAGTTATCGATTTTCGAATGGGCCTATGCATCTCTCTCTCTCTCCCCGAGTGTCTCGTACACAACGTGACTTGCCATCCTTCCAGCCTGACTAACGCGGGATTTGCCGAGGCCCTCGGGACGCGTGTCATTTGTTTCGTGTGGCAGTAATTCTGTGTACGGTGGCCGAGAGTATTTTTGTACAATTAACTGTAATTTATTATACGTTGACCAAAATTACAGATATGCAGCATTTTCAGTGTAAATATATACATAGATACTAATAGTAATAATAATAATATATCTACCCCCTCTCTAGTAATTAATTCTTGAGCTTTAAGAAGCTATATTAATTGGTAGTGGTTACTGGCAGAGTTTTTTTAAAATTTGAATTAATTCTCATGATGCAGCAAAAAGCATTTTCGCTTGAAAGTTACTGTCGAAAAAGATGATTGGTGCATGGTGGATAGCAGTATTCGACGCAAGCCTATATGCATATATAGACTTGCTATAAAAGTAGCATATTGTGAATATGCTATGTTAATTAGAAGCAACGTTTCTATGGTCAACAGCAATGGAGGTAACGAAAGTTTTCCCATCAGAAAGCTTCAAACCTCTATTTCAGTTCTAGAAAACCTTGTCACTTACCTTGTTCGAGTCACTCGATTCCTCATACCACTGAGATATTTTGGCATATACGAGAGACTATGAATACTGAATACTGCGGCAGATAAAACGTTAACATAAGAAATAACCTCGGCACGTCCAGTCGGCCTCAATGGCCAAATCGGGAACCGTCGAGGAAAAAGTAACGCTACACAGAGAAAGAAGAGAGAGAGATAGAAGATGTATACTAACGAGTGCCACGAATGGCGCGAGGCTGGCGTCGATAAAACGTCCAACAAGTTGGCCGGCTAATTAGGCCCCCGATTAATTAGCTAGTTAAAACGGATGCTCGCTGGCTTGAAGATTTGCGCGCGCGACATTTGCCGGACGGATCGAGGGCCTGTTGTCTTACGAGCTGTCCCGATGGGTCGGGGCTTCGGCGAGGGATTACCGAGCGCAGGGACGGGCCCGGTGGAAAAACCTATAAAATAATACCGGCGATAACCCTTACGTAAATTTCTTCAGTAATTCAAACAAATTACCTTTTATTCAAGACTTACTTTTAAGTGTTATCTTAAAGGTAAACTTTTCTTTTTTAGTTTGTACAGGGTGCGGCAGTATAACTTCCTTTTTTCATACTTTCAAACTTACATTTACATTTCAAACTTAATAAAACCCATTGTATGAATCAGAACATTTTTATTTGTTTTTTTATAATGTAGGCGCATGCTTCAAGTTTTGTTTTACATAGTTTTGAAGATCAAATCAGATAGGTGACGTCCCCCTTTCTCCATACACTGAGTAAACCGATTTCTGGCGTTTGTCATGACTCTTGCCAGCATAGCAGGCATTACGTTGGCAATTTCTTGTCGTCTTCTTCTTGTTCTTCTCGAAGTCGTCCTCAGGAACAACTTCGAGAAGAACCTGACACGCGTTCATCCGAGAATTGAAGTCACGTGCAGACAGTTCCTGCACAATCGCCATCTTGTAAGGATGGAAATGATCATAATGAAGAATTCTCCTCACAGAACGATCGGAAAGTCCAAGGGCAGACGCATGTTTGCGCACAGAACGCCGTGGTGATCGCAACATTGAAACTCTCACTGCCTCAATGTTTTCAGCTGATCTAATGGGGCGAGGGACTTCAGTTCTTCGTCTTGTCGCACTTGCAGTTTGTCTGAACGTAGTGACCCACGTAACAATTGATTTCGGGTCCGGGACAAGAGCCAACGGGGCTAAATGAAAGCGATTCCGAAAGGCGCGCTGGGTTGCGATCACAGAACACCCGCTCGAAAAGTAGGCCGCAACGGCAAAAGCACGCTCCTCACTGTTCCAACGCAAGATGGCGACTGAACTGTGTCGGAACCAAACTTTATAGTCCCGCCTTTCGAGCGAGACCACTAGCGCTCCGCTACGACATCAAGCGACTGAATGGCGCGCATTTTAAAAAAGGAAGTTATGCTGCGCCGCACCCTGTACTTGTTAATGTTTTTTACACTTATCAGCGTACACTTGAAATATTTCCCGGTGATATTTCTTAACGGATCTACTCTATATCAACGTATCGTAATCGTACGAAAAAACTATCGCGTTCGTACGACTGCATCTCGTGGCAACGACCGAATCTACCGACTTCCGACGAAAAGCCGCGGCTGCGGCCAGAGCCGACCCATAAACCGTCGCAATCAGATGACGCCGCCGGCGCGTGGGAGAAACAGATATCGCGGCCATATGACGGCTCTCGACGGCGGGGAGCGACGGCCGCCTCCCTCCCGGCCCCGCCGCGTCGCTCGCATCCCGACGGCGGCGACTCACAACAGGTTGCCACTTCGGACGTGGCAGCCAGCACTCGGTCGGCGGAGGCGGCGGTCTCCGGATGCGGAACCTTTACGGAGACTGCGACTCTCGGGAATGAGCAAAGAACAAGTGGGATATTCGGTTAGGCTATAATCCATTAATATGTCAATAAAAATCACGCTTGAATAAATTTCTCATATCATAACCATGCCATTTCAGCTGTCTAATGAATTTCATGATCTGTTTCTCACTAACCTAATATATATTTTCGTATAAAGTCACTTTAAGCGTACAAAATATTGCAATTTGGTGCTGTATCTATGGCTTCTGTGTCTGATTTACTCTGATGAAACATTTATTAAACCTGTTATATGTTGTTGTTGGAAGGCGGCACGGTTACCCGCAGCACTCAGGTCTTTCGACCCATTGTGCCTGCCGCTAGTCGAGAGCTATTGGAAGAGACCCGTGCTATGCGCATAGGCCAACACCCGTTCTAGGAGAAGCTCTCTAATGTCCTGGGGCAGGAGAAATGTTGCGCCCAGATGTTTGTGTCTCTTGGCAGGCCCAGCGACAGAGGATGTGAATGGAGTCCTCGTCATCGTGTCCGCAAAACCTGCACCTTCTACTGTCATTAAGGCCAATAGTGTTAAGGTGCTTGTTGAGATGTTCACATGTTGACAATCCTTATACTGTTACGACTTAGCGCAAGTATGGATCGAGTGCGTTCGACCAAGGCCCTTCAATTAAGAGCCTGGTTTGTCGCAGCCTAGTCCCGACATTCTTCCTCTGATCTTTCCTTGATCCAGTTTCCAATAGACCTTGTTACATAACTAGGTGGAAGCTCCAGTACTAGTTCGGGCCCTATAAACTATATACTTAAGCCTCTTTTGGCCAGTGCATCGGCCTCCTCATGTCCTGTTATGTTCATGTTATGCTCCTCAAATCTGTTATATTATTATGTTTAAATTTTTTTTATAATTTTTTTTCGTGATTGAATCAATGTTCTATAGTCGATCCTGGTCGGTTGACAAATTTTCCCATACTATGTAAGCTTTTGCACCTTGAAGTTGCAGTTGTTAATATATGAACTAACTTCCTTATTGTGGAAAGTTTACTTATTTTTAAGAAACGTCTGTTCAACATGTCCGGGAACATGTATTTCCTTTACTTTGGGACGATAAATGCTAATCATATCCCTAACCCTCATCCTAATCACAACGAGTATTTAAAAGTCAGAGACTCGCGTGGGGCGTTTTACTTCTATGTAGTTTAAAGCCCTCTTTCATTGATTTAAATTTAACTTTTCTTTTCTTGACCGTTAGAGATTTAACACAGATTGTTTTTCTTGGGTATATCGGTCACTTAATTACATATAAAAAAGGTTACATTTTTTATACATATATATATTTCTGACGTTTCGGCTTTATTAGGCCATCTTCAGAGATTCTGCAGAAGAATACATTTTACAATTATTTGTTTAATACTTTTGTGATATATTATACTTACATTTATAGGATGTTTCATGTGATTGATTTAAATTTAAAAAACCGTAAACGTATTCTATATACACCGCTGAATTAGAAAGAAAAATGGCAGTAGTTGAAAAATCTACACATACATAAACAAATGACCATTTCAAAATTAAAGGCTTCTAAGAGGATTAAAGTACAACTGAATTTACTTAACAAGAGATGAAAAATAAAGCTTTCAGGTACCGGAAATTACGTCAGCATACGTTAACCAACAAAATCATCCGCACGCGCAAAAAATGGGACACCACATACCGTGCCAGTAAAAAAGGCTGTAACAAATTTTTATTCCATTAAAATATAATATTGTCTTGTTTACTTAACCTTGTTCTGTGGGAATTCCTCTGACCTATAAATATAATATCACAAACGCATATATTTTCAGATAAACGTAGCGTAAAATCTTAAACGTAGCGTAAAATATTGTTATTAACATGCGATTGTATCATAAACGGTTCAGTGTAAGCACAACTTTCTCTTGCCGACTTTATCAATCACGATGTTCGGGGCATAACCTGTCAAGTTTCCCCTTCCACCACACAAATCGGTTTTTCATCAATTTCCGTATAAAAATACAAACCCGCACGCACAGATTCGGACGCGACACGCGCGTTTTCAGGATTTTCGTCCGCATCCCGGCCAAAACCTCGCGCCGCTCAGTCGCCGGCTTGCAAATACGGCAATTAATAACGAAAACGTCCTTGTTTATGTTTTCCGCGCGTGAAAACAGCTGCCGGCCGCTCGGGACGTAAATCATCAATGCAGCGCGCGGCAGTTTAAAGCCACTCTCTAATTGCGGAAAATCGAAACGCGATATTCAATTATTATTTGTGCGTATGTACGTGTGTGTGTATATGTGGATATTTTAACTGTGAAATTAAAGGGAAACGACCGGTGTGACGTTTCCACTGCTACATGTACTAACTATTTCATTATATACAGATATAATCAGTTATAATATATTTGAAACATTTGACATTTGTAAAATTTTACACAGCATTTGTTTTGACACTTTTGAGCATTTGTAGCAACACTAGTGTTATCTTTAAAGAAGGGAAGGATACTATAACCGCATATTGTAGCTGCAATTGTTTTGTGGCCATAATTTTTCAGCCACATTTACAAATTTTACACATTACTTGTAAAATATTACACCACCCCTGTAAAATTACAAGTTTTATTCCTGCATATGTCAATAATCCCGATTTTGTAGTACTATATGAGAGTATAATTACCTATTCTAATAGTTATATACCCGAAAATCTAGAACCTGTATGTAAAATTCGACAGTCGCAAGCGAGAGATTACACTATACATGTCTAAAAGTTTACCACTATATCTAAAACTCCATAAATATTATATTTGTCACTCCTATAACTTACAAATCTTCCTTCTTAATCAAATAACACGTAGGTATTAATTAAATTAAAGGTAGATGGTTCAATTGAACAAATCGTTAATATTTGTAACGCCATTACAAGTTATAGATGTAATATCTCACAATTCAACATGAAGCAATTTAAAAAACAACTGACTTCAAACTATATGTTCAAACTTAATCATACAAATGCTGTATAAAATTTGTGTGAAAGAAATGGGTGCATATTAATCCGAATAAGTTATTTCCACGGCTACATATACGATTTCATTATATATAATCAATTACATATTTGACACTTCAGAGTATTTGTAGCGACATTACCGTTTGTAGAATACTAAAACCACATATTGTAGCTACAATTGTTTTGTGGCTATGATTTTCCAGCCACATTTGAATAATTTTATAATTATATTACCAATTTTACACATTACTTGTAAAATATTACACCACTCCTGTAAAATTACAAGTTTTACTCCTGTATATGTCAATAATCCCGATTTTTTAGTACAATGTAACTATTAGAAAGTACAATTACCTATTCTAATAGTTATATACCCGAAAATCTAAACCTGTATGTAAAATTCGACAGTGGCGAGCGAGAGATTACACTACATGTATAAAAGTTCACCACCATATTTAAAACGCCATAAATATTATATTAGGTAGACGGTTCAATTGAGCAAATCATTAATATTTGTAACGCCATTACAAGTTATGATGTAAAATTTGACAATGCTGTAATATAAAATAATTTAAAAAGCAACTAACTTCAAACTATATGTTCAAACTAAATCATACAATTCGTGTATTGTATAAGTCGTATGAAATGGTTATGTATTAAGTTATTCTGGGCATAACACTACATATAGGTACATTACAATATTATTAGCACTTCTTCGCCAGTTTCAACAAATACAAGATAATAAAAAAACCCGAGCGATACGAACTTTCCCCGAGAGCGCAAAATTTCGAGTTATTAAAAGGCAATTAATCGCTTAAAAAAATCCGATTAACACGGCGAACAAAGCTTCTTTTCGTGGCGCTTACGAAGGAGGGGTACGGACGGTGAATTGAATTAATCATCTCAAAGCGCCAAAGCCCATTCGGCTTGTCGCTGCCCGTCTTCATTAATTTTGATAAATTCGCAAGGCGAGAGCCGAGACGTATCGCCGTTCGCACGTACCGCTTGGGAGAAGCTCTTGCAATCAAACAGACACCTTTAAATAATAATAATTTGACAAATTACCCAAAATAAAGCATTAACGGTGAGATATAATATATTTATAAATAAATTACATGTAAATAGTGTAAAAATACTTAAGAAATATGTAATATTTTACACGTATATGCGGAAAAATATTTATGATCTCTATTACATATCTAAGATATACAAATTATAGAATTTTACACCAATATATACCAAACGTTTATAAATAAATTATATTTAAATAATTTAATCTTACAATTTAGTAATATTTTACAGTAAGTAACTTTAAAATTTATTTTATAATATTTGTTATAAACATATTTCTGTTTTCCACGTTGTAAAATGTACAATTTAACACCTAACTGACATCTTTAAACAATTTGACAATATAGCATTTAAGTATCACGAAATTTAACATTAATTACATCTAACATTACATTACCATTAATTACATTACATTTAACATCGCGTGAAACAAAGATATATGTAATATTTTACACCAATTTATAAATTTACACTAATTTCTGGTTTCCATTACACTGTAAAAGTTTTATATCTTTATCGACACTTTATTTACACGTAAAATAATTTGATAATTATTGTAAATTAAAGGCAATTTTACGATCGACCTAGTAGCGCAAAAACTTCGTAAAATTTTACAAACTGTAAAACTTTACAATTACTTAAATTCCATATTTAGATCTGGACTATATTAGGTCCCACCATAATCGCAACACAAACGATATTTTATCAGATCTCCAATGTTTAAACCAACACAATATTACTCCACCAGTTTTCACTGATTTGTAATACATTGGGCAAACACAATACCATGCATAATATCATAATGCACAAAAATATCATAAATCATCCGTAACTGAGGCATACATACTTCTATGATAATTTTTCAATATAGATGTCACGTTTATAATCGCATCAAGTCATCACAGGTCATAAATATCACGAAATGCCGCAACGAAGGACGCAAACGGATCCGTATGAAATTATCACCCCTAAAAAGGCACGGGGAGCAAATCAACCTGCACCTGACATACGGCCGTATGCAAATAGCGGCTTGTGCACCCCGAGCGGTGCGCCTCCGTTTCGCAACGGTGCCAAAAGGGCCCTTATGTATTTTAATAAGCCCCAACATATATCTCTTCGACCTGTCCCTTTTACCGCGAAACAAATTCATAACGGATACCCAGGCAGGGTTTAGGAGTCTTGTGTTGTGTTGTGAATGGGATAGAACGAATGTGATTACGTCAGATAGCGTTATCTCTACAGGCCCACGCATTTGATGACGTCAAAATGGGTTATTCTTGAACAAATGACCCGGTTAATGGCCTGTTCCGGATTCGAGGATCATGTTCAGTATGACATACGAGAGATATAGTTGAAAATGGGTGTACAATTGCATAGGAGCAGGTCAGATGAACGATAGATGCCAAAACTAAATCCAAAATGTCTTAATTATGAACGAATGGTACATTTTTCAAAAGTATCCGATTGAGAACACTTTGTACGCCACTTTAAATTAATTCTAAGGATGAACACAGTCTTCTAAGGTGGAAACAGTTATTTGTATAGATGAATTTATGGCAATAAGGCGAACCGGTAATGTCATTAATGAAATAGAATATATAAGTGGACCCAAATTAGAACCCTCGGGCACTCAAGACGTGATAAGCTTACTAATTACAAAATCCACTTTGAAATTTGTGTAAAAATGTACTTGTGATCTGTTCAATTAATCTGAGTACCTACGACGTTTCGCCAGTAGTGGTCATCCTCGCGGTATACTTTTACTGGTCGCTATTGATGACTGAATTTGTTCAGTTATGGTCCTGATGATATTTCATTGCTGACTGGAATATATTTAAGCATCGCTATTTCCAAGTTGTAATCTATGGGTTAATAAAAACAATAATTTAAACATATATGATTATTTTTTTGTATCGGCGTTACCGTCGAGGTATTAGGAACATAAAAACAGATTGAGAAATACGAATTTACATTTTTAAAGATTACCTGCGTCCTTGAGGCGACGTCATATTTATTTCGGACCTCATTCAGTTGTTCCACGCAAGAAAAGTACGTTTTCAGTCTTCCGACGAAATTCCCCGCACGTCTCGTCAATAACGCGAGGCCGTCAAGTGGACCGGGTGTAAGAAATTTCGAGTCCTCTCGCTAGGTGGTCGGGTCGCCTCCGAAACCACTATTGGGATTAATCCATACCAATAAAGAGGCAGGAGGCGAAGAGAACCGGTCAATCACTGTCTTCGGGCTCGACCCGGCAAGTTTTATAGAAGAGCCGTGCTATTTATTATACTGTAAAACAGGCACCTGTTCTGTAATTGACGGGAGCACAATTTAGTTAATCAGCTATATTGGGCAGACTTTGCCAAAATTATTAATTAGGTTGTAACGCCACACCCCTAATCGTAAAGGGCTCATCACTCAAACTGACTTTCAGCGCATGGACCGGTTAATATAATGAAGCCTAAGATTTTCCTAGAAGATATAGATATACCCAAAAGAAAATTTTGGCGATGATAAAACGTTTTTATAAAATTATTAGAAAGATTTTAATGGAAATTATGAAGAATTATATTGAAATATGTGTGTTTTAAGGACACTTTCCGTAATTTAAGAAGAATTTGGAAAAACTGAGGAATTGAAGAGGAATTTATGAGGAATTGAAGGAAAAGAACATAAATGTAAGGAATAAATGATGAATTTATGAGAAATTGAAAGGAATTGGACAAATTTAAGACAGGAATTTTTGTACAAAATTTCATCCCTGTTTTCCTCATTCAAATACCAATCATCCGGTATAGTAGGGAAAATGCATTAACGCGCTAACTCGCATAATAATTCTAAATTACCTTTTTATACAATTCTACACTCATTTTCAGTACACCCTCTACCAAAAACCTTATCACCCGTGACCCTGTTCATTCTACGCCACTGGCCGTCGTAAAATCGTGCAGCGAACGACTCGTCGGACGCCGTCGGAAGCCGTACTGTTCCGGCCGGAAGCCAATCGACTAAATAGCGAAACGACTTTTTTATGTCACCGCAAATCGTCGATCAACTCGCTCTCCGTCCCGATATGGTCCCTTCTCTTTTCGAAGAAACCGCCACAGTGACAGGAGATGGCGTTTGGTGAAAGTTAGAAATGCTACAGACAACTCCAGTGGTTTTCTGTACGAGATTTTGTACAAAACGAATCATTGTTTTTTCATTACCGAAGATATTTACTTCTTGCTCGATATCTAGTTCATTGAATTGAACTAGCGCTGATATTCGCTTCTTAATATCTATCTACGTTTTGTTTATCTAGCCATTGCCACCTAAAGTTCCAGACCTACTTAGTAAACATAACAACTTTCCTCCAGTCCTCTAGTTCCTTGCAATCTTCTATGTATTCACCAAAATTTAAACTTATTCTGTGTGTGTGAAAAACCACTCATATCCTCGAAATTAAATGTAGCAACTTTATTCCGCACGATCAAATAAAAAAAAGTTTTAGGATAAAGTAGTTACATAATGCACTTACCTAACATACTCCATGGAAAGACTGATGCAGTCCTTAGGGTTGAAGATCGTCCTTTCGGTATCCTCCCCCCTTTCTTCCGGTGACACCCTAACCGCTATCTGAGGATACTGTCGGTAGAACTGCTTCCGCCTGGTCATCTCCTTCAGGAACAGCTCTGGTACCAACTTGTAGACGATGTCTTGGAGGGTCTTGTCCAGTCTGAAAGGCAACGGAAAAGTCAAGTAAAACTAGAATGTACAGTTTGCAAAATGTTGGATCTGACACCAAACAGATTGGAAAAATGAGAAACCATTAAGATGGATCAATAGTCGACGCACGATATTGGACTGATGTTTCTATTAAATTCATCGAGGACCATTCGAATGTGACCAATTGGCCTTAGGAGTTCTATCCAGTTAATGATGTCTACCCACGTGTGTTGCTCGTGGTGGTATCGGTATCTATCACAAAATGTGATTAGTAGGCATTCCACTTAAACAAGGATATAATAATAGCAACCAGATATATTTTGCTCACCACCAAAATCATAAGTGTACAAGGTGGCACGTTTAACATGGGCCTATACCTTATCTCAGAAACTACAAGTCCCATCGAAAAAAAAATTATATGAAATTGTTTTTTTCAAAGTTATCTTCAATTTTTTAATATTTTCAAATTTATAACCTGTTTATATACAGGGCGATGAACTAAAGTTCCTTTTTTTTAAATAGCACACCCTATATATTATTATATTTTCAGAAAGCCCTTCTGAAAATATAATAATATATATTGGGATAGGTGATGCTCACTGTTTCGGAGTTATTGCGTATTATCTTCGGGAAATAGCCAATATTAAAATCCCATATTCTGAGGATAATCATTCAGAACCGATGGGATACAAACCCATCATATCATATATCTCTGAATTTGTCGATAGAAGGACTTTCTAGAAATGTAACAATATACAGGGTGTTCTATTTGAAAAAATCGTGAGAATTTATGGTTTTCGAAATGTGGCAACACGGTAATTTTTTTTTATAAACTGAATATTGAGTAATTACATAATAAATTCAATAAACAATAACTTTGAAAAAAACAATTTCATGTAATTTTTTTTTTCTTGGGACTAATAGTTTGTGAGATAAGGTATAGGCCCATATTAAACGGGCCACCTTGTACATAAATCCATGTAAAAATCCATCTAGTGAGTATTCTGATACCTATCAATATGCCAAACCGCTAGAAAGCAATATAAACGGCGAAATCTCAACATTCCTGTGACCAATTTCCCCCGACGGTGGCGCCCCTCTTATTGTACGTCTTGGAGATCCGCCACGTGGGACCCACGCTGCTTCGCCGCCCCCGCGCGTCGCCTCTCCTCGAGCATGCCCGCCGCCGCTCCTCGTCAATAACGTCTCCGCCGCCGCCGCCGCCGTTTTCCGGATACAGAGGCGAGAGGAAGTCGATGATGTTGCCCGCCGCGCGAGTCCCTCGTGTTTCGGGTCTTTCTATCACAAACATGTGGCCAGTTCAATAGAGAATCCGTACCATTTGTACTAATTCAATACAATAATAATTACAATTCGTAACGGTATATGACATGCGATAAATAATAGTTTTGTAATTTTTAACAAAAAATTAAAATGCAAATAATATCTTTAAAGTTTGTAATGGGACCCATGGGTATGGTGTAATACAATAATTACAATTCGTAAGGGTATATGACATGCGATAAATAATAGTTTTGTAATTTTTAACAAGGAATTACGAAATGTAAATAAGATCTTTACAGTTTGTAATGGGTATACACCCATGGGTATGGTGTAATACAATAATTACAATTCGTAACAGTATATGACATAAATATACGATAAATAATAGTTTTGTAATTTTTAACAAAGAATTACAAAATGCAAATAATATCTTTACAGTTTGTAATGAGTATACACCCATGGGTATGCACCCATGGGTATGGTGTAATAAATACAGTAATTACAATTCGTAACAGTATATGACATAAATATACGATAAATAATAGTTTTGTAATTTTTAACAAGGAATAACAAAATGCAAATAATATCTTTACAGTTTGTAATGGGTATACACACCCATGGGTATGGTGTAATACAATAATTACAATTCGTAAGGGTATATGACATGCGATAAATAATAGTTTTGTAATTTTTAACAAGGAATTACAAAATGTAAATAATATCTTTACAGTTTGTAATGGGTATATTACAGATTGTAAATAATACTTTTACAACTTGTAATGTGTTATTTCTAATCTATTTGTGGCATTATCTGGATATCTTGATTGATTGGTATCTTACTTTTTCTGTAAGCGGAGACAACCGTTCAAAACGTAATAAACAATTGAATTTTTTGTTTTAGAACATTTAAATTAATTTTCGCAGGTATGACAATGAGATTTTTGGTTAAGCAAAACTACTTTCCAAAAAATAATCTCCGACTGATACTTTGTAATCCTAATGTTTGATTATATTTTCAAGAGTGTAGCACATTACTTCCGATAAAAGGAATAATATTTGTAATAAAGCATTACAAATTGTAAAACACCTTTACAATGTTTTGTTCTTAAGAAAATGCTTTTTTGTGACAAATTAGAACGTGGAATTGGCAGTGATAACGTGTCCTTAAGTATATAATTAGTGATAGTATTTTTTTAAATACGGACCTGCACATTTACCGCTATCTTTGCGTAGATAACAACAATAATTCCAGTTTTAGGAACTATATAGATACACCAGATGAAGTATGTCGTGAGTATTTCCGTTGATCTGTAGACTAAACTCGATAAAATAGATTGTAAATCTGATTGATTTTTTTAGTATTGGCATTTGTATCTATTACTGCTGTTTTTTCAGATTCATATTGCGTTGTCCACGAAATATAGGTCTGCTAGATGTCCAAATAGATAAGTACTTAAATATGAATATTTCTTTCTTTTTTCGGCCATAACTGTTCTGATTGGGGTCCTTTTTTATTTTCTGCCAGACTTTTGAGAAAGTACGTACCTTAACTTACTGCATAAAACACAACACAGGATGGGTGGTCCTTATCGTATATCTTAAGTGTTGTCTAGCACAGGAGCCACTCTTTTAGCATATATGTATTTAGCTCAGACTATTTCCTGATGGTATTTAGAATGACATAACCATATTTCAAAAAGGGACAGGTCAAGATAAGTCTGTTATCTATGAATTGTGATGATACATCGTTTTAAAATCTGTACGCCGTTTTAAAATAAAAATTAATTTTGTAAATTTTAAAACAATTATTAAAATAAAATCTCACACAATATTCAAATTGTATCACTATCTTAACAGCCTTGACAAATAAGGTAATATTAACATGACATTAATCTTCTTTTGAAGTATCATAATTTTCTTTGTTTGTATAATTATGAAGTGCTCAGAGGGAAATTTAAATAAATTCCCGAACATCGTAGCTTCACTGAAATGGGTAGAAAAAGCATTATTTATATTTGCCTGACTTTTATTTTTACTAAAATAAGCGGATTAATGTCAAGACTTGATTTAAACTCAAAAACATAGCTCCTAATAACAATCCGGTAAAGCGTTGCTCGGAAACAACATTACACTATATTTCATTTGAGATGTCTCGATAAAATTATTTGTTAAAGTGTTAAAAAAATTGGTAATAACTGTAACAGCAGCTTTAAGAGGTAACTGGTCTATTTCCGTTAATATTCAAGATGAAAAAAATGGGAAGATAGGTTAAAAAAATACACAAAGTGCTATGCAAGTTAGATTTACGTACAACTTTATCTAAAATTAAAATAAAAGCTTGTAAAATGAAGATAGGTAGGCACTATTTTCTATAAAATGAAAATTCCATGTTATTCGTTTTCCTCCTAAATTATAATCTAATACAGTCGATGGTTCGGTATTATATATCGTCCATAAAGGCACCATCTGGCGGCTACGTAACAGTTGTTGTGTTATTAGCCCGTCGGCAGTTTTCTGGAATTCAATATAGGATTTCACAAAACTTGTAAATACGAAGGACATGCAAAAAAGGATCGTCATTCCATGGGTTAATATACTATATAAAATAATGGATAGAAAGAAGTAAAATTAAATTTTAATGTTCTCTTTATTATGCTGCATTATACAGGGTGTTTGAAACTGGGAAGCTCGTATGTAATACGTTTTCAACAGAGTATGACCTTATTTTCTGTTAACAAAACGATTAGGGAAGAAGCTTCTAACTACTTCTACACATCATTTTAAAGCCCTTTCCACTGCGAATACACTGGTGCGTCGTTTTTGGGAATCGGTTGAGATTTGACACAGTTATTGGCTAAAAAAAAAGTTGGCAAACCGACATTCCTGTAATACGTGTAATTCCTGAAAGAGTAGAAATTGTTGCAATTTGCTATCGAAATCACGATTGCGCTAAAGCTACAGCACGAATTTTCAATGCTAATCATCCAGAAAAAAATATAAGCCATCAATACGTTGAACAACTGATGGATAAGTTTGTTGCAACGGGTTCGCTACTAAACAAGAAACGCGAAGTAAATCGTCCAGTTCGAAATGAAGCAGTTGAAGTGACAGTTTTGGGTCACTGGGGACAGTTAAGTTTTCGTTGAAAGACCTTGTATACAAGTAAACGATGGATATATCTCTGTCATATACGTGTAGCTATATTATTTGCATGTAGGTATATAATGTGTATTTTATAGACACTCGTATTATGTCAGTAAGTTTACACAAAGATATATTTTTTTAAAAAAGTAGTTATCATAGGTACAAACATTTAGAGTTAGAAGAACCCTTTACTTGAAAGTGTTACAAATAAAAATCAGATTGACTCAAATTCACAAGCAATATATTGGTGACAGTGGCGTCCCAATCGCCGGTGATATCGACCGCCAGTTGCAGTTAGAAACACAGAAAATTGAAGGAACGTCCAGGATTGTTCGAGAATTTGTACCAAGATGATTCTAGTCTGTCTCTTTCTTAGTCCTATACAAGGGGAATATGTGTGTCTCTGAGGTAAAAATTTTAATTAAGGGTCCCAAAATAAGAAAAAGGTTACTTGGAGGTATGTCGGGAAATGATTCCCCAAGGAGCTACAGCCTCCAAAGATGGCGACTGAAATGCTTAGTAGGCTTATGGCAAAACAAAAAAAGCATATTAAATGTTCAAAATCAGCCTGTTCCTGGGGTGTTTCTAATACTTTGAAAACTCCGTTCAATGCTTTTCCGAAATACGTTTTCTATTTTTCGTGCAATTTATTTCTTTTTAAATTAGTAGGTATACTATTCAAAAGTAATTGAAAAGCAACAAAATGGGGTGCTATCGTAAACTTACGCCAGCAATCAGCATTTTTCTCAAGTTTAATTTTTTTTCTGGCACAAAATTGCAACAAATCAGCAACAAATTGGGGTATAGTTTTTTTGGAGGGTGCTATAGTCGGTGTGCTAGCGTAATAAACGCTTCTTATTAGCTTTTCCGTAAATGAAATGCATACCTGCCATTTCAGCAGTAGTATAAGATATAAGGACTCGATTAGACCCACCCTGCATAAAGGTAGACTTCCATAACAAGCGACAGCGACAGGAGACCGAGACAGACGACAGCGACACTACCGATACAATGGAATTCAATGCGATTCCGTTCGAAGCATGCAAAACTTACAAAATTCAATCAATAAAATATCCTCTAAAAAACGCCTCCTTGGAACAGAGGTCACGATCCAGCGGTGACCACATCAAAGGTGCCGCCTGCGAGATATCCTTCTGGTTATTTGTTTTGCTTTAAGGTAGATTTTCGTAACAAGCGACAGCGACAGGAGACCGAGACAGACGACAGCGACACGCAGTTTCGTAGGTGTCGCGTCTTGTCTCTTGCAGTCTGTCTCACGTCTGCTTCTAGAGCAGTAGTGTCGCTGTCGCCACACGGATACAAGTGTATTTTGACTCTGCAAACAATGGCTTCATCAGACATTAAATGTTGCCATATTAATAGGTTAAAAGATCCCTCATCTTTTCGTTTTGTAAATAAAGTATTTATTGGCGCTCTTAAAATAATTTTCTTATTTGCGGACAGCCTGTCGCCTGTGGTACGGTCGCTGTCGTCTGTCTCTGTCGCCTGTCTCGGTCTCCTGTCGCTGTCGCTTGTTACGTAGCGACAGCGCATACACGTAATAAAGAATTATTTGTGATTATGACGAAATAAGAGTAGTAATTTGTGAACATACTGTGGTATCCTTGATTCAGATTATTGAAGACTAGGGAAACACTTTGGTTAATTAAATTTAAACAGTGGTTAAGTTAAATAAAGAATTTATTTCAAAGTAATAAAAGCCAAGCCGTATATTTTCCTTTTTTCCGATACCTATACACGGTATTTTCCTTATTCAGATGCTTGTTGGATAAATAATTATTATTAGAAATAATACCTACCAAAAGATATCGCCAAGACCTCAACAAACAAATCTAATTACAATTAAGGCCTAGCCGTGCGCTCGTAAACCCGGGATTTACATAATCGCAGAGCCGTCGCCGGGCCGGTAGAGTTCAGCTCTCGGCCTAGGCCAACGAATAGAAAACGTGGGAACGCGCCGTACCCGGGACAGAGACGGACGCACGGGGAATAGAGAGAGAGAGGGAGAAGGCGACGAGCGAGAGAAACTTGAAATTATTCCGTCTGGCGTTTCGCCGTTGTTTGGCAAAAGTTACGGCAACTTTTCAGCGCTGTGTTTCGAAATGCGAAATGCTACTACCACGGCTAATTTCATGCGCTCTCCTCCGGTGGTGTAATATCGGCGGAGGATAGAGAGGTTAATGCCGACTGAGTGAGCTGCATTCACACGATTGGCAAGTTCTATGGTATGCGATGGAAATTCTACGTCTCAGTGCATCATGTCATGAGGCGACTTTCAGTTGTCGCTTTCACCAAATTTGCGAGGAGATATACCCCATTCATGTCTATTTAGACCATACGAACTGACAAATTCTTCCGATGTGCAACTTTCATACATTGCATTGGAAACAATATAGGCAGTTTTGTTGACGATTATAATTTTTAAATAACATTAACAAAATAATTAAATTATTATAATTCAAACACCACATAATTGATTACAAAACACTGCCATGGCGGTACATTATTTAGTATTGGTATTTTCATTTAAATGGTTAAATGGAGAGTTTGGAATTATTGAAAAGAGATTGTGAATGATATACCTCGACGCAAACCTGTATGCAATTATACAATCCATAAATGTTACATGTACGATTACGTTGACGTTCATGCGGAGCTCTGTTATCCATGTCAACACGCCGACTGGGATGATGAAAGTGACGAACCGAGCCTCGAGCACCGTTCCAACTAGACGAGCCTGTTATATTACAGATTCGGTTCACGCATAGATTAATTATCCTTCGGACAAGATGAGTAACCAAATCACAAATATGGATCAAAGATCTCTCTCTAAATATTTTTATGTCTCTCTTTTGTTTTTGTTTACCCCGGTTTCTCCATAGCACATTTCTAAAATATGCATTTATGTTTTAAGCTCTCTATGCATCTCTTTTAGATACACAAAATGTAAACAGAGACAACCGTTCAACGACTTGACACGCCCACTCGAATTCTCGACAAGAACCGAACTATTACGATTGCCGTATCCGTCGTCTACCAGCGCAAACATTTACTATTTACTCCATTTTATTACGGTTGTTTTCTTGGTGGTGTGTCGTATTTTTGTGTAGTGTTTCGGTGTTTCCAAGTGATATTATTTGATAAAATCCTTCTAGAAACTTTTGATATTTACTATTTAGTGTTTATAATGACCAACTAGTGTATAGTTTGTAAGAAAAGAGGAAAACCAGGGGATTCTTTATCATTTCATCGGTAAGTAAACAAACTGAAAAGAGAATCTCTATCCCTCATAAACTTTCTCTACGTATTCTCACGTATTCTTATCCCATGATTGTGCCACTTTGTTCCAATGCTTTTAAATAGGCTGTTACCCATCTTGTCCGAAGGATATTAAATCTATGGGTTCACAGCTTTAGATCCGTCATTAAAAAACTATTAAGTCATCTATAAGTTGACACAAATGAAAAACTGAAGCAGTTATGTGACATTTTCAAACGTCATGTTGAATAAACTTGTACTACGTACAAGAACGACAACAAAAATTATCGAAATTACAATAATGATTAGGTATAACAATAAATTTTCGTTATTAAGAGACCCGCTACACATATTTCAAGCGCCGGTTTATTTTCATTTGGCTCTTCCCCACGTTTAATAGCTAGTTATCGACCTTTAATCTCTTCGCGCCTAAAAGGATTATATACAGGCCCGTATTCAACATCCTTTACTATGCGAGGGTGGAAGAAAATCAAAATTATGCGTCGTAACTGCAGAATTATCACGTCTATTTCTAACACCACCGGCCAAGTGGATTGTGAGTGGTTCAAAACCATCGAGCAAAGTATCTGCTGGCGCTTAACGTTGGGACATATCCGCTATCGTTTCGAATGGACATTGTATGGGGTTCTGTGACCCAAATAATCGCTTTTTGTTACAGCCGGTAATATTCCTAGTTCGTAGTATAAATTGTATATCCCAGAGTTAGTTTTGTAGGTAAAATACTGTGGTAATGAGTACCTCTTCTGATACCTTCTTTAAGGACTATTGGGTCACAGACAGAATTGGTACCAGACGAATTAGGGAACTAATCTGTGGTGTTGAATACTAATTATTAACAATTAAGGTGGAATAATTCATGAGGTTATATAGTCCGGATAAAAAGTCTGGAACACAATTATTATTTCGGAATTAGCAAATATTTTGGGAAATTCCGATTTCGGACAGGTTGATTTTTAATTTTAATTGCGCATCTTTTGGCTGTCGTTTTTTAGCAATGACGTAATCCCTGCTTGGGTTATGACGTCATCTACTGTGTTTTTAAATTGAACACCCTATATATTTTTTCATTTTTGGTGAGGGCGTTAACTGGCGAATACATTAATATAGGATTTGATGGATCTATCTATAATAATAAGAGAGTTACGACCAAAAGAGTGTGCCGTAAGTGTAGTGTGTTGGGAAAAGACTTTGTAACGCCTGTAGCCTAGCAACCAATGTATGTTCTCTTTCCAACACACTACACGTACTACTACTACTACTACTACACTACTTTCTTACACATACTAAAGTAAAGACCAGAATTAAGCAAAGTGGAATGACCGGAAAAGAGTAGATCTGTGTTGCCACATTTATTTCTAAAGTATTCTTATTTAAAACGGGAAACGTATTAATTACCTTATTTACACATTTTTTTACTTGTCTTCAACGTCCCTTATCCCTGTATTTTATTAAAGGAAACACAATGTTTAATTTGTCTTTAACTTAATAACATCAACGAATTTCCGAATATGTGGCAACTGCGAAAGTCTTAAAGTTGACGACAAGCTGTTCATCCTTATTTAACATACATATTCTTGCATTTACGCTTTTTTTCTCTGAGCTTCAACGACGTTGATTGGTCGAATCAGGAACCAACAAGCGACTGCGCTCGAGGTAGTAGGGAAACAGTGGCGTGATGTTGGGTTATTTCGGGCGAATTTCTTAACGTTTCACTTAATGACAAATCTAAAAATGTCTATATTAACTAGACATTTTTAGATTTGTATTTTTTTACCACTGGGCATATTTCAGTTAATATATGTATACTAGAAGTATTCTATAGAATAGTATACGAGTATATATTAACTGAAATGTGCCCAATGGTAAAACAGAATACGCACGCCCATGCATCACCGCATTTTACCAGATCGGCGAGGTCATTCCACTTTGCTTAATTCTGGTCTTTACTGTAGTGGATTCTAATCTATGAAATATGGTTAGGAAACACCGAATGATGAAATATAATTTGTATATTTTAGTGACAATGTATAAGAAAAAAGGGACTTTGCATCCAATCCCTTGTAATTTAATTAAACCAAAATCATCGGTGTTTCCTTATACGGTCCTGAATACGGCCCTGGCAGCATCTCCCGACTCGCATGACGCCTCGTCAATATTTTATACATTAATCAATTAGGGGCACTTATTCTAATTAACGAATCAAATGATCCACTGCGCGAACATCGCAGGTAATCGTCGTCGGATCGATATCGCGATCGTAGTTCGAGTTGTGTGTGATTTTACATACAAGGGGTATGTATGCATGTAAAATCAACGTGAGTTATAAATTAACTTTGATTATCTGCTGCATGTTTATCCTGCGAATTTTGGGGTGTGGGCGTTAGTGAATGTGCTTTAACGTGACGTCAAAGGTTAAAAGTGCGTTCAGAACGAGTTTTGCCGCACAAATTATGCTCATAGGCCAGTGACGTAACCACGTCAAGGGCCTAAGGGGGCTAAAACCCCCTACGAGTGTAGCAAAAGTTAAAATTATCATGAATACACATTAGATAATGCGATTGTTTAAATTAATTACGTAACTTTTATTAAAACCCTCCTTCCATCACCCCTCTCAAGTCTATAATTACGCTACTGTAGCAGGTACGAAATATATGCAGGTACTTACTTTAAATTTGGCTTGGCCTTGTTGATTATAACCTCGCATACCGGACAGAAGCTGTTTTCTTGCAGAAATTTGATGATGCAGCTTCGACAAACTAAAAAAAAATAATTATACAGGTAATTAACATAAAACCTATCATAAAACACTCGTGGGCGAGATCGAAAAGTCATATGATATACTCAATGTAGAAAAAAAACTTAAAACTAAGCAAAAACCATCATTAACTACAACTGAACTATATGGTGGCCTCACAAGAGATCCTTGAAGTACCCCAAACACGATAGACATTAAGGTTGATTATATATGAACTTGTTCGTAGTAATTTTTGCTTAGAAATAAGATTTACAAAAGGTATCGCTAATATCTATGCACCGTACTCTGCAACTGTCTATATGAATGTAACGGAAAACCCCCGGCTACTATCAAACAAGAACCAGACGACTTTCCCTCTTGCCACACAACACAACAAAATTCTCTCTTTACTTACACGAGTGTAAACACTCCGATATCGTCGTGGCGTCTATCAGGTATCCCTTGCACAGATAACACGTCAGATATGGGTTTATCTCCCTCAGCTTTATCTTCTCCGGCCTCTTTATGGGATGCTCCATGTCGCCGATAAGACCTGGAAAAAGAAAGAAACGAGATAAAAACGTTTTGTTACAGGATGTTGTAAGAACAAAAAACATCACATCTCGTTAAGGTATACAAATTGCCACGTGTCAAACAAATTACGGCGGGGGTGATTAAGATGACCGAATTCGTGCTGCAAATTCATGTCCAAGTAGCTGTAATCCTTTCAAAAACATTCAGCTACACTAAAAAGTCTGGCCTACTGGCTACAATCGGCCAAACAAATTATAACATTTTAATCAGAGTAAAACTTAAGAGTGTTAATCATCTCCAGATGATGCCAACTTGGTTGAAGAAACGCGCGTCGAGTGCAGTATAGTGTTTTGGTGTTTTGTGGAAAACTACGTCAGTGTTACTTTCACACCAAAAGTTCCAACCCCTTATAAGATAGTTCTTATGACAAACTTCGCACGCCTCCACACACCTTACCCCTTCTTATGGAAGGGGTAAGATGTGTAGGTATGTATCTTACAGAAAAAAAAACCAAATTACTTATTCATATTAAAATATTACATATCGCTACAAATTTATAATACACAATTGTAATCGATCTCCCCTAAACGGTATCACAAAAAACGTGCAACCCGATCAGTCAGATACGATATTATAATAGAGCAGAAGCACATTTCCCCTGGCCCTCTCCCCCTAGCCGCATAAATATACTACCTACAGCCCCATGAACGGTGGTTATGTTATGTCGTTGATAGTAATCTCTAATCGCAGGTATATAAATCATTCTCCACCCCACCATTTATTCCGGGCTGGGTTGCGACTGCTGGAAATGCAGATGCAGGTGGTGCCGGTCAAAAAAAAAAAAAGGTCCCTTTTAGAGGATTACGTCGCTAGGCGCCGTTGTCGCTTGTCTCCTAATTAGAAGACGTTTTAGTTGCAGTTGGCCGTTAGAATTATCAGAGGAATAACAATTGCAAATTGCATCAAGTGATCGAAATGACGCCCTAAAAGAATAAACGTCAAATAAAATATACAGGGTGTAAAAATAGTGTACAGGACATCGATAGGTGATATTAGGTACATCTAAAAGTAAAAATAAAAGTTCCTTTGAATATATGCTCCGAACACGAAGCACTTTATCGAGCCGGTGGTTCAGGGCTTAGCGTCTCGATCGCTCAACCCAGAGGTCGTGGGTTCTAATTCCCATTCCACCAACAATTTTTCATTAAATTGTTTACTCGTAGATCAAGGCTTATTCGCGGGGATGGCTTGGCAACCATCCTAGCGATGGCCTAGGATGGGAAGAATGTCAACTTCTTGGTGTTAATGTGAGAGATTAAAATCAGTTGATGTTTGACTTGTCCCCCTAACTAATGAGGTTTTCCAGATTTCCCTCATTCCAGCACTGAATGGTGGTTAGGGCCTACCAACGTAAGTCGTCCTGAGGTGCAAATGCGGCCCGCGAAATAATAATATGCCGCCCCTCTCCCTCACAAGTCTCCGAGTTTCGGGCTAATCCTTGTGATTAGAATGAGGGGTAGAGGTATTATTATTATTATTATTATTATTATTATTATTATTATTATTATTAACACATCCCGAAACAGCTACGTCAAATGACGTAGTTCATCGAGTCAAGTTTGCCGAACCACGCACCGTGTAACTGCGATTAAACGAACACCATACCAATATAGATGAACGATATTATTCGACGCAAACCCGCATACAATTATAAAATTAATAAATGCCATATTAGCTTTTAGATTTACCTACGTGCTTCAATAGTATTTAATTGTGTTCATTAGGTACTACGAACACATCCCGAACTACCAACGTCAAACGACGTGCGCTTTGTAGTAGATCGAGCCAAGTTCGCCGAACCACGCACCGTGTAACTGCGATTAAACACACACCATACCAAAATAAAAGCAAAGTATTGGTAAATACTTAATGTTGGGCCCGAATAGAAGCTACGGTTACGGAAGATTATCATCTAACAAACGATAGAAATTCCTACAGCAGATTCCCTTCCCAATGATCGCCGACATCGCTGCGGCCATCATCAGGCGATTAGAGCACACGGAACCGCCAGTCCAACTCGCGAATTCACCGCTTTCATCACGCCACTTGCAGGCCCGCCGCCACACGATTCAATCAAATCGGCCGGCAGCCCGCAATGACTCATCCGAAACCTAATGAAACCGCCACCACCGACACCCGCCCGGACCCAGCCGCCGTGACAAGCCGATCCAGAAGGCCGCATGCCGATCGTTTCCCGTTCCGATAGAACCCAGATGCTTTGAATGCGGCCGCCTCCTCGCCAGGGGTGGCCGGCCGGCCTTTTTCTCGGGATTACGGCCGCTTCGCTTCAAGTGGGTCGAAGAGGGTTGCAATACAACTCCTAACTAGCCGGATGGAGGTAGTTTTCGCCATAATATATCAACTTTAAGTGGGAATATGTTAAATTAGAAGTGGGATAAGGTGTAAGGTCTCGGTAAAGCCTTTGATCATCTATCGAGGTGTATTGATTTAATTTTGTTAGAAAAATTATATACGTAATAACGTACATAGATGGTTTCGATCATATCTCATATCTTAACCATTGGGATCAGAAAGTCTTCATTTATTTAAATAAAACATATGTTCAATCAAAGCACTGATTATACGATGGGAGTTCCTCAAGGAACTATCCTTGGGCCACTATTGTTTCTATTACTTGCGAACGACTTGCACAAGGCATTGGAGGAATATCCTTGTTTGCTAATAACATATGCTGACAATACTAACGTTTTGTTTGTCAAAAAATTTCGATGATGTTGAGGTTGCTGTCAATTTGATATTTTATAAACTGCATGGTTCTAGGGTTAGAAAAAATAAATTACTTTTAAATAGAGAGGCAAGACAACATATTATGCTTTTTGGGTCAAAGCTCATTGTTTGACAGAGGATTACAATTCTCCACCCAAAAATAAATCTCCTTGGACTATGCATTGACGATAGGCTAAATTGGGTATGTTTACGTCAAAAGCTGACTACTTCTTGTTACGGTCTCAAATCACTCTCTAAACAATGTAGTCGTTCTGTCTTGTTATCACTATATTATGCTAATTTTTATTCCCATCTACGATTATGGTATTATTCACTGGGGATTATGTAAAGATATCAACACAATATTTACAATTCAGAAATACACAGTTCGTATTCTGGCAAATCTTAATATGTCGACTCCTGTAGGGAGGTTTTAAACATTTTAAACAGTAACAGCTGTTTATGTTTTGGGAGCAGTGCATTTTGTATAAAATCATGTAGATTAAAAGTATAAACTTGACCATCTTCGTAGAGTACCGGCGTAGAATATCAATAAAATTATTGGCTCCTAATAATTGGTACACATTTTATTGTCTATTTGTTGCTCATAAGTAGCCACCAGAGATGGCGTCTTGTACAGCAGTATAGCCGAGCTAGCAGCGTACCTAATCCCTTTTCACACCACTAAAACGATATAATTCACTCGCCCTCCCCTGTGGGGCGTTCATTAACGTAATTTAGTAACGGGGAATTCAAGAGGTGATGATGTAACGCTAGCAATTGCTTTAAACGCGGAATCGCAACGGGAGGTCCAGTATTTTACGCATTATAGCCTATTGTAAAGGCCAGAGTGGGTTATTTGTAATTCTAGAGTAGCCCTGGATATTTTTAATGGGGGCTGCAGTCGGAGGGACCGATATTTTTTTATATTCGGGAGGATATACATACAGGGTGGCCGAATGGTGTGGCAAAGTTCAATAACTCCAATGCCGTAATACGCAAAACAAAAATTGAGGGTCTCATAGAGCCTAAAGGTACAAACATAGTGGAAAGGTGAGTGTAGAGGGCGCGCGGCGAGATAACCGGGCGATTCATATATACAGGGTGTTAGTTAAACATGCGGCAAAAATTCAAGAGGTTATTTTTTGGACTATTCTAAGGATATTTTATCCTTTGATGATTTTTGAAAAAGCGCTTTGTTGCGAAGATATAGGGTGAAAAAATTTTTCAACAAATAACAATTTATTACTAAAAATTACATGTAACATTTCTCAACCTACAAGAATTGTTCAAAATAGCTACCTCCAGCTACGCAACCATCCAATCTTCTCATAGAGTCCCGAACTCTTTCAAAAACACCAGGGTTGTTTCTTATGGAGTTACACCCAGCAATTATCCGATCTCTTAAATCGTCCACATCTTCCACTGGCCTAGTATAAACTAATGACTTTAGATGGCCCCATAGGAAATAATCCAGGGGGTTTAAGTCCGGAAATCGAGCAGACCATACGTGAGGTCCACCTCGACCAATCCAGCGATCTCCGTATGTTGCTGTTAAAAACTCTCGAGCAACTACACTAAAATGAGGTGGTGCACCATCATGCATAAACCACATTGCCTGTCTTGTAGCCAATGGTACAGCCTCCAAAAACTGAGGTAGCCTTTATTCCAAAAAGTTGCGATATACTTCGCCGGTAAGTCTTTCTGATAGAAATACCGGTCCAATTAGCCAGTCACCCACAATTCCAACCCAAACGTTCAGCGAGAATTGATGTTGAAACCGATCTTCACAAATCTCATGTGGATTTTCGTCCGCCCACACATGGTTATTGTGGAAATTCCTTATTGCATTTCTCGAGAAACTGGCTTCATCGGTAAAAAGAATCAGCGTAAGTAGAGGGATTTCAACCAATGTGTGCAAAAGCCATTGACAAAATGCAATACGTGGAGCAAAATCCGCAGGAAGAAGTGCCTGAGCGCGTTGAATGTGGTATGGGTACAACAAATTATCTCTCAAAATTTTCCAAACCGTCCAATTACTTACATTCAAAGTACCTGGATCTTCTTCTATCATGTCCAGCACATTCTCTTCTACGTCTACCGTTCTTACAGTCCTTGGCCTTCCTGGTCCTCCACTTTGCTTCAATGTTCCCGTTTCTCGAAGACGTTGACGAATAGTTTGAAAGATTTTTCTATCGGGAGCAATGTGGTTAGGAAATCGTTCAATGTATGTACAGTCGCCTAGCTTCTAATGCATTGCCATCAGCATGTCCATAAATAAAATGCATGTCAGCCATCTCGGCATTCGTATAGCGAGCCATGATAGAAGACTTCACTAACAACCGTTTACACGTCAACTAGCCAAACGTCAATCAATCTTAATAAATGCGACACATACAAACTACAAAAACACAACATACAAAAACATACAAAATAATTACTCCGAAGTATCACGGGATGTTGGTAAGAAAAAACAACTCTTTTTTTCTTACATGTCTTTTACTTGATACGTCCAGTGTAGTACGCCATACTTTTATTTCAACTACATTAATAATGTGAAAAATACCAAAATTGGATTTGTTGAAAATTTATTTCGCCCTACTATATCTTCGCAACAAAGCGCTTTTTCAAAAATCATCAAAGGATAAAATATCCTTAGAATAGTCCAAGGAATAACCTCTTGAATTCTTGTCGCATGTTTAACTAACACCCTGTATAGTACTGTATTTGAAATCGATGCCTACATACTGAAGCTATAAGCGGCGAGTTGCATTTATGCGGGACTTTATGAACTCACTGTATAGTTTTTACATATTAAGAATCATAATATATATTTCTACGAACATTTTTTTATTCATATAGCCATGTCAGCTTGGTGTTAATGTGAAAGGTTAAAATCAGTTGATGTTTGACTGCCCCCTACCCTCTAGTTAATTAGGGTTTCCAGGTTTCCCTCATTCCAGCACTGAATGGTGGTTAGGACAAAGATAATCTTTGGTTATAGGCTTAAAAATATGCCGCCCCTCTCCCACACAAGTCTCAGACTGTCGGACTAATTCTTGTGATTAGAGTGAGGAGTAGAGATATTTGAATATCGATTATATTATCTACTTACCTTTTCGCACACGAGTTTGAACAATTACCACCTCTAGTTGTGTGTTGGTGCATTATTTGCTTGGCGCGGAATGAGTACCTAGTATACCTCGGGTAATACTTGGTGTATAACCTTGTAATTCCCGCGAATTTCCCGGTACTTCCCTTGTATTACCCAGATTTCCACAAAAATGAAGGATTACCTTGTAATGCCTAGTATTACACAAGTATTTCCCTACATGTGTACACCAAGTTACCCCAGAGGTTCACCCCTCGCTTTTCCCCTTTTGTAGATGATTAAGAACAAGTCGCCAGACTGTAGTTGGTGAATCACCGATTTTTTTCTATGGGAAATCTAATGTAGCACCCAAAACATCGCCTACACCTACCATGAAGGTAACCTACGTGAACCTCGCCAGTATTCATATTTTAGGAAATAATAAATCGTATGCCATAACTGCAACTTTCATAAAAAATACTCACTTATAATTGCACAAGAGGTTTGTATTTTACCGGATAAATTTGGATTGTTTAATGAGAAACTGTTGCCTATCAATTAGACGAGAAAAACTGTCAACTATTAAAAACGCGACTTTAGGTTGACAGTTTTTCGAGTCAAATTGCTACAGGAAACAGTTTAGAATTTAAACAATTCAAATTTATCCGGTATCAATACAAACATCGAGTGTAATTCGGCAGGACAATTTAATGAATAAGAAATTTAGAAACATATGAATGCAAACTTTATTTATGAAACACTAAAAATAAATACATTTATATTAGAGCATCACCGAATCGATTCATTGTTAGTGTTTAATAATTCAATAACTTGTTGACCGAAATGTCAAACTATTTATTTTGACAGCAGACATCGCGATAATTGATTAAAAAATGAATAAGTGAAAAAACCACTAGTGCAATTGTCACTGTAAAAGTTGCAGGTAACTTTTGTCGCTGTCAAAGTAACAATTGCACTTTGGCATATGCGATTTTTTATATATAAATTAAATTGTCAAGATAAAAGATCCGTTTCTCCGATCTAATTTAGATTTTTTTTTAGAAAATGCAGTTAAGTAAGTATACAAACCACTACTTATAGGTACCTAGTTGACCTCTTAACAAAATTCACATCAGCATTTCAGATTCTGTGAGCACTGACAGATTAGAATCGTTTTAACGCCATCGTGTAAACCAGGCCACTGACCACCTCAACTCATTCTCATTCAGACGTCGTGCTGGCTCGCCTGGGTACATATACCCACATTATTAAAATATCCACTTCGAAATTTGTTCGTACACGGTGGCCCAATATAAATTCACCCCCTCCAACTACTTTCTTCATGAATGAATTTTAAAATTTGAAAAACAGGGGAGCAGGGAATCATTTTAACGAGGAATGTTTAAATATGTATTTTTTTAATAGTGTTTTGAAAAGTTGTACATTTAGTAACTAATTTGAGTTAGGAAAAGTTCGATTTTTCTTAACTAGTGCGGGAAAAATTTTCCCGCACGCAAAAAAACATCCTAATTCTTTAACTAACTATTCATTTATTGTCAACCTAAATTATTTCTTATATCACTATTATACATTTTAACTATAACTTTTTACAATGGGGTGTTTTCCTATTTTTTTTTTACATCGCCAATGGAAAGTAGTTGGAAAAAGAAGAAATACGTATTTCTGGAATTTTAATGTTGGGTTCATTTAAGTCCATAAATTATTTTTTTATTGTGCGCGATATCTATGTGACGTCACTAAGCGAAAATTCAAAATTTGCGCCATTTTTTAGTGATTCCTAGGATATTTTCATTTGTGTGGTTTACTTTTGTTTATGTTTGAATTGTTTGGTTAGGATAAACATCATGGTAAAATCGTAAACATGAGACATTGTTTTTAGTTTATATTTTTACCTGTGAATTGTTGTCTCTGCCTTTGACTGATTACAAGTGTATTTATTAGTAATAGAAAAACATCGTAATTTGTAAAGGTAATTTTTGAATATATTTAATCGACTTTGCAGTAATACTGTTAAGTTAAATACTAACCTTACATTTTTCATCCCTTTTATTTCTGAAAGGATCTATATAGAATCTTTATCATAAAAGGATCTATAACCGGTAAATTGTCGGACTTAGCCTCTACAAAACCTTGCTCCATGTTTAATAAAAGTTTACTTCACAAGAAAACAACAATACAACACCCAAGCCAAGTCAAGTTGTCAAGCCAAACACAAACAGGAAATTTCAAATGTCAATTATCGAAATGTCGACTGTCGTTTGTCGTCGTTACAAACTGAATTTAGCCACATAGTATCAGTGTGGCCTCTTTATAGATACATATTCCCTAGTTTTCGCTGACGTCACGAATATAGAATAAAATTTCAAAATTGAATTAAAAATTTTCTACCGATTCAATCTAACTTCTTGTTTTCAAAACTTAATAAAACCCATTGTATGAATTAGAACAATTTTAATTGTTTTTTATACTATAGGCGCATGTCTAAAGTTTTGTTTTACATAGTTTTGAATATCAAATCAGATAGGTGACGTCCCCCATTCTCCATACATCGATTTCTGGCGTTTGTCATGACTCTTGGTAGCATAGCAGGCGTTATGTTGGCAATTTCTTCCTGGATGTTGGTCTTCAAATCTTGTAGGGTCCTTGGAGGGTTCACATAAACACGGGATTTCAAAAAATCCCATAGAAAAAAATCGCAAGGGGCCAAATCTGGAGAGCAGGCCGGCCACTCCAAATTGCCCCTAATTGAAATAAGGCGCTCTGGGAAGTGTTCTCTTAAAACAGCCATCGATACTCTTGAAGTGTGTGCCGTTGCACCGTCTTGTTGGAACCAAATGTCCCCTAAGTCGAACTCATCTAGCCGTGGAAAAAATCCTGAATCATGTTTACATACCGGTCTGAATTCACTGTCACTGCGACTTCATTTTCTTCAAAGAACCAGGGACCAATAATTCCAGCTGAGGAAATTGCACACCACACTGTGACTTTAGGTGAATGCAAAGGCCTTTGATGCAATTCTCGAGGATTGGACAAGATTTTAAGACCAACATCCAGGAAGAAATTGCCAACATAACGCCTGCTATGCTGGCAAGAATCATAACAAACGCCAGAAATTGGTTTACTCAGTGTATGGAGAATGGGGGTGGGGACGTCACCTATCTGGTTTGATCTTCAAAACTATGTAAAACAGAACTTTAGGCATGCGCCTCCATTATAAAAAAACAAATAAAAATGTTCTGATTCATACAATGGGTTTTATTAAGTTTTGAAAAAAGGAAGTTATGCTGCCGCACACTGTAGTTATTTCAGCAATTTTACAGCTCAAAATATACAGCGCAAAAACACAAAACCATTTTTGAAATTCTACAATAATTCATCAGTAAACAAAGCGGTCAGTGGCGGGCGACAAGAGGGCTGACTTTCCGACGGACCACCCTGTGCATAAATAAAACACAGACGAGCCTCTAGGTAAGTACATTATTCATCCGGAATAAATATGATGGGGCCGGCCCGCCCTTCGAAAGTTTCTCTCTTAAAAAATTCAGGCGAGATGTCTGGGCTTATAGTGATATCGATGTGCGTTGGGAGAATGAGGCAAAACAGCGTGAAAATCGTACTGGGGTCTCTGGGCGAGGCAGGGGATGGATGGATCCGTTCTTTATGCTTTCCACGGCACACTTAGAACGGTTAACGCACATTTATTTTCCTCGCATAATGCTAAAAACTGACTCCGAGTACTCTGGGTTGAGGGGTCAACGTCTCTGGCCAAATAATTCTCTAAATTGATATTTTATAAAAAAATTACAGACGCAACATTCATCATTCATTTCTTCCTGTAGAAGGTCCTTCCTTCCAAGGAAATTAATCGTATTTGGGCATGTGGAAACTCGATGCATACCAATGCCTGACTTGCTTATTGGCGATTCAAATTACCGATGAGGGCGTTGCAAATTGTAAACAAGTATGGAGGAAGACGAGTAAAAATTTTGCATTTCATATCACATTATTTAGCAATTAGCATTCAACTGCCATAAATATAGTGACTTCATATGCTAGTTAGGTGAAATAAATAAATAAAGGATTAAAAAAAGTGGTAAAAGTAGTCAAACGTCCCATAAGTGCTTCATGGCTAATTATATGAATTTTTTGAGTTGAAACAGGTACCCTAGTTTTTGTTTACTTACTTTTTGGACTAAAATAACTGTGATAAACTGTATGATGATACCATATTAGTGCGTGTTTTTTGTTAAATAATGTTTAAATTAAAATATATTCTGCTTTTATAAGACTAATAATAGAAAAGTATAGACAAACTGCAACAAAGTGGTTATGTTGTATAAATAAACGTGTTCTCTGTTATTAAATTGTTACATGCCTTTTGGAGAAATGAATGAGAAACAGTTTCTTATACTAGGGCCAAACTTCTACCTATCTTCCATCTTAAACACTTCTATTGACACATTTTGTGGAATGACACCTATAAACGCGGCAGTTTGTGTTGTGCTGATTTCTTTTGAATGCCATTTTAAAATGTAAAAATAAAGATGTACAAATACTAACCACGTCGTTTTTAACTTTGGAATACCAAAAAATCACAAGCACCACTAAATTATTACGTTAAACAAACCCAAATACGTATTATTTACCATTATATCAGCAATAAGCCTCAAAAAATTACCTTTTAAGAAGGTTCAAATATTTTCATGCAGAGGGCGCATTCATTTTTGGAATCGCCAATAACTAACTTATACAGGGTGTATCTTTCTTAGTCCATGTCATAAATTAAGGGAGTGATTCATTGGCTTTTAGGCCTAAAAACCTGAAGAAACCAAAGTCCCGCGATTACTGGTTGCCACGATAGGGGGCGTTAAACTGGAAGTGCTGGAGAGTTCTAAATATTTTGGTTGCGTTCGCCCTAGAGACTTTACCATGTTGCCAAATTTTCAAATATTTCGGACTAGTACCTTCCCAGATCGCGATCGACGCAGTTCCTGGTGAGACACCCTGTATATAGGTATTCCATAAATATTCACATATTGTAAACGCTGCGAAAGACACATACAACTTCGATCAAACAATTATTCGTTTCTACCACAAGAAACACCGCAGTTTTGGAGGAAATCCGCGCTAAAAATCGCCCTGTATAATCCCAGCCGTAATCACCTCCATCCTCTCGTCCAGCCCGTCCACGCGCAATCTATTAATCGGATAAAGTAACCCGGGATCAATTAGCCCCTATCCCGAAGAAGAGGTGCATAAATAAAACATCGAATCCCGTTAACGGCATTACGGGGGCAATCTGTTCGTGCCTGCCCTGCCCCTGGGGCCCCCTCCGGCCGCCCCGCATTATTTAAATGGCCCCAGACGTGTTGGAGCGCTCGCCTGTCGGCCGGCCCGACCAAAAAGAGAGAGCTGATGCGAGAGGCGCACAGATAGAGAGTGGCATGATGATTACTTTTCTGTATGTGTATACGCACTTGTACAGGGTGATTCAGTTTCGAGTGTGTAACATGGGTATCTTGCTTATTATAAAAGATAGACTGTAGGTTTAAATTCGGCAAAGTTGCGGAATTTTGTGCTCAATAAGTTGGCGCAAAGAAAACCCCCATATCTGGTTTTGTTTTTGAGTAAGAGGCAAAAACATTTTTTTTCCGGTTTTCGTTTTCTGGCCATAACTTCTATATTTTTGAAAATATTGACGTATCGTTTTCACATTATTAGGACACTTTCTTGAGACAAATACGATACCGTAAACCGTTTTTTAAAAAAATGTCACTTCTATTGTTAATAATCGTCAACTTTATTTTTTCTTATGGGCGCCATATTAATTTTTCTCATATTTGAATAAACCGATTTTTTCTGAATACAACAATATAATATACGTATTATATTGTTATAATATAATATTTGGCTAAAAAATAAGCGCATTATGAAGGAAAATAAGTATTTTATTTAAATGTCTAGTTGGCCATGGCCATGACAGTCAATTCTTGACAAACCACAAATGTCACTTATAATTGTTATAAACTGCATCTGTGGAGTACTTTTTACATGACTAACGATGTATACAACCGAAGAGAAACAAGATATTATAGATATTTATTACAGATGTAACAAAAATTTAAACAGAACAGTTGAAGAATATTTAAACACATATCCTGAAAGACGACAACCATGCAAGAGATATATTACTAAACTGCACTGTAATTTATGAAATTATGGCAGTTTTTCTAAACCATGAAATAGGTATGGACGTATAATTTCTTAAATTACAGTGCAGTTTAGTAATATATCTCTTGCATGGTTGTCGTCTTTCAGGATATGTGTTTAAATATTCTTCAACTGTTCTGTTTAAATTTTTGTTACATCTGTAATAAATATCTATAATATCTTGTTTCTCTTCGGTTGTATACATCGTTAGTCAATGTAAAAAGTACTACACAGATGCAGTTTATAACAATTATAAGTGACATTTGTGGTTTGTCAAGAATTGACTGTCATGGCCATGGCCAACTAGACATTTTAAAAAAAATACTTATTTTCCTTCATAATGCCCTTATTTTTTAGGTAAATATTAACATATATCATATTGTTGTATTCAGAAAAAATCGGTTTATTCAAATATGAGAAAAATTAATATGGCGCCCATAAGAAAAAATAAAGTTGACGATGATTTAAAATAGAAGTGACATTTTTATAAAAAAAACGGTTTATGGCATCGTATTTGTCTCAAGAAAGTGTCCTAATAATGTGAAAACGATACGCCAATATTTTCAAAAATATAGAAGTTATGGCTAGAAAACGAAAACCAGAAAAAATGGTTTTTTGCCTCTTACTCAAAAACAAAAGCAGATATGTGGGTTTTCTTTGCGCCAACTTATTGAGCACAAAATTCCGCAACTTTGCCGAATTTAAACCTACAGTCTATCTTTTATAATAAGCGAGATACCCATGTTACACACTCGAAAGTGAATCACCCTGTACAGGGTGGCTGAAAAAAGTACTTAATTTCCATAGAAACGGGGATGGGATTCTGGTATCGGGGCAGTATGTATGGCCACAGAGAACAAACTAATAAGAGAATTCACTTAATGTAATTTCCTATCCCCCAAGTGTCGTTTTTTTTTTTCGGTGATTCTGTTGTGGCTAGCGCACACAATGAGCCTTTTCCGAGGCCTTTTCCACTAAATTGAATTTTACTATTTTATCAATATCAAACGTTATACTGGTACATAAGCAAAGGTAGAATCAACTCAATTTATTAAAGAATTGTAATTAAGCGAAGTTATCCAAGTACAAAGTGACCGGTCTTCATGAATCATTTCAAACTGCGCGGTTCGCTGACATCACACTCCAGTAGCCAATAAAATGTAGGCAAGTTAATAAACGACTTCACGTTGCCACATATAATTTTACTTTTTTCTTGGCAACGATTAAATTTACATTCTGGTAATTTTGAAATGAAAATATTATATATTTTTAGGTGAAATGGTAATTTTGAAATGAAAATATGTATTTTTGGGTGAAATATTCTCCATAAATTATTACTAAAGCAAATCAACATGATTATTTTACAATTTATCCCTTGAGCAAAATAATGTTTAGGTATTTTTCGCTAAAGGTGACAACACTGCACAATCTATGCTAGAATCAACTAAATGATGATTTGATAACTTAGGTTATAAAAACTAACCTTCTTGTCTTAACATTGCGCATTTCATCTCTTAGAAAGTTCGTATTTGTGACGCAGAAATCGTTAACACTTCACTGTCAACTCTTGGAAGGTTGTCTGAATCAGCCCACTGACCTCTGAGACGAAGCCATAGATAAGCTCCATCGTCTATTTTTTCAAAATCAAAATATATCTTTCCGTTGCCGAGATAAGAGGCTGAAGACTTTTATGTGGAACACCCGGTATGTAGATTTATATTTTTAATAACCCTATGTTTATGTAACATAAAAAAATAACCCTTCATGAAACACATAATATAAAATTTATCGCATAAAAGTGTACAAAATATAAAATTATCAATCATCTTTGATCTATCGAGTCTATAATTGTAGAAATAAATAGAACCGCCTCGAGAATGGCTTTAACATTATTGTGGTGGCCACGAGCCACCCTGTATAATGTGCACCATCACCAGGCCTACATTTTCAGAACGCGCAGTACACCCTAACCACCCTATGAACATCCAATATCCGCCTGGGCGAGAGAGACAGGCCGAACATCGCCCCCGCGCCAGAAGAGGTAGCAAGTCCATGCAAGGAGGGAGCTAGACAATGGTTAAAAGTCGGAAAAAGACGGGCTCGGCGGGAAGGGAGGGGGGCGCGCCGGCGAGGGGGAGGAAAAAATTCGTGGAAATTGGGAATACGGCCGTGTTTCGGCGAAAGTGCCGAATGTAACGAGAAGGAAAGAGGTCGGAACTGTAACAATCGGAAGAAAATGAATTTCGGCGACCGTAAAGGGATGGTTAGCGGGGCGAGAGAATCGGGGTTGGTATAATTGCAACACCATGAGAAGAATTAAAAAATATACTTAAGATAGATATGTTTCTGTTTCGTTCATCTTTTGACTGCTGTGCAAATTGTAAAAAAATATGGAGGAAGACGAGTAAAAATTTTGCAGTTCATATCACACCATCTAGCAATTTAGCAGCATTCATCTGCCATAAATATAGTGACCTCATGTGCTAGTTAGGGTGAAATAAAGGATAAAAAGAGTGGTAAAAGCAGTCATATGTCCCATAAGTGCTTCATTGCTAATTATATGATTTTTTTGGGTTGAAAAGGAAGCCCTAGTTTTTGTTTACTTACATTTTGGGCTAAAATAAGTGTGATAAACTGTATGGTGATACCATAGTAGTGCTTGTTTTTTGTTAAATAATGTTTAAATTAAAATATATTCTGCTTTTATAAGACTAATGATAGAAAACTATAGACAAACTGCAACAAAGTGGTTATGTTGTGTAAATAAACGTGTTCTGTTATTAAATTGTTACATGCGTTTTGGAGAAATGAATGAGAAACAGTTTCTTATACCAGGGCCAAACTTCTACCTATCTTCAATCTTAAACACTTCTATTGACACATTTTGTGGAATGACACCTATAAACACGACATTTGTGTTGTGCTGATTTCTTTTGAATGGCATTTTAAAATGTAGATGTACAAATACTAACCACGTCGTTTTTAACTTTGTAATACCAAAAAATCACAAGCACCACTAAATTATCGTTAAACAAACCCAAATACGTGTTATTTATCATTATATATCAGCAATAAGCCTACAAAAAATACCTTTTGAGTAGGTTCAAATATTTTCATGTAGAGGGCGCATTCATTTTTGGAATCGCCCATAGTGTTCTTAATCAAAGACGTACCTGAATATAATTACTTTTTTAGAGATATTTTGTGTCTACTTTTGATACACAGGGCAGATTTTTATTATCCTTTGCTAAAGTTTATGCAAAGTCAATTGAAATCAGTTCATCTACGAAGCTCAATCATTACGTAGCGCTGCAACAACGAACGATAACTATATTTTGATAACGAAAGATGGCTGTCATTGGCATTCGCAAACGCGACACCCTGTAAACCTGTCAAACACTCGTTCGGGCGGTTCGCAGGATTCGGAAGTCGTCAGTACACCATCATTTTATTTACTATATAACGTGTCATGAGAACCAACACGAGAATTAAAAAACTGACACGACGACCATCTCCGACGCGTTCCAACCACTAGCCAAAGACAATAAACTAATTATTCTTTGCACTAGCACCCGTTCCTACGGACAAGCGCCACTATCAGCAACGTGGGGATTATTTCTCTCATTCGGGAACCTCGAAATAACCGTACGGTTCCCGATGGGAGGTCCCACTACACCGTATTTCCATCCCAGCCGAGATTTCGGCTGCTTCACGTGTCGAACGGACGACACCCAATCTCCGATTAAATTCTACCGACTCATCCTCCATAATTAAGCCTAATGGAACGAGGAGACTAGACGGTTTTGGCCCCGTTTTTTACCGTCCAGTTTCACCTATTGTTACCGCAGATAAATCAAGGAAAATGATGTAGGTTCGATATTTTCTACCGGATAGCGTTTAGCAAATTTTTAAAAGGACGGTCCACACCCACCGGCGATTAGATACCTACAATAGGTACATAGTGTTTGGTATTTATGACATCATTAGTACTTCCAAGGGGGGGGGGGGTTAAGGAAGTATTATTATTATTACAATGGATCAGAGCAGAGGGTGAAACCCTTTGAAGCTCAAAGAAATTAAACTTAATATAGGTACATACATATAACATTAAATACAAATAAATTCAAATCAAAATCAATGAAATAACAAATAGGTAGGTAAACTCAGTAATAAAGACTTAACATTCAATTACGCGTTATACAAAAATGTGTCGTCTATTCTTAAAACTATTCATTGTGGGTGCGTTAACAACTTCATTAGGAAGAGAATTCCAAATATCAAATATACGATTGCTTAAGAAAAATTCTCGAGATCTCGTGTTGTATGATTCATGAAGCAACTTGTAGTTATGACCTCTCAGAGGGGTGTCATTATTTAATGGAAACAAGTCATATAGATCCAACGAGAAGGTATTATTAAGCACTCGGTAGATAGTAATGAGATCACCACGAGTCAATCGGTGTATTGCAGAAGTTAAGCCAAATGTAACCATTAAGGTAACCATGGTGACCAAGTTGATAGTGTAAGGGAACCTCGGATTGGTTTTTCCAATATGGAGCACTACGCACTTGTTTGAGTTTAATCGGATAAGCCAATTTTCGCACCACGCGCCAATTGTATCCAGGCCTGATTGGAGACTGTCATGTTCTGTAAGAGGGTTGCAGTAGACTTTTCTGTCATCAGCATATAATGATGATTTACAGCACAATAATCTTGGAATATCCGAGGTATAAATCAAGAACAGTATGGGTCCTAATACAGATCCCTGAGGAACTCCGCTAACTACTGGATGAGAAGGAGACTATTCGCCGCCGATATTTACTCTGAATGATCTGTTAAAGAGATACTCTGAAATCCAAGTCAATAAGAGGCCACGGATACCAAAATGATGTAGTTTTAACAACAGACGATTTTTCGGAACACGGTCGAATGCTTTGGCAAAATCTAAGTATATACCTAACATCCACTGATTCTCTCTTATCATATGCTTTGGTCCAATCGTCTAGACATCGTAGAAGATTAGCGGGGATAGATCGCCCGGGCAAAAATCCGTGTTGTTCGTCTGGAACTATATGGTTGGATATACAGAATGGTGCTATTGCATCCATAATTATTCTTTCCATAGTTTTCAGGGGAATAGACGTTAAGTAAACTTATCTGTCTATAATTTTCAGCGGACATTTTATTCCCCTTTTTGAAAACAGGAATGACAGATGCTTCAAGCCGAGAAGGCGGAAGTGGACATGTGTTAAAAGAGTTTTGGAATATAATGGACAGAGGTTCACAGATCCACCTAGAACATGATTTTAGAAAGATTGCAGTCAAGCCATCAGGACCAGGCGAACTGGAACTGTTAAGTTGCGACAGCTTTTCAAATATTTTATTTTCGTCAAACTCTATCAGTTCCAGTGAATTGGGGTTGATTGCAAGATTAAATGCAAGTAATTCTCCAGCAGGTTCTTCGATATATGTAGAGGCAAAAAAATTAGAAAATACCTTAGCACATTCAATACTAGTGGCACACAGATTACCGTCGATATCATTACATACGATACCCGTATGTATAGGTATTCAGGACGCGAAAACTTGTTGAATTTAAGGACGCATTTGCACTCCTTAGCGATGAAGCAGTCAACAGATGAAGTAAACGTATTCAGTGTGAACTTAGGCAACCGAAACATAGATGTCGTACTGAAAATACAATCGCCCAAACAAACTGTAACAGAACTGTACTGGTCCACTGCAATTTAGGGATTTTTATGTTGCACGTCACAAATTTAGTATGAAATTTTAAAAAATTTATAATTTTTGGAGAGCCTGTGTTATAATAACGCTCTAGACCTATCTGCGATGCGTAGAAGGAACAAACCGGGGATCGTATAATCTGTATACACATTTCACATTTATACCGACACGTTCACACTTCTCGCCACGGCCAACTTGAGCATTTCTAAGCAAACAGATAACGCGCTTCGGGACCTTGACGTCACAGTAAAGCTGTTTACACACCGACACGGCGAGCGGCTGCTAAAATATTCCTGTTTTGACAGGTGATTCTTAATCTCGGCCATTATCTCGGGGATACTTACGGCCTCGCGGTAATGGGAAAATTCGACACGGTTTCGTCTGTAATACGTGCTTTTAATTAACATTTTCCTTTAATTTTTCTTCTCTCGTTCCCGCGTGGGCTGAATGGAGTAGCGGCAAACGTCCCACGTTAAGAGTCCATTCACTAGTCCGAAATAAGCTCAAAATCGGCGTTCGTCTCGTGTCTAATTATAAAAAAAACTATAAAAGATAGCGACTTTTAGTAAAAAAGGATTGAAAGATAAGACTTTAATCTAAATCCCTATAGTAGTAATTTTTTGTAATCTTTTTATTTTTAAAATTCCAGGCAAACAATCTTGTACTAAAATAAGGTATTTTCAAAAATTATTTTCTCTAAAATACATGTATTAAACAAAAGTTTGCTACTATAGGGATCTAGTTTATCTTTTGATCTTTCCGGTGATAGGTATATAATTTATAACATTAAAAAGAAATTTTGTTGCAATTATAAGACAAATCCGGTACCGTTGCAATAAGGGCTAACTTTATGTCCATGTGCCTTTTTACTTCGGCTTTAAGTGAACCTCCGAAATCTAAATAATTCGGTAGTGGGAATATGTAAGTCTTCACCCACCGGCTACCCAACCTCTCAACCCGACCCCGAATTCATGTCACTGTGGAGTCTAATGCAAAGGACAAAGATGGACAGAGTGCTCTAAATAGGTTGGGAGTGCCACAATCGATCTTCTAGGTCGTGGTGGACCAGGCCAGGGCGCCGACTCCTATATATAAATCTAATCTAATGTCAGCCATATCTCAGGAATGGTACATCGTAGAGCATGGAGCAAAAATCTACTGCAAAAGTGGACTGGAAAAAATCCTACAAATTATTTTCAAGTTCTTATCTCTGCCGCTAGAGGCACAACATGCATGGCCAACTTGAAAAACTTATCTTTTCGATCTTTTTGATTTGACAACACTGACATTTATAGATATTTTATTCAGTATTGCAATTTTTGTTTTCAAAACTGCGTTTTCAATTAATTTAAAGGTAAATTCAGATAATATCTTTCATGTTTAGTCATTAAAAAAGGCACGTACACATAAAAAATAACTTATGAAGACAAGAAAGTATACAATTAAGGCTTTAAAAACTTATTTTGTATACTATATTATTCAAAATCTCTGTATGAAGGGCCGCGTTCCCCCGAAAAGACCACGCATCTCCTATTTCCAATATTCTTTTGTCTAGGTATACAGGGTGTTCCACATAAAAGTCCTCAGCCTCGTATCTCGGCAACGGAAAGATATATTTTGATTTTGTTTGATTTTGAAAAAAACAGTTGATTGATCTCATCTATGCCTTCGTCACGGAGTCCAACTTGATTCTTTTTAAGAGCAAATCGGAGATGGCGATGAAGTCGAAAGAAATTTTTCGTTGGCAGGAACTTTGGAACAAGGTTTATCCGATACTTTGTTCAATCCTAAACAATTTTTGTCAAATGACTATTTTTCAAAAACTTAATAGTTTCAGAGATATCGGGCTCTTCATTTGGTGAGGCCCAAACTCAAGCATATTTTAGAGTCTCGAATTATTACTTTATACAATGAAACAATAATTATCCAACTTCTCCTTTGGTACACGTAGGTAATCCCCATCTCACATAGACTTCTCAGTATAAAAATGAATTACTTGAAATGGGTCTCAGGGGGGTGAAAAACTAGCACCCAATACATATAATCTCAATTTTCTCGAAAATGATTGAGCGTCCCAACTTCTCCTTTGGTACACGTAATTCCCATCTCACACAGACTTCTCAGTATAAAAATGAACGACTTGAAATGGGTCCCAGGGGGTGAAAAACAGATACCACCCAAAACAATCTCAATTTTCTCGAAAATTATTGAGCGTCCCAAATTCTCCTTTGGTACACGTAATAAGCATCTCATATAGACTACTCAGTATAAAAATCATTGACTTGAAATGGGTCCTAGGAGGTGAAAAATAGATAGCAGCCAAAACCAACAATCTCAATTTTCTCGAAAATTATTGAGCGTCCCAACTTGTACTTACAATAAAAAAATAATATGTATTTAATTTTGTTTGTTGTCCTTCTAATCAAAACCTACTGTAATGAAGTTTCGTTATACATTCAGGATTTATTTTAGGACAAACGTACAAATAATTATGAATTACTTTACATAAAACTTCACTATTTCTTAAAAAGAGCTATTAAATTGACTTGGATAATTATTGTTTCATTGTATACGGTAATAATTCGAAACTTTAAAATACGCTTGAGTTTGGGCCTCACCAAATGAAGAACCAGATATTTCTGAAACTATTAAGTTTTTGAAAAATAGTCATTTAACAAAAATTGTTTAGAATTGAACAAAGTATCGGATAAACCTTGTTGCAAAGTTCCTGCCAACGAAAAATTTCTTTCGACTTCAGCGCCATCTCCAATTTACTCTGAAAAAAATCAAGTTGAACTCCGTGACGAAGCCATAGATGAGCTCTATCATCTGTTTTTTTCAAAATCAAAATATATCTTTCCGTTGCCGAGATACGAGGCTGAGGACTTTTATGTGGAACACCCGGTATATCCGGTTCCAAAAGAGATATCGACATGCGATTTTCACCATTTCTTTCCTATTCTTATTGGCTTTTCAGCCAGGCTAAGATTGACATACCTATACTCCCATTAGAAATTTTGAAAATATGTTAGTTTTCCAAATAACGCCCTCTAGAAGTGACAATATTTCAGCATTTTTTCTGGCCCACTTTCGCGGTAATTTACCCCCCCCCCCCTCCCCCCCTCCGATGCTCTAACCTACCATTCCTGAGATAAGCGCGACATCCTTATTTGGACACCCGGTACATTTAAGCATAAGTTTAATATATTTTACATTCATTTGCAGCCTTATTGGATGGATATATTGTTTCCTCCTTCGCCTCTTGAAAAATAATACCAACCGCGACATCCATGAGGGCTTATTTTAGTTCCGAGGGACATATTTAAAGCATTAATTAACAATTAAATATAATTGGGTCCATATTTTACCCACCAATTACAGAATATGGTGGTATTACAGTATATATGTATACAGAATTCTACATACGTAGGAGCAAAACGGAGGTATTATGGGGGAATCATCAGTCAGAGCGGTAACGAGGGGCCAAAAACCGTTCTAAACTTTTTTCTCGATTTGTCAACGTCGGGAAAATTACCCGCTTTGAGTGGCCCCGGATTGTTTATCGGGTTTTTGTGGGGAGATCCTCAGAAAACGGTCAATTATTAATGGAAAACGTTGCTGAGAAAAATACAGCGTAACGTGTACGTATAGAATAGCGAATAATGTACATGGGTTCAACATTTTTTCCACAAAAAATAAAAATAATGCCGTTTTTGGGTAATTGGTAGTTGCTGCTTGAAAACTTCTTTATGATTTTTAGTATTGAAAATACTTCTGGGCGCGTGTATATGGGAGCTGTCCTTAAAATATTAACGCTTAGCGGCATGCAAAAGCGAGCGACCTTGACATGGTCACGTCCTCATATGGAGACGACCTAGCCTAGCTGTGTTGTTATAATAAACAGTCTATGTTTATTGTTTATGCTTGGGTTACATGGTTCCTTGACTTACAGAGATTCCTTGGTTGTATCACGGTAGTGGGCCCTTACAATTCGAGCACGTTGAATAAAAAACTTCCCAGTACATGTTAGTGATTTTTTTTACTAGGTATTACATAATAAAAGACGACAGAGATGGATACTCTTAGAGCACAAACAATGGTTAACGAAAACAGCATAAATACTAAAGTAATAAAGTATAAATGACATAAAATAACGGGTTCCCTACGACCGGACTTTGAGATTAGATTTCTTATTTCCCAGCGTAGACAACCAACTTTTATTTTTAACAAATCAGGCATGCCTTTACACACATTTTGCAGGGCTCCTTTCTATACAGGATGCCTAGAAATTAGGTTAAACAGGGGACTTTCTAGACATAAACATGGATCGAAATACTTTCTTAAAATTTCAAAATCGATTTTATAAAATGGTGTACAACTGGTACTGGTATTTTATCGATGTTCAACAAGATGTCCTTTTTTACGTAGAAATCTCTAAAATTTCATATTTTTTAATGACAAAACCAGGGAAAAGTTACATACAAAAAAATTAGGTAAATAATTATATAGCGATTTTGCTCGAAAACTATGCGTCCTTATCTTTACAAACCAAGTCTAGGTACCTTTTTTTGTAGTAAAAAATATTGAAAGTTCATATTTACTAATCAAAAGTTGAAAAAACCAAAACACAAAGAAGTTGGGGTAATATTTACCCCACCCTCCCCCCATTTGAAACATATGTGATACAAAATTTAAAATTTGCAGCAGCGTATTGAGCATATAAGACTTAGGCAGGATACTAAATTTCATAAATTTATCTCAAGTGGTTTCGCAGTTACTTAGAAAAAATCGGGACTAGGAAACCCCCGTCAAGGGGCTGCAGCCCACTTAGGAAACATTTTCGACCAATGTTTATATAAAGAGTCCTTTTTTTCAACCATAGAATACATTGGTAGGTAAAATCGAGGGTAAAATATTGAACAGTAATTTCGGACCACCTTGTCTAGTTATTTTTTCCAGATTCATTCGATTGATCCAACAAAATCATTTCGTTTGCCTGTGTGCAGGGAGGTATATTTTTTCCGGACTGGAAAAGATGTTGCCTCTAATCTTAGAAAAAAGTTGATCGTTATAAAAACACGAGTAAAAACACAATCGGAATTGGTAAAGAGAAGAGTGTCATGTCATTATCCAGGTTATTGAATCATCATTACATTACATTAGAATTGCAGTTATAATAGGTTTGTTCTAACAAGAAAACTCTGATCAATCCCCAGTTGATTGTAACCACAATATCTGCGCATGCGTTAGTAGAGACAAATTTGCAACTAATCAGAAGTTTGTGATGGAACAACTGACAAATTTGACAAAGAGTCAAGAGTGGCAGTCTGTGGGCTGGATTTATTGTGACTTAACCTCATTTTTTGATACAAAACGAAAACATTGGACGTTTTTTATCGTTTTGCCATTTGTGGAGTGTTTCATAGATAAGAAAAGAGTAGATAATGTCTGTAACTTATTTGTGGTGCATTTTCATGATTCATAGTTTGTTTCTTTTGGGATTACACCACCTGCAAAATAACAAAAAGCAAAAAACCAAAGTGTTTTATGATTTGTAGTTGTTTAGAAACTTCACATAGGCTTCTAACATAAAAATACTTCAGTACCTAATCACAATCAGCATGAATAATAATAATGCAGGTAAGACTTTACTAGTAGAGATGAATGTCATTTCATTTAATTTACTGCGCATGATTCTGATTCAGAGTTCCTAAAAAATCCGCAAACTTTTCTGATTGTCCACAAACCAATCATAAGCCATGATAGAACAGTGTACTGTCAATCAGGAACCAATCACTGATTTCGGTTTGGCTTTGATGGAACGGAAAAATCGCAATGCGCATGCTCCCGACAGTCACCGACGATTTGGGATTCTTGTTAGAACAAACCTATTAGGTGTAAAATCTCGTGTAAAATAGTTCACATGTGCCAAAAATATAGATTAAAGAATTAAGATCAAAATTAAGGACCTGGACCAGGTATGTCTGCGGATGTAGTTTAAATATTCATGAAGATATTATAATGCATGTAGCATAAAAATGTTGGTAAAAAAATTATGTATACTTATTATTATATTTGTAAATGGATGTCTATAGACGTCTCTCTGGATGTCAGTGGACAGCTATAAATGTACCTACCAATACCAGGAGCTTACCTCTGCAATAAACAGTTTAAATAGGGTACCTATCCCTATGCCTTGATGAAATAGGGTATTTTCCTTCAATCGAGATGAAAGTGAAAACCTGTATTTTTATATAATATATTTTTTTTTACATTAATTAGGATAAAAATTATTAAGATTGAATCGGTAGAAAATTTTTAATTCAATTTTGAAATTTTATTCTACACTTGTGACGTCACTAAGCGAAAACTAGGGAATATGTATCTATAAAGAGGCCACACTGATAATATGTTGCTAGTTTCAGTTTGTAACGATGATAAACGACAGTCGACATTTCGATAATTGACATTTGAAATTTTCTGTTTGTGTTTGGCTTGACAACTTGACGTGTTGTTTGTTGTTTTCTTGTGAAGTAAACTTTTATTAAACATGGAGCAAGGTTTTGTAGAGGCTAAGTCCGACAATTTACCGGTTATAAATCCTTTTATGATAAAGATCCTATAGATTCTTTCAGAAATAAAATGGATGAAAGTGTAAGGTTAGTATTTAACTTAACAGTATTACTGCAAAGTCGATTAAATATATTCAAAAATTACCTTTACAAATTACGATGTTTTTCCATTACTAATAAATACACTTGTAATCAGTCACAGGCAGAGACAACAATTCACAGGTAAAAATATAAACTAAAAACAATGTCTCATGTTTACCCTAACCAAACAATTCAAACATAAACAAAAGTAAAGTTGTCACGCAGTCACACCAACCGCATAAATGAAAATATCCTAGAAATCACTAAAAAATGGCGCAAATTTTGAATTTTCGCTTAGTGGCGTCACATAGATAAGTATGGCGCACAATAAAAAAATAATTTATGGACTTAAATGAACCCAATATTAAAATTCCAGAAATACGCATTCATTCTTTTTCCAACTGCTTTCTATTGGCGATGTAAAAAAAAATAGGAAAACACCCCATTTACGAGAAAGACATTTCAGTAGTAAAAATTCCAGATCCCAAGATGCACGAACCAAGGAAATAATCAATATTTCCTTTAAAAAATATTTGGCCATACGACCCTCTCAACCTAAGTTATATTGAAACTGCCTCCAAAACAGATATGCAGATTTTTCACAATGTTTCTTTAACTAAATGTATGAAGAAATGTATAATATATAAAAGAAAGCATCCAATTCTCGTGAGAGCTTACACCTCTCCTATTCACACAACACAAAACAGACACTTACGGGACCTGTAATTCTCTCTCCATTTTTTCCCGACCTTATTCTAAAATAACGATAACACATTCTCGCCTCCCCTTTGTCCTCCGTGGTCGGTTGCTTTCAACCTGCCGTTCGTCGTCGTCGTTACTGTGTTTTTTTCTTTGTATAGGAAACGAAACGTGAAAAATAATACCGGCCCTCCGGCCAGGCTCTCTCTTCGCTTTGATTTTCTTCCAAGTTAATTAAAAACGGAGGATATCTGTGTCGGCTTCGAAGGGATTCGTATAATTGGGACCTTTACTCGCAAAATATTTATGTTTTAATTCTCCGGACTTCTGTCTTTGGCGACAAAGAACGTAAATAAAAGAACAAGTCGGCTCGCTATTTAAGAATAGATTCCAACGTAAGTATTGTGTTTAATGCATTAACAAACATGAAGGGCGCGTTTACACGGCGCGGCATTTGCCGAACAAGGGTAGAAGGTGTTACTACGGCTGCGTGTGCTGCCCTGAGGACCATTTATTGAGGATTGTTATTAGAAAATCCGTTGAAAAGACGATCGAAAGACTTGAACAGATAGTGGATGGAATGGCATATGAAAAAAGTACATATAAATATGTATCAAGGTGATATATCGTGACCTTGAGTACAACAAACTGGTTTGAGGTTATAGATGAATAATTGCTAGATGACTTGATTCAGACGGCGGTATTTTCTGGCTCAAATATATTTCGACTGTTTAAAAAACTCAGGAAGGTTAAGGTCACCCTTATATCAATAGGTATGACTTGACGTTTGAGGCTTGTATCAGATTTAAATCAAGAAATCCTAGATGATATACAGAGGTCAATACCAACAAAGTGATAGTAACCGACTAAAGTGCAAATTACTCGACTACTAAAAATGATGAAAGAACTTCTTCCACCCTGTTGAACTTTCTCAGTTAAGAATGTACCTAATATTTCAACAGTACAAAATGTTTCTCTTGCTGCTGAATTTTCTAGCGTTATGGAGGTTATAATCGAGTCTCAAAAAATGGTGGATCAGACTTGTTAGATTTTCAAAAACTGGTTCTTACAAAATAGGTACCGGGATATCAAAAATTATCTTGGTCAAGGGTGGTTGTGGAATGTAAAACGTGTGTCTTACTTTAAATTTTTGAATATGTTTTGTTTAGTCAGAATCTGTCAAGTCATCGTGCTGAAATTTTCTAATCCAGTTTTTGAATCATGCCTCTCACCACACAGCACAAAATTTTCATGATTGAAGCCTATTTTCGAACGGGTGCGCTAGTTAATGGAAATTGGCAATACAGCCAACGTTTGTGTTTGGACAATTTTCGAGAGCACTTCCCAAACGTGGCAATATTACCGGACAATTTTTATGCGTGCCTTACAAATTGTGTTGAAGTGTTTCGCGAAACTGGTTGTGTGACTCATAAAAAAGGTGCTGGTAGACCAAGAGTTCGTACAGAAGAAGTTGTCAATGACGTTCGTCAACGTATGGAAGAGGAGCCTGCAAAACCTTTGAAACGTCTTTCTCAGGAAATTGGACTTTCTTTTGGAACATGTCATAAGATTTTAAAGAAAGACTTGAACATGCATCCATATAAGATGCAAGCACATCAAGCTCTTCTCCCCGCGGACCACCCCAGACGCCTTGCTTACTGCCATTGGTTTGTCAATAATTTAATGAATGACGATCTTCTGGACTTAACTTTTTTTCTGATGAAGCGTGGTTCCGCATTTCGGGATACATCAATTCTCAAAATATGCGAATGTGGAGCAATGATAACCCTCATGTTTTTACTGAATCGCCACTACATGCTCAAAAAATTGGTGTTTGAATGGCAGTTTCTCGCAGAAGAATAATTGGGCCAATTTTTTTGGATTTCACCGTCAACGCAGAAAGGTGCAGATACAACTTTTTGGCTGAATTTGTGCAACAGTTAAACGATGATGAACTTCGGTACGGTTATTTCCAGAATGACGGTGCAACAACACATACTACACGAGAAAATATTGCTTTCCTCCGCGAATTTTTTGATGACCGGCTGATAAGTTTGCATACAGAAGTTGAGTTTCCTCCGAGATCACCTTGTTTGACAATTATGGACTATTTTATATTTCCTTACTTAAAAAACAAGATTTTCGCAACTCCGGTAAATAATTTGCAAGAACTGCAACAAAGAATTGTTCAGCAATGTGCAACCATAACGCCAGAAATGCTGCAAAACGCTTTTCACAGCATGAGGAGGCGCGTCAACTTGTGCATCGAACAAAACGGGGGACATTTCCAACAATTACTGTAATTTAGTTTTTCTTGTTACTAAAACCATTATTTCATAATTTGTAGTTCATTATTGTTTTACAACTGAAATCAATAGGTATGAAACTTGTAGGTTATTGATGATGTCAGTGTGACAGTGACATAATTATTTCAAATTTAAAGTAAGACACACGTTTTACATTCCACAACCACCCTTGACCAAGATAATTTTTGATGTCCCGGTATATAACATTTTTCTATATTTACCTACTGACAGAAATGATTGAGTGTAACTGTACCTAATCTGAATAAGAAATATTTAGCTAACATACAGGTATATACAAATTCGGTAAGTGACGTTTTTTGGGTAAGCCACAAATGAGAGATGAAATCCCTACGACCCCAGAAAAATCTTTCTGGGGAATGTTATTTTATCTGTTGTGAGGACAATAAAACTCCTGTTAACAACAAAAGTGTTAAAAACATTAACATTTGTTAAAAACATTAACACTTATGAACTTTTTATTAAAAAAACGACAAAAGCCACTACTTAACTGTCAATATCAAGTCACCTAGACAAAGATAAAACATTATGATTTAACGTGGCTGTTCCCGGTGCCAAAAAGACCTTTTTCTCGGTACCAAATATCGTAAAATTTTATATTTGTGTATCTATCAATAGACGCAGTGGTTTCTTAAAACAAACAGTCATTTTATCGACTCTTCTACTGTACAAGTCTTTTATACAGAACATGTTTCCCACATGTGTTAACTTTTTATTAACAATAGAATAATCCATATTTCACTTGCTTTTCATGAAGAATAATAAGAATAAGAAGAACAAAATAATCGCTTAGCTGATTATTTTGGTAGCTCTAAAGCTCATTTCTATACGTAAAACTGCAAATTACCATCAACTATAATCATATGGAAGTCGAACGTTTCGCAAACCACCAAAAAAACATTCAATCAACACGCACAGTATCATCTGACAGTCTTCCAAGACGAAAGCTATAATTCAAAGTAATTTGTAACGTTATTACCCACCCCTCAATACCATCGACACAGAATGCGACGTCCCAACCCCCGAATTGGACGTCACATGTTCCTGTCAGGTTAGTTATTACTGTCATATGGCCCTTTCACCGAGCCAAAGGGCCTTATTACTCTAGGCATGCCATTTACCTGCGTGAAAATGACTCACTGCCACCGGATTATGCAGGAGGTCATTTTTCAATTAGCACTCAGGAATTCGCAGGAAATCGGTCACCAGAAGGTCCTCGAGAATGTTTTTTTGTCATAAGTTGGTGCAATAACGTCTGTAAAGGGGCTGACTTGAAATATATCGGTCATTATAGGGTCAATGTTAAGAAAAATAATGTAAAATTGAACCTGGAACAAAAGCAATGGGTAAAATTTAGCAAAACAAATGAGGCAGAGAAAAATTATAGATTGAAGTACTTAGTTCCATGACCTTCTCTAGCCGAGTCTCTAGCTAGTGGTAGAATGCAAATTATATCGACTTCTCACTTGAAATTGTGCAATAGATGGCTGCAATACCTGCATTTTCTTGTGTTGAAATACTTATGGGTATATACCCTCATATATACCTTACCTATACAGTAAAAACATTTACATGGGACTCATTTACTCAACTAGACCTATGATTGTTAAAGTATTACTGGTTCTTAAGTTCTGCTGCAAATATACAAGTGTATATACATCAAAAAGATACTAAAAAACTTGTAAGACGGTTTAAAACTGACTTTAAAAGAACGGCTTAGGATTAATCTACCAGAAATATCAAATACTATTGCAGCTGTACCAAATCTAGAAAAAAAATGAGAAATAAGTACCTACATAACTTGGAAAATGGCGTACAATGTGGCTATATTCGATTTTTAATTAAAGTAAACGTTATTTTTTCGGTTTACACAGCCCGAATGGGTAAAAAAACAAAGTAAAACGATCACCTGACGGGAGGAACGTCCACCGCACATTTTTTATGCTGATTTACGATCTACATGCAAATCATTCGTACAACTTGGTTTTATCAAAACACAATCAGCACTCGTACACACCACAACACACATACCAACGTCTGACTATTCTTAATGGTAGGCAGTAGGTAGGTACTTACCCGTGCAAGTGCAGTAGTTGGTACTAAACATTTAAAAAAGCTGGATACCGACACACATCTCAAAGACGTGCTACAAATTTTACTTACCTGGACGAGTAAAATCTAGTCAATAATTACGATATTAGTAGTTTCCAGTTCTTAAATATTATTACATTATCAATCGGACCTTTAATATCCCGTGTTTAAAAGCTTATTCAGTTTTAAAGGGGCAGTCAATGACCTAAAACTTCTGTTTTCACATCTAAAATGAATATAAATGTAAATTGTGAAGTGCAATTCGAATTTTAAAAAGTCTAAACGCCCATGTTGCGAGAACAGACTTGGATGCCACCCAAAATACTCCTAAAAATACTGTATTATAACAAAAGGGTCGTAAAACTTTATTACTTTACAAAGAATGAGATGTTTCAAGTCAAAATGGTCACAACTTACAAGTTACCTCTTGTAAAAGTTACTGGCTTTATTGGACAAGGTTCTAGGCACAAAAATTCACAAACAATTTTGTTTCATATTGCGAAACTTAGAAAACCAATTGGTTTAGAAAGTACGGTGGAAATTTATCTTTTTGATGGGTACTTGACAAAATCGTTTGCTATCGCGGTGTTTTGACACTTGGCAAGTTGTTCAATTGTTAGGGGAAGAAAAACTACAATAATACTCAACAAATACAAATAGAATTAACGGCTAGGGTAGCTTTATAGTTAAATGGAAGTAATCTTTACCTTAATTTGTGCCGTAATATCCTATTCTAGCCTCATGGTAATCCTAAAAGCACTGTAATCCAAGAAATTTTGATTTGCACTACCGCACCACACTTTTTTTGTTTGCACTGTCACTTTATGCTATCACAGCGCACTCAAATTTTAATAATATATAATTTACAACTCAACCTCATTTAAATTCACTAAATATTTCGATTAAAATTCACAGCAACATGCCTTTCGCTTCAATAAACAAAAGCTGTGTAAAGACATATAACAAATTTTCCTAAATACACTTCAGATTAGTTGGAAAACACGGGGAAAATCGTATGCACTTCTCCGGCAGGCAATAAAACAAAAAACGAAGTGGTAATAAACACTCGCGTAGTTCGAAAATGTACAACAATCGCCCTTAATGGCAAACATAACCTATATAACAGCACATTTTGCCGGTTTTTTCGCACTTCCCGCTAGTTATCTCGCTCGGGCTACCTTAAAACTATCAGATTATGATAGTTTCTATGGCGACGTGCAATCATAACCATATTTTTCATCGTACTTTGTGAAAACAAACGAATTTTCCACGCTCAAACGTTACTCCAAAGCACTCCACGATCTCACTCGGCAGACTGATGCGTTTTGTTCACAGCTGTGCGAGAGAGAGCGGGCTAGCACAAGAGCTGTGTATTTATTTTCCCCTTATATATTTCAGGTATATAAACCGTTCTACCGCCAGTTCGTATTCTGCCAGCTTTTGTCGGATAACGAGAACGACTACACTGTTAAAATTCGGTGCTATGGCACCAAAATATCCCTTACTCTGTTATTGTAGTTCCTCGGTAATTTATCTGTACTACTTTGTGGTTATTTTATTATTTACTTGGTCGAGATAACGATGGATGCAGATAACTAAATGCAAACTGTGATATAACAATGTATAATTTATCTGTCAATTATTTATGTTCTCATTTTTCACGATCACGAGATCGTCAACATTTCATATTCCATAGGCGCAGCGATACAGATTTTAAAAGGTACAAATAATATAGTTTTAGATAAAATTAACGCTGTGGAGTGCATTAGAAGGGTTTTATTTGAAGTAGGTCGATTATTTTATTAATAATTTATTAGAATACAAGTTCTGACTTTATTTTAATGTTTTACTTGCTCTCTATACTTCTTATTCGGTCCATAATGAATATATAATTTTTAGATCGGGTAAAATAAGAGAACTAGATATAAATCAACTAAATAAAACATGTTCATGTCCTGATATGGTTAAGTTTTTATACCTAGCAAGCATTTGGAGTTTAAAATGTGTGTTTGCGATGTTTTTCTATAAACGTTGCTGAAATAGAAAGAAGGAGGGATAGATCAAGTAATTTCAGGGAAAAATTGAATGATGGACATATTTGCTTGTTTCTTTCTATAAAAAGCAACTTAAAGGGAGGTATTTAGGAGTTTACAGAAAAATGGAGGTTTTGTCTGTTTATATACTTCTCAAGGAGGTTTTATCTATAGGGATTAACAAACTTTTTGCTAAAATCAATCACAAAAAGATGTTTTTCTAAGGAATAAAGGAAAATACTAATAATTTTGTTCTTTTATTGATGTTAAAAGAAAAAACAACATTGGAAATGATTCTTTTACAATATACAGGGGATACCATCATTCTGATTTAGATAAACCTAATAAAAACAACTTGTCTTAAAGATGCTATACTGTTCACAAAACAATCGACAAGAAAATGTATGCTTTAGAGATAGAATATACTGTACGGGATGATAAAGATCTCTGAAATATCTTATACAAAGTTGTTGAAACTTGGTAGACGATTTGAGTTACCAAAACTTTATCCAGGAATGAAAATTGAAAAATATGACTTTGGAATGTAAAAAGTGAAGTATACCGAAGATTAGTGATATAATAGCTGCTCTGTTGTGAAATTTACGGTTGATATAGTAACTACAACTTTGATGTCCTCATCTATTGAGGCAATTTTAGAAATCGCAAGCGTTCGATGACTATCTGTACACTATGGTGGGCACAACAGTGTAAAAACTCTATTTTAAATCCTGTCACGACCGTGCCAGTGGTGGCGCTGTGCCAGTGGCGGTACGCGAAGGAAAAACATTAGTAATTATAATTAAAACCATTTCTAATGTAAAAATAGTTCTTTTTTTAAACAATAAGTATATATAGACACGTATATCTTTATATATAAAAAAATATTTTAAAGGCATTCCTTTCTTGTGTAATAGACAATAAGTTCAATTTTAATTTGGAAAATTATGAATCACTTTCTTGGTAGTGTTACCGTGTACTTATATTGATTAAAATAACGGATAATTTCAACATTACGATAAGAAATATGAACTGATCCTGATAGTGTTGCGATGACCTAACCCTAGATTTGCTAGTAATAACTAACACTTTATATTATTATAAAGTGTTAGTTATTACTAGCACTTATTACTAGATAGTGTTAGTAAAGTGTTAAAACCCTACTTTTTAAAACTATATGCGTTAAATTAGGTCCCATCCTTGAAAGTGTTGCCCTGCGTAAATTTGACTTGATGTCACTCTTCCTAATTAAAAAATTAAGTTATAATAAGAACCTATATACTTACAGTGTGGCCCATTAAGAACCAGGACACCCTTCTAAAAAATTGTTGGTAAGCGCGATTCCAATGATTTTTTTTGTATATATTAGCATCCTAGATGTACTTGTTGTACCTATTACGATGGTCCAGCTTCTAATCCTCAGCCTACTACGATTTTGTTTCAATCAATTTTTTTTAAAAATTACTTTAGGCATTTAGAGATATAGGGGACTGTTGTAAAGTGTGTTTTAACGTTATTATTAATTTGTGAGGTAAGTAAAGGAACAATATTCTAGATTAACACTAATTATTAGAGTTTCCAATGCCTGCTATATCTTTTAAACGAAACCCAAATTCAATAAACTTGAAACATTTAAGGAAGGCTCTATAAAAGAATTATTCTTCGATACAAATTGAAGAAATTTGGGCCACAGGGGGTTTCAGTGATGGTGAAGAATGCCACGATGTCAAATTTTTAAGAAAAAAAATCCCTAAAGTAATTTTCGCAAAAATTGATTGCATAAAAAATCGTAGTAGGTTGAGGATTAGCAGCTGGACCATCGTAATAGGTACAACAAGTACATCTAGGAGGCTAACATATATATAAAATTTTTTTAAGGGTGTCCTGGTTCTTAATGGGCCACACTGTATAATAAGTTAAACTTAATAAGTAAATAAGTATATAATTTGTAAAATTTATTATTGGGCTTAATATTCCACTCGAAAGCCAGGGGGGACAGTCGCCCTCCTTCCTGCCCCCCCCCTTGGTGACGCCCATGCTTACGGAAATGCCAACTTGGATTTATTTGGCAATTTAAATATACCTCACAATGATTTTGTAAGTTGCTTGAAGTTTTATTTCAATTAATTAAACTTTGAAAGCATGGCTTTACAAGGTAGGGTTGTTAAAAGTTTTGAAAACGTTTATAAACACGTTAAATTTGTATACCCATGGAAAAAAATCCTCAAAATTACTTAATAAAACTGTTTGGTAGGGTGAAACCATGTTATAGGTACACTTAAATGCATAGACAACCACAAAAACAACAAAATAGATAGTTATAATTTGAAAAAATCAATAAATGTTATTCTTTATACAAATAAGGACTTGTTTTATTTAATCTAAAATATACTTTTTCCAAACAAAATCGTAAAAATAGCCGCCTGCGATATATTCTTCTGGTTAGGTATTAATTTTTTCTAGTTACTAATCATCATGGGGTAAATTGTTATTTGGCCACCAATTTCAGAATCCAAGTGTCCCTTACTGCGAAGAAGCAAGTCGGTCTCTCGATTACTCGTGAGTGCTCCTTAATATAGACAAGGACAACTGATGTTGATGAATTTTCAGCTTTCCCGAGGGACAGCCCGCCACGCCGTTTCATTTTTCTCAATTATCCTGCGCTTATGGGGGTTGAGAGTTACCCAAAAGCTGTGTACGCAGAGAGAGAAACACAAGTCGATAAAAACTCAATCGCGGATATTTATAACGGCCATATAGCAGCATATCAGGTTGAGAAGAAAACTCCCTTTTGTTGGTAGTTATTTATTAAGGGCCCATATGGTAAAAAAAGTCAGCATTATATGTCAGATATCATTTTTTCAGTAGAGAAATATTGCGAATTATTAGGTGTTATTATAATAAACAAGTATACCTACACTTACAGCATGCTTTTATTTATACAGGGTGTCCCAAAAACATACAGGCAAATTTTAGGGGAAAGTAGGGGATGTGAAAACAAACCTAGGTATTTTGTTTATGCCCGCAAATGAACCATTTGGGCTGTAGAGCAATAAAATGTTTTCAATCAATACCCAAATAACTAAATTAATTCTTGATTTAGTTGGACACTACTGTATTTCGTTCAACATTTTTTGTTTCAACTAGGTATATACGCTTTTTTTTTGGGAGAAAAAAAATTTCTTAATTAGATATAGATAGATAGATATATATTTATTGATCCCTTTGATCATAATAACATGATATTGGACAAGTCACAGTTTAGTTACAAAAAAAAAAACAATCAGGTATACAGAAAACACAATAAGAGCAATACAACAAAAGGCTGTCATACAATCAAAAAACCTCACAATCAAAGACCCTAAAGCCTGTCATTTACATATTACACATTAAATATTAAATTTACACATTAAAAACGAGTGTTCAGGAAATCTGGTATGTTATATATACATTCTCGCACAAGAAGATTTTTTAATTTTCTCTTAAATTCATTAAAATTTTTTTCCTGCCTAATACAAACGGGCAGATGATTCAGGAACTGTATTCCTTTAAAGACTGGGCTTTTCTCGTACAGCGAGGTGACGTGTTTAGGAGTTCGTAAGCATTCTGCACCTCTTGTGGAGTAATTATGATACTCGCAATTAGGCCTAAGTGTTTTGTAATTATTCTTCGCATACAATATGGATTTATAGATATATATAGAATAAGAAGTTAGTATATTATTTTGTTTAAAATGTTCTTTACATGTTTCTCTACTATCGAGGTTAAATATTAGGCGAATTATTTTTTTCTGAGAGATGAGGACCATGGAGGCATCGGTCGCACTTCCCCATAAGACAATGTTATATGAAATATGGGTGTATACTATAGCATAATATACATTAATTAGTTGTTCAGCGGTGAAGATATTTTTTAGTTGAAGTATCGCATAAAAACTACTATTTAACTTTTACAAACATAATTTATGTGGTTAGACCACCTAATATTACTGTTCAGGTAGACTCCTAAAAATTTGGTTGTATTTGAAAATTGAATGTTGGTATCTTTAACCAGTACAGATTTATCACATGAAATTGCTGTCCTGTTGAAAAACTGCATACACACAGTTTTGCTCGCATTAACCATTAAAGCGTTCCTTTCACACCAAGTGGTGAAATCTCTAGATAGGAGATTACAATAAACATTCCAAAGATGCCAATTTTAAGAGGTTAGTATTATTTGTGACTTATTTAATTGGCATCAGAACATTAACTTTGTTGATTTTTAATTCAAAATTTGTATTGAAAATGGATAATTTCTCATTTCAAGAACTTACCGATATGCACTTTGCTTATGGTGCAGCAAATTGTATTGGAAGAAAAACTGCACGCTTGTATGGACAGAGGTATCCGGAACGTCGGCAACCTCATCATACAACCTTTGCTTCCATCCATCGTCGCCTTAGAAAAAATGGGAACTTAAAGCGTCCTGGTGGTGGTGATAGTCCAAGAACAACTCGTACCGTTCAATTTGAAGGAGTTCTACATTGCGTGGAAGAAAATCAATCCACAAGTGTTTGTGCAATTCAACACCAAGTGGGATCCTCCAAGTCGACGGTACACCGTGCCATTCTCCTCTACCCTATACCATTTGGCGTTCCACAAGGATCTGTCCTTGGGCCTTTACTTTTCCTTCTTTTTGTGAATGATATGCCAAGTGTGGATGAACATGGCAATAACAATTTGGTGATGTTTGCAGATGATAACAGCTGCTTATGTAGTGGAACCTCTGTAACTGATGCTGTAAACAATACTCAGATTATACTAAATAAATTTACATCTTGGTTCAAGTCTAATATTCTATACTTGAATGCAAATAAAACCGTTTTCATCCATTTTACACCTAGAAATAAAAATATTAATCAGAGTTATTTAATAAAAAATGAATGTAAGAGTATCGTGCAGGTGACAGAAACAAAGTTTTTGGGTATATATATCGATAGTAGCCTGAGTTGGGAACCACATATAAGTAACTTATCTAAAAAGCTGTGTTCTGCCTGTTTTGCTTTATATAGACTGAAAAAAATTTGTAGCAAGAATGTCCTGATGTCATATTATTACGCAAATATATATTCAATAATAAAGTATGGAATTGCATTTTGGGGTTGCTCTCAGTATAGTACACGCATTTTTTGCCTTCAGAAAAGAGCTATTCGAACTATTGCAGGAGTTTCACAAATTACATCTTGCAGAGAGATATTTAAAGATTACAATATTTTAACAGTAGCTGGTATATATATTATGGAAATTTTAGTCTATGTAAAGCAGAATATCAATAAATTTACTACCAATGGAAATTGCCATGATTTCAACACCAGACATGCAATGAATCTTTGTATCCCTAAACACAAATTGTCCATTTATGAAAACAATCCAATTTATATGGGTATTAAGCTATTCAATAAATTGCCAAAAACTATTACATTGTGTGGTAATATCAAGCAGTTTAAATGTTCAGTAAAGGAATATCTTATTGGAAATGTATTTTATAGTGTGGACGAATATATTAATTTTAATGTGTAGCGTAAATTTTTTAATGTTAATGTGAGACCATATTGTGTATGTAGTATGTGCTTTATATCTGTATGTTTATATCTATTATTTTATCATGTTGTAAAGATTTTTTTATGTATATCTACTTGTTTTGACGTATCCTATACCTATTGTAAGGTCTATTGGATTTAATAAACTAAACTAAAAATTTACAACGCGTACAAGCTTTAAATCCTGAAGATCATCCACATCGATCAACTTGTTGCCAATGGTTTTTGGGTCACAACTTAATAGAACCTCACTTGGGGAGATTAGTATTGTTTTCTGATGAGGCATGTTTCACAGGAGATGGTTATTTTAATGGTAGAAACAGCCACATTTGGCATGATGAAAATCCTCACGCTGTGGTCTCTAGAAGACACCAGCAACAATTTTCTCTAAACATGTGGGCTGGTATTGTTGGAGAGAATCTAATAGTTCCCTTGCTGCCTGGTCGTTTGAACATAGATATTTACCTCCATTTTCTGCAAAATGTTTTGCCTCTATTCGTAGAAAATGTCCCTTAGACATTAGAAATAACACGTGGTTTCAACATGTCGGGACACCCCCACATCTTGGTTTGAACGAACGCCCAGTATCTGGACCAGTACTCTAGACCTGTAAATGTTAGGTTTGGTTATAATAACTAACACTTTATTATAATAAACATGGTCTTATCTGACATAAGTTCACCAAGTTGTTGGTGCAGCAAAACGTTAGGTAAGCACACACTTATATAAATTATTGTTAACCTACACTCGTCGGATAAAATAATAGCAAGTGACGTACTACCGCGTGACGTAATAAATTGTGATGGTGACTGTAACTCCATAGGCGTACGCAAAAATCATTGGAAAGGTGCTAATAATGTCAAATAAATATAAAAAATATCAGAACATAAACGGTGTTATAGAAATTGTGAATTGTTTTTTAAACTCACCTTACAGATTAGTTGTACATCGAACGAAATTGATGAATATTGCCACAGATATTAAAAGAACGCTTTTAAGTGTTGATGGCCCACCCCCAACCCACAGCCACCACCGAAAACGCGATTAATCACATTCCGGAGCAAGTTTACTATTTAACACTTCACTTCACTTCATGCACTTCACTTCACTTCATTTCATTTCACTACACTACACTACACTACACTACACTACACTACACTACACTACACTACACTACACTACACTACACTACACTACACTACACTACACTACACTACACTACACTACACAACACAACACACCACATGTCTACACATCCTTCATTTAACCATGTCCCATCCATATAATATATTTTTCTATTTAAAGCGCGAAATTCTCTTATTTTCTACAAATATTCTCGTCTCCATGTCACAATATCATTTTTCTCTATAAGCATACTCTTCCGATTGCGTTTGCAATATTTGAAATTAATTTCATGCATTGTCCTTATAAGCAATTTATACGAGAGTTTGGGCAAATCGCTGTCTTCTGCTAGAGCAGCCTGAACTTTACTTACTGTTGGGATTTCATTTTTGAAAAAGAAACCATGAATTTTTCGCCGAATAGCATATTTCATATTTTCATTCACAGTAATTTTTTTTCTTCCCCGTGTTTCCATTTTCTTCTTCTTTGCGTCTGTGTCTCCATATTTTATTGCACGAAATACACAACGAACGCAGACTTTTGTTAATTCACTACACAGTTCCGCCGCATCCACTACACTTAAATTTTTATCACGCGCTTTTAATCCCTCATAGAAATTTTTTATCATACGAATTTCATCGCTTGTCAGATGAGATCGTTTACGCGTTTCTATCCACTATACTCCCCGCGATCGCTTCCATAATAAAATCCTTTTCTTCGAACGCACTAAATAAACTAAGTAACACATTACCAAGTTCACCAATTAATATATGCAGTCCAGATACAAATTACAGCATTTCCCGCGTACTACGCTTATGTCAGGCTGCGATGAACTACTTGGATGTGTGTGAAATGCGCATATCCGATCATCTAGACACTCTTGACTTTTGTTGCATAGGTTGCATATCTCGCTCTTCGTTTTTTAACCCGTTAAACAAAGACAGAACTATATCCGACGTAAAGAATTGTGGTGGCATGGAATAGAGAAGCATGGATCCACCATGGAACAGACAATTTATAGTTCTGTTCTATAGTAATGCGTAAGCGGCATCACTTTTCTATGTGCTAACCTTTGTGCTGCTATGTATTAAGTATTTACACTTCGTCCCTATTCTGTATCGAATTAGATCATACGTCACTGCCTATTATTTTAGCCGACAAGTATAGTTGAATGTTTTTTTGCTAACCCAACTAATTGCCAACTCAAATAATTTATAAAAACAATATCTGCTTCTATTCAAAAATAAAATGACTTCATTACTAGGTATATCAATTAAATTCTTTTCTCGGTGTACTTATATATGCACGCTGTTTGACTTAATCTTGTACTTAAGTGTACGAGATTCTTACTTTGGGTGAGGTAGGTATAATAGTTATCTTCATAATGATGTAGGCAAACACCCAGTGCAAGCCAGATTAAGGGTGTTTGGAGCCTAAGGGCAGTCGATATTGCGAGGGGAACCAAGGTGGGGGAAACGTCGTTTGTCGTGGTGCGCTACAGTCGGAACTTTTTTTGAAATTTAAGTTGCTGTATAAGGGATGGGCGATTCCAAAAATGAATGCGCCCTCTGCATGGAAATATTTGAACCTACTTAAAAGGTAATTTTTGGAGGCTTATTGCTGATATGATGATAAATAACACGTATTTGGGTTTGTTTAACTTAATAATTTAGTGGTGCTTGTGATTTTTTTGGTATTACAAAGTGAAAAACGACGTGGTTAGTATTTGTACATCTTTATTGTTACATTTTAAAATGGCATTCAAAGGAAATCAGCACAACACAAACTGCCGTGTTTATGGGTGTCATTCCACAAAATGTGTCAATAGAAGTGTTTAAGATTGAAGATAGGTAGAAGTTTCGCCCTGGTATAAGAAACTGTTTCTCATTCATTTCTCCAAAAGGCATGTAACAATTTAATAACAGGGAACACGTTTATTTACACAACGCATAACCACTTTGTCGTAGTTTGTCTACTTTTCTATTATTAGTCTTATAAAAACAGAATATATTTTAATTTAAACATTATTTAACCAAAAACAAGCACTAATATGGTATCACCATACAGTTTATCACACTTATTTTAGTCCAAAATGTAATTAAACAAAAACTAGGGTACCTGTTTCAACCCAAAACATTCATATAATTAGCAATGAAGCACTTATGGGACGTTTGACTACTTTTACCACTCTTTTTAATCCTTTATTTATTTATTTCACCTAACTAGCATATGAAGTCACTATATTTATGGCAGTTGAATGTTAAATTGCTAGATGATGCGATACGCAATACAAAATTTTTACTTGTCTTCCTCAATATTTGTTTACAATTTTCAGAGCCCCATCGGTAATTTGAATCGCCAATACACTGAGAAAAAGGTTTAGTAATTATATACTTATATCTAAAATTGTATTATTTTGGTTACCATAACCAAAATTAGGTCACCAATGTTTTGATTCGGTGATTGTGACTAAATCACTAGTTGCTTTAACATTTTGTTTTGTAATTATAACAAAATCTTTACTGGGAGAGCAGAATTGAACTTAATTAGTTCACCTGCGACTTGATATACTTATTTTAATATGAGTTACGAAATTTGTCACTAAACTAAAAGTAAAATAAAAAATACTTTCCTGCAAACAAAGACGATCATATTAAAAATTAATACTTTGAGTGGATATTGACAGCAGCATTTCGTGTTTGAACCGCAACTGCTCTTAGGACCGTTACCCTGTAAATATTAATATTAATATAGATCTTATCTGACCCAGTGATGCAACAGACTGAACTTCAAACTTAGAGCTATACCTATTAAACAATTCAATTTTTCCTCAAAATACGTGGATTATTTGACATTTTTCCATATTTTCAAGGAAACAAAATCTCTAATCACCTCTGGAACAAAATACAACAAGTATCAATAAAACAAAGCATCAACCAAGGTTACTTAAAACGAAAACCAGTTTTAAAGCATATTAGCATAAAAAATTAATCTTAGAAACATTCCCTTGTATTTCCCATTGTATAAAAACGAAAATATCACGTAACAATCGCACAGCGTCCTTGATTTCCCGCATTTCAAACACCCGAAGGTACAAATACAAAATGTAACAGCCGTCTCGATTTCCTTTAACAACCAACATTGTTGTTAAAAAACCGAACGCGGCTATAATCGCTCAATACACTTAATATGCACTAGAGCTTCACCCCACTAATCATTGGTTCAAGACCACACTCTTAACCTGAACGTATAGGTTTCACCCAGGCTCCACTCGCCTCCGACCGAACGAAATTACACGAATTTTTAGCAGTGTAGGCCGCTACATTAATTCATTGGTTCGAGTCGCATCGTAGCAAGCTGGCTCGGAACATAAAAGCATCGGCTTAGCCTTGGGGCAACAAACTGAGAGAGCGCGAGCGACCCAGATTCATAAGATGGAGAGAGACGGACGCCGAGCGTGTTCCTATGGGAAATAACTGATGCAACAGCGCGCGCGTCAGACAGAGACAGACGGCGCAGTTCGTGGAATTGCCAGTTTGAGTGTACGGGTGGGAAAAGGACGGTTATAGCGACAGGACATTGAGTTGAATTAGAGAATGATGGATGTGCGGTGTAGAGCGAGACGGAAGAGTGGAATTTTTAATGATATCGACGTGTATGTGCTCTAAGGGTGGGCGAAACGTTTGATTGACAAAGATAATGTCATTAGTTCGGATTTGAGTGGTTTTATTAGTTTTGGGGGATGGTTCTGACAGTATAAGGAATAGTAAACCCGATATCCAGGTCTTGGCACCCATATGTTGGACATACTTAACAAACTAGCCGGAATTAATAGTGGAAACAATTCATACAAAAATCATGAACTATCGATATCGAACGCTTCTTCTAGTACTTGTGACTGTATATCAGATCTTTGTGAAACTAAATCCTGTTTATAACCTTATTGATATGATCCGAAAAGATGATTTATCATCAAAAATTACACTAGGATATGTTACATTACTAGTGAGAACCAAGTTGGCATCATCTGGACATGATTAAAACTAAACCTATACTAACACTGCTCCCTATTTATACCTAAACTATTGCTACGGTTGAGTGAACCGTTGCGACGTTCGTAAATCCCCAAAATTAGTCGTAAAGACTGCAATCAGAAGTATGTTAGACAAACTAGAAGGTCAATTCAAACTAGATTCAAGGAACATATGGCTCATCTCAAATATGGTAGAACAGACAAGTCTAGTGTCGCCCAACATGCGTTTGAGAACAACCATGAAATAGATAGTAGCAATTAAGGACTAATTAGGAATGTAACAAATTCCAGACAGCTGGATGCATTTGAGAGTGTGGAAATTGCAAAGTGTAAAAATAGTATGAATGGTGACAGAACGCCTATGCCATACAGCTCACTTTATTGGTTAGTAAGTCACGGTTCACTGATCCGTCGTGACCAAAACACCTTCGCACCAAAGACTCCAACCCTCCAAGGTTCACAAGTACCTACTTGATGCAACGAAGCGTCCTCAATGCATGAGCATTAAAACAATTTAGGTCATCGGCAACATACACATGGTGATAATGCAAATAAATAGATAAATCATTCATAAATAGAACAAAAAGGAGAGGACCCAAGTTGTGTCCTTGGGGTACCTCTGAAATGGACACAAATGTGCTCCACTTAAAACCGTTACATATGAAACATTTAACTGGCGTTTCTGTAGGTACGGTTTGCCATTAAATGCTTTATATTTTATATATATTGTATACTTATTATAGAGAAGATATAGATATAGATATACTTAATCTATCTGCAAGTTTTCACCTTGCTACACCATACAGACTTATCTAGAGTAAAATGGATCAAATATGCGTTACAGGTAAAAATCATTACCCCGAAAGGAAGTTCGTAGGTACTTAATGTTGATACACGATCGATTTTTCATTGTCACAAAGAGTAAAACATCGACATCATGAACAATATTTCATGTATTGGGTGTACTAGTTAAGTATAGTTTAAACGATCCACTTACCAAAGAGGTATGGGTAGCACAAGTGCTTGTTAATGTTATTTTGAAAACCTAAGTATTTTCCTATAGTCTTTAATTATTCAGTTAAAATTACAACAATAGGACTACCTATCAATTTTACAGCAATTTTACAACACGTACATAACTTATCTTATTTCTAACTGTACGTACGCTCAGCGGCGTAGATCTGCCGCCCCCCAAATGTATTCGAAATACTATTATATTGTATTTTTCCAGTGTACTCTTTAAAAATTCCTTATCAATGCCAAATACCTGTCTTTCAGTTTTGATTTGTTTCATTTTATATTGATTATATTTTAATAGAGTTGTTAGTTGGACAATTTTCCTTGCTATATTTTTCCAAAATGGAAAATTTTTCGTAATTTATATTTATCGCCCTTTTATGCAATTCAGGTCATTTTACTATAATTATTTTTGTACTACACAACGATATAACCTTAAAATCAAAATCTCACTTGAGCAAAAATAAAAATCTGTATGTAAATCTTGAAAAATATATTTTGTGACGTCAATATGAAGTATATAAAGTGAGTTTTTTGCCAATTTTAATTAAAAAAATTGTAAAAAGAAGAAAACTATTGCGTGGACTTTTTCACCAAAATCGTAAAAGTAAAATGTCACCAGGATGATTAAACATATTCCTAACCTATTAAATTGCCAAAGGACAGTAAAAAAGTTGGGAATTATAGTTGAGCAAATATGTTGATAATATCTTACACTCATTAACGTAAACAAAATTGCCTTGAAACAGGTTCGGGAAAATTTTCCATAATTTACCGGAAAATTTTCCCTAATACTATATTTTTCCGGAGAATTAAGAACACTATATTTTAATAAACAACTAAAGAGCTTTATAATTCTTCTCAAGCCCCCCGAAACAAATTTCTGTCAACGCCACTGGGTACATAGTAAATTTGCAGTCGCTTGAAAATTTACTACCGTTTTTGATGGCAACATGCATGACCCCTAGTCCATATACGCTCTAATATTACATGATTTCTTTATAGCATTGGTCCAACGTTCGAAACCTTAATCAAGACATCGTTCTCCAACTTCACTTTCACTCGGAACAATCCCCCTCCTGACCCGCGCTACTATAGCACCCCCATTACTGCCGTATTACAAAAATTCCTATTAATTCATAAATCATTCCGGCGTTTCTCTGTCGTCGCAACCTCGGCGCGTAAATCCGATGTAAAAATGGCATTTAATAACCATCACCGTCTCTCCCCTGATAGGAATTTCATCTAATTACGCACACCCTAATGTGGGGGTGAGGCGCTGAGGGCCGGGATGCGTGAGACCATTGCAACGGTTGCGATTACCCCATATGTCTTTAGAATAGAATAAGGTTTTTTCTCTATACTGTTACTGAAGACTGTCTATACTGTTCTCTATCTTGATCAAAGAGGGTCATGATATGGCAAACGATTGTCTAAACTTATCTGTCAAAGTCTAACCAACACCACACGGTACAGTCAGCCGTCAACCGTTCACAACTAGAGCGACAGCCAGATAGGGTGATTAGGGGAGAATGGACACCCCCTCCATTATTTTAGATATAAATCTGGGAAGAAGTGAGAGTACTGTTTGTTATTAAAGCACAGGGTGTTCCGAAGCGAAGAGTCAGCAGCCGCAAACACATTTTCTTTAAATGGAACACAGATGCTGGGGATAGAAAAGGATCTGAAATAGCTTCCATAGGACCATAGCTTCTATAGCTTTGCCAGAACGGCTCTGGGAAAATGGTTGGAACTAGAACAAAGGTTTAATTGGGTCTTAAAACCAGGCCAAAGTCATGTAAAGGAACTCATGGAAGGTCCTTCACAGTAAAGTATAAGGATGCTGGGCATGAGTAAACCTCGATTCAAGAGTAAGATACTGGTCATACTAGGGCACTGCCATCTCGAGAAACATCTCTGTAATGCAAGATTGTCAGAAAGCCCGGTATGCCGGATTTGAGCTGATGCAGACAAGACTGCGCTACACATTCTAGGTCAATGTGAGGGCTACGCTCTTATGGGGCTGACGTTCCTGGATAAACCATAGACTTTATGCAAAGGACAAAGATTCTCGCTAAATAGGAAATCGGTGAGGGAGCTAATAGGCCTAGCTCTGGCCGCAATGGTTTGGGACTCGCTCAGAGAAGAAGAAGAAGAAGTGGAGGACCCTCTATTTTCTACAAAAAGTTAAATCTTTTTTTCAGAATCCAACGGTTTTAGAGATATTTACACCTAAATGTTCAATAGTACGTACTTTTCCCTTACCCTGCAACATATCCACCAATGGTGTTCGGCATTGTGACAGGACGTTTTATCAAATTGAGGTTAGGTCTTGCTATTGTGGTGAACCAAAATTTTATGGACCAATAGGCTACATATTTGATTGGAGATATTTATTATTTACTGTTATCAATATGTTTAGCTAATATTCTGTTATATTGGGAAATCTACAGTCTGGTGACTGGTTCGTGATCACTTGATCAGCGACGAAAGGGGAAAAGCCTACAAAAAATTGCATAGATGTAACGATCAGTGGCGCACGGATAACGTTTGGTGAAACTTTATACCAAAATACAGGGTTATTCAGAACCTATCCATAATAAAATTTGGGGATGTTCAACATACATGTACAAATGTGGTAGTGCAAAAAAAATTTTTTGGGGGTCTTAAAACTATTTAAAAATTTTTCATTGCACGCCACTGGATACTGGTCCACTGTAATAGAGTGACCTTGGGACTGACAATGCAAACTGGCTGGCACAAAAAAAACTTGGGAAGTTTTTTATTCGGTCGGTTTTAACCAGGCGTTCCAGACAAAAACGTGTTTACTTTTTTTATCACATTCTTAGGAATGTGGTAGAAAAGTATCAGATGTGTTGAAATACAGTTGCCCAGCTACGTAGTCCTTTATAATGGTATAACTTTAAACATTGTTTACGGGAAATCCTAATACTAATGTTAAAATTTTTTTGGTGATATCGATTTCTTATTTAAGGATGCACATATCCTCAAAGTTTTAAAGATGAGTTCTGAATAACCCTGTATAATAATTTTTTAATTTGATCCTTATTTCTTGATTTGTAAAAATAAGTTAGATCATTGTCCGTCTACCTATGTCTCGTCCAAGCAAACAATATTGTGGCATTTTTCGCGAAATATTCTAATAGCTCCTATATATTTATACCGCCAGTGCAAAATATTAGGCCTCTCAAGCAATGGACTTACGCCTCCCGATCGTGTATTCCTCTCTTTGCAAAGGCTTCTCTCGCGCTGCGGCACGGAACGGAAGGCAGGAAAGAGCGAGAGAGCGAGATAAGAGCGAGACCTCTGTCTGAGAATAACAATAAACCCGGCGGAATGGAGCGAACAGGAAATTTGAGGGACGCCTTGCGGGGGTTGTTTCGGGAACAGCCGTTTTACTTGCAATTAACTGTTATTGGAGCAAGGATTAGCTGGGAATATTTGGTATGAGAACTGCAAGGGTGTTGGAGCATCGTTTCGAAAAAACTGGTTGCGCTGGTGAAGTTAGCAGCCGATTAGAATTTGTTTGAACGTTTTTACACAGCCCTAGAATAAGTGTCGGGGCTTCCGAACGAAGCTGAGGCAACAGATTTAATTTGTAGCACCAATTTTTCAGAACAAGTTGTTGATGACGTTGGTTCGTTGGTCAATATATACTCTTTGCTTCCATCTGTCATAATTCTGTCTACCGTTAACTTTACTCATGTCAGCATACATCATACCAAACCTTATCAAATGCTTTAAGTTCACGTTATCACTTAGTTACACAAGAAAATGCACTTATGAACTCACGCTAGCCATAAACAATAATGTCTAGGCTACAAATTAAACAACATTTGCTACTTTGACACACTGACATTACAGTGGCGGCTCGCCAGCTGACGCAAGTGACGCGCCGCTGCACCTAAAATTTCCGTATTTGGTTGCATCGTTTAAGATTATTTTTAATTTCATATAAATTTTGTAATTTAAATATATTTACATTTATATAGATAATAGATATATTTATATAGTTAATAAACAGAATAATTATTATAAAACGTTGCGCGCTGAACGCCTTCTAAAAAAACATCGCTTTCGTTGAGAACGAATATTAAATGACGTACCGTTCCCTTCCTATAATAAGCAAGTGACGCAGATCGCTATTAGGTGGTATTTCTGCGACAGTCGGAACGGCGGTTGCCATGGCAACAATGCGGCCGATACGTGACTAAACTGTCCTGTGGGCGAATGAGTGCCGCGGATTTCGATAGCGCATCACTTCACTCCTACCGTCCTGGCCAGTTTGCCTCTATACGTGACGCCGCGCCGGTTAAAAAACAATTCTTATAATAATAAATAATCACTGTTTTCTATCAATCGTAGAAATGTTTGCTATGTTCCAGTTTGTGTTTTATTAGAAACACCATTTTCTAGATGGAAAAATGAGGACAAAAAAGATTTTTTAAATTGCGAGAGACCTGTGCCTTCTCTCGATTTCGAAAAAAAGATAAAGTCAAAAGACAAAGTGTTCGTTCGGAATGTTCGGAATGAGTGGTATTCGGAGTATAAGTGATTGTGTGGAAGTATTTATTTAAAAAAACTTTTTTGTATGCCATGTTTAATTGTGGGTGTAAAAAAATGGGAGGGATAAGGGAAAAGGAAAATAAGGAGGGATTTAACAATTTTGGGAATGTTACGCGGGGCTGTCGTAAGCACGATGCTTGTTTAGAACATATACGGTGTGCATTAATGTTCGCAGAATTTAGAAAAAACCTCAATACAATCGAAGACCCTTTGAGGGAAAATTCCAGACTATATATTAAACAATTTAACGATGACGTCCTTTTAAATAGACGGTTTATGCAATTACCTATTCGCGCAGCGATTTATTTAGGCAGACAAGAGTTGGCACGTCGAGGTCACATTGAATCGGAGTGTTCGGACAATTGTGGCAATTTTAAAGAACTTTTGGATGACGAATTCGCCGCTTAGTATTTGTCTGCTTCAACTATCATAAAGTTCACAAGCAACAGGCAACTGCAATGACCTTGAATTTGCTTGAAATTTTCTCCAGCGGCGTTATTTTCATTTCCAAACTTACGGCCCGCACCTCAATCCGCAGTTCGCGTCACCTATTTACTGACTCACGAGCCGCCACTGTGACATTAACACCAACCAATACAAAACCAATTTACACAAATTATTGTTCCAAGATTACTGAAACTTCTGGTTGGGAAAGTCTAAAAATAAATGTACACAGAGGCCAGTTTTTACCCCACGCCTGCTTTGCTGGATGTAATAAAAAGCGGCCTGTGGCTGCGGCAAGGCTGAGGAGAGATAATCTTCATGGCAGCCAGGGCGGGACTTGCCCATCGAGATGTTTCCCACAGACCGATATTGTCAGGTCAATGATTGAATGCATGAAAGAGTCAGTGAAATGGAAATCCTGTTTCTTAAATAAATTGCAATGTACTAATAGTAGACTTACATACTTTTTGTACAATCAATGTGATGGGTTATGAATTTCGCCACCCCTACCCTTCTGATTTTTTAGGTTAAAGAAAGAAAAATTAAGTAAGAACTATGGCTGATTTTAAGTTTTTTAAGGTATTTCATAAAATTATACAGTGTTCAAAAAATTGTGACAAAAGGTTTTTCAATGGAACATCGTATGAATTGGAATACATTGATATAGAGGTTGATGGGTCTATCTCTAACAGTAAAGCAAGTACGATGAATGTATCAATACCTAAGAGATATTATCTCTATTATTACCTATAGATAGGCCTATCAGTCTGTATACCAATATATTTAAGAAAGAATTTAAGAATCAAAACTAAGAATCCTGGAGGTTGATTCTATTCTATTCCTTGACACTAACTGATCGTTTACTAGTCAGGGTGTGTGCTTTGTTAAGCCTCTTTAGACAGTCATGGGTCTGTCTACAATTTCTATTCCTTCTCTAGTTTTCTTCAATATCTCATGAGCCCATTTGTTAAGGGCTCCATTAACATGCCTTCTAGTAATTCCCTTAAATGGTTCAGGTCCTGACAGAGTCCCTTGGATCCACACTTCGCTAGTTCGTCACCTATGTAGCAGGATACTTACCTATGTCAAAGATTTGTCATTCTTCGGCGTTAAAACTTCAGAAAGTCTTCATTTTTTTGTCTTTATAAGTCTTAATTTTAATATAAACAACTGTACATTTACAGTTCTAATTCCCAATCCAATCAGCCAGTTGATGGAACTCCATCAAAACAGCCATCAGTTGCAAATGAAATTTGCAACTAACAAACTGTAAATTTCAAGTTTACATTGTAATTTGCAACTCCTACTTCAGATTATAAATTTATAATTGGAAATATAGACTCCCAGTTGAAAATGACTTAATTCTGTAATTTTTGACTCTTGTGCATGTAAATTGACATATAAATCTTTGAATTCCCAGACGCAGCTATAATATTACAGTAGTAACTGTATGACGGCTAAACATAATGAGTTTTTTAATTGACACTGTAAAGTTACAGTAAGAAGTGGCTTTGTTTTATATTTCGCACGAAAATTGGTAATTTTATAGCAAGGAAACTATATATGTATTCATTATACCTATAATCTACTGCCAAGAGCAACTAGAAAACTATACATTCAGTTTCCAACGTAAAGTCAAGTTTCAGTTGTAATTGTAAATTCCCAACTTAAATTGTAAAGTTACAATTAAAAACATAAACTCCCAGTTGAATAGACTTAATTCTGTAATTCCTGACCCATAGTTCCAGTTGTGCATATAAATTGATGGAAAAATCTTGAAATTGGCAGACGCAGTTTTAAATCATTACGAAAAAACATGAAATGATTCATTTATAGCCAGGCTGTAATTGACATTGTAAAGTTAATTTACTTTGTTTTATATTCCTCCCAGGAAAATATGTAATTTTACAGCAAGGGAATTATATATGTATTTGCTATACATATACTTGCAACTATCCACTGCTAAGAGCAACTAAAAAATTGTACATTGAAAGTTTCCAACGTAAAGTAAACTTACAGTTGTAATCACTGTACAACTTAAATTGTAAAGTTACAATTAGAAACATAAACTCCCAATTAAAAATGACTTAATTCTGTAATTCCTGACTCCTAGGTCTAGTTGTGCATGTAAATTGACACAAAAATCTTCGCAGGCGCTGCTGTAATATTACACTAGGAACTACAAGTTTTTTTATCACTATAATGAAACATGAAAATATTTTATTGTATAGCCAGGCTGTAATTGACACTGTAAAGTTTCAGTAAGAATTGGTTTTGCTTTATATTCCGCAGGTAAATTTGTAATTTTACAGCAAGGTAATTATATATGTATTTATTATACATATAGGTACTTGTAACCCTTGTAACCATCCACTGACCACTGCCAAGAGCAGCAAAACTATTCAAAGCAAAGTTACAGTTGTAATTGTAACTTTCCAACTCAAATTGTAAAGTTACAGTTATTGTAACTATGAAACTCAATCTATAACTATAATTGGGCTTATGAATTTACAACTGGCGTCTGTAAAATTTACATTGAAAACGGATATCATGTATTCAATTGGGTAATAATCGACAGTGGCAAATGTGAACCGCTACATCAACTAAGTGAATGGTCGTAGTAGTACCATTGTAAATGATAACTGCAAATTGATCACCAGCATCTGCAAATTGAGAATGTATAAAAATCAAAATATTATGATTACTGGTCTCAGCGTTCAATGACTGTAATTCCGTTCATATGTATACAATTATTGAACTAAAAGCGCCTGTATAATAAAATGAAATGCGCGGTAATTAAAACTGGCAAAATAAAGACAATTTATGGTGAAATTAAAAATACATAAATGTATTTTTAGGTGTTTATTACTACGACATATATAATCCTAATTTCACTAAATTACGTAAAACAGGAGACAAATGGACATCCCACGCGACTTTAAGTGAAATTTATTAAGTCTCCGCAACGTATACAACCTCACTTCCGTCCGAGGCTGACATTTTGTGTCGAATTAACATTATTATAATTTTAAACAATGTTATTAATGAAGCCGAACTCCTTTATGTCCTTTTGTGGGTAGCTTAACGAGTAGGGGACAGCTGACGGTGTATTTATGACTTGCCAAGATGCAAGAAGGACAAAGGAGGCGTTCTTCGGTCGAGGCGAGGCTAGCCTGCCCTAAGGGTTACCTACAGGGCCGGCGTCATAATATTTTGAGGACGATTTTTGTATAATTTTTATTTTATGTTACTTTTATCAGTAGTTTTTTATGGTATATTTTTAATATTATTTATTGGCTTTTTTAACTGTACATCTTTCTTTAAATTGGAATCAATTAAATTGTAATTTTCGTCGTTACAGGTCCTGTGTATCTATCCGTTATAGGTCCTGTGTATGGGACCTGTGTACCTATAACCTAGGTACACAGAGATATGTCGGTGAGAAAGATATGTCGAAAGCACTTTGCGACAGTGTCAGAAAGACGATAAGTTGAGGTTATATCAAGATTTGTCGTTGTAATTCAATATTGGGGGTACATATAGCACGCAAGTAGTTGTTTTTGATGTTTTTTTGGCTTTTCAATCCTTTTTTACGATCCTTTTTGGAACGCTTCTTAAAGTTTAACCCAGAGAGGTTTAGAGCTACATTCCCTTGTTTGTAGTATACAAAAAACCGCATGAGTAACACCTGGAGGGCGGGGGCGAAGTCCAGCATATTATGGAAAGATACTCAAACAGGTAACACCTGTCATATCACAGTTTTTAGAAATGAACCGTTGTCTTGAACGTCATCGAGTTTCATTTTGGTTAGTTTTTCTGGGCGATAGGTTCCAGAAGTAGATAGATACCAATTATCATAGCATTCATAATTAAAATGAGTCGTCTCGTCCTCTGTGGTACTTAAAAACTTACGTACATCTTCTTTTGTGAGAATTCTAGGCTTTCTGGTCTTGTAACCGTTTGAATTTCTTTTTTAAAAAGCAATTTGCTGACAAAATTTGCTTACAACTTGATTTTTATCAAGCGAAATCATGGATCGACTAATGTGCCCATCTTCTTCTTCTTCCTGAGAGTCGGGTTCTCTAAGGTGAAGACGACTCCTAAAGCTTTGCAGTCACAGTTAGGCCTATAATTAGTCTGTAAGCATCTTTGTTCTTTGCATTAAGTCCAAACGTCTACTCGCTGAAATTTTCCTTCGCTCTCTATGTTCCAAGAATGGTTTAATCAGGAGCGTTAGCCTCGTACGAGCATACCTAATCCTTAAATTCATCAAGGATGTGCAGTGTAGTCTCGTCTGCATCATCTCAGACCCGGCATATCGGACTTTCTGCCACTCTTACATTATAGAAATGTTTGTAGAGATGGAAGTGCTCAGTTATGCGTCCTGTTATATTCCTTAGACGATGTTCTCTCATGCCCAGAATATCTACAGTTCTTCTCTGCAAAGGACCTTCTCTGATGCCTTCACATGACTCTGTACTGGTTTAAGACCCAGTGATTCCTATGTTATAGTTCGACCCATTTTCCCAGAACCATTCTGGCAGAACTGTAAGCGACTCCACAAGCTGGCTCCGGTCCCATGAAAGCCATTTGGGATCCCTTTCTACCAAGTTCATCTGCCCGTTTATTTCCTTCAATGCCTTTATGACCTGGCATCCAACACAGTCCCACCGTATTGGTATTTGCCAGTTCCATCAGCAATTGCAAACATCCCCAAACAAGCCTGGAACTGATCTAGTTTGAGTTCAGACCCTTTATTGCGGCCTGACTACCGGGATATCAAAAATTATCTTGGCCAAGGGTGGTTGTGGAATGTAAAACGTGTGTCTTACTTTAAATTTTTGAATATGTTTTGTTGTGTCAGAATCTGTCAAGTCATTGTGCTGAAATTTTATAATCCAGTTTTTGAATCATGCCTCTTACCACACAGCACAAAATCTTCATGATTAAAGCCTATTTTCGAACAGGTGCGCTAGTTAATGGAAATTGGCAATACAGTCAACGTTTGGGTTTGGACAATTTTCGAGAGCACTTCCCAAACGTGGCAATATTACCGGACAATTTTTATGCGTGCCTTACAAATTGTGTTGAAGTGTTTCGCGAAACTGGTTGTGTGACTCATAAAAAAGGTGCTGGTAGACCAAGAGTTCGTACAGAAGAAGTTGTCAATGACGTTCGTCAACGTATGGAAGACGAGCCTGCAAAACCTTTGAAACGTCTTTCTCAGGAAATTGGACTTTCTTATGGAACATGTCATAAGATTGTAAAGAAAGACTTGAACATGCATCCATATAAGATGCAAGCACATCAAGCTCTTCTGCCCGCAGACCACCCCAGACGCCTTGCTTACTGCCATTGGTTTGTCAATAATTTAATAAATGACGATCTTCTGGACTTAACTTTTTTTTCTGACGAAGCGTGGTTCCACCTTTCGGGATACATTAATTCTCAAAATATGCGAATGTGAAGCAATGATAACCCTCATGTTTTTACTGAATCGCCACTACATGCTCAAAAAATTGGTGTTTGGATGGCAGTTTCTCGCAGAAGAATAATTGGGCCAATTTTTTTCGATTTCACCGTCAACGCAGAAACGTACAGACACAACTTTTTGGCTGAATTTGTGCAACAATTAAACGATGATGAACTTCGGCACGGTTATTTCCAGCATGACGGTGCAACAGCACATACTACACAAGAAAATATTGCTTTCCTCCGCGAATTTTTTGATGACCGGCTGATAAATTTGCATACAGAAGGTGAATTTCCTCCGAGATTTCCTCCTCCGGTAAATAATTTGCAAGAACTACATACAACAAAGAATTGTTCAGCAATGTGCAACCATAACGCCAAAAATGCTGCAAAACGCTTTTCACAGCATGAGGAGGCGCGTCAACTTGTGCATCGATCAAAACGTGGGACATTTCCAACAATTACTGTAATTTAGTTTTTCTTGTTACTAAAACCGTTATTTCATAATTTGTAGTTCATTATTGTTTTACAACTGAAATAAATAGGTATGAAATTTGTAGGTTATTGATGATGTAAGTAAGTAGTAAGTAAGACACACGTTTTACATTCCACAACCACCCTTGACCAAGATAATTTTTGATATCCCGGTATCCAGGGCCGGATTTACCATATACCAAAGTGGGCTGCAGCCCAGGGCCCCCAACCTTCTAGGGGGCCCCGGACCCCGCCACCGCGTCCGTTAATATTGCTTCTTGATAAGAACGCTAGACAGATGACGCGACGCCGCGTGCCGAACAGACCCGGGTCGTTTGTCTGTGACAGGCGACAGACGATACAACCAAGTATCAATCAATGGGCCTTTTCCACATCTTTTTTTTATTTGCTTATTATAAAATATATACTTAGTTATGATTAAAAAGTATTTTTTAAAATTTTTTTCTTCGCCAGGTATATTTTGAAAAAATTGTTAAAGTTACCATATATTTCAAATAACGGGCCATTGACGTCATACTCCAGTTCGTTGTTGTCTGTTGGCTGCCCTGCATTTTGTGTTCTGTCAAGTGAAGTGTGCTTAACCTAACTTTCGTTTTGTGTTTTGATTAATTTGATTTAAAATGAATAAAATTAAAGAGGGATATCTTAAGGCTGATTCAGACAACTTTCCAAGAGTTGACAGTGAAATGGTTAACGATTTCTACGTCATAAATATGAACTTTCTAAGTGCTGAAGTGCGCAATGTTAAGACAAGAAGGTTAGTTTTTATAACCTAAGTTATCAGATCATCACTTAGTTGATTCTAGCATAGATTGTGCAGTGTTGTCACCTTTAGCGAAAAATACTTAAAAATTATTTTGCTCAAGTGATAATTTGTAAAATAATGATGTTAATTTGCTTTAGTAATAATTTATGGAGAATATTTCACCTAAAAATACATATTTTCATTTCAAAATTACCATTTTACCTAAAAATACATAATAATTTCATTTCAATATTACGAGAATGTAAATTTAATCGTTACCAAGAAAAAAGTAAAATTATATGTGGCAACATGGAGCCGTTCTTTAACTTGTTTACATTTTATTGGCTACTGGAGTGTGATGTCAGCGAACCGCGCAGTTTGAAATGATTCATGAAGACCGGTTACTTTGTACTTGGATAACTTCGCTTAATTACAATTCTTTAATAAATTGGGTTGATTCTACCTTTATTTATGTACCAGTGTAACGTTTGATATTAATAAAATAGTAAAATTCAATTTAGTGGAAAAGGCCCATTCCCGCTCGGTGAAGTCTGTAGGCCGTATTTCCCTTTTTTCTTATAACGTTATAAACCTCTAGCTACGACCTACGAGTGTTATTGATTTTTATGACAGGGCCCCCAGATTGCCTTAGCCCAGGGCCCCAGTAAATATAAATCCGGCCCTGCCGGTATTAGAGAATATTATGTAGATGCGTTTACGTGGACCTCTCCTCACATTCTCCGTCAAAACAGTGTATTCAGTAAAACTGTCAAACAGTTGAGTTGCAAATACTGAACAACACTGGAAAATCCAAGGCATGGTATGTAAAACACATGTTTATGTTCAAAAACCTGTGGTGCGCGAACTTGCAACACACAGCTCCCAATTGTTTACGAATCTGCACACGCTGGACGTTTATCGCTACAAAAATAAATGTTCCGCAGCTATTACATCATCGTGGCAACCACTGGCTGCCACCGGCGGGCTGAATCACCCGTGGATTATCATTTTTACAGTGTAACTGCGTCGTGGTATAAAACGCAAAACGCTAAAAATAATCCGTGTTATAACATTGCATTCGCGTGAATAATTCGTCGGGCAAATTAATAAAGCGTAAGTTATGTTGAAAACAAACAGAATCACAATCGCCGTGATAGCAGCGGAAGGCATTCATAAATTCATAATCAAATCCGGGACATTTTGATTCAATTATCTTTATAATAGGCCAGCGGTTGACCCTTGATTTGTGGTAAAAACTAAAAACCGCTCACCAAGTCGTTAGTAGAAAAATATCGTTAAAATAAACTTTAATAGTATTTAGTTTTGATACATAGTTATGAATAGCTTCATTTACAACTATAAAGTTGATACATTCTCGAAGGAACAATCCAGTTTTACGTGTGTACAATCTTGGTACATCTTCTATTTCTAAGATCTGAGTGTTACTTTTGACTTTGAACTCTCTTTCGTCGACTTACTACTACTACTACAGTGGGTGCATAAAAAAATCTATATTTTATTGTTCCAAGTATGAGATTTTAAAAATCCTATACTCTGTGTTTGCTATCTAACACTTTTCTTAGACCTAGGCTCGAGTTTGTATCTGTTGGAATGTTCGAGATGGAATATTTTAAATTTTAATGTCCACTTTACCACAAAGCAAAGCAATGGAATCAGCACTTTTCTTGTTTAAAGTCTTTGTTGTTGGAAGGTGGCGCGGTTACCCGCAGCACTCAGATCTGTCGACCCATTGTACCTTCCGCTAGTCGAGAGCTATTCGAAGAGACCCGTGCTATGCGCATAGGCTAACACCCGTTCTAGGGGAAGCTCTCTAATTTCCTGGGGCAGGGGAAATGCTGCGCCCAGATGTTTGTGTTTCTTGACCATGAGGCAGGCACAGCGACAAAGGATGTGAATGGAGTCCTCGTCATCGTGTCCGCAAAACCTGCATCATCTAGTGTTACTAAGGCCAGTAGTATTAAGGTATTATCCTTATGCTGTTACGGCTTAGCTAAGTATTGATCAAGTTGCGCTCGACCAGGGCCTTTCAATTAAGAGCCTGACTTGTCGCAGCCCAGCTCCCAGCTCTATTCGACTATTCTTCCTCGGACCTCTTTCTGATCCAATCCTATATGTTACGTCTTTTATACATTTTTTACTTGTACAACACTTTATCATATGTTAAATTTTGTCTTTTAAAATATTTTGTATCTGTTGTGTTGAAGTTCTTTAATTGTTTTATCTTCTTTTTATAGTTTACCAAACTGACTATCAACTTGCAGTAAAAGTATTTCTCGAAAAACTTGAAGTAAACAATGGAATTCCCCAAGGTGGTGTACTTGGACCTTTGCTCCTTATTATGTTCACAAATGATATATTATGACAGATTCTGAAGGCTGTCAAATGTATCTTTTAACTGTTTCAACTGCTTCAACGTGTAAAAAAATACTTCAGGTAGATCAACAATGGTATGTACATAATTAAGCATGGAATGAGTTGATACTGATAGACTATAAAGACTATATATTGAGACTGATAAACTATACACCGGCCTCATTTACGATTTACTCAGCATTCAAGGTCATTAGAGGTATAAAACACCAGATTGCTTCAGCTTATTGCACAAGGACCATCCATACGAGACTGATTCTCCAGGAACTGGGAAATTACCGAGGAGCCTACTAGCCGAGAACAACGACTAATATGTTCTAAAATATTATTAGATATCAATAGTATAATCAAACCTACAGAGGGTTTGTTTCCTAGTGAAGCTGAGGACTTTGCATTTAGAAGGATTAAGATACAATTTGTTTTGTAAACACCACGACTGAATGTGGTCAAGTTCCAACTGGAAGTTCATACAATCACTCATACAACTTATATCTTAGTAAATTTTTAGGTCATCTGCATACAAGAGCATACAACAATCAATCATGTTATTTATATCGTCAACAAACAATATAAAAAGAAGAGGGCCTAGGGTAGAACCCTGAGGCACTCTCGAAGTGGCTACATAATTAGCAGAATCGAAACCGTTTTAACTGACATATTGAAGTCTCCCGCGTATAGATAGGATCCAATAAAATCAAGAAAGTTAGTGCAGAAGCCAAAATTCGCCAGTTTTCCAAGTAAAACCTCATGACTTATTCTATCAAACGCCTTTGAGAAGTCCGTATAAACCACATCCACCTGCCCTCTGCTATCCAGAACTTTCGCAATGTGTTCTGTCAGCGCAGCTAAATTTGTAACAGTTGACCTACCACCATGATATAATAAGTACCTTTATTGTATCATGACCTACCACTGACAAATCCATGCTGATAAGGAGAGATTCGATTGCGTACGGATAGGTAGATACGGTCATACAAAACTGTCACAAAGACTTTAGAAAAAATTGATTTTAAAGATATAGGTCTGTAATTTTCCACCTTAGATTTATCACGACTCTTATAAACAGGACAAACTCTAGCTCTAGCTTTAAAATGTTAAAGGTTAATGCAACTATTTGGTATGCCATATAAGGTCGCACTGACCTTACTTCAGGTTATAGTACAGCTAAATATATACAGATATATGTAGATATGTAAAGATATGCTGGAAAAATTTTTTGTATCAGCTAAGCGTCGTTTTGCTCAAAATACCGCTGACTAATGGTTTCACCACGAAGAGCCACCAGTCACACACCGTAAAGCCACTATGGATGTTCAACAAAGTTGGTTCAATATCCTTGAATCGAGATTTGCAATATTCTGCCGGGTTTTGACAGTTCGTTATTTTTTTGCAGCTGTCTAAAGCACAAATACATATCAATCGCTTATATTACTGTACAGGGTGAGTCAACCATAGAGTAAAGTTCATTATCTCATTTGTTTCGAGAATTACGAAAAACGTTAAATACAAAAGTTTTATAGAATATTAAGGTGCACAGTTTAAAATTATTTTTTAGTATACAGGGTGGTTCAGAAAAGCGTGGCGAATATAGCATAAGTTTTTTTAAATGGAACAAACTATTTTTTAATTTATTTTTAGATTTTACATGAAATTCTATAACTTTTTTGTTAATAATGTCATATACCTAAACCCAGTAGTTTTTCTAATATTTTAATTTTTTTAGAAAAATATTAGTTTTTACTCTTATAAAAAACTGACAGTACCGCCATTGTTTCTGAAGGTGGAATACTCAAATTTGCTACAAACGTTCTATAAGGATGACAAAAAAGGTATATGTAAATAAATTTGAGTTAAATGCTACAGGGCCTTCAAAATAAATTTACACATTTCGACTATTTTAACTTCAAAAATTTCAATTTTTTTAAATGACACACCCTGTATATTATTATTTTTTCTGATAGATTTTACAAAACCCTTCAACTTTTATTGAGTATGTCATATACCTAGTTTTCATAATTTGCGAGTTATTTTAATTTTATTCTTTTTTACACTTACATACGCTATTGTGGAAACATAAACTAATATAAATAACAAAATCCCTACTAACTACCTTATTTTTAATTATTATGGAGTAATCAATGATCAAAAATATGCCCGTCTACTTAGATACACATGTTTAGTCTTATTACTATATTTTCTTGCACGCTCCAGGTATCTCGTATCCTATTTTCGATATCTTCTGGTGTTGTCGGGGAATTCACATAAACACGATCTTTAAAGTGGTCTAACAAAAATAAATCTAAAGGTGTTAAGTCACATGATCGAGGGGGCCACCCAATGAATCCATTAGTGTAATAAAAACAACTGTAAAAATGAATAAAATCAAAATAACTCCCAAATTATGAAAACTAGGTATATGACATACTCAATAAAAGTTGACGGGTTTTGTAAAATCTATCAGAAAAAATAATAATATACAGGGTGTGCCATTTAAAAAAATTGAAATTTTTGAAGTTAAATTAGTCGAAATGTGTAAATTTATTTTGAAGGCCCTGTAGCATTTAACTCAAATTTATTTACATATACTTTTTTTGTCATCCTTATACAACGTTTGTAGCAAATTTGAGTATTCCACCTTCAGAAACAATGGCGGTACTGTCAGTTTTTTATAAGAGTAAAAACTAATATTTTTCTAAAAAAATTAAAATATTAGAAAAACTACTGGGTTTAGGTATATGACATTATTAACAAAAAAGTTATAGAATTTCATGTAAAATCTAAAAATAAATTAAAAAATAGGGTGTTCCATTTAAAAAAACTTATGCTATATTCGCCACGCTTTTCTGAACCACCCTGTATACTCAAAAATAATTTTAAACTGTGCACCTTAATATTCTATAAAACTTTTGTATTTAACGTTTTTTCGTAATTCTCGAAACAAATGAGATAATGAACTTTACTCTATGGTTGACTCACCCTGTACAATTAAACAAGTAACAATTGTCTTCTGCTATATCTTGAGAACTGACGCCTTTTCCTATGTTCTGAAATATACCACGTCTTCTTTACGTGAGTTAGCTGCTCTCCTATAAGCCCCACTTTCATGACGTGTGCTACAAAGCGAGTCCAACCAAGTATCACCGACGACACTCTCGCCATATCGTCACACGACCATCTCAACGTCAACCCACGTGATGTAGCCCCATCTCCCTGTCTCTCTCTCTGGCACATAGGAAGAGTGTGGCATTTTTTCGAGCGGACTCGAGACGACGTGGAGAACGGTTGGGGGGAATTGATTGGCTTGACTAACGAGATAAAATGTTTAGGGGTTACGAGCTCTTAGCGATACGCTCTCTTACATTGTGGTTTGGGAACGATTTGGATGTTGGGTACAGAGACAAGGTTCTAAATTTAAGACGGGATTAGAGTCGTTGTACAATATTAGTTTATAAGTTCTGGTATGTTGTAAAATAGTCTCTGAGCCAATCAAATGTCAGATGCATGATTTAAACCAAGTCAAAGTTAAGCTGGTGTTGAATTTACAGTTCTAAGACTAAGAAATCTACTAATTATTAATTCGAGCTATAAACTATAAAAATTAACTTCTATTATGTATAAGTGTAACATATTGTCCCATATACCTATAATTTCATAAATAAATAAAAAAATAATTAGTTATTACATTCTATTTTGCAGCAAAAACATACGCTTATAATCAATCCATTCTTATACGAATATACAATATCATATATATATCAATATCATACTTATTTCAATCTTACAAACATTTTTTATTTCATTCCAAATTTCCTAGAGCTAGCGAGCCGTGTACTCGTTTTGTATGTGTGATTTTGGCTACGATTCAGCCGATGGACCAGATTTGCACCCCATTGAAAGATCAAAACTCGCCGTATCTATCGATTCCAGCCCATAGGGCGAAAAATTGGCCTTTTGCTTCTTACACCTACAACAGAAGTGAATTTTATAAATACTTTAGGAAATTACGAAATACATTGAGAAATAATGAAGCAAGTAAATTCAATTTCTATCGATATTCATACATATGTGTAGGTATAATACTTATTATCTATAATCGGCGGTCAGACCACATATAATATAGTAAACCTACATAGGCCTAATGTAAACGTACTAAATGTAAGATATTTTGTGTGTATAACAGATTGGATTGTGTTTACGGAATTATTTATGAAACTAACATAAATAATAGAGGCTCCGGTGTTTGCTCGAGAATATAAACACTTTTTATGGCTTACTGTATACGGATACATTATAATATGCCACCTACATTGTCGTTAAAATATATTGTGAAGAAAGGCGTACCAGATTTTAAATTTGTATTGCCCATAATGGTGCTTTAACTCTAGAGTAAGATTTTAAATTTAAATGACATATTTTAAATCGAAAGTATATACCGGGATATCAGAAATTATCTTGGTCAAGGGTGGTTGTGGAATGTGAAACGTGTGTCTTACTTTAAATTTGAAATAATTATGTCACTGTCACACTGACATCATCAATAACCTACAAATTTCATACCTATTTATTTCAGTTGTAAAACAATAATGAACTACAAATTATGAAATAACGGTTTTAGTAACAAGAAAAACAAAATTACAGTAATTGTTGGAAATGTCCCCCGTTTTGTTCGATGCACAAGTTGACGCGCCTCCTCATGCTGTGAAAAGCGTTTTGCAGCATTTCTGGCGTTATGGTTGCACATTGCTGAACAATTCTTTGTTGCAGTTCTTGAAAATTATTTACCGGAGTTGCGAAAATCTTGTTTTTTAAGTAAGGAAATATAAAATAGTCCATAATTGTCAAACAAGGTGATCTCGGAGGAAACTCAACTTCTGTATGCAAACTTATCAGCCGGTCATCAAAAAACTCGCGGAGGAAAGCAATATTTTCTCGTGTAGTATGTGCTGTTGCACCGTCATGCTGGAAATAACCGTACCGAAGTTCATCATCGTTTAGCTGTTGCACAAATTCAGCCAAAAAGTTGTGTCTGTACCTTTCTGCGTTGACGGTGAAATCGAAAAAAATTGGCCCAATTATTCTTCTGCGAGAAACTGCCATCCAAACACCAATTTTTTGAGCATGTAGTGGCGATTCAGTAAAAAGATGAGGGTTATCATTGCTCCACATTCGCATATTTTGAGAATTATTGATGTATCCCGAAAGGTGGAACCACGCTTTGTCAGAAAAAAAAGTTAAGTCCAGAAGATCGTCATTCATTAAATTATTGACAAACCAATGGCAGTAAGCAAGGCGTCTGGGGTGGTCTGCGGGCAGAAGAGCTTGATGTGCTTGCATCTTATATGGATGCATGTTCAAGTCTTTCTTTAAAATCTTGACATGTTCCATAAGAAAGTCCAATTTCCTGAGAAAGACGTTTCAAATGTTTTGCAGGCTCCTCTTCCATACGTTGACGAACGTCATTGACAACTTCTTCTGTACGAACTCTTGGTCTACCAGCACCTTTTTTATGAGTCACACAACCAGTTTCGCGAAACACTTCAACACAATTTGTAAGGCACGCATAAAAATTGTCCGGTAATATTGCCACGTTTGGGAAGTGCTCTCGAAAATTGTCCAAACACAAACGTTGACTGTATTGCCAATTTCCATTAACTAGCGCACCTGTTCGAAAATAAGCTTCAATAATGAAAATTTTGTGCTGTGTGGTAAGAGGCATGATTCAAAAACTGGATTAGAAAATTTCAGCACAATGACTTGACAGATTCTGACACAACAAAACATATTCAAAAATTTAAAGTAAGACACACGTTTTACATTCCACAACCACCCTTGACCAAGATAATTTTTGATATCCCGGTACTTACTTTCGTTTTAGAGATTTACATAAATAATAAGAAGAATAATATGCCACCCCTTCCCCAACACAGGTTTTTGACTTTCGGGGTATCCTTGGGTATTAACAAGAAATGTAAAGATATTATCATTATAGTGATTATTAGGTATTGTTATTACCAGTATTATTATTATTATTATCTTTATTGATTATTTTTGGTTTGAACATGCGCCAGCGTCGGGACCAGAAATTTCCCCCCCGGATGGATTGGAAGAGGAGGTCCCGTGGCCTGGCCCGCGCGTTTTCCAGATCTCAACCCCCTGGATTTTTTTTGGGCTCTTTAGTTTTAGTCTACGAAACGTCTATTCGTAATGAGGAAGGTCTCTTAGCACGAATAATGAGTAGAATATTCCATAGAGGCCGCGAGTCAATGAACCGACGGTGCAATCTTTGTATTGAAGCAAATAGTCAACATTTTGAACACATATTGTAAACCATCTATTTATCAATGAAACAAAGTCTATATACGAACAAAAATGATTTATTAATGTCCTCCTGAACATTTTTTGTAAATTAATATTAATTATTTATTACTGGAATAAACAGAACTTAAAAAACCATTTTTCTTTTTTCTGCCAGGTCTGTTTTCATCTCCCCTACCACCCCTTAAAGTTTGTCGGTATGTGTTTGAGACACCCTGTATAACGAGGAGTGATATCCAGAACATGTGCGACGTATCCACGACACAAGGCGAAAATCCTCGACCGAACAAAGAGAAAAATGCAAATAACCCCTCAATTGACGTCGTCGGCCGCACATTGATGTAAAACTGATTTATCCTTGTCGGTGCAAATGCAGCAAACGGAGGCATAGAAATGTCACAACTGGTTCAATCAGGGACAAGTAGGAAACGCTGATGCGACTTGATGTAGATTGCGCATTCAGGTGTCATTCTGTAGACGATTTGCGAGGTAAGCTGCGCGCAAAAAGTTAGGGACGATCTCATAAGTAAATGCGTCTACTACAATCATAGATTTAATATCCTTCGGAGAAGATGGGTAACAGCCTATTTAAAAGCATTGGAACAAAGTGGCACAATTATGGGATAGGAATACGTGAGAATACGTAGAGAAAGTTTATGAGGAATAGAGATCTCCATATAGGCGTCCAAAGCTATTTTTTTGGAATTAACTTTAAATTGAATTATACCATACGTATATTATTTTTAATTTAATAGGAATAACATTGATATTTGAAGAGATTTTGAATTGTTGACTAAACCAATCCAACAACTCAGGATTGTGATGAGGAATACTACAAAATACAAATTAAAAATAAGATGTGGTAAAAACTATGTTAGCCTGACCTCCGCCACTGGTACATTCTCTTTTCAGTTTGTTTACTTACCGATGAAATGATAAACAATCCCCTGGTTTTCCTCTTTTCTTGCAAACTAAACACTTGTTGGTCATTATAAACACTAAATAATAAATATCAAAAGTTTTTAGAATTATTTTATCAAATAATATCACTTGGAAACACCGAAACACTAGACAAAAATACGACTGACCTTTAGACATGTGCTATGGAAAAACCAGCGTAAACAAAAACAAAAGAGAGACATCAAAATATTTTGAGAGAGATCTTTGATCCATATTTGTGATTTGGTTACTCATCTTGTTCAAAGGATATTAAATCTATGACTACAACGATGCTTTCAAAAAAAGATATTGGAGGAAGCGGCCTCGGTATAACTCACAGGCGTGTTTTGGTTATAGTCTTAAAGGTTCCGGGGGTGTTTGGTTTCCCCCTGGATGCGCCATTAATTGACTGGTTTAACAAGACGTACAAATTGATTAATTCAAGATACAGATGGCTGCATCCTAAATGAATTTGTGGATTTATCAGCGGCAAGACCACAATGTTTCCTTCAAAAAACCTTTGTGACGTTTGTATCTACTAACTCAGTTGTATCATGGCAGTGGTCAGTGTTCTTGATGGTGCATTCACTAAGGATATGCTGCGTTCTAGTCTCAGAATATGGCAGGTGTCTAACACTGGTATTCATAGTCGTTCGCCAGCGGCTCGCCAAGCGGCGGTACGCCGAAATTTTGAATATCTGTTTCACAGTGGAGCGCCCGCCGTATGCGCACCACTTCCACGCCAGATTATCATCCTGGAACATTCTTTCGCCGGCGGACGGTTTCCGCGATAGTTAATTTTGCGTTTCATACTCGATCTCCCGCCAAAAAACACATGCGTAGACTACGATTTCCTATATATTCCTAGTTGGCAATGGGAGAACCGCTGATGGTTCTCCGGGCGGCCAGCAGGCTCGCCAGCGACTCTCCATCGCTTGACTTATGAAACACACATTTCGGCGATTCGCCATTCGTTTTTTTCCGCCGGAAAAAAAAACCGGCGGGAGGTTGTCCCGGCGACGCGCTCGGCGATCGACTATGAATACCAGTGTTAGTCAACCTAATCAGGTAAACATCGAGTTTTTCGGTCTTCCAAATACAGATTGTGGACTTGCTGACGTAATTTGCCAGTAGATCCTTTTCAGCTTAGACGTGTCAGCATTTTGTGCTCTAGTACCAAAATATTCAGTGCTAATCTTATGATAAAATCTCCCATACATGTAATGGGCTGAAATTTCAATTCAATTGCCCATATTTGTGATATATTTCATTGTGAAGCAAGAAATCTATAATTGGGAATAAGTTTTGGCTAGTTATTCCTGAGCCTGAGCCACCGAGTCGGTGACTCGGTGGCTCAGGGTTCAATACATATTATAACTAGCCAAAACTTATTCCAAATTATAGATTTCTATATTATAGATATTATAGATAGTTTAGTGTCTCGATAGCTCAACCCCGAGGTCGTGGGCTCAAATCCCCATTCCACTGGACATTTTTTTCTCAAATTATCTACTCGTAGAGCAAAGCTTAATCGCAGGAATGGTTAGGAAGAATGTCAACTTGTTGTTAATGTAAGAGATTAAAATCAGTTGATGTTTGACTGTCCCCTAACTAATGAGGTTTTCCAGGTTTCCTCATTCCAGCACTTAATGGTGGTTAGGGCCTACCAACGTAAGTCGTTCCTGAGGCGCAAATGCGGCTCGAGAAATAATAATATGCTGTCCCCGCTTCCACACAAGTCTCAGACTTTCTGGCTAATCCTTGTAATAAGAATGAGGAGTAGAGATATTATTATCATTTATAATTTATGTTTTTTTTCCCTTCTTTTTTCTTTTTCCCATTTTTTCCTATTCATGATTATTGTTTTTTGTCATTAACTTTATTTAAGCGTTGTCCTGTAACTGGTATAATTGTACTGTTGGACCAACAAAATTTATTATTATTATTATGATTATCGCTGTGAATAAGGCATATTTTTGCTCTTGTAGTCCTCGGCAGACAGATTTTACATAAACCATACCAACTTAACAGTTGATGGCTTTAATGGTTGATCAAGTCATCGGCTTAACATAAAATGTTTTCATTTCAGTGCCACACAACAATGTATCTAACTTTTTCCGTGCAGTGTACCTACTATAATAATGTCGATCTTAAATAAATTGCGCGGAGATCACAACGCATACAAATCACGTGGTTTGTTACATTTTTTTTGGGCAGCAGTACCATTCATCCTTCTTTGTGGAACCATTAATTTTAATGAGTGAGTTGATTGTTGCCGAAAGTACCTACAGTAACTTACAAAATGACATGCAGTCCTTCTCACGCTCGAACCAGGATAGGGAATGATGAGCACTCGTAACTGGGAAACGATCGTGTAGGTATCATAATGTGTACAGCGTGTCCCAGTTTTATTCTGAAAAAAATCGGGAGCATGTCAAATAATAGCACTTATATTGTAACGCAAAATTTTAATAATTTCCCTCCTACTCGGAAAATCACCCAGTACATACATAATTCTACAAATCGCCCTACAAATCTATATTACCGACATACCTAAATTTGGTTGTGACTCAACAGCTGGAAACTGCTCACTGTTGCCAACCGTACTATAATTGTAGTACCTACATGTACTATTATTTTAGTCCCACGTACTATGTATTTTTAGAAAACTAATAGTACGTCGAATTGTACTATAATTTCAAGTGATACGTGTTTCCTTGAATATTAGATCCGTTCCAACTTCCAACCAGTTTAGAAAAGACGAGCATGCGCAGTAGCAATTTTGCGTACCCAAATCACTGTGCATGCTCAGTCTGATTGTCTGATTCTAAATTGAATCTGTTTATGAACGAGTTTGTTGGCACAAAGGTATTGTCGCATATAAGTCTCCCTTTAGAAATATGGACATAATTTTGGCTAGGTTTTAATTTCTTAATTTGTACTATAAGCTTTTTGATTGCACTATAATTTCGACCCTATTGTTCTAGAATAAGCAGTGTTAAGGTTGGCAACACTGAATCTGCGTTAATTCGGGCCCGGGTAATCACTTCGGCGAGATAATTAAAAGGGTCACCTGTTGCATCGAATTTGCAAAGTTTTAGAGTCTATAAAAATAGAATTTGATTGTAGAAAGTGTGTTATCGTTACCGTGAAGTGTTCCCGAAAATGTGCGGATAATTATCTAGTGTTGTTATTGTGTAACGCCAATTTTTTTCGATATAGAAATCAGGTTTCTAAAACGACAGCCGAATCAGGTAGCCATTTTGCATGCATCACCCACCTGCAACTTGAAATTGTAAAATTTAACTAGGTATATGGACTTCTTCTGCCTTGAGTACACGACTAACCAGTCTAAAACACCGGTCTTCAGACATGTACTGTAAGGAAATCCAAGGTAGGATCAAAGAAATTTCATTTATTTAACTTGTTTACACCCGAAAACAACCAGGCTTTGGTATTTTATTTACTACATTAACTTGGAAATATTAGCATCAGTTATTCAAGCAATCTAATCAACATTATTTTGTAAACATTTTGTGTATATCTCATCACTTACTGTATAACCTAGATGCAGTATAGCCTGTAATTTAGAACTAGTTCTAAATTACATTTTGTGCTACAATCTTTCAAACAGCCAGTGCAACGTTCAATCTAGCGAACTGCGAAGTAAACCTTAGATTAAACTCATTTTATTGTACACTCTCATATCATTGCTTCTGTACCTACCATTACAACAGTTATTTTACTATTTTCTTGTAGATTGTTTTTATAATGCTAAACATTGTAACAGTTTAATGTAGTTATATACCCCATATTTAACATTTTCCAAACCTATGCTATTCTACTCATGTAATAAGGCAAGAAATTTTGATTTACCTATGTTTTAAAATTATAAATGTGTGTCGATAAGGTCGGGGGTTAGTGCCCCAACGTTTTTGTATACACTGAGACTTGTTATTTTCACCGATTTTGAATATATGTGTTATACTTTATATAGGAGTTTCTCTGTTATCTAATTTTTTTATTGTCCTATATAATAAATAAAAATAAACCGATAGCTGGTGCCCACATTTCTTTTAATGTCGTAACTATTTAGTAATGATACTCTGTCCTGAATTCAAATAAAGGATTCACACCCGACCTTTCTCCGAGAGCTAGTAATTTTATTAGTCCGGTGCAATATATAAACTAGATAAACTTATTTCCAAATCTCAACCGTTTCCGAGATACTTACAGGGTGTTGAAGTTGAATCTCTACTATTTTTCTGTTGTTTTGTATTCTAACCATTTCCAAAAACATACGTTTTTTGGTATACGACCAAAGCAACAGAAAAACAGTAAATTATCAAACAGATATAGACAATCTAAGGAGCATATATCGCAATTTTATTCAATAGTATATTTGTTTTAAACATGTATATGTACAAACTGTAAAATCTCTTCTTAACGACTTTCTTGAGTCATGAGAATATTTACAATAACTCTATCATTTAGATCATCAATATATACTATCAGTTCTTCATTACCTGCTCTCAAAAAAGAAAGATGACACCAAATAGGTAACTCATTAAACTACACGTGCATAGGTACTTATAATAAAAATTATGAAAAACAACATAAAACCGGCCCATACAAAGACATTAAAATAGGAAATTTATAGTAGGTAGGAAAACACTTTTTTGGATATTTATTCTGTCACTAATCTAATTTAATACTTATGTAAAACCATTATTTTTAGGTATTAACCTTGGAAAAAGTGCGAAAATTCGGACGAAATGTAGGATGATTTGTCCATGTATCTGGCTGAAAGTCCTCCAAGAACAAAAATAATGAAAAAAAATGTTTTTTTTGGTTTTTTAAATACCTACACATTCAACAACTTTTCCAATATTAGGTAAGTATAATTTTATTTTAAGGTATTATTTTGTTAGGAAATGACATGACATGGTTTCATAAAATGTCGATTTACTCCGTAACGGTGTGTTTTCTGTAAAAATATAAATATACTTTTTTGTAGAGAAATAGGTGGGACATCGAAATATCGTATTATTTTAAACGTTAGTTAGTTGCGTAACATATTTTTTAGAAAAGGGGTCCCAAGAGTGCAGGTTGCACGCCACTGGTTATCCTCATCGAGCTGAATTTTTTTGTGGAAGTAAAGATTCATAGCAGCATCTACCAAATAAAATTTGAAAACATTTGGTTTATTACTGTCAGAGATATCTAAAAATAAAAAAAAATTTTTTTTCAACTTCAACACCTTTATCCTTTAAAGTTCCCTTATTTTGACTGGTTGTACATGCTCCCGAATTTTTTCAGAATATATCTGGGACACTGTATATACTATTCCTTATTTTCAATAGGAATAGTTTGATATTTAAGTAATTTTAATGGGCAGAAACAAATCTGACACATATTTCATCGTTTTGACACCTATAGGGGCTTTTTAATATTTGCCAATTTTGGTATATATAGTCTTATATCTGTAGATTAGTGAGTAATTAGTGTGATTCGTGAGATTTTTTGAAAATTGCGCAAAATTTGCGTCTCAGCTGTGTATCACACTTCATGTTGTATTTTGTGTCGGCCAGCTCGGTTACCTGATTTGAGTCCATTGGACTTTTTCTGTTTCGATTTAATCCTAATTCTACATTTAAAAGTATCTCAAATTGTTCTAATACAATGTTGCTTTTAAGAGTGTATATTGGTTAATGGACTCCGGTAAAGAAGTTTTACTGAGCTATTATTGTCTAGAAAAAAATGTATTTTTACAGGTTTCCACCAAAAATCCAGGTTTCGAACTATTTACTATTGTACAGTCCACAGTTTATTGACTAAAATACTTCAGTCAATACTATCTACCACAAGGGTCAGCATTAGGCCCCACGTTCTATTAGATTTATCTTCATTGTGTCAATTAGGGTTTCAAACATTTATTCATTTATTCATTTCGATCCTCGAACATGAGAACTGACAAAAAGTCAGTGAAGACTATTTTTTGGTAGATTTATAGAGTGTAAAATTTAGATATATTTTTACACTCGTCCATTTGTAGAACCTATAACACACTTTGTACTTTTCAAAAATAAACTTCCCTCTTGTCAAGGCGAATGGTTTGCATTAAAACAAATCATAAAACACAGCTTATTCATTCGTAGGTATGTACCTATAGGTAATGAATAAGCTATGTCATAAATTAGGTTTATATCTCGAAATGAATAATAAAATATAAATGGATTTAGAATATAAATGGATTTATACTACCTTTTCAAATACTTAATTACTTATACTAAATTGAGACTGAACGTACTGCCAAATTCTTTCAAGTTGATAGCATCCGAAACTACAACGAAAAATTCTTTACTATATAAGAATGTACTACTATATTTTACACTACACAATATTTTTTATGATTTATTGTACAGTATCTATTATGCATGATAAATAACACTTGAAAGAAATGGTAGATGGATAGTTTTCTTCTAGGAATTGCGAAATATTCCATCCGTATAGTGCCCCAAACAATATTTTTGTATTATAATGCATAGTTGTAAGGTGGGTTGTATATATTTTTAATATGAAAGGGGCACACTGCTTATTACAACTACAAGTCCATGTTTTCAATTGCACAAATAAGTAAAAGACACACTACAGAGCTAACAGATCTTTAGCTTTTACGAGTTCAATGATCAACGAGAGAATATCTAAAATGATTATAATAATACAGCCTTAGGTATTATTATATTTCATTTGATCTGTTTGAAGAGGCGTGTTTTCTCGCCATTCAGAGGATACACTTTCTTTAAAATGTTTGCTTTCGTCTTTCATAAAAAATCGAAAATTGTCCAATGTGGACGAAACATCGACAAACTATATTACCACTAAAATTATCATTCGTATCATCTAGGGATCATTCGTTGTCTACTCAAAGTAAACAACAAATAACAGACGTACCAACAACGTTAGTGTTAGCTTTGTTCGGTTTATCTAAAGGCTTGTTTTGGTTGGTTCTAACAAAAACCAGTTTCTGAATTGTACTGGTTGAATGCACTGAGCGTCCGAAGTACTTTTAGTTTTAGGTTAGTAAAAAGAATTTTTAAACTGCGCGCGCTCAGTATCATTCAGGACCGGTTGGTGTGAGAACCAAAACAAGCCTTAATTTACGAAGGCTTAGAACCTGCACCGAACTGTCAGCGCGTTAACAAAAATTGAGAACTGGTCTGGATTCTAGAAAAACTTTAACGCACTTTGTTAGAAATTAATCTACCAGTGAGCAATGAAATGACGGAAAACGCGGCAATATTTGAACATGGTGTGGACTGTCAAACCGAAACCGAAGAAGGACGAGTCTGAACGGAGAAGTTCGTATCTGTGGCCTTCCCCTCGGATGCGGACTCACGAACCGACGAGCCTCGTGATTTGGTGTATTTTTGCGTATTAATAATTCTTATTTATTAATTTTGTATTCAGTGCTGGAATACACTTTTTCTGTGGTTTTGAGCTAATACTTTTTATTTTTAATAAATAAATAACATCAGAAGTGCGGATATATCCACAATGTCCACTAATAGTGAAGAACAAGGAGACATACCAAACTCTGTTCAAACCGCCATGACACCTGAGAATTTCCTGGCAATGTTTCAAAAAATGGTTGAGGCGACCAGTTCCAATATGATTCAAAATGTTGAAAGTCTTCGTTCTACCCATGCTGGTCCAGGAAATTCCAGAGATGTGCAAGTTTGTCTCCAGAGTTTTAATCCCGAAGTGGATAACGCTGACGACTGGTTTGTCGAAATTGACGAGGCGCAAAGGCGCTTTGGTTGGAATGAATGGGAAACTGTGGTAAGATCTGCCCATCATTTGCAAGGTAATGCGAAAATCTGGTATGATTTGTGGCGGCCTAAAGCTAATGAGCGTGTGTGGGAAAGTTGCCTTAAGTCTTAAGTCAGGCGTTTCCTCGTAAACGAAACAATGGCGTCTTGTTATACAAGGCTGCAAACTTTAATTCCGCTGGGTGTGAGTGTGAGAGTTATGATGAATATGCTAGACAAAAATTATGAAAGTTGAGCAAGGTTTGTGTGGAATGGCCGGAAAATGTATTGATTGAAGTAATTATACATGGTATTACAGATTTAAATGTTCGAACTAGTGTTTACAATCAAAACTGTTTAAACGTATCATGTTTAATTTCAATATTGGCGTCTTACGAGAAGCGGCGCATATCAAATAATATTGAATCAGCGCAGCGTTCACAACGAGAACGTCATAATTTGAAACGTAATTCGGATTTATCAGCATCACATTCAAGTCATCATCAACCAAGGGTCTGTTTTGGATGTGGCAAATCTGGTCATAAAAAGCGTGAGTGTTTACTACGTGATCCTAATGTAAATATTGGAGAGCATGTTGATAAAAAGCCAAGAATTATTCTTACTTGTAAATATTGCAAAAACGAGGGACATGTTGAAGAAAATTGTTGGGCAAAAAAGCGTGCTATAAAAAAAAATAATACTGACAAACGTGTTAACTTTTGTCGATCAAAATAGGTATACGGTAGAAAAAGATATGCTTTACCATTTAGATTATTTTGATGGCATACCCATAAAACAATGGTATGCCCCTAAGGGAAGCGGATTAGGTCTTCTTCGTATTTTTCACGACGAACAGTGTCACATCGGCTACGATAAAACAGTTGCAAGTATTACAAAATAGTTTTGGTTTCCAGGTTTAAAAAAAATTTGTACGTAAATATTTGCAACATTGTATTGGCTGCTTAACACTAAAAAGATCCCATGTTGCACCTAGAGGAATGTTACATCCCATTCCAAAAGTACCTACTAATAATACCATTCCACACGATCCACGCGGATTATTTGGGTCCCCTACCAGTTACAAAAGATAACAGGCAGTATATTCTAGCAATTGTTGACGCTTATTCAAAATTTACTCTGCTCTACCCATTAGCGAGCACATCAGGTGCTGAATTTCGTGAATGCTTTAAGAATTTTGTATCATTATTCGGTACCCCGACGCGTCTCATTGTCGAATCGGGGCCTGTTTTTGTAGACACTGTAACCAGGCAAATGTTAAGGACATGGCAGATTGAATTACATACTATAACGTCACATGTACATAGAGGAAACGGGCAGGTGGAACGTTACATGCGCACAATAGCCAACATGTTGCGTGTAGAAACAAAAATCGAGTCAGAATGGACGAAGCGGTTGTGGAAAATCCAATTGATGTTAAATTCCACTGTACAACGGACCACAAAAACATCGCCATTACAGTTACTTCTTGATTGTGATGGTACTGTTCCAGTTGTTCGTACTCTATTAAATGCTATGGCAATTGATAATCTTCCAACGTCTCGGAGACCATTGCTGAGAAAGAATATAAAAGGAATTGCAGATGAAGGCATTAGAGTTAATTACAAAATTCAGAAGAAGTATTTCAGTAAGAATAGAAAACCTGTAAGTAGCTTTTCTGTTGGCGACCTGGTTATTTTAAGCAGATCAGCTTTTGTTAGAAAGTTGCAAAGCGGAATACGGGGCCCTTTTAAAATAATAAATGTTTTGCCTAATGACAGGCTGGAAATTCAATAATTAGTCGGTAAATTTACGACTAAATGTGCGGCAGATCAAGTCAGAATTTGGCGTCGTGAATGGACCCCTGATGACTGTGCTGACATGATTGACTCTGGATCTGAGTCAGGTAAGCAAATGCTCTGTGTTTGTCAGCATATATGACCTAAGACACATGAAATGAGTCTAGAATATTTTATTGGTGTTTACGATGCCTGTCGCATTACCGACCTGAAGCACGTAAACAAGTACCTGGAATATTTGGTGTTGCGTTTATATTTTGCCTGTCATGTGAACTGACCTTAAGCAAATATAAAAGTTTACGATGCCTGTTGCGTTGTCGACCTGAAGCATGTAAACAACAATGTTTTGCGTTTATATTTTGCCTGTCATGTGAACTGACCTTAAGCAAATATAAAAGTTTACGATGCCTGTTGCATTGTCGACCTGAAGCATGTAAACAACAATGTTTTGCGTTTATATTTTGCCTGTCATGTGAACTGACCTTAAGCAAATATAAAAGTTTACGATGCCTGTTGCATTGTCGACCTGAAGCATGTAAACAACAATGTTTTGGCTTATATATTTTGCCTGTCATGTGAATTGACTTTAAGCAATACAGAAAATAACGTTTGAATTATTTCATAGGTAATTATTAATGTATAAATTCTTTTACGTTGCCTGTCATGAGATTTGACCTGAAGCACGTATCTAAATAAATAGGTAACTAAATAAAATAAATAATAAATTCAGTTGATTATAGGTACTAGGCATACTTATTATAGATTACATGATTACAAATAAAACTATCATGATTTTAATGATACCTAGGTGATAGGTAATTTGAGAAAAAGTATGAACAGCTGTGTGCCTATAATCTACGTAGGTAGGTTAAACAACAACGCTGAACTGACATAAGTTCTCGTCTCGAGAATTTGCAGTGTTGACAAGGTTGTGACGATTTGGAAGGTCGCATCAGTTATGTTCCTAATCATGAACAATAACACTAATATTTTGTGTGAGTGTAGAGCTTGAATCGAAAAACGACGATTCTTGCTCCACGCCTATCCAGTCTGTTACAAAAAACGATTTGCTGCCCGAAACATCCACTCAATTAGACAGCAAGTCTAGCAAGATTACAGCCTGTGAAACACTTCGAGGACGAAGTGAATGTCAGTCTGGCCGTGTTAGAAATTAATCTACCAGTGAGCAATGAAATGACGGAAAACGCGGCAATATTTGAACATGGTGTGGACTGTCAAACCGAAACCGAAGAAGGACGAGTCTGAACGGAGAAGTTCGTATCTGTGGCCTTCCCCTCGGATGCGGACTCACGAACCGACGAGCCTCGTGATTTGGTGTATTTTTGCGTATTAATAATTCTTATTTATTAATTTTGTATTCAGTGCTGGAATACACTTTTTCTGTGGTTTTGAGCTAATACTTTTTATTTTTAATAAATAAATAACACACTTATGCGATGATGACGCACTCTGTTGGCGTAGTACTAAGTTAAGCAGATGACAAATCAAGTCCGACGAGGATATCGATAAACATTTGAGGGTAACTCCTGAGATTTTTTGAAAATACGCAAATAAATTATTTTTAGGTTATGTAAATCATGGTTATTTATCGGTAATTTTACATCACCAAAAATACTTTTTGTATTACCTACCTAAACTGTTCTTTAGACTCTTTATCAGTTAACAAATTCACTGTATTTTCAAATAAATCCTCATTTTTAACACTGGAGTTTGCAGTTCATGAAATATAACCTACAAAAGTTCATCGATATATCTGGACATAGAACATGAGGATGGCGAACTTGAAGATAATACATCCATATCCTTTAGTTGGAACGAAGAATCGGATTTACGTTTTTTTTATATATTTAGCGTATTGACCTGCCCATTTTACCTGCCCCGAATATCATGATCTTCACAGAAAATGCAAACGATGTTTTACCGCAAAATCTAGGTGTACGCCTACGGAAAATGCATCTCTGGTTTTGAATTTCAACACTGAAGAGCTTCGTTACAAAATCCATCATATTTATCAGTAGTTTTATCTTCCAGGAATGATGACTGCTAAGCTAACGATATTTAGTTCTGCCAGAAATGTAAACATTTTTATCTATCTGCGCCATTACTTTGTTATGAAATCGGCTGTTTATTTACAAACAACTGAACTAAGTGGCTTGCTTGAACGTAACCGTATACGTCATCTAAATAAATTTCTATACAGGGTATAGTTAAATCCAAGAACTAGGAGAGGAAAGAAGGGGCATCGTAGCTCATTGTTCGAAGTGGCAATTCGTTTGTTTATGTGATGTTTTTTCTTTATAAACCACAATTATAGTTTTTCAGTGAGTGCAGTTTTAAGGTTAGAATTATGCGTTACAACAATTTTTTTATAATTGTTTTGAAAAAAACATTGGTCTCATTTAGATGTTCCAAGAAATATATAGAAAACACTCTATATACTAGTATTTCGGCTTATTAGGCCTTTTTCAATAGAGTAATGTCTATTACTAAATATTTCCAAGCGCGTTTTCGTTATTTATTTATTTACGAGCACCTACCCCCGATTGATCCCACCATCTGGTAAAGCCCGAGTTTTTAGTACCTTTTCTAAGAAGGGCGAAATTGTAAAATCTATCTATGTGATCATTTGTAGTACAAGAATTCATAATTAAAGATTTTTTAATTTCTAATAATTGCTTTAACAGATCTAAGCGCTTTCCTTTCTTTTCACGATGCAGTTACCTTTACATTTTTCTGATCTATAAAATGATTGTTTTCTATACAATGCGTCGAAAATCCTGAATTTTTTGCGTTATTTAATAATTGTTTTACATTATTTTCATTGCTGGTTAATTTGGAAATCACTTATAAGTTTGTCAAGTAAAAATGCCCAAACTGTGTACAGTTTGTGTGAATTACTATCATTCTTGAAAGAGGTTGGAACTTTTGGTGTGAAGATAACACTGACGTAGTTTTCCATATAACACCAAAACACTGTAATGCACTCGACGCGCGTTTCACCAACCAAGTTGGCATCATATGCAGATGATTAAACTAAGTCTATGTTAACATTGTGTCCTATTTATACCTAAACTATTTTTACGGTAAACCGTCGCGACAGCTCAGTGAACCATCGCGACTGATAAGTGAAGCGTGATCTACTAACCAATAAAGCGGGGTATAAGGGATTGGCCCTCTGTCACCATTCATTCTATTTTTACACTTAACAATTTCCAAACTCTCAAAAGCATCCAGCTGTCTGGAATTGGTTATGTTCCTAATTAGTCTTAAATTGCTACTATCTATTTTATGGTTCTCAAACGCATGTTGGGAGACACTAGACTTGTCTGTTCTACCACATTTGAGACGAGCCATATGTTGCTTGAATCTAGTTTGAATTGACCTTCTAGTTTGTCCAACATACTTTTGATTGCAGTCTTTACAGCTAGTTTCGTAAATCCCCGACTTTTCCTTAGTTTCTATCTTGTCTTTTGCAATGCCTAAAAGTTGTTGTAGTTTATTTCCCGATGAATAAACCACTAACATACCTATATATTAAAGAACCTTACCAAAACCACGGGTGAATCGAGGATCGTATGGAATAAATATGAATTTTGGATTTTCTTTTTCTTTTTGAAAAGTCGAGGAAACTGAAATTAGTATCAAAAAGGATTTGTTGCCGTGATACCAGAGGTGCACGGAAATTTTATGGGTACTCCAAGCAATGGCAATGCTTTGAAATGGGACTTACTCTTTCTTTGCTATATTAGTTCTTTGAGTTAAATGCTGTTGTTTTTAACTTAGTTGTTAAGTTTTTATCGATCGTTTTCCGCCGTAGCAATTAAATTTATTTACTAATATTAAATGTTGAATTACCATTGAAATAAATTAGTTATTAACACCAATAAAATCTTCAATTCACCAAATATAACCTAATAATTTAATCCAGCTGTAAACATTTTTATTTATTTCAATTAAATCCTTTTCTCAGTGTACACATTCGTTTATTTATTATAAACTCTTTCCTTCCACAATTTCTCCTGATAGCCTTCCTCTAGCGACATCTGTGTTGCATTTACTTTGCTTAATGAGTTCCTATTCTCCTCTATACACCACCCTTCTATTGATAAAAGAGAAAAGGGTCTGGCAGGTCAGCTATGCCCTGTTTTTATGGACGTCCTTTGGAAAGCCTAATGGCAATGGCTTTTATAGTACAAAGTGGGTACAAATTTCGTGGTTGAAGAAAGAAAATCCAAATTTAAAAATTTTTAAAAAGAATTACACACTGAAACCAAGGTTATCTGAATATAGGAAAATAAATATTACTAAATTAAAATTAAAATTATTCTTTATTGCATAAGAATGGAATCCTTTTCAAATAATTTCTTTTACATAAGATATGTGTATAATTGTAAATGTTAATAGCTAAGAACTATTTCTATGTAAGAAATGGTTTTAATTATAATTAAGTACTAATATTTCCCTCAGTTTACTGTCACAAAGTCATACCACTGGAGTGGTCGTAACAGAATTTAAAATAAAGTTTTTATACTCTTGTGCCCCCTATACAGTGTACAGATAGTAATCATCCGCCTACGATTTTTAAAATTGCTTCAATACTTAGGTAATTGATATTAAGACGAGGTCTGGAGTCCCCAAGGCTCTATGTCCTTCGACCGTTATTATTTTTAATCTTCGTAAATGACATCATGTCCCTGAATTATTGCAGGTCTCTACACTATGCAGATGACCTTAAGCTGTACCTTCTGTACCAATATTGGTGATTCCCTTCTCTGGTTCAACATGACATAGACAATGTTCACAAATGGTGACATTTACTAGAACACTTTTTTTTATATATATAGAAAATATCCCTTGAAGGGTATTTTGCCGTTATTACAATCTGATCAAAGGGAGATCAATGAGTAATTTGGTTCTATCCTAATTTAACTAAAGCAGAAAATCGTAAAGCTAAGGTCTTACTCACTAGTGTACCTTAGGGTCTGGTAACTTAATTACACTAAAACTAACGTGTAACACTAACCGCACAATACTCTGCTTATATACTGATATAATCAATTCACTAACTCAAAGGGCTTAACATCCGACCAAATATTATATAGACAAATAATAGCAACACAGTTTTGTGACCAACAATATTTAAAACAAAAGCTTTTTGTTTACATTAGTGCCCAAGCATTTGGTCCAATCAAAAAATGTCATTTGAATTTACCGCCTAAATTGTTAGGGATTTTGTGACTGTCACCAATGGGCGTGGCTTACACAGGTAAGTAGCCATGCATAAACGTAGAATCGGCGATCGCGAGAGGGATCGTCAATGATTTTACAATTGTTTTTTAATAGTAAATATTAAATACTATTATAAATAGTGTAGTAAATATTATATACATATGTGTATAAATTGTTGTTCTTGAATATGTAAATCTTAAACTTTGTATTTACTAAAATAAAATATTCTAATTTGTACTTGTAGTTTTATAATTATTTTCACTTAAAACATAGCCGCCCATGCCATGCCAATTTTATGAAATTGAGGTTATGTTTTTTGTTATTCTTGGTCACATTATTTTATATACTGACAAATAGGCAATTACTTATCTATACATATTTGATCGGAGGGCTTAACCCTCTTGAGCCTTCTTACTATGTTAGTGTTGTCGAGGAGCTGGATGGCCTCGATATCCACATGTCGAAGGAGTCGTTGTTCGGGAGTCCTTGCAAATTTGGTAATTGTTTACTCTACAGTGTCCATCTGAAGATCTCGATGAACGTCGGTGTTTCTGATGTACCAAGGCGTTTTGACGATGTTCCGCAGTACTTTGTTCTGGAATCTTTGGATGATTAACTGGAGTAAGTGGAGTAACACTTGATGGTTAGTTTAGTTTTGTGGAACACATCAATAACATCCAGCGGGAAGCTTTAAGAACTCTTGGTTTTGTCTTGATTGGAGCTCAAGATAATTTACAGAAATTAAAACTGTCCTTACTTTTTAATGCATTGGTCCTCTCTAAATTAGAATATGCCTCTCTTGTTTGGGACCCAGGTTATCAAATTCATGTCAGCAAATTGTAAAATATACATAGGAAGTATGTTAAAAGCTTATAGTTCAAATCTGATGATATTTATCCACACTGTGGAATTCCTCAAGAATACTTACACCGACGATTTCAACTTTATGAACTGGGCACTAGTCGTTTGTGTCTTCACAAAATTGTAACTAATAAAATTGACTGTCCGGAGTTGTTATATTCTCTATGTGTTCATGTTCCTCACCTTACCACTCGGTGTTCATCATTGTTTTATCTTCAGACAACCAAGACCAAATCTATTTAATTTTTTCCTGCTGCACAGAATGGACTACTTATTATCATTGCAAGATGCGAAATTTGATTGACATTTTCCATGAGGCTATTCCGTCTATTAAAAAGAAAATATCAACAATTCTGAAATGCTGTACTCTGTTTTATTGTTGACTGTATTCACTGTATACTGTTAACTTAATTTGTTATCTATGTATCTATACATTTATGGACATATGTTTTTAGTACATATTTTTGTAGTTTTTACGCTAGTCCCACCCATTAATTGGCATTCCTGCGGGGGTGAATCTATTTTAAATAAATAAATAGGTACTTATTTATATATGACGGAAGCCAAGTCGTAGTTACTATATCACCTATAAATTTCATAAGAGAACATCTGTTTTAATGATAAATGCTAAAAGACAAGAAAATAAATTAAAGCTCCTTATAAATTGAATAATATCGGTCGCCACATCTTTCAACGGGACTAACCACCAGACAGTGGCCGGTTTAGCACTTATTATATGCTCGTCAGACTGCCATGGGCAGTGGAATCGATGAATGGATCCTATGGAGATGCCGGAGTAATGCAAGCCAGTCGAGGCACATTGGCCGTGGAGTAGTTGTTTTTGGCATCTCCTTCAAATACACTAGTAGGATTGAGGTCACTGCTATAATGGTACCTTCGGAGAAGCAGGTCGTTATAATCTGTCTGTCAATTTGACAATAATTCTCAGACAGATAGCAGAAAAGACCCAAAGAGGGCACTACGGTTTGTTTCTCACTACTATTAATAAGGCAGTATAATTAAAACTAGATAAAATGTCTTATTAAACCCGCAATGCGTAAGAAACAATTCGCTACGAATGTACTAATACTGAGACGCTACAGCACTGGCCGTTTGAGGATAGAATCTCAGGTTAACGTACGTTCTAACGCACGTACTACGAAATTTTCCATATTTGAAGCTAGAAAGTTGTTTCCTATTGAATTAGTTATGCTTACGTAATATTTGGAAGATAAACAATAGACTACGAGACGAAAAAATGCAAAAATGAGTTTGTAAAGTATTGTATATTCTATCTAAGAGTACTGTACATACTCTATACCAAATAAAGCTTAATGAAATTGGTCTATAGACCACCAAGACTGATTCTTATTAGTAAAAACCGTACTTTCGCGGTACAGCCCAACTCAATTCGATATAAATAGCGCCTCTAAATTTAAATGCAATAAGGCAGAAAGCCCACACTGGCATCCCATGAATCTAACGCTATTTAAAAAGCCCGAGTCACACCCAACAACATCCGAAATAGCACCGTACGAAAAACGCTAAAAATACACCGCTGTCCCGAAATCGTGGATCGCACTCTAATCCTACAACGCGTACTGAATGTATACTAACTTTCGTGTCGACCAGACAAGTGCTGATCACGGAATATTTGAAGATTTCCCCGTATTTGCTCGGGAAATAAACGTTTTCGAGGAAAAAAATTGGCATAGACGGATAAAAACTACTCTGGCCATGACTCGCTTGCAAGAATTTGGTCAAAAACTGGCTTGTATTCGCAGAAATATGTGTAAGCATCGGTTGAAGTAATTATAGAGTCAAGAACACGACTCATCTGGCCGGCCATGGAAACCAACAACTGACGATCGATACGATAAGAGCGCGCGCATGCGTGCGAGGCAGCTGACAGGGTCACAGAAGGCCATGCATTTAGCCGCGTTTGTTTTGCGTAGGATAGTTAGGATTTTCGGGCGACTGCGATGAGGATACAAAGATCGGGATACACGAGGGGACCTGTCACTTGATTTCATGTTCTCCTGTTTTTCTGGTTGGGATTTCGATTTGGTTTCTGGGTTGGAAAGGGAGATTTTTGGAAAATCTCTATTGTAATGAGGAATTGGTTAGATTATTTAATGATATTCAATGATTTTTCTGTCAATATTTGTTTAAATTGTGTATTTCATTTTATAGTTATTCTAGTTTGTTATACTAAAAAAATTGTTATTAAATACATGTCACATTTATGTAAAAATTATTGTAATATTGTGACATTGCTTAGACATATTTGCCCTCACATTTGGACCTGTATTTTAGTTCACAACCTATTTTGTACACGTGTAAAGTAGCTAAAGTGTAACAGAGAGGGGAGGTGGTAAATATTACATTATAATTTATTAAAATCAATCCACAATTTATGATTAAATCCTTGCATATTTGTCTATAAGTTGATTCTAAAGATAGAGGTAAGTCAGGGGCGGCTGGCTCGTGGTGAAATAAAGCAGGTGTTCTGCAAATGTAAATTTTACCTATTTTTTTAAAAGTTAATTCGATTCTATGATCTGTTGTATCATATTCGTAATGTCCTTTCGACGCCAATTCAAAAGCTCCGCAAAATTTGATGTAATTTCTAATCTTGGATAAAACCTCTATTCGTCTGATCTATTGTATTGGCTTCACATATATTGTAAATTGTAAAATTGCTGGTCGGAGGCATTCGCTTTACACAATAATATTCTTGAAACTGTAATGATACCATTACAAAACTATCTTATTTTATTGATGTGACTCCATGCAAAAAATCTTTTATAAAGGCTTCTTAAGAATCAAGACTTATCAAACCATTTTATAGTGCGAAAAATGAAGTTTTTTAAAGACTGATGAAATGTTTATATAATAGTTTTGTAATAGTTCCAAGAAGCTTTACAAAATACCAACGGCGATTAAATAATTTTATTAGATGAAAATTGCCTTCGTTGACCATCAAACATGCCTAATAGGCAAATAGAGGATACACACTTTGCTTAATCACCGAGATGAACAACTAATATATGCTCGGTGCCATGACCCCGTGACAGAAACACTTCTTGAAACTGTAATGATACAATTACAAAACTATTTTATTTTATTGATGTGACTCCATGCAAAAAATCTTTTATAAAGGCTTCTTAAGAACCACGCACTCTTATCAAACCATTTTATAGTGCGAAGAATGAAGTTTTTTTAAGCCTGATGAAATGTTTATATAATAGTTTTGTAATGATTCGAAGAAGCTTTACAAAATACCAACGGCGATTAAATAATTTTATTAGATGAAAATTGCCTTCGTTGACCATCAAACATGCTCAATAGAAATAGAGGATACCTACACACTTTGCTTATTCACCGAGATGAACAAGTAATATGTTCTCGGCGCCATGACTTCGTAACAGAAACACTTCTTGAAACTGTAATTATACATTGATACAATAATTATAAAACTATTTTATTGTATTGATGTGATTCCACGCAGAATTTCTTTTATAACGGTTTCTTAAGAATCACACTCATCAAACCATTTTATAGTGCGAAGAATGAAGTTTTTAAAGCCTGAGGAAATGTTTATATAATAGTTTTCTAATGATTCCAACAAATTTTATAAAATAGCAATGGCGATTAAATAATTTTATTAGATGGTGTCAATTTTTCATTTATAACTGCTATAAAAACGTTTTAAAAGCGTTTCTGAGAGCAATCTTATTTTAAGAAATTTGTTTCGGAAACATTTCTGCAGTTTCTATAAAACATAAAATTGCTAGTTGGGTAGTAGTAATTTTTAAGGTCTTTGTGCACGTAAGGAATCGGTCTGTTACTTGTTACTTTTGAACCCGGTCTCCCCTATATTACCCTAAATAAAACAGTAACACATTCCTCATCAAAATATCTATCACTCAATTTAATTTTTTAACAAGAAAATACAAGTATTTCAAGAGTTTTAAAATAAAGGTAATTCTTTTGGGTAGATAGACTGTTCCCTCAGTGTATGAACTTGCTCTTCATTATTAAGATAAGACATAAGAAACAATTGTTTTGTCATCAACGTCGATAATTTGATAGTTTTTGTCTGTAGCATGAAAATTAATGTGTTTATCCACTTTACCAGAACCGACTTCAATTTTTCGTGACAGCGATCAGGCCAGTGAAGCACGGCGAGTAATCTATGTCTCCTGGTGTGGGAATTACGTAAAAACTGAATAATTATACACCACGGCGCCCGTAAGATTAAAGGATCATCGCTGATTATTAGTCTGGATACACTAATGGTGTTTTTCAGTTATTAGTGTGGCGGGAACACTTCAGAAATATCGATTTGTTCTACAAAGTATGCTGTGTAAAATTAGGTACGTAGGTACTAAATAAACAACTGAGGTATAGCGCAGTGAATAATTTTTACTAAATTAAATGCACAAGATATTTTTTTATTTTTTGAATTTCCTATATGGGAAAAATCATCTAGGTACTTAGGCAAAATCTTCATCAATTTCATTGCAAAATAAATTGGATAATAAATATCGAGTAAATCCTGCTCGTTTCTATGGAAACGCTCTATGGTTTTTTCTTCAAGCGTAGGTATAATAATACTGTTACAAAATCACCGACACTGTGCCCGAGTGCGGCGTTGCCAAATCTGCTTTTTCCCCAGTCCCAGGGAAATTGTGCACAATCTGGCAACCCCCAAGGGCGAAGTCTCAACCTTACCCTCTAGGCCTTCAAATAAGGGAGATCGGCCCTTTTGCCCACACTTCCTGGATGTCACCAGCAATACTTATCGAACACCCCTCGTATAACTTGGCTGTCTATTATTTATTGAACTACCCTGGTATGTGGACTATTCGTGAGTATTCAATGGAAATTTCTACGAGGATCTAGAAGCCTAGTTCACCTATATGAAGGGCCGCGGCGTGCCGGCTAGGAAGTAATTTTAATCAGGCAGCGATCAAGAGAAGAAGCAATACTTAAGTGAAATAAGTGCGATTTTCGAATGTTTTCGGTGTGTATTTATTTAGATATTATACAAGAAGTGTTGTATTGTGTCTGAAGTGTTAAATAAAGATTTTTATTGTTATTAAAAGTCTCACTTAGCTTTAGAACCCCGCGGAAGGAGTAACAATTACATTATATTACGCAAGATGTTTTATAGAAAAGGCCTATTATTTTACTAGTAATGAAATATTCTCATTTTATTTACAAAAAAGTAAAACTGTAACCACAACAACGGATTAAAAAAGATTGTCATGTAGCCATGATTTCTCAGAACTGTTAGTTTGAAATTTGACGTTGCGCCAGATCGGTTTTTATACAAGCATAAATGCCAGAAGAAATACAGTTCCTGAAGAAAATAGCTATTTGTGTATTGAGAGCGCAAAGTGATACATCGCAGCTCTGAGCGAGAAGTTTGATTTCTCGCTCAGATATCTCGCTAGATGTAGCTAGACATCGTTGGCTATCTCGCGAGAGCTCGGCAATGTCATTTTGCGCTCGAATTACATACACACTTGATTTTCTCAACAACCGATGTTGTAAAAATGTTTGTTAAAATGTATTTACTGCGAAATAAAAATTACAACGGGAAGACGTTGTCATTGTAGGTACGAGAACGATCTTCAAATCACGCTGGTCACAAAATTGTCGACATGTGTCAAACACCTCTCAACGCTTACTTTTAAAATTGTGTCAAAGATCAGGAACACCATCCGTTTTTTGATGGTTGTCAAAGTAATCAGGCGAGCGAGCGTTTTGGTTACTTTGTCAAAACGCTCGTTGAAAACGCGAAAACAAACGCTCGCTCTTCTGAAAAGTGCTAGTTTGTGCTTTCTTTTGGAAGCCCAAATTTGTACTTTGCGCTCGGTTGTAGAAAAAATAATATACCTATGTCACTCGGAGTATAAAGCTCTTTATGTGTTTCGCCCAGTTTACACAGTCTCGAATTGTTCCTGAGCATTTTAAAAGGGCATTTCAGAAAATGCCCGTGAGCAGTTGCAAAAATGCAAAATATCAGAAAACGTCTCACTGACATATTCGAGGAAAATTTAAAAAGAATAAAGCCCATTGATTTTGTTTTTGTTTTACGGCTTCATTATTTTTACCTGTCAAAATATTATTTAATTGTTACAGTTTACACCCGGTACATATAGTTTATCTAACGTGAATTAATAACGCCAATATTATATTAAAAAGATTGGTTGGTTAGGTGTTAGTTTTTCCCAAGTTGCCCATAACTAAACACGAATTCACTTCCGTACGGACGAGTGGCGGGCATTTTTTATTTCTATGATATATTTTCGGCCGGTTATAGCCTTTATAGCCTTATAAACTAATTTTTGAGTACCTTGCTACACTGAAAAAACGCAAAAATAAACTATTTCTATGTTCATTTTTGCGTGGTCACCAGTTCGAAGTGCAGGTGTTTCTTTTGTCGTTTTTTTTACAGTTTCAGTTTACATTATAAACACTATAACTCTATGTTTATTTACCTTTCATCTAAATGGTAACCTTTGCACAAAATGGCACGCCTCTGGTCTAGAAACCTGCAATCTAGCGTGAGGACTTTTTACAAGGTCGTCAGAAAAACGAAATGATAATATTTATACCTGAGTTGCACTGCTTACTGCATAGATAATATTAATTAATGCAACCACTAGTTGCCAACGGTTTATTTCATATGCGATTTGAACAATTATGTTGTATATTTTTTGTGCAAAAAGCAGCATTCTTTATAAGTTGCGCCTAACTGGTTCCGTAACATTTAATTGGATTAGTTGATAGTGCATTTTATATATTGTCTGTTTGGTATTTTCAATTCAAAACGTTTTTATTTGACATTTATTGGTAAATAAATACGTATATGATCAGGAGCATATTTAAGAATTATTCTAAAATAAAAACTGATATTATATTTAAATAATAAAAAAAAAGATTGTCATTCATCTGCAAATAGAGAAATACTTTAAACAAAAGAAAGCACATACAATGCTTGGCACAAAATCTGTCTTCTAACAGATACGTGGTGATTCATAGTTTTCTTTTGGGATTACACCACCTGTAAAATAACAAAAAGCAGGAAAAATTTACAGAAGCATACAAATTAAGTATTCCAAGTGCAGTATCAAAAGGCAAACTTCCAAGAGGGGGTCCAAGAGGATCTTGAACCCCCAAGATCCTCTTGAACCGCCACTGCATCGTAGGATATTCTAGGATAGTTACCAATGTCCATTGGACATCCTAGGACATCCTGAGGATGATGTGTGCTACTTAGGGAGAAACAACATATTAGGGGACACATTGCTACAGAAGAACATAAAACGACCACTGGTCTGCCTTCACAGAAACTAGATATTTTACAGAATTTATTATTGCCTGCAATATGCCCTGGTATGCCTCATGAAGTCCTAGGATGTCCAATGGACATTGGTAACTACCCTAGGTTGCAGTGGGGGTTCAAGAGGACCTCTAATCCAAGATCCTCTTGAACCGTCACTGCATCCTAGGATATTCTAGGGAAGTTACCAATGTCCTTGGACATCCTAGGACTTCCTGAGGATGATGTGTGCTACTTAGGGACAAACAACATATTAGCGGACACATTGCTACAGAAGAACATAAAACAACCACTGGTCTGCCTTCACAGAGTCTAGATATTTTACAGAATTTATGATTGCCTGCACTATTCCCTGGTATGCTTCAGGAAGTCCTAGGATGTCCAATGGCCTGCACTATTCCCTGGTATGCTTCAGGAAGTCCTAGGATGTCCAATGGACATTAGTAACTACCCCAGGATATCATAGGATGCAGTGGCGGTTCAAGAGGATCTTGGACCCCTAGTCCAAGATCCTCTTGAACCGCCACTGCATCCTAGGATATCCTAGGTAGTTACCAATGTCCATTGGACATCCTAGGACTTCATGAGGATGATGTGTGTTACTTGGGGAGAAACAACATATTAGCGGACACATTGCTACAGAAGAACATAAAACGACCAACTGGTCTGCCTTCACAAGAGTCTAGATATTTTACAGAATTTATGATTGCCTGCAATATTCCCTGGTATGCTTCAGGAAGTCCTAGGATGTCCAATGGACATTGGTAACTACCCTAGGATATCCTAGGATGCAGTGGCGGTTCAAGAGGATCTTGGACAAAGGGGTCCAAGATCCTCTTGAATGGCCACTGCATCCTAGGCTATCCTAGGGTAGTTACCAATGTCCATTGGACATCCTAGTACTTCCTGAGGATGATGTGTGCTACTTAGGGACAAACAACATATTAGCGGACACATTGCTACAGAAGAACATAAAACAACCACTGGTCTGCCTTCACAGAGTCTAGATATATTACAGAATTTATAATTTCCTGCAATATGCCCTGGATTTACCACATATTATGTAGAAATTTCTAGTTAATAAGTAAAAATTTCTAGTTATTAACTAGGAATTTTTACTTATTAACTAGAAATTTAACTTAGTAAGTAAAACTTTCTAGTTAATAAGTAGAAATTTCTAGTTAGTAAGTAGAAATTTTAGAGAATTTAATTTTTCTCTGTGGCCTCTCAGCGTTTCCGTATGTTCCTACCCTATAATCGGGATTTTGCTGTCGGCAGTTGTATCTTTAAGCGAATAAATAAATAATCTGCTGTTCACTTTGCATTTCACACGAAAATACTATAATAAAACTGATTTTCTACTTAAATTTGTCATTTTTACATTCATTTTGTTAAGTCCAAAGGCACGAAATAGTTTTAGATATTTATTCAAAAATAAGATATACGTAGGTCTGTTCGAGTATATGGCTCAGGACAGACATACGTAACTTATATCTTATTTTTGAATAAATACATCTAAAAGCATTTCGTGTCTTTGGACTTAACAGCTTCAGAAGTGGGATTAACAATTTTAACGTAATCAACAGTACTAGTATAAACATTCAATACCCACATATTTTCCTGGAAATACGCAGCCAACTCGCTCCTGTGCGGACTGCATTGACACCGAAACAAAGCGACAACATTAAAACGGTGCCGAGCGGCGTCACACCCTGTGCATAAACCGGACAGGCACGTAGAAACATCGCGTGTGCACGGGGACAACCATTGTAAACCGGCAGTTACTCAACATATTGCGTCTCACTTCATATTGCGGTGAAGTCGTATCCTTGCGTGCTGTCCTTGTCGCGCTAATGGAGCTTTCCCTGTTTAATGACGCCATTTATAATTCAGTCCTAATTAGCCAGCGTTGCTTTCGCCTGGTCTTGTAATAATTGCCTGTCGTGGCTGCGGCGTTAGAGTCTACACTGAGAAAAGTGTTGCTTTTATACAACAGGGTTGCTCATTGGTGTGGAAAAGTTCAATATCGGCCCTATGAAGGGTGGAACAAAACCTTTCATAAGAGTGAGATAGTGGCAAAAGGCGCACGTTTTAAAAATATTTTATACAGGGTGACTTACTACAAAGGAACACTTTGAAGTTAACGTTTTAAAGTAATGGTGTTTTTGAAATCACAGGATAATTCTCATTTCAGCGATGTGTCCATTTTCGATTTTTGATGCGGTGTTGTCGAGTTATTCAAAAACATGTTGAAGACAACCACAGTGGTCAGTAAACGTATGGGGGGGGGTATTATTGGAGACTATTACCTCACTGGTGGTCGATACTTACGTTTTTTTGGAAAATGATTTGCCACAACTTTTGCAAAATGTGTCATCAAATATTAGGGAAAATTTATGGTTCCAACATGATGGCGCCCCAGCACATTATTCCATGTTTGTTAGAGAATTTTTAAATGTACAATTCCCAGATTGATGGATAGGAAGGGGTGGTCCCGTTAAATGCATTTAAAATAGTATGCATTTATAATTATTGTTCAAAATGTCCTCCATTCCATTCAACACACTGCTCTAATCTTCTATTTGTTGACTGCAATACCTCCATGGAAAGAGAAACAAATGAGTCTTGTATCCGTTGTCTCGTATCTTCTGGTGTTGTTGGAGGAATGCCACCACAAATCCAATTTAGTCAAGTTTGGAGACCTCGCTGGCCATTTAAGGGGATCAGTCCTTTTGACACTACCTATGTCTCGCTCCTATGAAAGTTTTTTTTCCAGAATCCTTAATAGGGCTAGTATTGAACTTTAAGACACTAATGAGCAATCACGTATGGACAAAAGGTAAGCGCCTATGTAAGGAGGGGTGAATGCCCTTCAAGAATAATAGAATACAGTCAGATCCAGAGTGATTTACCGTGCCGCTTCATATGGATTTTTTTCTGTACGACGCACCTGTTTTTGATACAGATATTGGGGGATTGGTGTTGGGGGATTTTTATGTTGAATAATGACGTTTAAACGTCAAATAAGGTTAGGTATTGTAGGAATTGTAATTTATGATAAAATTAGCAATTATTTAACAAATATCAGAGTTATTTCATGGATTAGACAAGGGCCGTGGTTATTTTATTACATTTACATTTTACTACAAGAACAGCAAAATCCGCAATGGTGGCTCAGGGTTTATACTGTGTCGAGCGCTCAACCCAGAGGTCGTGGGTTCGAATCCCCATTCAAACATACAATTTTTATTAAAATTGTTTACTCGTATCTCAAGATATAATAATACAATTTAAAAGAATTAATTTATTTAATTGTAACATTTTTCTCAGTGTATATACCTATTTGTACGGACCCCGCATTCTCACTTTGTAGAATCTAGTTTTTCTTACTTGACTTGATGTCAAGAAAAAATGTTCTAGGTACTTGAAATTCACAGCTAAGCTACGAAAAACAGCTAAAATACGGAATTTCGAAGTTTAGCTGTTTGAAAACACGCGAAACGCGTAATTTTTCTACCTCGCAAAGGCAGAATTTAGTCTTTGTCCATAATATATCGACTAATAGATCTTTAATAGACTTTTATAAAGCTTTCGATCGACTAAATCATGCTATCTTTCTATTAAAACTATATAAGATAGACTTCACCACTTCATTTGTTTACTTTTTCACGTCTGACTTATCTTAAAGAAGACTTACCGTGAGATATCGTAGTGTCCAGTCAATTGATATTAAGGCGACGTGAGGAGTCCTCCAAGGGTCAGTTCTTGGCCCGTTATTATTTTTAATCTTCATAAATGACAATTCAAACGGTGTCCTTACTTTTTAATGCGGTGGCATCTCTTGTATGAGCCCAGATTATTAAATTCATATCAGCAAATTGCAAAATATAGGAAATACATATGTTAAATACTTATGGTTCAAATCCCGACTTTTATCCAACACGAGGAATTCCTCAAAAAAATTTACTCCAACGAGTGATTCTTTGGTGAGTCTTCACAAAATTTTAACTAATAAAATTGACTGTCCGGATTTGTTATACTCTCTATGTCTTCATGTTCCCCACCTTGCCATTCCGTCTTCATCATCGTTTTATCTTCCGACACCCAAGACCAACCTATTAAAGTTCTCCCCAGTGTACAGAATAATGCAGAATTTGTTCGATATCTTCCATGGCGCCATTCCGTCTTGGGGTGTTTTATTTTTTTTACATTGGCAATGGACAGTAGTTGAAAAAAGAAGAGATACGTATTTCTGGAATTTTAATATTGGGTTCATTTAAGTCCATAAATTATTTTTTTATTTTGCGCGATATCTATGTGACGTCACTAAGCGAAAATTCAAAATTTGCGCCATTTTTTAGTGATTTCTAGGATATTTTCATTTGTGTGGTTGGTGTTACTGCATGACAACTTTACTTTTGTTTATGTTTGAATTGTTTGGTTAGGGTAAACATCATGGTAAATATGAGGCATTGTTTTTAGTTTATATTTTTACCTGTGAATTGTTGTCTCTGCCTGTGACTGATTACAAGTGTATTTATTAGTAATAGAAAAACATCGTAATTTGTAAAAGTAATTTTTGAATATATTTAATCGACTTTGCAGTAATACTGTTAAGTTAAATACTAACCTTACATTTTTCATCCCTTTTATTTCTGAAAGGATCTATAGGATTTTTATCATAAAAGGATCTATAACCGGTAAATTGTCGGACTTAGCCTCTACAAAACCTTGCTCCCTGTTTAATAAAAGTTTACTTCACAAGAAAACAACAATACAACACGTCAAGTTGTCAAGCCAAACACAAACAGGAAATTTCAAATGTCAATTATCGAAATGTCGACTGTCGTTTGTCGTCGTTACAAACTGAAACTAGCCACATATTATCAGTGTGGCCTCTTTATAGATACATATTCCCTAGTTTTCGCTTAGTGACGTCACGAATATAGAATAAAATTTCAAAAATTGAATTAAAAATTTTCTACCGATTCAATCTTAATAATTTTTATTTTAATAAATATATAAAAATATATATTTTATAAAAAATACAGGTTTCCACTTTCTTTTCGATTGAAGGAAAATACCCCATTAAAAAGACAATTTCTACTAATATCTGATATACAATTTTACTGTTAAATGTTAACGTTGTATTCTGTTATATTGCTTACTGCTTACTGTATCTACTGTTTATGCTCATTTTATTTGTTATCTATGTATTTATGCATCTTCTTATGAATTTTGTATGTTGTCACTCTTTCTTTTTGTAATTTTCACGCTACTACCATCCATTAATTGGAATTACTGTCGCGTGGTGAGTCCTAAATATATATAAATAAACAAATAGATTGATTTTTTGGGTCTACATAAAAGCATCGATTCATTAAGAACGCCGAACACATTCCTATTCGCTTTCTGCAAGTCATTTCTTACTCAAACTAGCTAATTATACAAAAAATAAGCCGCTCCGATTCTGAGAACCAACGGCGACGTTATTTTATAAATCGAGCGTTATAAAAGCGCTAAAAAAACTCATTGCGAAATTGCAACATTAGAAAGTCGATAAGAGCCGCCGCTTACGGTTTTTTTTTGTCGGTTTATCCATGAATTACGGTGCTGGTTGGTTACATGGAATGAGATTTTAGTTGGTATAAATTGGCGTGTCTCAATTCTTAATTTGGTAATGTAGGCACCCGGAGATGTTGCTTGGAATTGCAATTATCTGTTATGACGGTATATGATAACTTAAATCCTCAAGTAATAAGTCAAAAGTTTATACATACTAAGTAGTAGGTAATTTAAGACAAATTTATGCAAATGTTCCCAATGGATAGTGTCTATTTTCAAGTTAAAAGCGGACAATCTCGGATAACCTAGGCGTATTTTCGTCCCGTTTCCTACGCGTTTTCCCAATTTAAACGCCTTTTCAAAAAACCTCTGCAAAACTTTCGGCGAGAGAGATACGGCTAGCACCGGCGTTTGTTCTCGCGCCGAATGGCCCCGTCGCGCCTGCCGAAATACCGATTTTTCGCGGGACCCCCTCGACCCCATTTCTAATTTTTACGGCTTCGAGAATCGCATCACACGAAACTTCCGTCCTTTCTCTAATCCTTTGAGATTTTTTTTGAGACCGTACGTCGAGTCCTTCTACGTCTATTTCGTCTTTGAAAATCTCGAGTCGCATCCGTCTCAACTTCTTTCTCATTTCATCTGCCGATGTGAGATTGATCTAACAACAAACATCTCCTATGAAACTGTCAAATTAATTAAACTTCAGATAGGTTATTTTTAAATGAGAAATATTGCTAACGGAATCGATAGTACTGACTGCCAAACACTGATTACCAAAATAATGAAGCGAAATGCTTTTCCAATTAGAATTTCGGTAAAAATTTATTTTTCAAGCTAACACGTACAGTTTACATACTTAACTGTTTCAGCGTCAAACAATTACGAGTGACGCGGTGGCGTAATGGTATGAGTCGCAAAATTTTAAACATCCAAGTGCAGAATTTCGCAAGTTCGAATCCCCCTAGAGCAACTTCTTTTTATTTTACTTTTTAATTCCAATTATTTATTAGTATATTAGTGTTTAGTTATTCTGTTTCATTATCCGTAGTTTTTATTCTTTCTGCAGGGAAAATTTGGAATCAATTCGTTCATTTTGGCAGTCTGTAAAATTCATTTTTAGCTTACAAAAGTAAATATCCTCTACAATATTAATTTGTTGCAACAGTTATGACTAATATATTTTTTAACGCTGCCCTTACTCCTTTTCGAAGGGCGGGCGGGGAAAAAAATGATGATATTTTACCATCAAGAATTGAATATCTTAAAAATAATATTATTTGGCCAAATAATAATTTGGCCAGTTTCCAGTACGTTTTTACTGCCCTTAAAATAGTTAACGCCCCCTGGTCTCTCCAGTAACGGAAAACACAAAATACCCTTAAATATTTAGTTACTTTTTGACAGCAGTGTCATCTAGCAGTTACTTACTGAAACTATTACGCAAATGTGTCCAAAACAAGAAATCGTCTTCGTTCTTTTGGAAGGGATGTCATTTTTGGAAAGTATTAATCGACAACTTAAAGACAAAGAAAAATTATCGATATATTCAGGTACGTGTTTCATAGGAACAACAATATAGTAGATAACAAAAGCTATCTTCCAATTTTTGCAGGTGTATTTAATTCATATCATGATTTTTAATCCCCATGATAACATTCCAAATATTTATATGTACATCTAATAAAGAATCTTACATCTTATAAATCTAAAAATAGCATCCGGCATCTCACTGCAAACATTTTCCAGTCTCAATCATGCCTGCATTCACGCATTAACACAACTAATATCTCAGAATCAAAGTTAAATTAGTGGGTTCGGTCAATGAGGAAACCATTTCAAAACCACCGCCATGTTACTCATTTATAACCTTAATTTTATGGCCTGCAATAAATCCAGTTTCAGGCCCCATTAGTCATATAACACATTCTGTAGCGAGACCCAGTCCCAGCCGCTAAAATACTTCAAAGTGTGTATATTTACACTTGCGTGGTCTATAATTAGACTTGTTTTGACATGTTATAATACAGGGATATATTATACACTAGCGAGTGCGAGGGATGAGAACATGCACTTAGTTTTAGGTGAAAAGAAGGAAAAATCTGTAAGCCATTCATTTTTGAGGTGACCGGTTATCATCGCCAATCCCACTCCTCATTTTGTCACTTGCGAAAAAGCATTGTTCTTAAAAACAAAACGATGAAATTGTTATTAGCCTCGGCATTCTTATTTTATTTATTTATTGTAGTAGGTACACCATTCAACAGGCCTAACGGCCCAGTACTAGAATGGGAAGATAAATGTGCAATACAATTACAATAATATAACAAAACAATGAACATAATTAACATAATCAACATAAAACATAAAGAAATATAAAAACACTAAAATAAAAGATTGACAAAACCTATCAAATAAAATTACAAGTAAGCTACAGCTAAGTAAAGAAAATAAGGCCAACATTAAAATAAAAGAAGTGGTTACAAAATTAATGTTTTTATAACAGAAAGCGAACAAGAAAAAATATCGAAGGACGAATTAATTATAAATGTTACAGATATTGTTTAAAGGAGAAAATTTCCTGATGTTTGTCCGTGGAATTGGCCAATAAAATAAATTTGAATGGCGTGAATCCGTTCTGGGAACATGGAAGTTAAGCATGCTTACAATTTCAGCGCAGTTAATGATTATGAAGTAATTTAAAAAGAAAAATTAAGTAAGCAATGTTACGTCTTTCTATTAACGGAATAAGCGAAAATCTATCAAGAAGTTGAGTATGAGGAAAACCAATAGGTGAATATACTCCATCTGAACGAAAGGCAGCAAGTTTAAGAAAACTGCGCTGTACTCTCTCAAGACTGCCAATATAAATTGAATAATTAGGAGACCAAATAATTGAGGCATATTCAGCTTTAGAACGAGCTAGAGAAATATACAATGTTTTAAGACAAGTTTCATTTGTAAAACTGCGCGTGTTTCTAATAACATATCCAAGAGATTTATACGCCTTGGCAGTTGTGTTTAACATGTGTTTATTAAAATTTAACTTTCTATCAAATGTAACACCAAGGTCACAAAAGGTCTCAGGTCTAGAAAGGATGATATTAGCAATAGAATAATTAAAATTTATGGTATTTAGTTTTGTAGAAAACGACATAACATTACATTTCTGTGAATTCAAGTGTAGATTATTTAGTATGCACCATTCATTAATAATATTCAAATTCTGCTGCAAATGTTCGCAGTCCTGTAAATTTGAGATTCTAGTAAAAATCTTTAAATCATCCGCATATAGTAGACATTTAACTTTTAACCGACTAACTATGTCATTAATAAATAGGGTAAATAAAAGAGGCCCAATAATCGAACCCCGTGGAACACCAGATGTTGCAAATACCTCGCTAGACCTATAACCACGGTACACCACACACTGAACTCTATTGCAAAGGTATGACTTTAGAAGGATGAAGGAAGAGGAGAAACCGAAAGAATGAAACACATACCCGAATATGCAGATGTTCTTTGTCGTAAGTTATCGTATAATATTTTGCAAGAATGACGTGCTACGACTAGTTCATTCAATACGCACCAAATTTTATACACTTTTACGATCGATCACTCCGATTTTTTATTAAAAGGTTACAATTTGTTTGACCGATTGTATTTTTTGTGCGACATCTATGTTTCGGTTGATTAAGTTCACACTGAATACGTTTAATTAAGATATTTAATTAAAACTTGGTACTCTTATACATTTTAGGTGACCATACACTTTAGTGCTTTTATACAATAAAAGTTGAAGATGGTGGCTTCAATATGGCGGATGAATTTTGCCATTTATGGACCGATTTAACTGAAAATCGGTATCTGGGGTTTTCAGGTTTACTATTAACGAATATTTGTATCAAGAGTTACAAATTCACAATAGCACCGCAAATATTGCTAATGATGATGAATTTTGTCATTCACGATCTGAATGAATTGAAAATTCACAGTACCTATAAATTTATTCATTTAATTTTATTCCCTTTATTCAATTTATTTTGCTTTTAAAAATGTGTTTCATCGAATACCTAGAAATATATGTTCAGCGTAGATTTTCCAGTTCATGCTCTAAATTATTTACATATAAAATAAACAGAATGAGGCCCAGAATAGAGCCTTGCGGTACCCTGACTCGACTTTCGCTAGCTCTGAATTAACATATAAGATTTCTTTAACGTGCCGAATAGACACAAATTGACTAACGATATTTAACGAACGAGGAGGCCCACTCTAAAGATTGACCTCTCAGACCATATTCTAGTAATTTGAAGAGTAAGAAATCCTGATTGACACAGTCTAATGCCCTGCTGAGGTCACGGAAGATCCCAACAGTTCCCAGCAACAACAACAAGCTGCTGGTTTGTTAAGTATGTAAATTTATTTAAAAATGCTATTTAGAAATTTAAAAAAGCATAGGTATTAAAATATAGTTGGAAAAGGGAATGAATGAAGATAATTTTCCAAAAGCTATTGATTACCTTTCTTGAGTATAGAAACAACTTTCTCAATCTTTAACAAATTTGGAAAGGTTCTCTTCCAAAAATGAGAAGTTAACAAGAAAGAGTACGCAGTACAAGTGGCAGGTTCTCTTTTAAAAGAGGATTCTCTAAATGAGAAATATTAACTTTGTTGGTACAGGTGTTGTTCTTGTTGGAAGGCGGCGCGGTTACCCGCAGCTCTCAGGCCGTTCCACCCATTGTGCCTGCCGCTAGTCGAAAGCTATTGGAAGAAACCCGTGCTATGCCCATAGGCAAACACCCGTTTTAGTGGAAGCTCTCTAATATCCTGGGGCAGGAAAAATGCTGCATCCAGATGTTTGTGTCTCTTGACCATGAGGCAGGCACAGCGACAGAAGAGGATGTGAATGGAGTCCACAAAACTACTAAAAATAATGAAAAGCGCTATACATATCACATGGGTAAGCAGTACAAGTGGTAGGTTCTCGTTTAAAAGAGAACTTTAAATGAGAAAGATTCACTTTGTTGGCTTCTTGTTCAACAAACACAGGAACACGAGGCCGAGACTCTCCATAACAAATAAGTCTTGTAAAAAGGTTCAATCCAGATGTTTTGAATTTATAATGAAAAAACTTAACAAATGGCGCTGTAAGCCTCCAACCTCAACTCCACAGCTACCGCTGGCGCTTCGCGACTCCTCCCGACCCCCAACAGAGCCAGACTGTCTTCTCTCTAGCTCTCGTCTGGCATGTCCTTCGCGCCTCTGTGTTTTATTGATCGCCATCCCGCCTACGCAGGCTTCCCCGTGGTGCCTTCTCCGTGTGGCCCCCTTATCGGCGTCTCCTCGCTTATTCCATCATCCTGGGATTCTTGACCGCGGTCGAGATCGTTTACTAGAAGCACCGGCGATTAATTGGGCAATTTGCCTCCTCGAGGGTTTTTATTGGGCCGCTGCACTAACTTAACTGACAATTAACTCAGCATTCACATAATTGTCCAGATAATACAATTAAATGGTTTCTTGTGCTCTACAGGGTGGAGCATCGTAGTTGGGTTGCGTGGCAGTTGCGGTCGGTTGCTGTTTTAACTTTTAATTGCTAAAGCCCCAGATTATGTGAAAAGAATTTTCGTTGAACCTTGCTCACGAGGCCTTGAGACAGTGGCGGCTCGCCAGGTGACGCAAGTGACGCGCCGCTTCACCTAAAATTTCCGTGTTTGATTGTATCATTTAAAATTATTCTTAATTTCATATAAATTTTGTAATTTAGATATATTTACATTTATATAGATAATCGATATATTTATATAGTTAATAAACAGAATAATTATTATAAAACGTTGCGCGCTGAACGCCTAAAAAAACATCGCCTTCGTTGAGAGCGAACATTAAACCCCATACCGTTCCTTTCCTATAATAAGCAAGTGACGCAGATCGCTATCAGGTGGTATTTCTGCGACAGTCGGAATGGCAGTTGCCATGGCAACAATGTGGCCGATACGTGACTAAACTGTCCTGTGGGCGAATGAGTGCCGCGGATTTCGATAGCGCATCACTTCACTCCTACCGTCCTGGCCAGTTTCCCTCTATACGTGACGCCGCGCCGGTTAAAAAACAATTCTTATAGTAATAAATAATCATTGTTTTCTATCAATCGTAGAAATGTTTCCTATGTATGATCCAGTTTGTGTTTTATTAGAAACACTATTTTGTAGATGGAAAAATGAGGACAAAAAAGATTTTTTAAATTGCGAGAGACCTGTGCCTTCTCTCGATTTCGAAAAAGGTAAAGTCAAAAGACAAAGTGTTCGTTCGGAAGTTTCGGAATGAGTGGTATTCGGAGTATAAGTGGTTGTGTGGAAGTATTTATTTAAAAAAACTTTTTTGTATGCCGTGTTTAATTGTGGGTGTAAAAAAATTAGGCGTGTGGAATAAGGAGGGATTTAACAATTTTGGGAATGTTACGCGAGGCTGTCGTAAGCACGATGCTTCTTTAGAACATATACGGTGTGATTAATGTTCGCAGAATTTAGAAAACACCTCAATACAATCGAAGACGCTTTGAGGGAAAATTCCAGACTATACAGGGCGCCCTATTTCTTGACCCGTTGCATGGGTAACTTTTTTATTAGTAGAGATACAAAAACGCTTAAATGAGCAAATTAGTGCAGTTTCGTATTAGTAATTCTACGGTAACGCGAAAAATTATATACGGGGGAAGGTTGAAAAGTTATTGACAAAAAACGAAAAATCCAACTTTTCTATTATCCCTCGTAGCTCGTTCATTTGAAGAGTTAGAGAAAAATGCTTCACATGTTTTTTGCAGTATTTTTCATGTAAAATGACGTGCACTTGCTACTTTTTATATATCTCTTAAAATGGTTGAGAATCACAGTAAAATATATTTTTTTTAAATGTAATGGATAGGTGGCTGTGACATTAACCGAAAGTCCCCTTTTTTCTCTTTCAGATGATATAACATAGTCCATATTTTATCCTTACAAAAGTAATAATAATCGTTGTTTTTAAAGAAAGTTTATTGTCACATCAAGAATGCTATGGATTATGGAAAAAAAAATAAGATTCCTGATATTTTTAAAAACGTCTAGTTGGCATTTAATTATTGACAGATCATAAGTGACATTTTTAGTTTTTGTTAAGTAGTTTATTGTTTATTATTAATACTGCATACAAAATAATAGTGTTGCAAATATGTACACCAACGAAGAGAAAAATGATATGCTATTTTGTTATTATAACCAAAATCGAGATGCACAAGCTGCAGCGAATCTTTATTTTGAAACTTACATGGAACGAAGACAACCCCATCATAGAATATTTAGACAGCTGGAAAATAATATACGATTATACGGTTCTTTTTCAAAGCCTAAGGATGAAAGAAACTTCAATGAAGACACTGAAATAAATGTTTTGGCTTATGTAAATTTTAAACCTGATTCTTCAACTGCAGAAATTGCACATAACTGCAACACTTCCAAGGAAACTGTAAGAGCTATTTTAAAAGGTAACAATTTAAAGCCTTTTCATTATTCCATATGCCATACTTTATATCCAGCTGATAATCAAAGAAGGATGACATTTTGTCGATGGTACATTTCAAAATGCGAAGAGGATCTAGACTTCTGGAAAAAGATTTTATTCAGTGATGAAAGTAGATTTACCAACAATGGTATTTTTAACCGCCATAATAACATAATGTGGTGCCGAGAAAATCCACATCTTGTTTCTGAAAGAAGAAATCAACGTCAATTTGGGATAAATGTGTGGTGTGAAATTTTTTGTGGCAAAATTATTGGCCCATATTTTTACGAAGATAATTTGAATGCGAATAATTACCTTCATTTTCTCAGGAATACTCTAACAGAGGAATATTTAAATGAATTACCACTTCATATTTTTAGAAATCTTAAATACTTCCAACACGATGGAGCACCTGCGCATAATTCCCGCGAGGTAAAACAATATTTACATGAACAGTTTGATAATGTTATAGGAAATAGAATGGATATCGACTGGCCAGCGCGAACACCTGATTTGACCCCCTTAGATTTCTTTCTTTGGGGGTTATTGAAAGATAAAGTTTATGTGACAGCTCCTCTAGATATAGAGGATCTAAAAGTCAGGATTCAAGATGCAATTAGAAGCATACATGGACATACAATAAATAATGTTTTAAGAAGTATCCAGAAACGTTGCTTACTATGTATCCAACAGGATGGTGGTCATTTCGAACATTTACTTCAATATAATTAATTAATTAATAATTTCTGTTCTCAAAACATTCTTTTGTTCCATAATCCATAGCATTCTTGATGTGACAATAAACTTTCTTTAAAAACAACGATTATTATTACTTTTGTAAGGACAAAATATGGACTATGTTATATCATCTGAAAGAGAAAAAAGGGGACTTTCGGTTAATGTCACAGTCACCTATCCATTACATTTAAAAAAAATATATTTTACTGTGATTCTCAACCATTTTAAGAGATATATAAAAAGTAGCAAGTGCATGTCATTTTACATGAAAAATACTGCAAAAAACATGTGAAGCATTTTTCTCTAACTCTTCAAATGAACGAGCTACGAGGGATAATAGAAAAGTTGGATTTTTGGTTTTTTGTGAATAACTTTTCAACCTTCCCCCGTATATAATTTTTCGCCTTACCGTAGAATTACTAATACGAAACTGCACTAATTTGCTCATTTAAGCGTTTTTGTATCTCTACTAATAAAAAAGTTACCCATGCAACGGGTCAAGAAATAGGGCGCCCTGTATATTAAACAATTTAACGATGACGTCCATGTAAATAGACGGTTTATGTAATTACCTATTCGCGCAGCTATTTATTTAGGCAGACAAGAGTTGGCATTTCGAAGCCACATTGAATCGGAGTGTTCGGACAATCATGGCAATTTTAAAGAACTTTTGGACATGTTTTTATCGATAAGCCCTGCAGAGATTCAGGAGCATTATAATAAGATATCTTCTGTTTTTTCTGCTAATTCTAACACAATTCAAAATGAGTTAATGGAGTGCATTTCGGATTATATCGATAAATATATTAATAAAGAAATAGAAGAATGTAATAATTTTTTTATTAAGTGGACGACTCTACGGACATACAAGACGACGACTGTACAAAAGTCCGTGACGCGGACTGCGGCCCGCACCTCAGTCCGCAATCCGCGTCACCTATTTACTGACCCACGAGTCGCCACTGCCTTGGGAAAGAGTATTATATTTCTCTGGCGCTGTTGCAGTCGTATTACATACCGAGTGTTATCTCCTTAATGTGGGTGTAGATGTTTTAAGTAAATAGATAGTGTGAAACCAGATCACACCTCTGGAATTGTGTTTTTATATTTGCCTTCGATGCAACAACAACTTTCCCATGTGGCTAAAAAATAACATTTGTACCCTCTTGAATGTCTGCGCCTTGTGTGTGGGAAGGGGCGGTATATTATTACTACACACATTACTTCTTCACTGTCATGGGCGCGAGAATAGAGTGGATTAGGTATTATTTAAAAGAATAATCATGTTCCACGTATTTATATCCTCTCGATCAGTGTTTTTATTGCATTACTGACGTTGGTTGGTATTGTGACATTACCAGTCGACTAGTACGGTTTTGGTTTGTTTTGACAATTTGTTTGGCCGTTTGTACTTTTAGTGCGACATCTATGTGTCGGTTGCCTAAGTTCACACCGGATAAGTTTGATTCATCTTTTAACTGCTTCATCGACAAGGGGGTGCAAACGCACCCTTAATCCAGACAAAACAGATTCAGATCCGATTTTTCAGTTTTTTTCATTCCCGGAAGTTTTGGCATTTTTGTTTTATTTGTAAAGGTATAGAACGAGTGTAAACCCAACTTTTATCAACTTTTGGGAATGAAATACAAGATAAATATCAACTTTTTCATTTACCAAATTAGGTTTTATAAATGGATCACCTTAAATGTTTCTCAGTTTTTGAAAACTGCCGAAAATTTGCTTTCCAACGAAAGATCACACACGACCCTATGACCAAATTATCGGCTCTCAAATCGGGTGAGCGAGAATGCTGAATTTAATAAAATATAAATTGTGATATATCGTTGGAATACAAATTTTGCACAGATTTTACAAATTGTTATGTTACTTAATAATTATTATTATAAATATATTTTATAATTGTTGCTATATGTTAAAAAATATACAGAGTGTTGTATTTTATAACTCAATTGAAGTTTTCTGTAAAAATACCATGCAATTAGACGTAAAAAATTGTATAAAGTTCGTTAACATAATTTTAGACATACTAGTGTTCGAAATATACACCGAAATTGTCAAATTTTCAAGAACACTCTGTAACTATCTTCGAAAAGTAAACTGACCACATAAATTACTTAAAAATTGTGGTTAGACGATATACCAATTGCCATTCTCTAGCTTCGGTATATTCTGAGACATATTGTAACCAAATAAAAGATGAGGAAAGGTTATACAGTGTGTTTAATAATACCCACGCCCATTAATAAGTCCGTGCATCTGAACACACCTCCCCACATCAATCTGTACACATTTTCCGAAAGAGTAACTTGAAATTAAAACTGGGTTTCCAAAAAAAGTGCGAAAGATGCAAATAGAAATAAATTTAACTAATACTTAAATAGCAACTTTTCGCTACTTCCTCGTATTACCATCGAACCATTAAAATATAAGTTTCCTTTATTACGAAACCGTCGCTTTTACTTGAAGTCTCCCTTTGATACGATAAAGGCAAGTTCCGAAATATTGAAATAATAAAGTTAATGGACGAAGTTGACTGCAGACCCTTGGGTTGATAGAAGGGGAGAGATAATACTTTGTTCAATAAAGAATAAAGGTTGCTTTAATTAAGTATAATCATTTCTACGTCTCTCGTAAGGGTGGCCACCCTTAGGGGTGTTATACACAAACAAAAAAGTATGTATTTTTTTATAATTGCACTCTCGGTCTCTACTCTAGGAGGACCTAGAGTTAGTTATACCGAATTTTACAAAAGTTGATGTACTAATACTACTCTAAAACTCTTCAATCACTTTGATTCTCAGTCGAATAATGAATACAGATCAACCAATCTTTTTTCAAATCGTTGATAAATATAAATAAAGTGACATAGGCCCTAGGAGAGAACCCCGAGGTATATCAACTTGAAGGCGACAATAATGTGGAAAACTTAGATCTGCTGACCGAGATCATCATCATAACAATTCAACAACTTAAACCCCCAGTTGTTGGACACAGAAGGAACCCATAAAATACAAGTTGTTGTTGTTGTTGTTAGAAGGCGGCGCGGTTACCCACAGCACTCAGGTCTTTCGACCCATTGTGCCTGCCGCTAGTCGAGAACTATTGGAACAGACCCGTGCTATGCGCATAGGCCAACACCGGTTCTAGGGGAAGCTCTCTAATGTCCTGGAGCAAGAGAAATGCTGCGCGCAGATGTTTGCGTCTCTTGACCATGAGGCAGGCACAGCGACAGAGGATGTGAATGGAGTCCTCGTCATCGTGTCCGCAAAACCTGCACCTTCTGGTGTCACTAAGGCCAATAGTGTTAAGGTGCTTATTGAGATGTCCGTGACCTGTCAGCAGTCCTGTGACAATCCTTATGCTGTTACGACTTAGCGCAAGTATTGATCGCGTTGCGTTCGACCAAGGCACTTCAATTAAGAGTTTGGCTTATCGCAGCCAGTCCCGTTCGACCATTCTTCCTCCGATCTCTCCTTGATCCAGTTTCCAACAGACCTTGTTACATATGCCTATGCGGAAGCCTCAGTAAAATACAAGTTTCTTTGTCATATTATTTAAAATAAATGAATCAACACCCCAGACGAAAGCCCTGAGGTCCTCAGGACTGAGGGCAAAATAATCCTCAGGTTGAGGATTATTTTGTCTGAAAAGGACAAATTCTAACATAGGTGGAAAGCGTTGTGGGAGATAACGGATCAAACCAAACGAATATTGGCCCTAAAATAAGACCTTGAGGTATGCCGCGGTTGAAGTCGTCGATTATTGACCGTTGGTGGAGATATTCCCAGCCTATTGCTTCGTGCCGTTTGGAACACCACACACACACACACACAGCGAGATTCTTGCTCAACGTGACCGGTATTGAATAATAATAGGAAACACAAGCAGACGGATGCAATGGGATATATTATACATTATATGGTAAAGGGAGACTCGGAGGCAAGATTGTCTGTTATTATGGCTGTTTTCATCGGGAATTGGTAATCATTTCATTCTTTTCGTCGAGCTTTCTTTGATACAGGTGGGCAAAGGTCAAATTGTGTAGTTTTGCGATTTATGGTGATGATGGGTTTGGTTGTATTTTTATTTACAAGAGATGTTCTCGTCTGTTTTGTTACGAATAAATACAATATATCAGGTAAACTGAATCATTGAAATTTGTTGCTTCATGGTAACTATGTTGTTTTTTGCTGCGCATTTTTCCACGGGACAAATTATGGAACATCAAATTTGTTCTGTGTACAAGTAAAGACATTTTAAGTATATAAAATAAAATATATCTATTATAGCTAAACAAATTTGGTAATAACTATTTTCTACGGGCGTGTGGAAAGTTACAATTTTCTGCACGCATTTGAGTGTAGAAAATTGCACTTTTCCGCACTAGTGCGGAAAATAAATACCTATGTATTACTTGCAATGTGATCATAATATTATCTTAATTCCAAAAAATCATGTTGTCACTGTTCAGATTTTGACATAAAGAAAAAGGAATGCTTGACACTTCTAATTATTAGACAGTATTGTGTGCACTTGACATCTCACAATTTATTTCAATATAAAACGAAATATTTTTTAAAGTAAAGTCAAAAATTAAGAATTGTTCTGACTCTTCAGACGATGATATCCCAGAATTTGTTCTAAATGAAGCGAAAATGACAAACATGAGTTTATTACCGGCAAAATCTCAAGGACGATACGAGAAGGAATACGCTCAATTTATGAATTGGTGCACCGAAAAGAGTGTAAAAAATTTAAAAGAAGAAATATTTCTAGCATATTTCTTTCAACTAAATAAGGTATGTAAGCCAAACACATTATGGTCAAGATATTCGATGCTCAAAAGTGTTACAAAAATAAAAAACAACATAGACATAAGTAAATTTTTCAAATTAACTGCATATCTTAAGAAACAAAGTTTAGGATTCAAACCAAAGAAATCAAAAGTTTTTAACAAACAAGAAATAGCAAAATTCTTACACGAAGCACCAAATGATGTATATTTAATGATAAAAATCGTTGCAATATTTGGCCTAGCTGGTGCCTGCCGCCGCGATGAATTAGCAAAAATTACTCTTGATGATATTGAAGAAAAGGAAGATATAGTAATAATAAATATCCCTGACAGCAAGAATCACACATCTAGATCTTTTGTGATTTCCAATAAAATAAACGATGGAAATGTAATGTCTCTGTATAAAAAATACAAAAATTTGAGAAAGCCGGAAACGCCGCACAAGCGATTTTTTGTAGCATATAAAAGAGGCAAATGTTCAGTGCGTTGGAGTAAATACGTTTGGAAAAATTCCATCTGAAATAGCCGCTTATTTACAGCTCCCTAATCCCCAGTTGTATACATGCCACAGTTTCCGTAGATCCTCCGCATCAATTTTGGCTGATACTGGTGAGGGCATAACCAGTATAAAAAGATTAGGTGGTTGGAAATCAACAAGTGTAGCCGAAGGATATTTAGACGAGTCAATTGGGCATAAAAAAGTAATTACAAATAAAATCTTGTCCATATCTGAATTGGATAATTCAGCGGCAGATCCATGCTATGAATCTATCTTAGCGGGACCCAGCTCTTCTACTTCCAGTTTCCCAGGAGCAAATCAGTTAGCATCTGCTATTAATGTACAGAATGCTACCACCTGTACTTTTAATATAAGCATAAATAACAAGTAATACATATTTCTGTATAATCAGTTAAAATATTTATTTTTCTTATGTTACTTTTCTTCATGCTTGTAGAAAAAAATTGTTACCAAAGAATTGTATACAAAGAATTGTATTTAAATTTTTTTTTAACTTTCTTAATAACCCTTGTAGGTAGGGGTCAAAATATACCCGAATACCCTGTACATAAACCAGGCATCGATTCAAATGACATTTTCAACTAACTACACCACTGAAAAGGCTCTAAAAAACTAACCAAACCCGTATATTCTCCATATTATTCAAAATCAGCATTAGTGTAATGTAAACAGAATTTATTATCAACAAACAAATTGTTTTCTCGACGTATTTTTATTCCAATTTTTTTAAACTCGGTAAGTTCTTTTGTCGTGTGTTGCAAACATCCTGACGGCACTGTATCTCGTTTTTCCGACTTCCAAAGCCGCTGTTCAGGCAGCCGAAACCATCGAAATCAGATCGCACCGATAGGGATAGGGTGTGGGTGTCCTCCGGGCTCGAAGCCGTCCATTACGGATTCTTTATGGCCTCCCCCCCGACACGTCACTAATGCTAGCCGACCTCACGACAGGCCATTTGGCGACGGCGGCTATCGGCCGTCCGTCTCGCACGATTTTCGCAGGAAAACGGCGATACTAACGCCAGGACAGCTTGCCCGGCTTGAAGTTTGTTTGCTTTGGTGTTTGTCTAGCACAAACGGCGTTTCAGAGTGAGGCTGTTGTTTACACTGAGAGAAGTTTGTGTTTACAGGCAATGGTTGGTGTTTTATGTTTGGAAGTTTGTTTTTATGGTGTTTTTCAAGGACCAGGGCATGATGGACGAGACAATAAGGGATCTGACCTTAGTAATAGGGTTGGCTTGGCAAAAAAGTAGACCAAACATGACTAAAAAAATTAAGGTGTGTAATTTCGATAAAATATCTCTGTAAAAATGTATTACCTGCATTTAGCTGTTTTAAAGAAAAGTCTTATAAGTACCTATTATTTATTGGCAAAAGAGTGTACCAAAAACTAACTTTTTAGAGAACAACTGCAAAATCTCGTTATAGAAAATAGTAATTAAATAAATTGGCTCGGTATTTTTATTCCTCGGTAGACTACACCAAATTCTAATATCCTAAGCCTAAAAACATTCATCAATAGGAACAATACTTGAAAAACGTCTTGCCAGCTTATCAGTATTTATTTATTTATTTATTTATTTATTTATTTATTTATTTATTCATTTATTGCTATGAAATATCCAAGTGTATAGGTATATACTTGGATACACAAGGTATTGTGTATTGTGGTTAATTCTGGGTACCCTAGATGTAATAACACCATCAAGCGATTCACATCTAATTTTATAATTATTAACTTATGCAAGAATATTTCTGAGTGTAAGTATAGTGCATTTGGTGGTGATAATTTGTAGATCAAAACGAGCACACAGTTGATTTTGTGGAATACCGCGCTCAGGTAATAAAACCTTCCAACAAGAAAATACAGATTTAAAAAATCTACGTTGAATTCTCTTAGTCATTGATATATGTGATATAATGATTGATCCATATTCTAGTTTGGATCTCACAAAAGTAGTACCTAAATACCAGACTAAGAGTGGAGGTAGGATATGCCGTGAGAAATTCAATTCCGGATCAAAGAGAATGCCTAAATCTTTGACATAGTCAGGCCTATAGAGACTGGTACCATTTATCTTATAATCAAAAAGTATTGGGACTTTTTACGATGGAGAGACATTGCATTTGCTCATAGTAAGAGGAAACTTGTAACACCACTTAACAAGGTTACCCCGAAGATCTTTACAATCAGCAACTGAATTGGCACAACAAAAGATTTTAACATCATCGGCATATAGAAGGTATCGTACATTGAGGTCATGGCCAATATCATTGATGAAAATCACAAAGAGGAGTGGCCCGAGTATTGACCCTTGAGGAACACCTGAGGTTTGAAAAAGTACTAGGTTAAATCCCCGGTACTCCACAAATTGGTAACGATTTTTAAGGTAAAATTGAACAATTTTATTAAACATGTACAGAGTGTCGTCTCAATCAGTTTTTTTATTAGAATAGCATGGTCAAGCATACCAAATACTTTTGAGAAGTCTGTGCAATGACATCGATTTGAGTCCCGGCATCAACAGCAGAAGATATAAATTGTGTTTTGCATATTAGGTTAGAAACTATAGATTGTCCTTTTATAAAACAGTGCTGTTCGGGGATAATAATACCGGAAACATGGAAAGAAACGAGGATCTTTACAAAAATTATCTAAGATGGCTATTGGCCTATAATTCTCTTTTTTTTCTGTGCAGGAGTTATTCGGGACAACTTCCACGTATTACGAAATACCTCCAGATGCAGTGATAAGGCTAAATAAAACTAGCAACGGTTTGCAGAAGACTGGCACAATCTCTAAGCAGCAATGCTGGAATTAAGTCCGGACCCATACATATGTTGCTTTTTAGTTGTTTTATTGCATTTAAAATATCAGCCTCAGAGATTTTCAGCAGGGGCAGCAAATATCTGTCATTATTTTCTAAACTACTATTAAAATTATTGAAGGTAACAAAGGCACGAGAGAAAAATGTCGCGGATGTGTCGACAACCTACTTGAGGGTCGTCTGTATCTTGGTTATTTCATAGTATAGTGGAAGGAATAGAGGCCGTATTTGTTTTTGGAATTGACAGAGATTCAAAGTTGTTCGGATTAGATTTGACAGACTTCTCTTGTACTTTTTTTGAGTGATGACCCAAATAATTTAAATTCATCAAAATCCTTTAGGAGATTAGTGGATTTATATTTTTTATAAGCCTTATGTTTTTGTTTCCATTCGGTAATAATTTCCTTGGAGAACCATAAGAAGTACCATATTCCATCTACTGCAAGAGACTTCCAATTTAGCGGAATATTATTATTATCCAGTTTAGAGCGCTCACAGAGTCGCGCTCGTGCCGCGAATATATCCATATTTAATTGATAGACTTAGTGGAAATGACAGGCAGGTATTTTTATTGATCCTCCGACCAATACAGGTTCTACTGGTTGCTGAGACCGAGATACACGGCCAACGCCGACTAACAACTCTATAACAAGGCTCGGCTCGACGCTGTTTTGTTAAATGGTTTGTACGAGGTTGCTAGATTTGATTCAGAGGTATTACTGCTTGCTTTGTCTACTAGATACTGTTGGTTATTGTGCTGTGCTTGTAAAGATGTAAAAAACAGTGTTTTCCTCACCTAGAAAGCAAAGTTTATAAATATGGAGTTTATCAAGACACTTCTACAAAATAAATGCTATTATATTATTTTTTATGAAGTAGTTTATCTGAAAATCCTCTGAATTGTATTGAATTGAATTGAAAATGTACCAATCCAGCAGATATCAACAGAATCAATATATAATAATAATATTGTTATATTTGTCCAACAGTACAAATATACCAACTATAGAACAACGCATAAATAAAGATAATGACAAAAAGAATAATCACGAATAGAAAACAAATTAGAGAAAGAAAAACCTTAATTATAAATAGGTATACCTACTATAACTAGCCAAAACTTGTTCCAAGTAAAGTAATAAAGACATTCTAGAAATTACTGGCATCTCTAAAAGCTAAATGCTTATAGATTTTTTACATTACAACTAAATATATCACAAATGCGGGCAATTGACTTGAAATTTGAGCACATTACATGTATGGGATATTTTATCATGATGTTAGAGTATAAGCCGATGGATTATAAAACATGGAACATGGACTAGTTGCTGGTTATTATTAGGCGTCGAAACTAAAAGATTCAATTGAGTCAGTAACGGAGAACAATCGATTTTATTGCCTAATTGCCTTCTAAACGTAAGGGAATTAAAGCTATTCTCTTTAAAAGATAATTGCTGTCGCAACCACGATTGGGATATGTTCCATAGGCAAGAAATTCAAGATATTTTAAAAATTTCCTTTGAACTGTCTGAACTGACTTGACATAACAATCATAAATACTATTTATGATTTACCCTGAATTATACGCTGCTTATGTCCGATCCAAACTTGAATATTACTGTTTAGTTTGGAATCGTATAATAGGATTCCAAACTAAAGAGCAGTAGGTAAACTTGAAATTCAAACTAGAATACCTACTGCTCTTTAGTTTGGAATCCTATAAATAGGATTCCAAACTAAAGAGGAATCCTATAAATAGGATTCCAAACTAAAGAGCAGTAGGCAAACTTGAAAACCTACTAAAAGCAGTAGGTAAACTTGAAATCTAAACGTGAATACCTACTGGTTTGATCTTGGTCTTGGCTCTTTAGTTTGGAATCCTATAATAGGATTCCAAATTAAAGAGCAGTAGGTAAACTTGAAAACCTACTAAAAGCAGTAGGTAAACTTGAAATCCAAACTTGAATACCTACTGAAGGCAGTAGGTAAACTTGAAATCCAAACTTGAATACCTACTGCTCTTTAGTTTGGATCAGACATAGGCAGCGTATAATTTTTTAATATATTTATGTCGCTAAAGTCTTGACTCAGTCTAAAACAGCTCTCAGCATTCTCATAGAAGACGAAACAATCTGCCCAATATAATACGAAAAACCCAGTTATTGCGCTTAAAGTCTTGTCCCAGTCTAAAGACAAATCTCGAAAACGAAACGTTTGTTCAATATAATACAAAAAACAGTTTATTATCAAAATAAGGACTCCAAGAGAAATTTCTATAATTTTCAATGGAATCCAAAAGACTGTAAGGGCCACTATTTCAGAAACTCTTCTTCGACTATTTTAGCTAGTTCTGGACATGGGGGTGTTGCAAGCCTACTTCATAGTGGCAGAAATGTACATTGAAGACTATTGAGAATAAAATTCAACGTGCACATAGAATATATTTGAAAGTGATTCTGATCCAGTAGCTCTGTTGCTTCGCGATTCAAGCGATTTTGCTCGAAAACGATGCGTTCTAACGATACGAACCAAGTGTACCTTTTTTTTAGTAAAAAATATTAAAATTTCATATTTCCTAATCAAAAGTTGAAAAAACCAAAGCACGAAAATGTTGGGGTAATATTTACCCTACTCCCTCCCCGTTTGGAACGTATGTGATAGAAATTTTGAAAGTTTATTTACAGCAGTGGATTCAGCATATAAGACTTAGACAGGATACCAAATTTGATAAATTTATCTCAACTGGTTTCGGAGTTATTTAAAAAAAATCAGAAGTAGGATACCCTTACAAAGCATTTTTAGATTCATGTTTATACGAAGAAAAAGTCCGCTTTTTAACCATAGAACATACTGGTAAAATATTGCACACTAATTTCGGGACACCCTGTATAAGCTTCTACTGACAACGAGTCGAGGATCGACTGGAGATGTTTAAAACAAAGTTAGTTAAGTGTTTAATGTCTTTTAAGTTTTATTATATATATATTTTTTTTAGATATAATTCGAAACATCATTTATATCAAAATATTACAAAATTTTATATCAAACTAAAAAACCTCTGATAAAATTTAGTTAATTTGTTATATAGGTATTTATTTGAATCGTATATTATACAATGTCTTTTTGGGCCAAACTATAGAAGTTTTCGTTGATTACTACACTTTATATCTTTTCATTTTGAATACTTCTGGTTTTTTGTTAATACACGTGATATAATCCCAAAAGAAATTGCAATGTACCCATAAAGTAGCTATTATACCTGCAATTTATAAAACTATTTTGCTGTTGGGAGAAAGCCGAGTAATAAAACAAACGCACAACTATTTGAGAAAGCTTACGTACGTGTAAGTGCACTGCTATCTGGCTTTCATTTTCTTCCGTACACACAAGCATTACATGCAAGAAACGCATAATTCTTCAGATTCTAACGTTCTTCTGTCTATTGACTTGGCTCATTAGCTGCCAAGGATCGTCAGAAGTGAAGGGTCTACTTATTTTTACCAATTAGATGAATTATCACCTGGTTAGTAGAAGCGATTTCAGTTCCTACTGGGATACGTGTTAGCAAGAATGTTAAAGACAAATAAAGAAAACTTACCGAAGCAAATGGAACAATAGTTATTTAGGAAATACCTACCAGTTAAAAAAACAATAATTTTAAACAACTTCTGGATTTGCAGGTGAATATCGATCTGTGGCTGTTTAACCAGGTTGGTCACCTTATAAAACCGATTGGTACCGGCAAAGCTATAAGGCTTTATACAGATGTTTTATAGGACCTGTTTTACAATGCTTTACAAAACTCTTTTAATAGCTATTTGTGCAATAAGTTAGGAAAAGTGACTTTTTCCTAACTTTTTAAAAAAATACGCTATATGCGGAAAAGACAGTTTTCCTACGACTTGCACACATGATTTTTTTAATAGTGTTTTGAAAATAGCTCAAATAACTATATTTATCATAGTTTTTTATTGAAAATTGTGAATTTCGAAAATGTGAATCAAGAATCCTGAGGGAATGTTGATATAAAATCGAGTTTGTTTATTAGATTTTCGTTTCGTTAATATTATTGTGTCGGAGATTTATAAAATATGTCCGAATCTTCTGCTTCAAAAGATAATATGGAAGAGGATCGCTATTTAATCATTATTGGCCACAAAATCCAAAGATAAATATGAAAAAGCGTATCGCTTAATTGAAGATTGGAGTCATCACAAGGGAGTAACAATAATCACTGAGGCAGTTCTACTAGTCTATTTTGAACAAAAATCCAGAGTATACGATCCTGCTCCACGCTGTGGAGTCTTTACTCAATGATACCAACATTGGCAGTGAAAAAGAATATTGACATAAATAAATTTCCAAGTTTAATTGCTTTCCTTAAATGTAAATCGGTAGGACATAGATACAGGAAGTCTAGTTCTTTAAGAAAATCAGAAGTTGAGAAATTTTTGAAAGAAGCAGATTATAAAACTTACTTGATGATGAAGGTAAAGTGTAATTTTTAAATTTCTCTCCAAATATTGAAATTGTTTCTTATTTTAGATAGTGTTGATTGTTGGTATCTGTGGAGTATGCTGTCGAGAAGAACTAACATTTCTTCAGCTTGAACATATAAAAGATATGGGAGAATATATATTGATAGAGGTTCCCAACACAAAGACGAACGTGAGAAAAGAATTTACTATTTCTAGGGGAATCATTGAAGGAGTCAATCTTGTCGAAATGTTTCGAAAATATTCTTCTCTTCGTTCGTCACCAATTGAGCATTCAAGATTCTTCCTAGGATATAGAAATGGAAAATGTACAAGACGATGCGTTGGTATAAATTCTATAAAGATTTCCCTAAAAAAATTGCAGAATTTGTGGAATTGCCGAATGCTGGGAATTATACCGGCCACTGTCTGAGGTTATGCCGGAGGTCTGCTACGATACTGACTGATGCAGGAGCAAACATCACCACTCTTAAGAGGCATGGTGGATGGAAAGCATCGAACGTGGCAGAAGAATTTATAGAGGATTCCGTTCAACAAAAACTTGAAGTAGCCTCAAAAATATTGGGTCAAGGAGAGATCAATATAAATACAAACTCGGCCTCTACTTCATCGAATACATCCGCAGGGCTTTCCATAACCAATTGTAAAAAAGTTATAGTTAGAATTTATAATAATTATTAAAAATGATTTAAGTTGACAATAAACGAATAGTTAGTTCAAGAATTAGGATGTATTTTTGGGCGCGGGAAAATTTTGCCCGCCCTAATTAGGAAAAATCGAACTTTTCCTAACTCAAATTAGTTACTTAATGTACAACTTTTCAAAACACAAATCTTTACGTGACTGATAAAGTTTCCTAAAACTGTTTAAGAAAGCTTGGAAAAATAGTTTTATATAACCATGATATAAGAGATTTATAAAACTATTTTATAAGGTTTAATATAACTGCTTCATAAAGCAGTATTTCCATTAATAACTTAATTATAACAACTTCTTGAAAGGAATCGAAAAGTTAACTAACTTATTCAAGATAGATATTTTTGTGTGTGTATATAACTAATTATGAAACTGCTGAACATTTCCCAAACTCAGATAACTCAATTAAAAACTAATAAATAAAAGTTATCGACTGAGGCACCCTCTGCAGTCCCCAAGTCTTTCCAAAGTAGTGCCCTTTCTATCCCTGAAGTTTCGAAAATGTAAATTTGTGCTCGGTTCTCTGCGTCAACAACTTCTGGCTTGAACGGAAACCCGAGAAAATAAACTATGAAACAAAAGTCAAGAACATTTCCTGAATATTCATTAACGAATTAAAAATTTTGTTCGCGGCATTTTTGAAAGGAGAAATTTTTGTTGCATACATAGGTAGTAGAAGATATATACACATATCATTAAATAGTTTGGAATTTAGCTTATTTTCTTTGCTACAATTAATGATTTGGTTGATTTTTACAAAAAAAATGAAGTTAAAACTGATAGAAAATACTGCCTCCAGTTTCACTTGTCAGATGAAAGTTTGTAGTGCCTAGTACCTATATAAAAAAACGTAGTGTTGTGAGTAAAAATGAATCATTAATAACAAATAAAATACAAGTGGCCCCAGACTAGAGCCTTGAGGAAATACAAGCAAAAATTACATTAAAACACAACGTAAATTAGGCAACCAACCTCCAAATCCAGAACCAAAGGCTGTTAGGAACGGGGTTAACCATTGAACAAATGCAGACAAACACTCCATACCCACCGACATTGCCAGTGGTGGAGCTGGGGATCGAACCCAAAGAATGAAATCATTATTGTTGAATAGCAATAAAAAATGCCTCAGAGCTTTCATCAATTCAAACTTAAATGTATAATATCCTGTCACAGGCTCTACCTAGGTTCAAAGGTTCAAAAGTGAGTGGGCTGAAAACCAGACTCCCCACCGCGACCATTTGGTCTATTGTGGCACAAATTGACTAGGGTCACGTTGTAGGTCGTTTAGACTTGGAACACTACTGACTGATTTATAACTTAATTATGATTTAGTGTAACAATTTTTGAACAAAACGATCAGTACAACTAAAACGCATAAAGCAGTGATGAATTAAATCATTAATAAGCGATTAAAACGACAGTGACCCCAAAGTGGAACCTTGTGGTCGCAGTTAAAAGACATCGTTCCAAAACAGCAAAACAGGTCGTATGAGCTCCTAACTTGCGTGTACCAGTGTATCAAATTCACTTTGCCGGGACCTACTTGATGAGATACGTTCTAGGGGATCGTCTTAGGGGACGCGGTTGCTAGGGAAACCAACAAATTTTCACAGTCCGCCAGGCGTGCACGAGTGGCGTGTTCTGACAACATTTGACGAAGGATGGATGCGTTCGCAAAGAAGATAGCATGTGTGCGGTTTGTAGAAAGTGGCAATAATAAATAATAAGTTGTAAGAAGCAGTTGAGCGTAATTACTGGTGTCAGTAGAACTGAATAGACACCGTTTTCGATTGTGGTTACGCGTAAAGAGATACGATTAACTGATTGTGTGTTTATAATCAGGAAAAATAATTATTAATATCTAGCAGTAAAAGGAACAATAACATAACCTGATTTTATTAAATGATGCAGTTGAGTAATTATAATAATGGTAAAGTGGAGCAAATAATAATCCCGCAGTGTCCATAAGAAGTATCTTTTATCTTTGTAATATTGTAAAATAGGCAAATATAGATGCACTGAAAAAAATGTGTTTTATATTATACAATAATTTTATTTACAAATAATATATTTTGCAAAATGTCTGGCAATAGTATATTTATCAGTAATAAAATATATTGGTACCATATTTGTTATTAAGTATTTAATATGATGCTCTAATAACTAATGTTTCCTTTATTATAATTAAAAATAGTTTACTCTGTAATCATTAATATCAACAAAATATCTGTAAGTAATCCAGGATGGAATGCAGGACAAAATTATTGTATACCTAATTCAATCAATAATAATCAATAAATCTTATATATTTTTTTCAAAGTGATCATGCAATAACAGCTAATAACATATATTATAGGGAAGTATGCAGATATTTCCCATAAATAAGTCAAAGGTAATGAACAATTTGCAAAATTAATTGATATCTATTTGTCCATCAATATTATTTAATATAATAGTATTGCGTAACAATAAATATAAACAAATTATCAGAACATTGAAATATATTTCTTAGAAACAACGTAGATATATTAAAAAATTGGTAATTTAACACTAACGTAGTTTTCCACATATTACCAAAACACTATACTGCACTCGACGCGCGTTTCGCCAATTAAGTTGGCATCCTCTGGAGATGATTAAAACGAAACCTATGCTAACAGTGTGTCCCATTTATATCTAAACTATTTTTACTGTTCAGTGAACCATCGCGACTGATTAGTGAACCGTGATTTACTAACCAATATAGTTGGGATATGGGCTAAATATTATTTAGCATGATTAAACTGTTTTTCCAGTGTGAAATGAACGACCCACCACCACCACCATATGGATATCAAACACTCTTGAGGCCAAATAACAAACAGCTGTTTCGATTTTTTAGTGCTTAGCAGGTTACCCGTAGCAAAGAAAACTCATGTTGCTTGGTAATATCCTATTTTTCTATTGTAGATGGTAATATGATGAAAGTAAATGATGCTGATGGACGTGACAGATCGAAACAGCTGTCCGTCATTTGGACGTAGGGATGTTTGACACTCACGCGGTCGTTAAGGTTAATACCTTAACAGTAAGTTAAAGGTTAGTTGTTAAGTAACAGTCGTTAACGTACATTTGTTTAATGTAGTGTTAGCTATAGGAAAATATAATTAAAAATACACTCTTAAAAAAAATTACAGTAAAAATAGGTGGCAATTTATTGACTTCATTTTTACTGTAATTTTCTTATCGACTGTAATTTTATAAATAAACTGTAACGTTCTATTTTAAAATTATCTTTCAATGTAATTTCACATTCGACTAATGTAATATTACAATGTGATTATACAGATCAAAAGTTTTTGTACATAATAATTTTTTATTATTTTGTTATTTTATAATCACATGTAAAATTACTAAGTAAGTTTACATTCTTAATAGTGTATAATGTACAATTACAATACAGTAATGTTTTTACACTTTATCTAACGTTCTATTGTAAAATTATCTTTCAATGTAATTTCACATTCGACTAATGTAATATTACAATGTGATTATACATATCAAAAGTTTTTGTACATAATAATTTTGTATTTTTACTTTGCTATTTTATAATCACATGTAAAATTACTAAGTAAGTTTACATTAATAGTGTATAATGTACAATTACAATACAGTAATGTTTTTACACTTTATCTAACGTTCTATTGTAAAATTATCTTTCAATGTAATTTCACATTCGACTAATGTAATATTACAATGTGATTATACAGATCAAAAGTTTTTGTACATAATAATTTTGTATTATTTTGTTATTTTATAATCACATGTAAACTTACTAAGTAAGTTTTGTATAATGTACAATTACAATACAATAATGTATTTTACATAATAATTTTTAAATACTATATCTCCGGAAACATTATGAGTATAAAATAAAGAAACGCCTCAATCTTTACCCACATTGAAAAAGGGGCTGTGAAGGCACTGAGCACACAAATTTATTTGCCGTGCTCAAAGAAGATAAGGATAATTTACGAGGTGCACCGCTGTGAGTGCCATTGTGGACTGGTGGCCTCACCAGCAAGGTCCAATCCCAAATAATTGAAAATGTTTAGTGAGGAACCATTTACTCTATTTACAGATATTATTGAAGTGGTAATGTTCTTATTTCCCTTAAGGGTGCTGTGTCTAGATCAAAACCATTCATTTTATTTAATATTCGTAAAATAGCTATTAAACAAGGATATGCAATAGTACGGTTTTACCAGGCAAAAGTCGAGATTAAAAACATGCCATATACGAAAAAAACGCATAATTCAAAATATGATTTTTAATATTACAGAATTTTGTATAAAACTAAAAAAACCACTGAAGAAATTTAGTTAATTTATCAAATATTATTTTATTGCATATTATACAGTCTTATTCAGAACTTATCTCTAAAACTTTGAGGATATGTGCATCCTTAAATAAGAAATCGATATCCCCAAAAAAATTTATAATAAAAGGCTTAGGATTTCCCGTAAACAATGTTTAAAGTTATACCATTATAAAGGACTACGTAGATGGGCAACTGTACTTCAACATCTGATATACCTACCACATTCCTAAGAATGTGGTAAAAAAAGTAAACACGTTTTTGTCTGGAACGCCTGATTAAAACCGACCGAATAAAGTTGGAGTGGGGATAATATCTCTATTGTCTATGAGTCGTCACTCTATGTGTGTCGCTCTCGCGGGTGTTTTATTTATCTTAGGAGTGTTAAACTGTAAAATTTTCAAAATGGCTCATGTGTACAGTAATGCTGAGTTAATGGACATGATTCTTATTTATGGCGAAGTTGGACAAAATTCATTGGCAGCTTCGCGCTTACCAGTACTTTAAGATATATCCCTAAGGACTCTCACCATTGTGCTCAACACAAAATGGCGAGTTTCAATTTTTTAATTCATCGCCTATTAAGCTTCCCTCTAAATAAGGAGAGGGTTGAAAAAGAAAAGGCATTGATTAGGGATATAGCTGCGAGTAGTGGATATTCTGTAACTTTAATTAATAAAATAATTAGGAAACGTAAATTTAAAGAGACACAGAAATTTTTCGACTTTTCAAAATGAAAGAGAAAACCAAAAATTCATATCTATTCCATACGATCCTCGTTTCACCCGTGGTTTTGATATATAAAGTTTTTAAAGATATGGGTATGTGAGTGGTTTATTCATCGGGAAATAAACTACGACAACTTTTAGGCAAACCAAAAGGCAAAATAGAAACTAAGGAAAAGTCGGGGATTTACGAAATTAGCTGTAAAGACTGTAATCAAAAGTATGTTGGACAAACTAGAAGGTCAATTAAAACTAGATTCAAGGAACATATGGCTCATCTCAAATATGGTAGAACAGATAAGTATAGTGTCGCCCAGCATGCGTTTGAGAACAACCATAAAATTGATAGTAGCAATTTAAGACAACTTAGGAATCTGACAAATTCCAGACAGCTCGATGCTTTTGAGAGTTTGGAAATTGCTAAATGTAAAAATAGTATGAATGGTGACAGGGGGCCAATCCCTTATAGCCCGCTTTATTGGTTAGTAAGTCACGGTTCACTGATCCGTCACGGCGGTTCACTGATCAGTCGTGATGGTTCACTGAGCGGTGGCGACGGTTCACTGAACCGTAGAAATGGTTTAGGTATAGGTTTAGTTTTAATCATCTGCAGATGATGTCAACTTCGTTGGCGAAACGCGCGTCGAGTGCAATATGGTGTTATGTGGAAAACTACGTCAGTGATATTATATAGTGTTTTTTGGGGGAAACTTTAGAAGTTTGCCTTGATCTGCACTTTGAATACTTTTTTCCTGCTTTTTGTGATTTTACAGATAGTTTAATCCCAAAAGAAAGTATGAATAGTATCGTAAGTGTTCTAGAAAATCGCAATGCTTATGCTTCCGTGCTATTTTTAATTATTTGTATCAGTTCATGAGACCGTTTCGTGTGGATTAGTTTATATTGTTACAAATAAACCTTCGAATTTTATCGCTCTAAAAGAATTTGTTGATATGCAGGGAACAATGCTTGGAAAAAACCTTATCGCCACGTTGGTTACACATGTTCGGAATCAGCTGACGACGGCATCGACGAACATTTGAAAACATAAATAAAGCAGCATTTAGGAAAGATTGTTAGCACACAAAACACTAATTTGAATTAGTCACAACATTGAGCTAATGAAATTTTGAGATTTGAATTGTTTACGGCATTTACTTCGACATAACGAGGTTGTTCCTTTGTGTATTCCTAGGTTATAGATAATAAGGGGAATTGAAACTTCACTGAGTGGTATGAATAAAAACGAAGTACCTACCTGCTACTACTTACTACAAGTATTAGTATATTCTACGTAGTATTTACTTCAAAACCAAGGATTTACTAATTTCCGGTAGTATCTACTTCACTTGACATAGAACATGCTTCACCACAAAGTATATACTCCACATTATGAAGTATCTACTTAACAAGTGTAGTACATTATTGAAATGTGTAGTACTTACTTCCATCACACATACGCTGCACGCCGGGCCCTGGCTAACGAGATAAGATATGTTTAAAATTTTTTGGGAAAGGTTTCACTTTTTTATGTATTTATAACATCAACACTCCTTTAAGATGTCTTTGGATGAAGGAAGTGTGATAGAAGAGTAACGAGTAACGAGAAAGTAACGTTTTCCCTACTAAACTTAGATGAAAAATATAAACATAAAACATTCTGAATTGGTACTTAATTGTTTACCTAAATATTTGACGATTAGGGTATCATCGTCGTAGTGTCTTCTTGCAGTATAAATTTTATTTCTACGTATTTGAGCCATTTTTAAAATAATCACTTTGTAGCACGCACGGTGAAGCTGCTATGATATCAACTTCGCTAATGATGGAGCAAATACTGTAGTTGGTGTTAAAATCGAAGTATCTACCAGAAAAAAGTAGATACTTTGAGTCGTAGTATGTGCCACTATAATGTTTAGGAGAATGCTATTTATTTTTAACATTTCCGGAAAAATAGAAGAAAGTACTTCGAAATGTAGTATCTAAGTACTTCAATTTGAAGTAAATGTTACGTAGAATATACTAATACTTTAGTAGTAGCAGGTACTTCGTTTTTATTCATACCACCCACTGAATCTTATAATATTTAAATATAATTTCAATAGTAATACAGGGTGTAAAAAAATAGTGTACCGGCCTTCGAAGAATACTACATTTAAAAATAAAAATAAAAGTTCCTAAGAACATACGTCCTAAAATGGTTCCCATAGGGAACAGTTACAGCCCTTAAAACGGTGTATAAAAGGAAATTTTATTTATTTTAGAAAATTTTTGGGCGCTAAAAGTATCTACCGTAAGAAAACATTAAAAAAAATTGCATTGGTATAAACACATTTGACTGAAACTATTGTGCATTGCAAACTTTAAACGTACTAAATATCTCGAAAACCCTTTACTGTAGCGAGTTTAACGAAGAATACCTTTTTGTATGAAAAGTCGTAATTTTTCACATCTAATGTTAAATTACTTTTAGATACAGATAAAAAAGTTATCTTATGCTATCAGTTATTGTAATGTTGCATTTACCGGCCGCTATTCAGTGCAGGGTAAGTAGATCTACTGGATAGTATGAAATAAAAGAAAATTCCAGGTAAGATAAAAAAATGAGACCGCTCATATTAAATATTTTTCTTCTCCCCAACCTGGGCAAGAAATACGTTTAATTTAGAGTCCATGGCCTTCAAAATCCGGCGATATTTGTTTTGTTGCCATCCGGATGAGAACGTGCTCGATCACGTGGCAGCTTCGTGGCAAGAGATATTGTCGCAATACAGGAATGATATAATTATTTTGCTCCCACTTATGAAGCATTAGAAATATAAATTATATACTTACCTTTTGGCCAAATTATAGCCTTTAATAATATGAAAGCGTTGTTACTAATCACTGCATAAAATAATCTCTACCCGATAAAATGATTGCGTATAGAAATTCTTTTATTTTGCGTCTATAAACAAGTCATTATGAAACGCAATTGCGTATCGAAAAGAAACTCTTTCCGACACTCAACTTTTTGTTTTTAAATGTTGGTAGCAACAAATTTACATTCTTTGTTTTGTATGGTGTGCCATAGTTGCTATTGGCGATTCAAATTACCGATGAGGGCGCTGCAAATTGTAAACAAATATGGAGGAAGACGAGTAAAAATTTTGCATTTCATATCATATCATCTAGCAATTTAGCATTCAACTGCCATAAATATAGTGACATCTTGTGCTAGTTACGGTGAAATAAAGGATACAAAGAGTGGTAAAAGCATAGTCAAACGTCCGATAAGTGCTTCATTGCTAATTATATGAATTTTTTGGATTGAAACAGGTACCCTAGTTTTTGTTTACTTACATTTTGGACTAAAATAAGTGTGATAAACTGTATGGTGATACCATATTAGTGCTTGTTTTTTATTAAATAATATTTAAATTAAAATATATTCTGCTTTTATAAGACTAATAATAGAAAAGTATAGACAAACTACAACAAAGTGGTTATGTTGTGTAAATAAACGTGTTCCCTGTTACTAAATTGTTACATGCGTTTTGGAGAAATGAATGAGAAACAGTTTCTTATACTAGGGCCAAACTTCTACCTATCTTCTATCTTAAACATTTCTATTGACACATTTTGTGGAATGACACCTATAAACACGGCAGTTGGTGTTGTGCCGATTTCTTTTGAATGCCATTTTAAAATGTAAAAATAAAGATGTACAAATACTAACCACGTTGTTTTTAACTTTGTAATACCAAAAAATCACAAGCACCACTAAATTATTACGTTAAACAAACCCAAATACGTGTTATTTATCATTATATCAGCAATAAGCCTCCAAAAATTACCTTTTAAGTAGGAGTAAAACGTGCAAAATAGAAAAAATAGTATAAACAAGGCGTTTTACAATGCGTTTATCGCACTTGTCCTTTAGAAAACTCACCAGTTTGGGGCTTGTTTTCTAAACTTGGACGCGTGCAATAAAAGTATGCCTTACGATACTAGTTGTTTAATATACTATTATTGTGTTGTTCCCTATACGGAAACTGATCTAGACTATACTTTCGCGGACTCTATACGATTGGTGTGTTTTAAAAATAAGCAAAATGATTGGCTAATATCTAAAACTGGAGCATGCTCCCTTATGTCGACAATATTCAAGTTTTCGTGCAAGTGGCGTGGAACGCGTGTTTTTTCTAGGCGACTTCTCTTTGTTGATTAATTCCGAGGTCAGTTATTGTTTTTACGGGTTTTCTTGCTAATGTGGGATAAATTGGTCTTTCTAGTAGGTACCTATTCGTAAAAAACTTAATTTAACTCTTGAAAGGGGTTGTAACCTTTGGTATGAAGATAACACCGACGTAGTTTTCCACATAACACTATACTACACTCGACGCGCGTTTCGCCAAGCAAATTGGCATTATCTGGAGATGATTAAAACTACCAACATACTTTTGAATGCAGTCTTTACAGCTAGTTTCGTAAATCCCCGACTTTTCCTTAGTTTTTATTTTGTCTTTCGCATTGCCTAAAAGTTGTTGTAGTTTATTTCTTGATGAATAAACTACTGACATATCTAAATCTTTAAAAACCTTAACCAAAACCACGGGAGAAACGAGGATCGTATAGAATAATATGAATTTTGGATTTTCTCTTTCATTTTGAAAGGTCGAGGAATTTCGAGGTGTCTCTTTAAATTTACGTTTCCTAATCATTTTATCAATTAAGCTTACAGAATATCCATTACTCGCAGCTATGCCTTTTTTTAAACCTCTCCTCATTTAGCGAGAACCTTAATAGGCAATGAATTAAAAAATTGAAACTCGCCATTTTGTGTTGAGCACAATGTTGAGAGTCCTTAGGGATATATCTTAAAGTACTGGTATCTTTTCTGTAGAATGTCAATTCTAACTTATTTTCGCTATTTTTAATTATTAATACATCTAACAATGGTAGTTGTCCAGAGTTTTCAATTTCATGTGTAAATTTAACTGACGCCAAACGACTATTCAATTTATAAACAAAGTTGTCAATATCAGTGACTTTTGTATCAAACACTGTAAAGATATCATCCACATATCCTAAACCAAACCCTGGTGAAATATTCGAATTCTTCATTTACCTCCGTTTCGAATCTGTTCATGAAGAGATTGGCAATGAATGGTAATAAAGAATTACCCACTTCTGTACCCTCATGTTGTTCAAAGAATTTACCATTGAATCGAAAGCAATTTTGTTTCATGCAAAGTTTAATAAGTTGAAGATATTCTTTTACTACATCTTGTCTGAGATTGTTTGATTCTAGTAGATCCTTAAGGTAGGTCCTTCTAATTTAACTGAATTAAAAAAAAAAATGAGTAATTTTTGCATGCATGCAACGAGAAATTCTATGATAAATATGTATCTTTTTACGTCACAAATACAGTATTGTAAAATATTTAAAAATAATAAACCGAGCGTTTCATATTCAAGAAATATGATTGCCCTGTATATTTTTATTACAAGTTATACATAATTCATCAATTAATAATAGGTAATTGTATAAAAATAATACTAATAAAAGCCGTTTTTGGACGCTGATGCGGCTTACGGAATAATAATATGCCGTCCCCTCCCCCACACAGCTCTTTGACATCGATCTAAGCTCAGCGATTAGAGATAATTTGTTATTTTATTTTTTTGGGTATTTTACCACTGAAAATATTTTACGAAATCCAAAAATTAAACCCCTACGGCAAAGATCCGGTTAAGTTATTGGTCAGTTCAAGGCGGTCGATTTTTTAAACCTGGTTTTTCATAGGCAAAATGATTTATTACAATGTGTGTGAGTCATTGAGAAGAACGTGTCAATCATAAGTACCTTACTAATTTTTAAGCACTTGATAAATTAATCAATACACATTTATCTAAACGCTACTTACCCAGATGTCATCCTCATATCGGTTGGTGACAGGTGCAGGTTTTGTCGAAACTTATTTGGAACAATGTCGATACATTTCATTAAAACTTCTAGAAGAGGCACCTATTTGAAAGTCTATATAAATTACATCAAAATTTAAGTATACTTTTTTATCAAGACGGAACGTCTTGATAAAAATTGCGGCGATTCTCTTGATAGGAAAGCCACGGGAAAACTAATTAATAAATGTATTTAAGCACCGTTTCAAATCTCCAATCTTCAGTAATTAATGACGCGGCCTCATTTTCGGGACAGCGGCCGATAATTTCGTTTTATCGACGTTCGGTAAAACTGAATTTGCTGGCTACGAACCGGGAGAAACAGACACCTGTCTGGAAAACTGAGAAGACGATGCCAGTGACAGTGGTCGAAATAATTTAAATACTCGAGGAATTTATTGAACGAGGTAACCTGGGGCTTCAGCTCAATGTCAAATCCAAAGGGGGCGCAAAGTGACAAGTGACAGTAGGAACAGTTGAATATCTGAATACACTGAGGGAAAATCTTGCTACATCTGTTTTCCACAATTAAATACTTAATCGGAACCGCTAAACACGTAGAACGCTTGCGCGTACAGCTAACTTGTTGAACCGCCATTTTTGTAGCGTTATCATGCTAGTAGAAGGAAATGTTTGTTGTGTGTGTCATTGCAAATAAACCAAGTGTAATTAGTCGTTCAGTGTTTAATATAACGAATTAATTGTGTAGTAGTGTAGTGTATATATGTAATAATTGTATATTGTAGTTGTTATCCAACATGGATCATTCATAATAGCAAGGAGGTTGAAAAACCTGCGGCAGATGGTCGAAAGCTACAACGGAAGTTGCTTCTTTAGGAACTACTTATAATAAATTAATGTTAACTTAGTTAAATGACTTGTTTTTCCAACCTAACTAATTGCTTACTCAAATAATTAATAAAAACAAAACTAATAAGAAAAAAATGGAGTTTTATAATACCTACTTGGTCTTAGTAACAAAATAATCATTATATAGGAATTAAAATTAGTAAATAAAACCATATATACAGCTGAATGAGACAGATATTTCGTTCCCTGTAATCAAAAGTAAAATTTGTTAAAATAAACCAAATATACCTATTAGGTATAATTACCAAACCTTTCTCGGTACAGTTATTGATATATTCAATAAAGAATTAATAATTATGCTTGCGAAGGATGGAAAATCGCGCGCTTTGCAAAAGATATTCCTTCTAAGATAGCACTTTGAAACGTCGCTAGCAAAATCCAATAATTCCCGAATTTTCCCGCTCGAACGGATCCTCTCCCTATCTCGGGATTTCCCCTACGGAGCCCTTCAAAGGGCAGGAGAGATAAAATGGTGACCTCGTAATTGTTTTCGCTTTAGTTTGCAGTTTTATGCGAAAAATTTCTACGCGTTTTGTTTCTGTTAGAAAGAGCTAGATTTGTGGTGCGCGAACGAAGTTTAACACAGGAAGCTGGAATAAGAATTTTTATATTTTGTAGGGTATTCAGTCAGTACCTACTTACGCGGTATAAATAATTTTATAATAATTAATAGTAGATTGTGTATCTATACCTAGTAGAAAAAGACTGTAACATGCAAGGACGATTGCCTGAAAATTGTGTGAAGCGGAATGCAGTTTTTCCTACGAGGTAAACTCTGCAATCTCAGTTAAAAACGCGAGTCATAAAAATTAAATTTAACCTGTTTTAACACAACATATAAAAATGATTTTTTATCCATAAACTTACACCCGGAGAAGTGTGTATTATGACATAAAAATATACAATCATTTACCTATCGAATTTGGAAACCTTTCAAATGGGGCCATTGAAAGTAAACTGAAAGCATATTATACAGGGTATTAGTTAAACATGCGGCAAAAATACGTGGAGCAAAATCCGGAGGAAGAAGTGCCTGAACGCGTTGAATGTGGTATGGGTACAACAAATTATCTCTCAGAATTTCCCAAACAGTCCAATTCCTTACATTCAAAGTATTTGCAATTCTTCCCGTAGAAGTACCTGAATCTTCTATCATGTCCAGCACATTCTCTTCTACGTCTACCGTTCTTACAGTCCTTGGCCTTCCTGGTCCTCCACTTCGCTTCAATGTTCCCGTTTCTCGAAGACGTTGACGAGTACTTTGAAAGATTTTTCTATCGGGAGAAATGTGGCTAGGAAATCGTTCAATGTACAGTCGCCTAGCTTCTAATGTATTGCCATCAGCAAGTCCATAAATAAAATGCATGTCAGCCATCTCGGCATTTGTATAGCGATCCATGATAGAGGACTTCACTAACAACCATTTACATGTCAACTTGCCAAACGTCAATCAATCTTAACAAATGCGACAGATACAAACTACAATAACACAACATACAAAAACATACAAAATAATCACTCCGAAGTATCACGGGAAGTTGGTAAGAAAAAACAACTCCTTTTTCTTACATGTCTTTTACTTTATACGTCCAGTGTAGTACGCCATACTTTTATTTCACCTACATTAATAATGTGAAAAATACCAAAATTGGATTGGAACAAACCGCTTTTTCAAAAATCATCAAAGGATAAATTATTCTTAGGATACTCCAAGGAATAACCTCTTGAATTTTTGCCTCATGTTTAACTAACACCCTGTATATCTAGCAGGGTATTATTATTCCCTCGAAAAATTCTATCAAGAAGGAGATATAGCAAACATTGCCTCTTTCAAGTGATTGGTGAATCATGTCTTGTATGTCTATTCCAATAGACTTGTGAATTATTTTATTGTATTTATTTTCTAGTTTTCTGGTTTTATATTTTTTATCTTTTTGTGTTTTGTATTTTTTGTATTGTTTTTATTGATATTTGTAATTAATAAATGGCATGTTCATTTTGACATGTCCCACACCCAATAGGGAATTATATACATCAGAAGATTGTATTTTGGAACTAATAAAAAAATATATCTGTCTATAATTTAATAAAAGTTGTATAGAATTTAGCTCTACATCTTATGCTTTAAAAATACAGTCTGTCCATAAAGTAACCCCCCCCCCTGCTAACTTTTGAACGAATCGAGTTAGCGAGTTTTAACAAAATACAGGGTGAATCACGTAAAATGAAGTTGATTCTGACGATAAATTTGATTCTCCAAATTAAAAGATGGCGCCACAGGCGCTGTCAACTCAATTTTTTTAAATGGCAAAGTGTGCCGTGTTGCACCTCATTTAAAAGATAATTCAATTCTCTACTTTCTCGTTTTTGAAAAATGACAATCGAGTTAGCCGTTCTCTACTTACAAGCGTTTCTGTTTCTAATCTGATCCATGAATAAAATGTTAATTAATGTTTTAATACAACAAATTTTGAACAAATATTTATTAAAACTAAAAATAAAAGAATTAAAAAGTTGTTAAAAATGTTGTCCATTGACTTCTTGGCACATAAAAAGTCTACTTTGAAATTCTTGCCTGATATTTCCTAAAATTTCTGCAGGGATATTTCTACACACATATGTTAGTCGTTGCTGTAGTTCGTCGATATTTACTGGAGGAGTTCTGTAGACTTTTGACTTCAAATATCCCCATAAGAAAAAATTAAGAGGAGTTAAGTCCAGGGAACGAGCCGGCCATTCTATCGGGCCCCTTCTGCTAATCCATCTGCCCGAGAAATGGTTCTTTAAAAAATCGGTAACAGGTCCATAGAAATGAGGCGGGCCCCATCTTGTTGAAATACAATACTTTGAATGTTATTGCCTGCTATTCTTTCTATCTTTGGAAAAATTTCCTCCCGCAGCATTCTTAAGTACCGCTCTCCTCTTAAATTTTCTCTTAAATCTATCAAATCTATCAAATCGAATAACTTAAAAAAATAAAAAAAAACCTGTAGAAACTTTAAAACACCTTAAATTGAACGCTAAACTACTTTCTCGAACCTTATTGACGTTTCAGTGACAGTGGCAAGCTAGGCAAGGAGACTTGATAAAAGCAAAATTTTTAAATATCGTTAATACAAACGCTTGTAACTAGAGAACGGATATCTCGATTGTTATTTTTCAAAAACTAAAATGTAGAGAATTGAATTACCTTTTAAATGAGGTGCAACACGGCACACTTTGCCATTTAAAAAAATTGAGTTGACAGCGCCCGTGGCACCATCTTTGAATTTGAAGAATTGAATTTATCGTCAGAATCAACTTCATTTTACATGATTCACCCTGTATTTTGTTAAAACTCTAACTCGATTCGTTCAAAAGTTAGCAGGGGGGGGGGTTACTTTATGGACAGACTGTAGATAAGTATACAGTATTGTATTTCCTTTTTTAAGATTTTTCAATTTTTCTATTGACATATTTGCCAAGACTTTCTTTTCACCCTGTAGAACCCAGGTCAATTGTTTGCACAGGGTTTAAGTCACTCTTGCTTGCTTGCTTGCACTCTCGAGTCTAGTAGTTGTTGCTAACATAACCTGAAAATTTCCAATTTCGTAAGCAACGTATTTCGTCAAAAAAATCTTTCAAAGTAGGTAAATATCTGGCAAAATACGAAATTTAGTATAGGACTATAAAGTACCCTTTATTTTATTCCGAGAATCTAAAATGAGCATAAAAAACATATGCTTACATTAAAAACTGAAGTTGGTTTCTGGCCAGAAAAAGTGGAACACCCTGTATAACTTAATTTGTCTATCTTGATAAATTTGGCAACACCATAAAAAGAAAGATCCATAATATATTCCCCGTTCTCGTCTAGATGTTGTACTTTTGCGCACTAATGGGACGACACCCTGTATACGTATGTTGCTAAATTTACCTGAAACAAATGACTACTTGCCTCAACATACAATAATATGCTACTGAACATATTTCTGCTAGAAATAAACTTGAAAAATTGTACAAATATATTCAGTAAGAACTACTTATACAAAAATAGAATCAAGAACGTATCGCAAAGCTGAGGTTAAACCCAAGAGAATTTCACTACGATACGCCAAAACGACGCTGTGGAGTAGACACAACATGTCAGTTCATTCCTTAACATCATTTGACACCGTCTGTATTCTGTGTAACAACGTTAAGCTTCGTCTACAAAGAGTTGTGCCTTGTTTTACCAAAATTATAGAAATTACCAATCCATAATAATAACCAAACCAATAATAATAATAATAATAACAATACAAAACCCAAATATAGACAAACAACTATCATACAAATAGCTGACGCAAGGGCAAATCTTCCCAGAAACTAAAGGGTTGGTTTTGGCAATTCAAGGACAATGTAATAGCGACCAGAAACTACAGAAAATATAGGTATAATCAAAGAATCCATAGACATAGACACATGTAGAAAATGCCATCAATTCAGAGAAACAATAGAACATACCGGGATATCAAAAATTATCTTGGTCAAGGGTGGTTGTGGAATGTAAAACGTGTGTCTTACTTTAAATTTTCGAATATGTTTTGTAGTGTCAGAATCTGTCAAGTCATTGTGCTGAAATTTTCTAATCCAGTTTTTGAATCATGCCTCTTACCACACAAATTTTCATGATTGAAGCCTATTTTCGAACGGGTGCGCTAGTTAATGGAAATTGGCAATACAGTCAACGTTTGTGTTTGGACAATTTTCGAGAGCACTTCCCAAACGTGGCAATATTACCGGACAATTTTTATGCGTGCCTTACAAATTGTGTTGAAGTGTTTCGCGAAACTGGTTGTGTGACTCATAAAAAAGGTGCTGGTAGACCAAGAGTTCGTACAGAAGAAGTTGTCAATGACGTTCCTCAACGTATGGAAGAGGAGCCTGCAAAACCTTTGAAACGTCTTTCTCAGGAAATTGGACTTTCTTATGGAACATGTCATAAGATTTTAAAGAAAGACTTGAACATGCATCCATATAAGATGCAAGCACATCAAGCTCTTCTGCCCGCAGACCACCCCAGACGCCTTGCTTACTGCCATTGGTTTGTCAATAATTTAATGATTGACGATCTTCTGGACTTAACTTTTTTTTCTGACGAAGCGTGGTTCCACCTTTCGGGATACATCAATTCTCAAAATATGCGAATGTGGAGCAATGATAACCTTCATGTTTTTACTGAATCGCCACTACATGCTCAAAAAATTGGTGTTTGGATGGCAGTTCCTCGCAGAAGAATAATTGGGCCAATCTTTTTCGATTTCACCGTCAACGCAGAAAGGTACAGACACAACTTTTTGGCTGAATTTGTGCAACAGTTAAACGATGATGAACTTCGGTACGGTTATTTTCAGCATGACGGTGCAACAGCACATACTACACGAGAAAATATTGCTTTCTTCCGCGAGTTTTTTGATGACCGGCTGATAAGTTTGCATACAGAAGTTGAGTTTCCTCCGAGATCACCTTGTTTGACAATTATGGACTATTTTATATTTCCTTACTTAAAAAACAAGATTTTCGCAACTCCGGTAAATAATTTACAAGAACTGCAACAAAGAATTGTTCAGCAATGTGCAACCATAACGCCAGAAATGCTGCAAAACGCTTTTCATAGCATGAGGAGGCGCGTCAACTTGTGCATCGAACAAAACGGAGGACATTTCCAACAATTACTGTAATTTAGTTTTTCTTGTTACTAAAACCGTTATTTCATAATTTGTAGTTCATTATTGTTTTACAACTGAAATAAATAGGTATGAAATTTGTAGGTTATTGATGATGTCAGTGTGACAGTGACATAATTATTTCAAATTTAAAGTAAGACACACGTTTTACATTCCACAACCACCCTTGACCAAGATAATTTTTAATATCCCGGTATAACAGGGGGATGCAAAATACTTGCAGGAAAAGATTATACGGATAGACACAACACAGCAGCAAAGATACATCAAGAACTTGCAATCAAACACTAACTCATGCAAACACATATACCATACTATAAATACATCCCAGAAAACATATTGGAAAATGAGGAATACAAATTGTACTGGACAGAACGCTACGTACGGACAAAATAATTACCTACAAACAATAAGCCAGATATCACGCTTATTAACAAAAAATAAAAGAAAACCTTTCTGATAGATATCGCAATACCCAATGACGCAAACATCATGCAAAAAGAACAACAAGATAGAGAAATACACACCATTAGCGATAGCAATAAAAGAACTGTGGCAGCAAGAAACAGTAACAATAGTACCGATCATTATATCCGTTACAGTAATCACGCCAAAAAATTTCCCAAATAAGTTTAAAATACTAGACATAAACACATACATCCATACAAACATACAAAAAGGAGTTATACTTAAAACAGCTACAATAGTCAGCAAATTCCTATAGCAACAGCAACATTCAATAGAACCTTATCCTGCTGATGTATGACATCCCAGAATATCTAAGCGAATATGAGCCAGTGTAAACTGAGAAACACAAAACATAATAATAATAAGAATAATAATATCTCTACTCCTCATTCTAATCACAAGAATTATTCTGAAAGGTCTGAGATTTGTGCGGGAGAGGGGGCGGCATATTGTTAGTTCGCGGGCCGCATTTGCGCCAATGACAGTTTAGGATCAAAGTAAACGCCTACATCTTTAATGAAGTCAGGTCTATCTAAGCCAATATTTTGAATATTATATACAAACACATGCATGTCAGTCTTTCGCCCATAAGATTAAACGTTGTACTTGATTGGATTAAGGGAAAGTTGATTGTTGGTATACCATGAATTAACTAACTTCCAACATTTGTTGAAGAATTTGGTAGTCCTGAATTGATTCAGTCAAACGATATACCTACTTTTAAATCTTCGGCGTACCTGAGGAAGGAACATTAGAATCATCTAAGCCAACCAGAATATCATTTAAAACATGATAAAATATAGAGGGCCAAGGACAGGACCCTGGGGAACTTTTCCAGTAGATACCCTTAATAGGGTCTATATTGAACTTTACTGCACTAATGACCAACCCTGTATACATATTCCCCTTATTCCAAACACAAGTGCACACAAGCACCCAAACCTGGTAGTTTGGCACTTGTATGGGAGAGGGGGCGGCATATTATTATTCTGTGGGCGGTGTTGGCCGACAGCAAGAAAATATCCACTCTTCTCAAAGAGAATACGCAATTTTGCTTCATTCAAAATATATGAACCGTAGCGAAGATTAAACTAGGGTATAGTCTTTCCAATTTATTTTGAAATAGCATAAAAAATTCGACAAACGACACACATGCGTAAACAAAGAGGCCGCCGTCGAAGTGCAGGTGTTCCTTTTGTCGGAATTTTTTTACTGTTTCAATTTAAACTGGAAAGACTATACCTACCTTTGGATATTTGGCAAGTCAACTGAATCAAATTCAGACGAGCAACACGCCTGCACAGTAGCTGATGGAGCCAGAATTATAGTATCCCGCCCCGCTCCCACACAAGTATCTGTTTTTCCTTCTGCATGGTCAGAACGAGGAGTTAGCCTTACATCATGACTCCATCTAGTATAGGTACACCTACACCTAGAAGCACTCCTGGAGAAGGATTTTTATCAAATTGGATTTGAAATTGGATAAGATCTGCCCATATACGAGATTGTGTAAATATTGACCTACAATATATTGTAAGATGCATTATTTTAAGGGTACCTACATCTCTTTGACAGATTCAGACTAATCATGGCGTAAATATCGACAAATATATCCCGCGATATATGCAGCTTCACCTAAGTCTACATAAGTACCTTGGAACAAGTTATAAAAACCACAAAATGTATTTTTTAGATTGAGCTCTTCCAGAAAATTAACAAAACAAAAAACCATAAACGATTTCCTGGCAATTTTGGCAAATAAATACCTACGTTAGTGTAGGTATATGCACCAAGAAACCGAAAGCTTATTCTAAAAGATCACGCAATGTGGGAAAGCTACGATGAAAAAACATCATGGTGTTTATAAAATATGGTTTATTATTAGACATATTTTTGAAGGTACTGACAGAATCATGTCCTGTAGATAAAAATAAAACGAGGTTTGCACAAAATTTGTAATATTTCACAGAGAAATGTCAGCAAAAGAGGTAGAAACTTCAAAATGTGTAGCTCGTAAATCCAAACCTGTTAAAACACCAGCTGTTGCAGATTTGTGGTCTGAAAACCACGCTAACTTTAAAAGCTGCCATTAAAAAAGGATAAATTATTCCCATCTTATCCAGTCGAAGTCATACTTATTTATAATATATCAAAGTAAAAAACATGACATGCACAAACAGTAAGATATTTTTCCACCCTTAGGCAGACAAGAAAATATGCAGGAACGCTGTGCTACCGCTTGCGTAGTTTTGAAACGTTTGAAAATCTATCTGCTCTAGCTTATCATCTTTAAATGCAACACATTTTAAAAATGCAACCATCATAACAACGGTTTCATTAAGTTAAAAAGAAAATACGAAGCCTACGAGAAGCAGACACAGCTGTGCTTTTGTTACGTTAAACATTTTTGTTTATTTTCAAAACTTCGACAACGCAGGCTGCCCCCGACTTATCGACTGTAAATGCCAGCTCCCCTAGACCCAAAAACGCCAACAACATGGCCAAAATCCGTCGTGTGCCACTGCCTCAAAATGGACTTCAAGGTACCTACAATAAAACCCTATCGTCAACCACAAATCCACAACGGCACTTAAACTTTATTACGGCTATAAAGTATAAAGTCAACTTGGCCCGTGCCGCATCTCTCCCCTCCCCGTGCCCCCGCCAAATGCAACAATCAAGACGCCGCAGCTGATGGATCTCCCAGCAACAAAGAGACCTGGCAATTTCCAAAAATAAATCCAGTATACAAAATACATACATACACCACATAACAAAATGGAATGCAGCGGTCCCTTGCCCATTTCCGTGGCTGCTCGGCAGCGCTCGGTTCCCGCCGCGTGACGTCGATAGCTATACCAGCGCCGTATTGGCCAGGGGCGGAGCCATAGCCAGGCGGGTCGAAGAATATCCGAGTAAAACAAGCTTCTCTAGTACACTTAAATTTCTTATACCGCGAACACGCTGCTGCACCGAACGCGATTTCCACCTCTAATCGGGCATTTTCCGGAATTTCGAAAGTGGTACAGTGCTCCTCACTATCCCAGAGACCTGCTGTGTGAATTTCGCGAAAATCCGACAGCTCCAAGCCGTCGAAATCGGGCGATGAATCCCAGAATATTTTAACATACAATTTATATCTCTCTATGTAGGCGAAGCGGCGTTGCCGGCGCGTGCTCGCAGCAGCGTTGCCATTCACGGAGTAGATTTTTAACGTGGAATGACTGCCTGTGACAGTTGAATGCACAAGTTAGAGGTAACGTGATTTTTTATGTCAATGTACTGTTTGACGGCGCATCGGCTTTGCTTGGCTAGCGCTGTTTACCAGTATTTGACATTGCAATTAAGCTTTTTACGTTGTTTATCTTGCATGGTAGTTTGTTAATGTTTGCTTTATGCATATTTTATCATAATATCATTGTAGATAGCTGTGTTAAAGTAGGTTAACTTAAATTCCCATACCTAGGTACTTAGATATTTAAGTACGTTGTGTACCGACGAAGAAAAAACCATGACAAATTCAACAATAGACCTTTGAAATTAGTGTCACCTTGACAAAGCCCATCTATTAGCAATTTTCAGGCATAAAAGGAAGCATAGAGGTCAAACAGAGGTATTATTATACAAAAAATTATCGATAATTTAGGGAAATACGTAAATGTCGGCGACAGAATCTTTGTGGGTGATCGAAATAGATAAAACAGATTGATTGACAGTGATTTATATGCCATGACAGGATAAGGAGTTGATCGAATACGAGTATGTTGGGTCGTCATAGATAAAAAATACGCGAATTTAACTGCATTGTTGTTTGACTTGTTACAAAACACGAACCAGACCTGCTAGACGACTCGGTGCGTTTTTATCGTAGCTTACGGCGAACTTGTTTACACAAAGAGTAGTTTCGTGGCCTCCTATTATCGTAATTCGCGGTAGAAAGCTCGGATACGTAATGGTTCAATGATAAATCAAGAAAGCCGTGCAAACTCTTCAAATAAACAATTGCGGCTCGGTTCTTTATTCACTATATATCATCATGTCAGGCTAACATTATTCCCAAAGGTGGCTCTGTCTCTTTCCGACGCGTTTTAATGACCCCCGGCTCTCTCTTCAGCTATGCGGCGAGGCCTATCTTCTTTTTTTTAAATCATTTGTAATAGCGGAGTGTATCTCGCTTAAATTATACGTTTGTCTCTATCGACTGTGTTGTTTTAGCTCTGTCCTTCTTCCCACCGCGACCTACTGCGCGGCTGTCCTCTGTTTTCGAGCGGTTATTGGTAACGGTGCGGTCTCTGTCCCACTTATAGTGTTGTATCTCCATCTCTGTCAATGAAATTTCCGTAGCAATTTCTGATGCACAGCGTGCTTCAGTTAGAGTATTTCTATGATGTTCGGTCCCGTCTCCCCTCTCTGTCTCGCGTTTTGGTATGTTTGTCGGTCTCTGTCGTCGCGCAAAGGGGTGCAAACTAAAAAATATTACCAGGGGACCGTGGGGTCGTTCTGATGAAATCCGGTAGAATTTCTAGGGTTGGTTTTGTTGTTAGTTGGTGATGGGCATCGGAGTTCGAAGTAAAATAGGCATTTTTTAATATCAGAAGTGCATGTCGTGTTTATTTACTTTTGAAAGGCGTTTGAAGGTCGTATCTTTGCATGTGGTTCGATTTATGGGGAATAGGTTAATTTAAATTACTCTAGCTTGAAATTTTGACACCCTAGTTGTATAAAATGTGGTAATAATAGATTATAATTGGTGTTGTAGTTGTTTAGGTTGAAATTATATAGATACCTAGCTATTTAATGTTTCTAATTAATTACGGACTTAATGTTAACAACTTTTGTACCATATTTTTATAAATATGCCACTTGGTGTCCAAAATTTGGTACGCTACCTAACCTATTCCCAATATTTTTAAATGTACCTATAAAGGTACGTGAAAAAATAATAGTTTTGCGCGTAGGTGATTATTATTTAGGTCAGACCGGTTCCTCTTTAAATGTCAGATTGAAATAACATAAGGTTATTATATTCTTTAAGCTGTAGGTACTTATAGGTGAAAATAATTCCCCATTCACTCCAGGCACACAAGGAATAGTACCAGATCTCTAAGTACCATTGCATTTGCAATAGTACTTAGCATTTTACATATGGCCTTGCATAGAAAGTTCTATTTATCTTATATGGCATTTTATTACATCAACAGTCATGGGCAGATCCTTTGGCACATGAAGAGAGTATACTCTTCAACAAAAATTAAAAAATATAGGTACACAATTGCAGTTATTTGAATACTACAGCCATATATACAAAAGCAAGAAGTGTCTTAACTCAGCAACTATATTTTTCTGTTGGAATGAGTAACTGAAAGAAGTAGAGAACTCGTAATAAGAAGCTTAAGTAAAAGTACGGATAGGAAGTACGACATTATCGTAGGATATTTATCTTGGGATTATGTATATGTACATTAAATTAGGGAGAGATAAGATAAGGGACATTTCAAGGTCAGAGACAGCGTGATAGATATAAACATTGTGGTAGCTCGCTACTGGTCGAATCTCTTGATAAATTATCAGTGGATTTGTAGATTGGTGATAAGCAGAAGCTTGGATTGGGTCCGAGTAAGTAATTCGGAAGTTAATATGATAGATATAGGGGGTGTTTGATGTTTGGATGCATTTATCCGATCATTAAATTGTTCACTCTGAATTCATAAAGAAATTACGAAGAGTGAACCAATGTTGTTACTTAAAACAACTCAAATTACTTGATATTCTTAAGCGTAAGCGCTAAAAAGCGCTTACTTTGCCCTATCTATCATGAAATCAAAAAGATGGATCACCGATCATATTTGTCAAATCTGGAGCCATTGCTGGTTCTTAAAACTGAAAACAGCTCTCTAATGGCACCGATGTACTGATGTTTCTAACACTCTAAAGCATGGACAAAATACTGGAGAGCATTCCGAAAGACAAGATCCAGATATTTCAGCAGTATTTAATACAAGAATAAGCACAGAAAATTTCTGACTCATATAAACCTTTGGGTACAGAAAAACACCGCAATAACAGCGATATAGTACAGATTATTCGCCTCCCGAGCGACTTGAAACTCGTACTTAACGTGTCCCATCCCCACCCCGCTGGAACCGACTATTTCTAGCCACCTAAAAAGCAGTTGACAGATCGAAGACACGTTTGCTGCATTCACCGATATTTTCGCAGCTGTGCTTTCACATATTTAAAATTTATGCTTCCCAGTTCATCGAGGACTGGTTAAACTTTTACTGATCGATAGTTAATTCAATTGCTATCTAGTTTACATGGAGAAAGCGAGATTTCTGTTGGAATAAATTATGCATAAGCAAGATAACGACTGTGCACTTCTCCGTTGCTAAATAATAGAGTTATAATTGAAGGGACTGGTTGTACGTCATTTTGTGAATGGATCGATGTTTGCTGGATAGAATAGAGGGATCAGAAGTGGTTTAGGGATACGTCTGAAGGGATTTTTAGTTTTGGAATGCCCTACACACTAGTTTTTGGTTAGAAATTGTGTGTAACTCTGTTCTTTGCCACATTTTTGGGGATATAGGCACAAGTCAGCATCAGCAAGGGCAACATTATACGTTTAAAGTACCAAAAACAATTGTATAACACGTAATCAATGCCATTATTTAGTAAAGTTCGTTGAGACACGTTCCTGTGTTAATTTTTATACTATTGAACTCTTATTAGTAATAATAGAAACAGAGGGATTTATAACTGCAATAGAAGGCCAAGTTATAACGACAAACATTAACTATAAAAAATATGTTTTAAAGGATATTTCAATTAACAGCGATAGGTGCAGAAAATGCCACCAATTTCCTGAAACCATAGAACATATAACATCCGGATGTAAACTATTAGCAGGTGTGCAATATACCAATAGACATAATTCAGTAGCAAACCCTATACTTGGTCCTAACCATAGAAACTGATAAAATGGTAGCCCATAATAGGCCAAATATAACACTTCAAGATAAACTACCTTATCGTCATCATCACAAAAAGTCACCTTATCGATGTGGAAACAACATGTGTCCAAAACATAGCAAAAAGGTATCGTAACAAATATACAGAAAAGAAAGAAAAATATCAACAACTAGCAATAGAAGTTGAAAAAAATATGCAAACTAATACCGTTTTCGATTACCTTTCCTATACTAACATTTTGTAGTAAAAGATGACGGAGATACTCTCAAAGTCCTTTTAAATCAACAAAGAGCAAGACACGGAAAACGGTAAGAAGCAAGTTCATATCATCCCACTCATTAAATCGGTGTGACGGGTATCACTCCATACTCCTTCGTAAATTACCTCACTCAACTTAGCCTCAAAGAAAGTGTATATAGATACCCAGTCACGAAAAACAGCCATACTTTGGTTTATAAACCAAAAATAATCTCTTGTTAGACTTGGTATTAACCCGTTTACAAGACAAACAAGAACTGAGATGTGTACGATGCGCAAAAACACGAATAATAATGTCTATACCCCTCATTGTAATCACAAGGATTAGCCCGAGAGTCTGAGACTTGTGTGGGAGAGAAGTGGCATATTATTATAAGTAGGGCTGTCACACAGAGCCGCGATTCAATGCCATGTGAAATGGGTCAACGCTGACATGCGCAAGCTGCTGCCTCAAAATGCTTTTGACGTTAGTATACTGTTGCCTATGTTGTAGTGCGGCGTCTCAGAAACGACTTAGGTACGTTGGTACGGCTTATCCACCACTCAGTGTCGGAATGAGGTAAACCATATTGGTTAAGGATAGTCAAACATTATCTGATGTAAACCTGTCGCATTAACATCAACCTGACCTTCCTCCAAGTCTTCGGAGAATCAGTGAGAACAGTCTTTCCAATCTTGTAAAATTGAAATTATCTGCATGATGTTGAAAATCACTTTCCATACAGTCTCATTTTCTTTCCTGACCTATCTTCATATATCCTTTTCCACTTATGATTCCTTATCTAAGAAATGTTAACGATGTGACGCATCATTTAGAACCCTGATATTCCTAGAATCCTTTTATCTGAACTTCCGGTCTCATCCATCTTATATAAATGCATATTTTGCGTTCTGTGTCCACTCTACACTTTACCTTTTTTATTATCTTATCAAGTTGTTACTAGCAGTTTGTCTCTATCTGTTGTGGACTGAAATCGTTTCTGCTTTCACATGAATGTCTAAAGTCTTTTCCATCTAGTTGCTTAGGGGAAACTGCACATTTAGTTTCATTAAAAACGAAAAAATTACCAAGTACTGCTACCACGAATTACAACTGACTTTACTTTATAACTGAAACTCCTTGTATATTTATACAAATTTGGATAGAAATTGGTCGAATAGAATTTAGCGAAAGATTCGAGCTTTATCTCAAGCTGAGTATCCACTGAATATATTTTTGTTATAAAAAAAGTCCAGCAAAAAAGCAGTCTAGCATTAAAAAGTAGTCTAGCATTAAAAAGTCCTGACTTTCTGCGTCATCCAGTATGTGTAAAAAGCCGCATTAACACTACGCTGTTTTATTTGCTATGGGCAGACAGTACGAATCTGTACTCGACCACTTTTAAAGAGATTTTATAAAGATAATGAATTTAATCGTCAGAAATTTGACCTGAAAGAGCGAAAAGTTGAAGTCCAAAGACGATAGCGACGACCGCCATCCCCACTAGCCTTTAGTTTTTTTAAATAAACTAGTTGTTACATATTCTGAGTACCTTTATTTAATTAGAACTGTCTTTAAGGGTTCTGATTTATCTTTTAAATGATTTATGATAGTTTTACTCCTCTTTTATGAGTGTGTCATTATTCTAAACATTGTTTCGGGTTGTTGGTGTGTAATTTTCGAACGTTATGTAAATATAATCGACCTTTAACATTATCATATTTTGTCCAGTTTCGTACAAAAGAGGGTCCCATAGAACCGAGTTGTTTTGGGGAAATGTCTAGGTAGTTATGTAAATAGAGTTTCAAAGTTGACCTTGTTTTACACTGCATGTTTGTTTGTTACATCAAAACGGCACCTACTAGTTGTGATGATAACATATAATTAGGCAGTGTATGCAACTACAAAATATATATCTACTTAGGAAACAATAAGCTTTTATTGGAGATTACTAAATATTTGTACTAAAAACCGATAAGTTACCACGATGTTTTGGGTTACTAGCTAATATTATTTATCTATTAGAGCAGGACTGGTTAGTAATTGTCGTCCTAATTGTAGGTAAACGAAAAATACTGTGAAAAATCATGCAAATGTGATTATGCAAATTATGCTGTCAGAAAACAACGTCAGAAACAGTCAGGCAATGTATGACGCACGCGCAGTTGTTTTTTGAGTGGAATAAAAAATCAACTGTGCACGCGTCTCTCAATGTCAATCTGTGACATTCTGTCTGGTGCTTGAATAAAGCTACAGCACTACATGGTCTTATAGTCTATATAATGTAAATTGAAAATGTAAAAAAAAATCCGACAAAAGAAACACCTGCACCTCGACGGCGGCCTCTTTGTTTACGCACGTGTGTCGTTTGTCGGAATTCTTTTTATGCAGTTTGAACAAGATATCTTCGTCAACTCGGTTACTGCGCACGCGCAATAACATTTCTCGATTTAATTCGAGATAATTTATTCGTTTTCGATACTGCAATTTTTTATAAATAAATACGGACTGTGAATATTGCATTTAATATGACGTTGCCTGTTGTATTTGAAACAAATAAACTGCAGAAAGTAATTGAAAAGCTAATAATTCGATTGTAATTTTATTTTAATTAAAGCAACATTATTCAAGTAGGTGTAGTGTTTATAATCTAATTTGAAACTGCATAAAAAATTCCGACAGACGACACACGTGCCTAAACAAAGAGGCCGCCGTCGAAGTGCAGATGTTTCTTTTGTCTGAATTTTTTTTACAGTTTCAATTTACATTATATAGATTATACCAGATAGGTATAGTCTTTATAATCTATCTTGAAACTTCATAAAAAATTCCGACAAACGACACAGGTGCGTAAACAAAGAGGCCGCCGTCGAAGTGCAGGTGTTTCTTTTGTCGGAATTTTTTTTACATTTTCAATTTACATTATATAGATTATACTAGATAGGTATAGTCTTTATATTTATAATCTAACTTGAAATTGCATAAAAAATTCCGACAAACGACGTACGTGCGTAAACAAAGAGGTCGCCGTCGAAGTGCAGATGTTTTTTTGTCGGAATTTTTTTTACGGTTTCGATTTACATTATATAGACTATACTTCAATGAAAATTCTTATTTCAAATACGTCGTTTTAGCTGTGCAAATATGTTTGAGTATATACTTCTTGAGGAATGGTTCAATCTCTGGTTTAAATTACTTTTTTATTTTTGGGTCGTCACTTGTCGCCAGCTGTTTTTTCATACATTACCTACAGATAACAAAACGTATAGAAATAAGGTTACGTATTGCTTTCTACTTTTACTTATACCACCCCCCGATTTATCGCTTCACTAGAAGATTACCCAGGCTCTTGCCTTTGTTAAAAGTCGTTCAAAGCGAATACCGTTAGACCCGACTACCTAGCAAATTGTTATTGTAAAAACAGGCACCATTTTGGCTTGTTCGTGTTAGACAAACAATGGGAAAGTAAGAGAGTTTGTTAAATCTACAGTTTATGTCGAAATTATTGGGGCAAAAATATGCAAACCTATTTTTTAGTTGTATTTAGTTTATTTTAAAATTTTTAGGAAAACAGGGTGTGACTATGATAGGAATTTAACGAAATATAAAATACTTAGTAAGGGGTATGTCTTTGAGGTGAAGCCAAAGTAAGAAAAAAGTTTATTTGGGGGAATGCCCGGAAACGCTTCCTCAAGGAGCTACGAGTCTCCAAATGATGATAAGTAAATTTTTTAGCTTCTAAAACAAAAAATGTCATAAAATATTCAAAATGAGCTGCTTTGCCTATGATACAGGCTTTGCAACATCTTCGCATAGATAGACATACACCCCAGTAATCTCGGGGTGTTTCTAGTACTTTGTGAACTCTATTCAATACGTCGCGCAATATTTCTACTGTTTCAATTGGAGCCCTATCAATAAGATCTTTAAGGTGATCCCACAAATAAAAATCAAGGGAGTTACAGTTAGGACTCTCGCCTATTTAGGATATTTTCTCGCCATCAAGTTGAAATGAGGCGGAGCCCCACCATGCAAGAACCATAATTGTTGTCTAATCGCTAATGGGTCTTCTAAAAGTGCTGGTAATTCTGATTCCAAAATATGTCCATATGTTGGACTCTTAAGAATCGGTGGTACAAAAAAAAGTTACCTTTAAGTTATCACCAATGATACCAGCCCAAACATTACTCAAGAAAATTGATGATGATATCGTGCTTGGGTAATTGTTTGTAGGTTTTCGTCTGCTCGTCTTTCGTCTTTTTTTTAAATGCTTCATCAGTAAAAAGCATTTTTAATTGAAATTGGGCGTAGACATTTCGTTGTTGAAGACAAAACTGATAAAACAATCGTGTGGTTCAAAATCAACTTTTAAAAGTCCCTGGAACCTTTTGAATATGATACTGCAACGTTTCTCCATTAATTTCTAAAAATCTTTCTTCTATCTGGGGTTCTAACTGTTCTAGCAGCCCTCAAGTGTGCTCAGACAATAGGAAAATATCCTGTTTGGTACAACTATTATACCAGTTGAACAATAATTGTAATGAATATTTTTTCGATTATTTCTAATTAGCCATGGTGGTGAAATGAACCACCCTTTTTTCCTTGTTTTTTCAATGAGAAGGCTTCTAACAATGAATAAAATAAATACTTTTCCTCAGTTTTGACCTGTGTATTTCATTGAAATGAAATACACAGGTCATGAATACAAAGGTACATGTTGTGTTACAATAATAAAATAAATACATGTCACAGAGAATAGTCTAAAAAGCTGCTATAGTACCGGTTATTAACAACAATTACTAACTTTGCTGTTCAAATCAAGTACAATCGTGTCCTTCTACCTTATACTAGTGCTGGAATGGCAGGTATGCATTTCATTTATGAAAAGGCTAATGGGATTTACTAAAGAAGTTCAGTGTCTATAAATAGATATTTTCCTTTATCCATCATCGATCACGAGAAACGAGATTTTCCTATACTGTCTTAGCAGGCTTGAGGGCTGTTGGAACAGTTAGAACTCCTTAGCTACAAGAACAAAATTTCTAAATTGGTACAGGCGACGCTGCAACTAATACACGACGAATTGCTCCAGATCATGATTCTAATAAAACAGTATGGAGAGTAGTTCGAGAAAATGTATCATGTCCATGTCATATTCAAAGGGTTCAGGCACTTTTAGAAACTGACTTTGAACCACGACGATTGTTTTGTCAATGGTTTCTTCAGCAATGAAATGTTTATTCCCAATTTTAATTAAAAGTGCTTTTTACTGATGAAGTATTATTTACCAAAAATGCATTAATGAACTGTTCGATGAACAATCATCGTTGGACAGACGAAAATATACATGTAATTACACAAGCACGACATCAACATCGATTTTCTCGTAATGTTTGGGCTGGAATCATTACTGATAACTTAATAGGTCTTTTTTTGTACTATCAATTCTTAATGGACCAGCATATTGACATTTTTTGGAAGCAGAATTACGAGCACTTTAAGAAGATGTCCCATTAGCGATTATACAACAATCATGGAGCTCCGCCTCATTTCAACTTGATATCGAGATAATATCTTAACAACAATTACTCTTAACGTTGAATTGGAAGAGGAGGACCACTAGCATGGCCAGCTAGAAGTCCTGACTGTAATCCGTTTGCATTTCATTTGTGGGGTCAACTTAAAGACTTTGTTTATAGAGCTCCAATTCAAACAGTAGAAATATTGCGCGAACGTATTGAATAGTTTTCAAAGTATTAGAAACACCGCAGGAATTCTTGAACGAGTATGTCTATCTATGCGAAGACGTTGCAAAGCCTGTATCACAACAGAATTTTGAATATTTTATGATTTTTTTTTGTTTAGAAGCTAAATTTCGAAGTGGCCATCTTTGGAAGCTCGTAGCTCATTAAGAAAGCGGTTTCAGACATTTCCCCCAAATAAACCTTTTTCTTACTTTGGCCATATCTCATAGGCTCACACCCCTTTCTAAGTATTTAATATTTCGTTAAAATTGTTTTTGGTTTTTTTCATCTGTACATGCGTTTATTGATATAAAGGAGTTTTCAGGACAATACCTACATGTATTGTAGGTAAATAATTTCACTGATACCTACCTATAGGTTATCAAACTCTCTTTATTGAATTTTAACAAGTTTACGATACATTGTTGGTTTAATTATAATAAGCTAGACCAGAAACATGTCAAGCAGGTGGGCAAGGAACATATTTGATTCTGTTTGTTATCTTTACAGCTGCATCCATAGATTATACATACTTTGGACATAATTTAAACGGGTATTGAATCACTTTTTAAAAGTAACAAATAATGTTAGGTACCTACTTCTAGTGGATATATTGACCCAGTAATGTAAAAGATATACTCCTAAATTATGGGAAAAAGACGTTTTGGAAATATATTTGATTTGATATATACCTACAAAAAAGCTTGCCCTTAAAAACGAAACGACGAAATTTTTATTAGTCTCGGCGTTCTTAATGAAACGCATACGTAATAGTTTCAGTAATTTACTGCTAGATGACACCGCTGTCAAAAGGTAACTAAATTATTTAGGGATATTTTGTATTTAGTGTGTTACTGCAGAAGACAGGGCTTAACTATTTTAAGGACAGTAAAAACGTATTATAAACTAAATTTAATAATGGGACACATTGACTTTATTATCTAAATAAGGCTACTAAATTTGTGACGTGCAACATAAAAATCGCTAAGTTGCAGTCGATCAGTACATCGATCAGTTGAGCGTTTATATTTTCAGGGCGACATCTATGTTTCTAAGTTCAGTGCAAACGCGCCCTTAATCATCAAAATATGTTCCACAACGTTACCTAACCTATAAAACAGGGTTAAGTTTAAAAGTGACAACATCTATTAAAAAACATCGTGTATTCGTCGAACAAAGTCATGGTTGTTATAATAACAATTGGAAGTGCAGAGACTATTGAACTAACAGGAAATAACACCCTGTACACTCCTCCGATCCTGCCGAATATCAGTCAATTATTGTCAAAGGGTTAATTATTGAAGAAGATATAAACTAAATGAAAATTTTGCCACCCTCTACCTTCAAAATTAAGTCTTCCGGGTATATAGTATAATCCTTAATGAAGGTCATTTAATTTATTCATTTTAAATATCCAAGTACTTCTCAAAATTTGATTTAACATGTTTATGTAGGTATTTATGTAAAACAGATAACGTATTATTATTTTAGAGTTGTTGTTAAATTGGGCCTAGTTTGCCCATTAATATTAATGGTACCTAATAAATTAAAATAGCAAACAAAAACAACTCATTAAAAGTTAACTGCTGATTTTTACTGTAAACAACTTATTTTAATATTTGAATGAATTATTAATTATATAGTTGTATAGATTGGATTGTTAAAATATTTCAATAGGATTAAGTTGTTCCATCATCGTCGAGATTATATTTTGATATAATAAACGTTAAAATATAGGTACAATGTTGACGAAAATAAATGACCTTTTAGAAATAACCTTCTCATTTCCTTGAAAACATATATCTTTTGTGAATACTGGAACACTTCTTTCGGAAAATATGTTTAATATAGCTTCTGACTCTACAAGGATCCAAAAGATCTGAACAAAGCCTCTATAATTTAATAAAACATATTTTTGTAATAACGGTGCAAGTATTAGAAACCAAATTGGCCATAAAAAGCATAAAGATTTGAGTGATTGAACATTCTCATAGAGGAGAAAATTATCTGCTCAATATGACACGAGAAACTCAGTTTATTATCACAAAAGACTCCAAGATGTTTAATAACATCAACTTGTTCAAGAATTTGTGCACCAATTTGACATAAAATTGGCACGATATTAGTTACATAGTAAAAAATACAAATACTTTAAATTTAATCTATTTGATTCACACCACTGTTCAACTTTATTCAGCTCATACTGTAGGTTGTTGCAATCATCACTAGCATTTATCGAGATGAATAATTTCAAATCGTCCAAATAATAGTTTCTGACAGTCGATAAGCTTAATTAGGTCATTGATAAAGGTAGAAAATAGAAGGGGACCTAAATTGGAACCCTGAGGTACCCCCGATGTAATGGAATACAGGTCCGACTTAAAACAGTTGAAGGTAACATATTGGAAACAATTATTGAGATAAAATGTAAAAGATTTTATAAGTTTATCAGAAAAGCTGAAAACTTTTCTGCAAGCTTGCAAACTGCAAACAAAATCAAGCGTAGGATGCGATCAGAGGCTTTCGAGAAGTCTGTGTATATATATGGTCATCATAAAGTAAGGGAGTAATTTTAAAGTCTTATATAATGTTAAGAAATCAAGCTAGTGGCAAAAAGTAAATGGAATCTAGTTGCTTCAATAATTGGATTTTACTGTATCTATGGAAAACGAAAGAGTTGTATCAAACTGCTGATACAAGGGATATAATAGATACAAGATATATTTAATAACCATTTCTCTCTAAATGGTTATTACTCAGAACTGTCGAATATGGTCAACAGATAATCCACATGAAATCGTTCAGGAAGGTCTTCATGACAAGAAAGTCACCGTTTGGTGCGGTTTCACATCTAATTTTATCATTGGACCATACTTTTTTGAGGAGATACAGAATGGAGAGGCCGTGTCTGTAACTGTTACTGGTGAACAATACCTGCATATGTTACGAGATTGTGCCATTCCACGGATACAAAACGAGCACGAAGGAATTGAAAACATGATTTTTACGCAGGAGGGAGCACCTCCGCGTATTTACCGACCAGTTAAAGAATTTCTAACTGATGTTTTTCAAAATCGTGTTATACGCAGACATTTTGTAAATTCATGGTCTCCAAGATCGCCTGATCTTAACCCAGAGAATGACTGGCTGTGGGGTTATTTAAAAAATTTGGTGTTTAGAACCCCTCCAATAACGCTGGAAGAAAAAAGACTATTAGGGAGCAAGTTGCTGGGATTCAACCCGAAATGCTGAATAATGCTGCGTGTACAATTTGGAGGAACGGTTGGTGATTGTACAGCAGCAAAATGGACGACATATCGAACATTTGAGTTAACCACTGTTGGACATAAGAGATCCCATTGTTTAAGCAATCGAATTTCTTTCATATCCTGTTATTACCTTAATTTGTTAAAAATGCATCAGCTGAAATATATCACCTTACTGTAATAACCTTGTATTACATCCACTCGACTCTGTAGATCAATTATTGTCAACAAATATCGGGTAAAACAAATTAGATTTGTATTACTAGACCGTTTTTCCATAGAACCGTGCCGGTGAAGAGATAAAACATGTTTCAACGACGGGTGTGAGCATATAAAGACATCTTGAAAACGTTTATATACTCGTATGTATTGGCGATTCCAAAAATGAGAGCGCCCTCTGCATGAAAATATTTGAACCTACTTAAAACATAATTTTTGTAGGCTTATTGCTGATATAATGATAAATAACACGTATTTGGGTTTGTTTAACGTAATAATTTAGTGGCGCTTGTGATTTTTTGGTATTACAAAGTAAAAAACGACGTGGTTAGTATTTGTACATCTTTATTTTCACATTTTAAAATAACATTCAAAAGAAATCAGCACAACACAAACTGTCGTGTTTATGCGTGTCATTCCACAAAAACGTGTCAATAGAAGTGTTTAAGATAGAAGATAGGTAGAAATTTGGTCTTAGTATAAGAAACTGTTTCTCATTCATTTCTCCAAAAGGCATGTAACAATTTATTAATAGGGAACACGTTTATTTACACAACATAACCACTTTGTTGCAGTTTGTCTATACTTTTCTATTATTAGTCTTATAAAAACAGAATATATTTTAATTTAAACATTATTTAACAAAAAACAAGCACTAATATGGTATATATACAGTTTATCATACTTATTTTAGCCAAAATGTAAGTAAACAAAAACTAGGGTACCTGTTTCAACCCAAAAAATTCATATAATTAGCAATGAAGCTCTTATGGGACGTTTGACTGCTTTTACCACTCTTTTTATCCTTTATTCCACCCTAACTAGCACATGAAGTCACTATATTTATGGCAGTTGAATGCTAAATTGCTAGATGAGATACGAAATGCAAAATTTTTACTCGTCTTTCTCCATATTTGTTTACAATTTGCAGCGCCCTTATCGGTAATCTGAATCGCCAACATGAAACCTATAAATGATTGTGAATATTTTCCCCTGTACTAATACCACCTATTCGCGTCACACCCGGTATACACAATCCAAACGAGTCCCTGAATATCTACAAGCCACATCGAAACCCCTCGCACTGAACCCCCGATTGGCCTATTCCCACCCCGCGCTAATCACCGGGGTGAGTCTCACCCTCGGCGATTAGGCGAGGGTGCCAACGCCACTCCCACCTCCTCCATCTTCCTACTACCCTGTCACCCGTCCCTAGCCGACCACGTGGCTCGGGCGGGCGCAAGGTCACGGGAAGGGCGGGGTGCACGGACGCCCTTCTTGCCTGGAGGGTGGAATTTATAGGGTAGGGAAAACGTTTTGTTGAATTGGGGTCGCTTTATATGTCGTACGTGTTTGCATATTTATTGTTTTCCTGCGTAATGTAATTTGTACGGGGTGTTTTTATTTTAAGCGTCTTCGAATGCTGGAAACCTGCTTGTACAGGGTGTCCGTGACATTTATGGATCCACAGAAAACTAGGAATTCTTGGAGTTGCAATACGCGACTCCAATCAATGCAATCATTTTAAGATCGTAGCGCCAAAACGGCAGTAAACTGTACTAACCTTGGGCCACTGACACTGACGTTTGAAATTGTATTCGTCAAAGATTTGTTGTCGAGAACTTTAAACCAGGTAAAAAGCTTGTAAAACTATTTTGAAAGTGGTAAATAGTGATATAAAATAAAAATAGATTGCAATATTTTTCGAGCGTTCAATCTGAAAATGAAACTTAACCTTAAAATATGTCAAATTCTTTATTGGGCATACGGCATACATACCTTTACAGAAATACCTTAGAGAAAAGTAAAAGAGCACACACTCTACTTTGCGTTCTTTAGCTTCTTTATCCATACTTATCTCCTGTAACTCTTTAATGCCCAACTTATAGTTTCCACGATAGCTCCAGATTTTCCCGCTTTTGGAAAAGTATGAAACTGATTTCGTGGTTTTTCTTTGTCCAAGAGGAACAATAACGCTCACAATAATAATGATTCATATCTAATCAAAGCAATTAACTAATATGACAACGGATATTTCAAAATTCACAATAGACATACTTACATACGCATAACTGAACCAAAAACCCATGCGTTAGTTGTATGTGCCGCCAGTAGGTAGCGTATTGCTTAGCAAGAATCGCGTATATGGAGATTGGAATCGTTTTAGCTTTATATAAAAACGTACCGTTACGGCGCTAGAGGGCGTTAGTAACAAAAATTATTATCTTTTATAAAACGTAACAGTTTTGGTAGATGGCCATACATTAGGAAGCAACATTTTTCTTCTAAGTAATTTGAATTAACGGCATCTGAAGCTGTCGTTAATAGTTTTGATTTATTACCCGTTGACGTTATTTTTTTCATTTTCAAAGAACTGTCAACAATTTGCTTCCCTTGTAATGAAAAATAACTATGAAAATATGAAATTTCAATTTAATTATCAAGATATTAACCTGGGAGTACTACAAGAGTCCATTTTGGGGCCTTGTTCGATGTGTTCTGTATACAAATCACATAAACTCTGTTGTGAATAGCTGAAATATATCACTGTATACCTATACAGATGATATCATTAATGTTTTAAATAATATTTACTATTTAAGTTATTAAAAGCAATTTTCCAATATTGAGAAAACTGAATTTATACTCATATCTACATAATTCCCTAAGGGGATGTGAGTTTACAAGCAAGTGCAAACTTACATCCCTTAAACAGAGCGAAAAATGTTCCTTTACCCAAAAAAAAAAGTTTCTTATTTCGCATTAATGATTTTATCATTCAATAGCAATACAAAATGACGACATTTTTGATAGTACTTCAATATCTAGTGTGGAAAGAAGCTATTTGCTTTTATTGTTTCCATCACAATTATTTAGACTGTAGTAATATGACCTCTACGTCGAGGTGTCGAACGTAATTTCGTTATAGTCGGAATTTATTGCTGGTAGGGGGAGTTCCAAGAGCCACACGACCATAAAATCGGCGAATATCGTGCCGCAGGGCTGTCAACACGGAAATATAGCCGTCGTAAAGGGCTTCAACTCAACGGAAAAAAATAGCTTGAACCGTGCCAAATAAACTGTCACACGATAAAGCAGTCTATCACACATACAGCGCGTTGTGAGAATAGTATTTTTTTATTAACAAATCTGTCATTAAAAACAACAAAGTAAATTGTTGTTTAAACTGCCTGCCTTCTTAAAAAATTGACATCTTTTTAGGGAAGTAAAACTGTTCCCAAAGTACCCGATCGGAAATAATCATAATCATTTAACTAATCTATTTTATTTAATACAGTATGTTACCGAAGCACTTGATTCTAGCGGGCAGGTTGATATAATTTACGCATACTTTTCCAACTCCTTTGATTGTCTTAATCACGATTAAAAATGTCGGATCATCAACTCTTGAATTTTTAAAATCTTATTTAAGGCTACCGCAACCGGGCCATACAGCCTGTGAAAAACGGCGTTTTACTTCAATCCCACCGCCTTCATTTTTAATATTTTTTATCCGAATTTTTTTTACCTGAAAATACAACATTCTATCTATAGATCGACTAGAAAACATTTTCAATTTTGTTCACCAATTTTTCTAAAAAAAATAGTAAAGACGGCTCAAAATGGCTCTTTTCAAATGGCTATACCTTCCGTAAGAAAAGGATTTTCGAAAATGTTTTCTAGTCGTTCTCTAGGGAAACCTTTTGTCCATAAACACTCTAAATTTCAATGTTTTTCGTTAAGAAATGTAGTAGTTACAATTGAATTACGAAACCAATATTTGGACGTAAATAATCGCCAGAGTTTATTACATAGTGCAGCCGAGCTGTGCCGCGTATTCCCGAGACCAGTACAGTCAGTGGAGCAATCAAACATACTCGTATCGTATACGTATACCTACCTAGGAGTGCTGGAGCGTTACCGAGATATTTAATATTTTGTGTAAAAAATGACAAATGCAGACTTTTGTGAAAATAATAGTATCTTCCTTGGTTTTTACATTTCGATAATAAATATTGGTATTCGTTTAGTATAAGCCATGGCGAATATATTGCTGTATATAAATGTTTTATAAATTATACAGGGTGTTAATAATCTCGTACCACTTTTGGAAAACTGTAAGGGCCAATATCTCGTTTATTTTAAATGGAACACCCTGTATATTTTTAATGGATCAGATATAGAATATTAGTATGTTATATAATCAAAGGTAATAGTTTTCGAGTTATTTTGAAATTTAAAATATTTTACTCTTTGGTTACATAGAGTAAACATAAATTATGAGCCTAGATGGCTTGGAAAACAATAAATTTTCATTATCAAGTGAAATTAGATCATAATTAAAATCATGATTTAAATCAAACTCTTTTAATATATATTTATTCACATAAATTACTAACGTAACATGATATTCTAAAAAGTTATCAATACAACGTAATAAAAATAAATTTTTGATTTTTTTAATATAAATGAGATTTTGCTCAACTCTTCTAAAGATTAACGTAAGCTTAAACAAACAGTCTCGTCAAATTTTATTTTATTTCATGTTCAAACAGTTCACCCTGTTGTTGAATGCACAGTTCAAGTCTTGTTCTAAATGAGACTTGCACATTTCTTAGGATATCTGGTGTAATGTTTCGGAAGCAATGTCTAATTCTTTCTTTCATATAGTCCGCTGTTGTCGGAAGCATGCTGTATACTGTATCTTTGACGTATCCCCATAGAAAAAAATCCAGATATGTAAGGTCTGGAGAACGCGCAGGCCAATTTACTTGGACCCCGTCGACCAATCCATCTATTTGGAAAATGTCCGTTAAAAAAATTTAAATTTCGAATTCCCTGTCTTGAGTGAGTTTTATTTTTGGTGGTTGCTTTTTAGGATATGATATACTGCCTGTTTCATCGAGTCTGGTTTTAAGCCTTTGAAATGCTTCACCACGTGGATGCCTGCGATCTGGATATTTCTGTGCATACAAACGTGATGCCAGAAATGAATTTGCGGATGCCTCACCAAGATCATACATCATGTCTTTTCATTCTACAAAATTGTAATTCATTTTATAAAAATACCTACTATCATGCAACGCGTTATTTAACAATTATTATTATCAAACTGACAGAAAATTTATTGTTTTCCAAGCCATCTAGGCTCATAATTTATGTTTACTTGTAACCAAAGAGTAAAATATTTTAAATTTCAAAATAACTCGAAAACTATTATAATAATAATAATAATAATAATATTTATTTTACATATTCTATGCTAATACATTTAATAAATACGAATTTTTATATCATTTAATTATAATAGATATGCACAATGAACAGTCTTCAACAGTAGTTAAAGATGCAGATACAGACAGATACAGATGATGCAGAAAATGTAAAACAAATTACTTAATCCTCGCTTAAGCTATGTAATAGCTTGTATGCGAGTGTTTGTATTATTCATTTATTTTAATTCAAGTTTTTGAAGGCTCGTGACTCTTTAATATTTAATCTTTAGTCTTAATTATTCTGTACATACATTTATTTATGGTATATTTACGTGTAAAACAATTCATTTTAGACTGGGTAAATATAAATCAGATAATAATCACTGCCAATTGAATAGTTATGAGGTAGCTATAAAATAACAGCTTTTAAATATTTATTATTACCATTTACTACCACTACTACTACTACCATTACTACCACTATTATAACTGTTTAGTTTTTTTTTTTTTTTATTTTTAAAGTGTAGTTCCAGTTTCAATTATATGTTCAATTTTATTTATTGGTAAATTTAGTAGCCATTTGCTTATAGTAGGTCCATTACTTTTATTATTGTTTACTTTAAACTTAATTTTTATATTTTTTGGAACTATATTATATAACCTCGGCGCCAGATAAGTAAAACATTTTTGTCCAATGTTTTTAGATGCTCTTGTCGTAATCAAGTCACTTTTTGTTCTTGTATTATAGTTGTAAGCCTTTGTGTTATGTTCATTGCTTATTTGGTATAAGATAATTTTCTTTGCATACATTTGCCTAATATTTAATATATTGTTATCGTTACATAATACTTTGCTCGGGTATGTATATATTTTTTTAAACATTATTTTTATTAGCTTCTTTTGAGCAATTTCTAGAGGCCTTAGGTGTGTTTTTGAAACTGCTCCCCATGCTATAATACCATATGCCGTAATGGACTCCACTAACGCGTAATACACTGAGACTATTTGTTTTTTATTTAAAATATTACTTAGTTGTTTAAAAGTGTAGTATAAACTTCTTATTTTTTTGCAGGTTTCAAAAACATGTGTGTCCCATTTTAGGTGACTGTCAAAATGCACTCCTAGATATTTAATTGTGTTTGTTTGGTTTATTACAAAGTCAGTATTTCTGATGCGCATTTGTTGATATGTCGGTAGAGACGTAGTATATGATCCAAAAGGCATATATTTTGTTTTATCTATATTAAGCGAAAGTAAATGTACATCAAACCAATCTTTTATTATTTCAAGGTCCCTTTCTGCGCTTAATTTCACATCATCCCATGTTTCCCCTGTTGCCAGCAGAGCAGTATCATCAGCAAAAGATATTACTTCACCTTTTAAGTCCAATGTGAGTAATTGGTTTATATAAACAATAAATAATATAGGAGCAAGAACTGTACCTTGCGGTAACCCATATGTCACTCGTCTTTGTGGACTTTTATTACCGTTAACTTCAACACAGTGCATTCTATCACATAAATAGTTTTTTAAAAGCAGGTGTGTATTCCCTCTAAACCCGATATCCCATAGTTTTTTAAACAACTTTTCATGGCTAATAGTATCGAACGCCTTGGCCAGGTCAATAAAAATTGCCAAGCAAGGTCGTCCAATATCCACTGCACTATATATCCGTTCTGTTATATAAGATATAGCATCCTGTGTTGAAGTTTTTTCTCTAAATCCATATTGCTTCTTTGACAGTAGGTTAAACTTTGTAAGAAAGTTTACTAATCTGTTTTTAAGTGCTTTTTCAAATATTTTAGAGATATTAGAGACCAATGAAATAGGTCTGTAGTTCTTTAGTTCGGATTTGTTACCTTGCTTGAAAATCGGTTTTATTACTGCAATTTTAAAATGTTTCGGGCAAATCGCGGTATCAAATATTTTATTTATTAGATGGGCTAGTAGTGGACTTAAGTGTTCTATAATTTCTTTCATAAGTTCGGGGTTTATATTATCCAATCCAGCAGATGTTTTATTTTTTAGTTCTAATACGTATTTTTTTATTTCATCAAGATTTACATGTGAAAGATAAAAGCTGTTTTCTGTTGTATTATTTTCAAAAGTAGAATTATTTGGTTTTATCAATTTAGCCATGCTTTCCCCGATGTTTGCAAAATAATTGTTAAATTTGTTTGAAATAATGTCGTTATTAGTAGTGGTATCTCCATTTGTTTGTATAATTTCAGTTATATTGTTATTTGTAACTTTATTTTTTGTAATTTTTTTAGCAACATTCCAGACTGTTTTTGAATCATTATCTTTGGGTATATAACATACTAATATGGATCGATAGAGTTTTCAATTCTGTATCTGATCCATTAAAAATATACAGGGTGTTCCATTTAAAATAAACGAGATATTGGCCCTTACAGTTTTCCAGAAGTGGTACGAGATTATTAACACCCTGTATAATTTATAAAACATTTATATACAGCAATATATTCGCCATGGCTTATACTAAACGAATACCAATATTTATTATCGAAATGTAAAAACCAAGGAAGATACTATTATTTTCACAAAAGTCTGCATTTGTCATTTTTTACACAAAATATTAAATATCTCGGTAACTATAAAGTTTAGCTATAACAAATGTTATATGGACTGAAAGCGCTTGCGATGAGGAATCCAATAAGCTAATAATATACAGGGTGTTCCATTTAAAATAAGAACGTTTTTATACGTTTAGAAGGAAATGAACACCCTGTATATCTGTAACTAATTTTAAATTGTAGACCTTATCATTTCTGAAAACTTTTGTATTAGATATTTTTTTCTAAAGTTGGTAATAGTGGAGAAATAAAGGAATCCCAGACGAATGGGTCACCCTGTATATACCGAAAACTATTCATAGGAAAATTTTGAAAATTTGACAGTATGTATACTAATGTCGATGGGTGCAACTCGCCTAAGATATTTTCAAGGTGGTGGCACTTCCGGTTATACTGGAAGTAGGTGTCAACTTGCCTATTTTCAATGGAATACACTATACAGGGTGTTACAAAAGTCCGGGCCGCTACTTCAGGAGCATATTCTACACATTAAAATAAGAAAAATGTTCAAATACATTTTTGCTCTAAATTGCCTCCTAACGGAGATATGACCATTTGAAGATGGCGCCTCTAAAGTGGTTTTTTTATTACAAAATTACCAAATTTTATCAGTGACACAACGTCAATCTCTGGCAGATATTGTCAAGTACAATTGTTTTCTTTACGATCAGTTTGTATGGCCAACTTATTTTTTCTTATCCAAATTAGTTAGAATTTCGAAGACGGGATAGGATTTAAACGCTTTTTTCTCGGAAACGGTTACTTTTAGCGACTTTGAGAAAGAGTACCTTTTTTGTATAAAAAATGTTGCTTTTTACGATTATGGCACTTTCGTGTCGAAACTTTGCAATACAAAAAAGTTACGGCAAAAAATAATCGCGGGCACCCCCCTACACACCACGCTACTGCTTATTTAAAAAAATCTGTTACATGAGAATATGCCTCATCCAATTCTTTAACTGCTTGCCCAATTTCATGACTTTGCGACTAACCGTTAACTTTTTGTAATAAAAAAACCACTTTAGAGGCGCCATCTTCAAATGGTCATATCTCCGTTAGGAGGCAATTTAGAGAAAAAATGTATTTGAACATTTTTCTTATTTTAATGTGTTGAATATGTTCCTGAAGTAGCGGCCCGGACTTTTGTAACACCCTGTATATTATTTTATTTCTGGATTCTACGTAAATTTCTAAACATATTTCATGTAGGATGTCCTATACCTATCTTCAACTGTTTTTGAAATATTGACAGGTGAATATTGACATTTTGCAACGTTGACACCCTGTAAAAGACGATTGGAGATCAAGCAAAACAGTTTGCACATTCCTATTTTACCTTTTCATAAACTATCGTCTGACACTAATTTCAGATTTAGCCAGAAATTACAAATTTCCTAAAAATTTTTAAAATATTTAAGTATAATTTCTATATTTTAGGCGAGTTGCAGCTATCGACGTTAGTATACTGTCAAATTTTCTAAATTTTCCTATGAATAGTTTTCGATATATAGATTGATTTGGTTCCCGGTGGGACACCCTGTATATCGGAATCGGATGGACGCGACGGTATGTAGCGGAAAATAGAAAGTAGGTAAACTCTTTCTAATATCAGCTGACACATTAAAAAAAATTCCGACAAACGACACACGTGCGTAAATAAAGAGGCCGCCATCGAAGTGCAGGTGTTTCCTTTGTCGAAATTTTTTATAATGTTTCAACTGATATTAGAAAACTACATGTATTGTTACACCCAACGCACATTCACGCGACGGCAATGCAAAAATCCGCTAATAGTCTGGCCGTTCGTCGACTACGTACTGTTCGTCGGATTGCGATAGATATGGATTTATTTTTAACTGCATGTGTTTTTATGTGATAAGCGAAATTATTATTATTGTTATTATTACTTTTATTATTATTATTATTATCTTGGCTACATGCCAAATCAAAAATTTCAAAAATAAATAATATAAATTCTTTATTCTCTTATTTGCCTGCGTACCCACTTTATAATTTTATAAAAAGGGATTATGTTAAAAAATGCAATTCGCCATCTAAATATCACTTAGGTTCATTCATTAGGTTTCAAAATATCCTGCAAAGTAGAATTCATCACCTATTATTTATTATTAATTATTTATTATTAGTCATTATTAATAGTAATATCAGTAACAACCAATATCACAGTTATACTGGTTGCAACTCTAGGAGAGCATCGAATTTCCAATGCAGTATTAATTTTTAATTCTCCTATATGTATTCAGCCGTTTTGTGCTTGCTATCCGGACTGTACTCGGGATCAGTTATGTGCTTTCTAGTGGTGGGGCATCTGAACGATATGAAACGGCGAAAATCGTACACGTGCTTACGCTCCCGGTGCTCTTAACAGATAGAAGTGAAGTAGTATATTATCATGGCTATGCGTCTAATATTGTTGTTGCAACATCAGATGTACCTCAAGGCTCGGTTTTATGACCACTTCTGTTTAACGTATATATTAATGACAATTTATTCATGTTAAATTGTGAGGTTTTGTTATATGCAGACGAGAAAAACGACCTGCCTGACAACAAGGCAGGCAGGTCAACAAAGCAAGTGCAACACTCTGATATTAACAGACACTATAGGTAGTCCTTGATCAACTGAATGCAGGGGTGTGATCAATTGAAAAATGTAAGTATAATTTTGTATCTGAAACTCCCTTTTATTGAACTGACACCAGCTTGCTATTGACACCTATTCTTCATTTTAAGAAACTCTAAAAGTTTCACTGTTGTTAGAACTTTATTATTATTATAGATCACGTTTCCATTATTTGGAAGCCCATTCCTGATCTCGGTATATAGAATTTATATAGGGGGTATTTGAGAAGATTATTAAGATTTGAACACTTACAGGAAGTGAGAGTTAATCCTCCCCAGGGTTTTCCTCAAGAGCAGCTTTTGAATAAAATCCAAAATACTGGAAAAATGTTAACTTAATTTTGTTTATATGTGTATAAGGGTGCGCTTGCACTCCCTTGTCGATGAAGCAGCCAAAAGACGAGTTAAACGTATTCAGTATGAACTTAGGCAACCGAAACATAAATGTCGTCTGAAAATACAATCAGCCAAACAAATCGTAACATTTTAGCAATTTAGGGATTTTTATGTTGCACGTCACAAATTTAGTAGCCTTATATGAAACAATCAATGGTCAATGTGTCCCATTATTAAATTTATAATTACCAAAGCACAATTAGGGCAGTTTCCAATACGTTTTTACAGTCCTTAAAATAGTTAAGCCCTGTCCTCTACAGTAACGCACTAAACACAAAATATCCCTAAATCATTTAGTTACATTTTGACAGCAGCGTCATCTAGCAGTAACTTACTGAAACTATTACGCAATCACCTATGTCCAAAGCAAGAAATCTCTGTTGTTAATTGATTTTTTCGCATTGTTTAGGAAAAATTCAGATAAAATTCGTGAATGAACCGGTCGTAGCACGTCATTTTTGGAAAATATTATTCAACACCTTACGACAAAGAAAAATTATCTGCACATTCAAGTCAGTCTGTGTTACATTTAAGAACTCCGAGAACTATATATTTTTTCTCTTCTTATTACCTTGTTAGAAACAATTGACCATGTCCCAAAGATGTTACTAGATAATGATAATAATACATATTTTCAATCATCTAGATATATAATTCAACTAATCTCTTCGACCTAACTACATCAAGTGCGGTCCTGTGACACCTGCTTTACCCGATTTCGGTCTAAGAAAAACGCGATTTCCGCATAGCAAAACTCCTAATCCAACAAACTATGCACCGCGTTGCCGGTGCATCAATCTCGCATTCCACGATCTGGGACCAGAAGAAGTGCAGTCGAGCCACGGCCGCAGGGGTCAGTAGGAAGTGGGCGTCAAGCTGGGAGGGGCCGCTCTGCTCTGCTCTGGTACCAGGCCAGGCATGACATACGACCGTGAATGACTGCTCGTCGTACAATTAACTCCAGAGCGGGTGCCACCTGGACAGGTGGGTGCAAATGTAAAGCTTGATGTGAGGTTCATTTCACTACAAATGGTTCACCATTACTCGTAAATTGAGTACAGAAATGCACATTTTATAATCAACATATAAATCCTCCTGTGTATGTTCTGTAAACTTAACTTTACTTAATAACACTCATGCGCCTCAGTACCCTCTTTTACATACCGGATAGCATCCCCTCCCCACACCTCTGGCGCTCATACTTCTAACATAATATGCATATAAATAAAGATACATATTTTTATATCTGATAAAATATTTAGGAAACTATATTATCAGAAAATAACTGTACCCTAACTTTGCCTGAACCTCAAATGTACAGTTTCAAAGTCACACATTTCATGCTTATGTCGCTAGCGAAACAAAGTCTTTGGTTGTTTTTGTATGCCTAGTGAACAATATATATATATTGCATTTATCTATTGTACTGATGTTAGCCTTTCTTTTCTGTTGCAGATATAGCGAGAGTGCCCGTAGACATGACCCAGAAACAGAGGATGGAGAAACAGGAGCAGAAGAGGGTTCTGGTTAGGGAGCTCAACTCCGTCATCACGTGCCGACTCTGCGAGGGATATTTCGTGGACGCTACAACGCTTGTGGACTGTTTACATGTCTGTAAGTGACGTTTTGATTTTAACCTCCGTATATGATGAGATTTCGAACGTATAATATTGCCTGTTACAGACGGGTTTAGACGACTTAATTGATGAACACGTACTCAGCGTGTATCAAGAATTAATGTGCTTTAAATTTTGATGCAGCCGCGCGAATTTTGAACAGACGAATTTTTCATAAAACCGCACTAATTTTGCATAGGGACGCACCAATTTTGAATACCTGCGCATTAATTTTGCATACGTGCGCACCAATTTTGCATACGTGTGCACCAATTTTGCATACCGGCGCACCAATTTTGCATACCGGCGCACTAATTTTGCTTACACGCGCACTAATTTTGCATATTAACGCACTAATTTTGCATATTAACGCACTAACAAGATTTATACTAGATACGATAAGAAGTTCGAAGCTCCAAGAAGATAGTTATGACGTGTTAAACATGTTTATCCGATACATGTGATCCGATGCCTCACACGTCATGTGAGCCATCTTTCCCAATGGTTATGGGAGAGAAGGGAAAAATGTATTTAACGTTTATCTTAAACAAATTTATACGATATAAGAACGTTACGGTACGATATTAGTAGTTTATTATTTAAGTCTATTTTTGTTGAAGAGTTGGTTTAGTAGTTAGTTTCTTATTTTATCTAAGAATTTTTATTGAAAAGTGCAGCAACCTTCCTACCTTTATCCTATTCACGTGATACATTTCACCCTGAATTATTGTAATACGATCGTACAACCAATATTTAATGAAAACAAGGTCAGTTCGGCAAATTAATAGGTTGATTAAATTTTTACGCTGCCATGTTTGATGACTATAAAGTGTACCTACAGCGGTCCGGGAAATCGATAACTGAATCCTCTGATAATATATACGGCAATTAGCCCACATAGGGGCAAATCCCGCACACATTACATTATTTGTTATCCGCTGAAATGTGTACAGGCTTCTGTTTTACGGATATTTGTTATCAAGCTTCAAAGTTAATGAAGTAGTTTCAACACGTGTTTATAAACCCTCTATATAGCTTATAGGTTATAGATATTCAATACATACCAAATAATATAATTGACTAATAAGTTGTAGGTAGCAGATGTTAGTGCTTAGTCGTTTAGTTTTGAAATAATGACGAATGAAATAGTGATTTGACGCAATCTTGTATGCAATTATAGACGTGCACGTGCCGTATGCAATTATCAAATTAATTCAAATTGTTTTAACATTTTGTGACTATTTGTGAAGAAGAAATATTATTCGCAATTTATAATATATACTATTTTAGGTACCTACATCAATTCTATAGTAATTACTTTTCCGTGTATAATAAACAATGTCTCTAGTAAGAACATAGATCGACTTTTTTCTCATATTGGTCATCTCATTTTTCTCTTATTGGTGCCACCAAATTTAGATTTTGACCAAAGTTAGCCTCGAAGCGTTTGGAATCAATGAACGTTTTTGTTTTCCAGTTTGTCGAGCTTGCATCCTAAGGCACTTCGAGAACAGCAAAACTGGATGCCCCACCTGCAACACCATGTATAAGAAGAAATCGCAAACCTGCTTTCGGTAAGTCAAAAAGTTATTTTCCGCTTATTATACAGCTAAAATCGATGTAATTTACCTCCATCTAATGAAAGTCAATTATACTGCATGCGAAAAAGCACCAGAGGGCCTAGGTTAGATCCCTGAGGCTTCCCAGATTATCAGTGAAGACTGTATACATATATGATTTGCAGTCTTCAGTGATTTTATTGGCCAAAACACCGTTTTGAAGATACAGACTGTTTTTGAAAATGTTATAATTTTGGTACAATGGTATGTATATCTAGGGCACCAGTGACTATGGCAAAAATTTTTATCCATATTATGGTTGTTTGTGGAGATAGAAATGAATAATAGACGCGTTCTTGAGACACTTCTTTGAGTAGAATCCAGTGGCGTGCTCAATTTTTTGGCTGCTTTAATAAAGCAGAAAAAATTGAGCACGCCACTCGATTCTACTCAAATAAGTGTCTGAATAACATGTCCACATTATTATTTTCTATCTCCATAAACAACCAAGATATGGACGTGGACGATAGGCCATTTTGGTTTCCACCATCAAGTTGGTCACGAAAAAAGAGATCGGGAGGGGGGGTGTTAATTTTCTTCTATCTCTTGTAGTTGACGAGATGCTTATAGAACATAGAAATTTGCTCACCCTGTACAGTTACGTCTTTATAGAATAAAAAATACCATTCCTATTTCTTTATCTTCCAGACCGGACCCTCAGGTCCAGTCTCTGGTCTACAAGCTCGTCCCTTCGCTCTATGCCAAGGAGATGCAACGGAGGGAAGATTTCTATCGCAGCACAGGTGTCAGGGCGTCCAGTTCGTGCAGCGATGACAGCGTCATCGACAGAGAAAGAGACATGATTAACGACCAGGAAGAAATGGTGAGTGGATTAGGGCCATTCATAATATTCATTGGTGTATAGATGACACGAGGTAGATTATGTTGTAATGGTAGATACGAAGGGGGTTCAGTTTAATCCTTTTGCTGCTTGTTAATGGGGAAACCTCTATGTCGTATTAATTTGAAATTATAATAATACATTTATTACCCTACAGAGACAATCTAATAATAGGATAAATATAAAAATAAATATGCGAATAGTTTATTTGTAAAATAGTTACATACAACTTTGAAATGCGTTTGCACCCTGCGGTATACCAAATCAGGCAAAAAACACACTTGTTATGAAGGAAATCCTCTTGTACAATATATAATACTGATATATTACATCTTAAATATCAATATATTTATAAAAAGTAGGTGTTCATTATACCTACTACAATGCATTGATTATATCACTTTAACGATTCCTACCCTGACTGCGCCACTTTTTATTACAGATCTCATCCTACATTGGAGACAAAACTCAGTTCTTCAGCCCAGAAGACTCAATATCCTTGTCGTTGGAATACTACCAGGCCCACTTGGACTCAACAGATCTGGAAGACAAATCAAAGACTCTCTTCTCCAAAACTAGTGACAATGACTCCTGCTCCTCGCATAGTGACAGTGCACAGACTGAAACCAAACCCAAGACTGAACCAGATCTGAAAATAAAAAGTGATAGTGACTGTATAATAAGTAAGCAAGGCTGTAAGAAGAGTGACAGTGACGATGGGAGGGGTGATAGTGATAGGGACGGTAAAGTAGCGGACAAAGAATGCGATAAGCGGTTCTTGCAATGTCCTGCCGCCGTTTCGATGAAACACCTGCAGAAATTTGTAAGGATGAAGTTCGGACTGACGGGGGATCATAGGGTAAGTGGAAAATGTTGATTCTATACAGGGTGGGATGAAGTAACGTTGAAAAATAATACAGCTATGGTCTAGCAATTTTTCTAAGTCGTAAGTTGCCGAATATTTTCCAAAAATGTCCTGCTACAACCGGTTCATCGTAACAGTTTCAGTAAGTTACTGCAAAGGAACATTGAACACCCTGTATATAAAAAATGCTGCATTTCGGATACACATGTTCTTATATATAATTTTAGACATGGTATAGTTTAGGAACTGGTTGATTTTATTACCTGCACTGTATCACTTTTTCAACAATATTTCAGCCCAATATTACGTATGTTTTCAATATTAATGTATTTATAAAGTTTTTATTGTTTGTAATTATATTATTCTTGGCGTGGTAAGCCAAGTAATATTTTAAAATATTTCATAATATTTATTGCATTTATTTAGTCGTTAAAAAAATTGTAGCTAGAAAAAAGCGCCTACTTTTAGTAATGAGTAGTGATTATTATGATTAAACACAGTTTTCCTCTGTTTCATTAACATTTTAATGATGTTTAGTATTTATAAGATTTATAAGGAAGAATTATAGGCCTTAATTATTACTGCTTGGCGGAGTTCAAGAAAAAATGACTTAGTTTTTCACACGGCAGAATGCCAGCCAGACACTCATAATTACTCATTTAAACATGTAAATGTTTTTAATTTACGTTATAAGTAAAGTTGTTACAGTTTGTAACTAGTTTCCTTGGTTGCTTAACAACGTACACTAGAAAAAATTTCTGTTATTATTGAACACTTTCAGTTCAAAATAAAAACCTTCATTGCCTCACCAAAACCAATTTAGAATATTATATTAATATTACAATAACATAAAACTTTATTTTAAGCTATAAGTAACTCGTAGAAAGCACAAAAACACGAATTAAAAATTCGCATGAAGTACCAAAACTGTGCTACGCACCTGAAGTTCACTCAGATAGTCACACACGTTCTGTTCACTTCCGACATGTTGGGCGGTGTTGCCACTATTTTAAGAAAATTGGGAAATGTGACAACAATGCAGCGCGATGTTTGTTAGTCAATGCACTATCAAAACTTTTTAGATCGATTGTAGAAATGCTATACCTAAGTAAAAGCACAGAAAATGGTATAAAAAGTATTGAAAACTATTGGCCGAAGGAAAGACTTTATGTGAAAAGTAGCCGCATATTAATATACCCAGAAGAAATATGTTGGGTAAAAAATTGATAGAGGACACGCCACTTGAAATTAAAAAAAGGAAAAAACAACGGTTTTTATTTTGAATTGAAAATTTCATATCCATGGAAAGTAACATTTTTAATAACTTTTTTCGATAAACTTTTTCTGTGAACAAAGTTGTAAGTCTAAGTATTTCTTCCAGGTTGATATTATATACAAAGGCGAAGTTCTACCCATGAATTTCAGCCTCATGGACGTAGCATACACATTTAAATGGCAAAGGGTGAGTAAAAATATTCTATCAGTCAGGTATATCGAATTAAATTAAAAAGAAAACAAAAACGGAACGTATGTTAGGTAATAGTATAAGTATACTTATAGTATATTCTTTTAAGTCATAATTAACAAACTAGGTTACTAAAACCGTCTACTGCTATCATTAATGCGTACTGAAAATAAGATAGGGCCCAAAATTGAACCTTGTGGTGCTCTTAGGATTTATTTGTATTTTTAAATGAGCCTAAAGAAAATAAATCATAGAAATGGTGATTTTAAGGATTGTGATGCCATGGCATGGTAAATGGTGATTTAACAGCTGCGACAAGCGACAGAAAGTATCTCTGGGAGGGGTGAATTTTTTTCAAGGGCGTCCATTCTAAGTAGGCTTGAAATTTTATCACCTTGATGTTATATTTTTTAATATTAATTCCTTGTGAATTTTTTTGCACAATATATTTTGTAAATGTTTAATTATATTTACTTTTAACACGTTTTTTGCTGTGTATCAGTTTTGCTGTGTGGTTAACTTCGCTGCAGAATAAAACAAACACCTCATCTAAATTTATAATTAAAAAATCGGTGACCTTTAAAGGCAGCGTATAATATGAAGGATGCTTTTTAAAATCAGTGACACCGACATAAATAATAGTTAACTCGCTTCTCCAATCTTGATGGGATGCAAATTAAGTATAATTTTCCGTCGTTAACACTTTATGTAAATAGAAAGAGCTTGGAGATTCGTCACGGTGTTAAAACGTTCTAAATGATAATGACTAGATAGAAAGACTACAATGGTCTATACCCATTTTCTCGAATTCTGCTTCCTCGTTCGCCCATTTGCATACAAAAGGCAGTTTGCTAGAGAGCAGATTGTAACGAATAACTCGATGTGGTGTGATAGTAGCACTACCTAATTATTTAACCTCTAAATACAGTGGCGTATCAGCTTCACAGATTTGATAAAATCCGCTGTAGGAATTTCTAAAACACTTGGCAGGTCTAAAATTACTACAATGGTGTAGTAGACTGTACTTAACTCAACCAAACTAGCTAACCCACCTGATTTGAGACCGTGTGACAATCAATTTGAATGACGATGATTTGATTCCTGGTTTTTATTAACTTCGTTTATGTTCTTTTATTCTTTTCTCAAGATTTCTCCCTGTTTGTCCTATATACACCTTAGGGCAACTACCACATGTTAGCTTATATACTCCTGATTTACTGTTAGAACAATTTTTGTCTTTTGCATTTTTTATAAATGTAACTATCGAATTATTAGTTTTATATGCTACCTTGTAATTTTGTTTTTTCAAAAAGAAAATTATTTTTTCTGTGGTACGACCTATGTATTTATGTCAAAATTTTAAAACTATTGTTAACATTATTTGTTTTAGCTAGGTAGGTGTTTCTATACTTCTTGAATTGTCTTATTAAAAGATTCTTTAGAAATTATTTTTTCTATTATTTCGGGGTTGTATTCATATACGCGATTCATTTTAAGATCGTAGCGCCAAAGCGGCAGCAACCTATACTAACCTATGGGCCTCTGACGTTTGAAATTGTATTCATTTGTAAAGTTAAAAGAGGTAAAAAGCTTGTAAAACAATTTTAAAAAGAATAAGTAGTTATATAAAGTTAAAATTCATTGCAAAATAGATTTTCTTAAGCTCTTTTTTACTTCCACCTTGGAAAATTCGTATATTTTAGGTTAAATAAATGTCAACGTAAAGTTACTAAAACAAAGTATTTATTTTTCTTTTAGCAACTAATCTTAATACTCAAACATGAGATGAAGCATTTTAGAGGTAGCTTTTTTGTAGGGGTAGCAATAGATTCAATATTTTTCGAGCGTTCTATCTGAAAATTAAACTTAACCTCAAAATATGTCAAATTCTTTATTAGGCATTACGGCATACACACCTTATGGAAATAGCCATTCTCAGAGGAAGGTAAAGAGCACACTCTCTACTCTGCGTTCTTTAGCTTCTTTATCCATACTTGTCTCCTGTAACTCTTTAATGCACAACTTATAGTTTCCACGATAGCTCCAGATTTTCCCGCTTTTGGAAAAGTATGAAACTGATTTCCTGGTTTTTCTTTGTACAAGAGGAACAATGACGCTCACAACAATAATGATTCATATCTAATCAAAGCAATTAACTAATATAACAACGGATATTTCAAAATTCACAATAGAAATACATACGCAAAACTGAACCAAAGGTCCATGCGTTAGTTGTGCGTGCCGCCAGTAGGTAGCGTATTGCTTAGCAAGAATCGCCTATTATTATTATTATTATTATTATTATTATTATTATTATTATTATTATTATTATTTTCTCTTTGTAATTCTTTATTATAATTCTCATTAGACAGAGCAATATTTAAGGTTCTGTGTATCATACTATTGAAAGCTGTCATTTTTTGTTGGTATGGATGTGTTGAAATGTTATATTGTAATGTCTGTATGGGAAGGTTTGTGGAATACTAAACCGAAAAATCCTAAACCGTAACCCCTTTTTATGCAAATCACTAGATAGATCTGTTGTTAGATCACAACAAGTGTAATATCTCTGATGCCTTTTTATTAGTTTTGATCCCACGCAGTCAGATAACGGCCCGCCACTGCCAGGCACTTTATACATAGTCTTGTCATCACGATTCTTGAATAAATTATTTTCGATCGACGGTTTGTAATACATAATCTGCATATATTCGGCGAAGAATACAAAACTAGGTTTCTTTTAAGTGTCACATTCTGGTCTCTGGAATGTACACCTATTCCATAACAATATTTATTGCACGGAATGTAAAACTGTTGGATGTAAGTATATTAGCAATAAAAACAGAAATGAAGGCACGAGGCACATGAATTTATATACACGTTTACGCTTATGTCTTTTTTATATAAATTAATTTTTATTCTTTATCGTATCGTAGAAAAATCGGTGGGAGAAGAAATTCAACCCCCCTAATAATTCCCCCATGACTTTATGTAAATATTTTCGTATTCTGCAGTAAAAATAATCAAAACCGTACATATTTATGTCTACCTAACCAAATACTATAAAGGTGAACAAATATTCGTTAATTTCTACAAATTTTACAATTTTAAGGGGTCTCAAATAAAAAATCTCTTTAGTTTGTTTGTGTTCTGGTTATTATGGTAGTAGAATGGGACTTTTCCGCTAAAATTTTACTATTTTATTAATATCAAACGTTATATTGGTACATAAGTAAAGGTAGAATCAACCCAATATATTAAAGAATTGTAATTAAGCGAAGTTTTCCAAGTACAAAGTGACCGGTCTTCATGAATCATTTTAAACTGCGCGGTTCGCTGACATCACACTCCAGAAGCCAATAAAATGTAGACAAGTTAAAAAACGACTCCACGTTGCCACATAATTTTACTTTTTTCTTGGCAACGATTGAATTTACATTTTGGTAATTTTGAAATGAAAATATTATGTATATTTAGGTGAAATGGTAATTTTGAAATGAAAATATGTATTTTTAGGTGAAATATTCTCCATAAATTATTACTAAAGCAAACTAACATGATTATTTTACAATTTATCAGTTGAGCAAAATAACTTTTAGGTATTTTTCGCTAAAGGTGACAACACTGCACAATTTATGCTAGAATCAACTAAATGATGTTTGATAACTTAGGTTATAAAAGCCAACCTCCTTGTCTTAACATTGCGCACTTCAGAATTTAGAATGTTCATATTTGTGACATAGAAATCGTTAACCACTTCACTGTCAACTCTTGGAAGGTTGTCTGAAGATATCCCTCTTCAATTTTATTCATTTTAAATCAAATTAATGAAAACACAAAACGAAAGTTAGGTTAAGCACACTTCACTTGACAGAACCCAAAATGCAGGGCAGCCAACAGACAACAACGAACTGGAGTATGGCGTCATGGCGCGTTATTTGAAATATATGGTAATTTTAACAATTTTTTCAAAATATATCTGGCGAAGAAAAAAATTTAAAAAAATACTTTTTAGGCATAACAGTATAAATTTTATAATAAGCAAATAAAAAAAAGATGTGGAAAAGGCCCATTGTAGAGGATTTGCGTAGTCCGACGGAAGTAGGCCGTGCTCTGAAGCTGGAGGAACAGTTTGTCGCTACACGGCAACGAGAAAGAAATTGACATTTGTGTGATATGACGGTACGCATCGAATATCGAACTTGTATACGTAGGCGATTGTTTTAAAGGACGTGCAAGTACGTCTGTTCTCACCACAGAAATAAATACTATAGAATGGAGAAAGTGTTACCTTTCATACGGTTTTTGTGACTACAACATGGTGTCTCGATGCAGAGAGGTGTGTTTGTGCATTGAGCAAATGGTATATAAGTTAAAGCAAACAAGATACATATTATAAAGTCAGCTACTTACATATAAATTACAAACAAATTACATATAAAGATAAACTGCAAGCAAGTTACATATAAACTGCATTGTCTGTTTTTCTTTTCTGTTGTAAATTGGCGGCTAGCCTTAATATGCCGCCGCTTCCACCCTGGGGTCGGACAAATCATTTTGATGGTGGAAATGCATGAAACAACGCCTTCGTAACCGATTTCTATAATTAGTTTCTCTTGTCCGGGTGAAATGGCCGTTTCACGGGAAATGGGCGACCAAGTCTTAATACGCCGCCGCTTCCACCCTAGGGTCGGACAAGTTATATTGGTGGTGATAATCAATTATGGAATAACAGTGGGTAGGTACCTTTACACGTGTTCAAAACATTTTTTTTAATCAGATATTGCCTGCAAAAGGAACCACATATGTAGTTCCTTTATGTTGCCGGCTAACTTTAGGGGCTAACTTCTCTCAAATGCATTATTAATACACCTTCCTGGGGAAGAGGTACCAAAAATAATATAACAACAAATAATCAACAATCGTCATCTACATAATAATTGAGTGACGACACGAAGGAATTCGTCGTTTGTCGTTCTCTGCCGCCAGTGGTTGCAACTGAGGAAATTATTTGAAAATGTTAATGAGCAAATACATATATATTAAAACGCGTCGATTCTGTCTCGCTCTAAATTCCGTCGCCGAATCGACGAAGTTTCTAAGCTATCTCCTTCGAGGGGCATTTTCGTCCCGTTTCCTACGCGTTTTCCCAATTTAAACGCCTTTTTTAAAAATCTCTCTAAAATTTCCGTCGATGGCCGTTCGGCGAGAGAGATGCGGCTAGCACAGGCGTTTGTAGCCCCGACTTTTCGCGGGACCCCCTAGACTCTTTTTCTAATTTTTACGGCTTCGAGAACCGCTTCACGCGAAAGTTCCGTGCTTTCTCTAATCCTTCGAGATTTTTTTCGAGACCGTACGTCGAGTCCTTCTACGTCTATTTCGTCTTCCAAAATCTCGAGTCGCATCCGTCTCAACTTCTTTCTCATTTTATCTGCCGATGTGAGATTGCACTAACGAGACAAGCACCTCCCACGAAAACTGTCAAATTAGTTGAACTTCAGATAGGTTATTTTCCTATGAGAAGTATTTTTTTTTTTTTACTTTTTAATTCCAATTATTTATTAGTATTACCTAGTGTTTAGTTATTCTGTTTCATCGTCCGTAGCTTTTATTCTTTCTGCACGTAAAGTTTGGAATTAATTCGTTCATTTTGGCAGTCTGTTAAATTCATCATTTTAGCTTACAAAAGTAAATATCTACAATATTAATTTGCTGCAACAATTATGACAGCAATATATTTTTGGTCCCATTGATAAAATTGATAAAAATGTTTACTGAAAAATAAGTTCTACTTTCAGCATTCAAAAAATTATGATGTTTTACCATCAAGAATAGAGTACCCTTACAATTCATCAAAATATTAAGAAAAATCGTTCTAGATACAAAATTTCTTTAGTATGTATTTTCTTAAAAAAATAATATTCTAGATTGCTTTTGTCACCTGAAGGGTGACCCCAGGCCGCAGGCCTGAACTCCTGGCAGGGCTAGAAACGGCAACGAAAATCGCGATAGCGATTTTCTCCCATTTCTAGTACATAAATATTAAAACGTAATACTGATTTTATTGAAACTCAAATTTTTACACCTTTTGTAGCTCATTTTACTTCAAAAACATCACAAGTGCGCGTTCGTAATCATAATGAGTTACTTTGCAAGGTTGCCGCGTGGCGCGCTGCGCTAAATTATCATCAAAACTAAACTTTTTCTTGCGATGCGTTCGACATAGTCGTGAAACCGTTTAGTGTAGCTGCTCCAGTGATAATATTACACCGTACAGACTACTGTCTGAAACGAATACCGCTCGGCGGTCTATTTTTAGCGCGATATTGCCAGTTTATTTCCACGGAAATAAAATAAGTAGCAGACATTAAATTCTTTATCGCTTATTTGTTTTTTCGGACTTACATAATTACGCCGGCTGTTTACGCTCGACGGTGTTACGGCGCATAATAAGCCGTGCACAGGGCGGTGCAAAAACTGCGGAGCATTATGTAAAAATAAATGGAAAATAGGTATATAATATAAATATAGGTTCTTTTCTATTTTTTCTATTATTTTGTTTGCTTACAAAAATGTATTGTGAAATTTCAGCGAGAATTTACAAAAAAAATAAATAAATAAATAAAAAGAAAAAAACCACCGTGTAATAAATTGTATTATATAAAATGCAGAAATAATTAATTTTTATGTGTTTTTTCTGAACAATACACAAAAACTAGTTTAACGAAAGTTGTTTTTGGCATCTCCTTCAAATAAATAAACCTGGTGTTATATTTCGAACTTCCTCTCTGATAGGATCTATCAATCCTTCGATAGTGTCCCGTCTGTTTACATACACTTTGGTTTTTAGATAACCCCACAAAAAATCTAGTGGAGTTAAGTCGAGGGAGCGCGGTGGCCATTCAAGTGGTTTTCTTTTGCCTATCCACCGATTTGGGAAAACTTCGTTAAGGTAATTTCTTACATTGAGGCGAAAATGTGGAGAGGCGCACCATCTTGAACCAGGCATCAACAGCAGGCATATCGTGCTGATTAGAGTTAAGAAAAATTAATTCCAGCGATGGAATCAACTCAAAACGTAAAAAATCCAAATAAATATCACCTGGCAAATTGTCCTCAGAGAAATAAGGTCTCAGTATGCGATTTCCTACTATTTCAGCCAAGACCCCATTTACTCCAGGTCCCTTTCCACAATTTGTAACCATTTTGATCTTGGCCTGCCTCTCTTTCTTCTCCTAGTTACTCCTCCTTTCAAAACTTGTTTGGTCTGTCATCCTTGAGTCTTGCCACCACCTAACCTAACCACCACCTTGCCTAACGACCTCATTCTTTGTGCTCGGGCTACATTTGTTATAGATGGTTCCCCGTATAATTCCATCAATTCTTCATTTGTTCTTCTCCTCCATAGATCTCCAATTTTGTCGCCTCCATATATCGTTCTTAGTACTTTTCTTTCAAACATTTTTAGCGATCTTTCTTTTATATTTAGTTTCCATGTCTCACTCCCATACATAACTACTGGTCTTATTATAGTTTTATATATTCTTTTCTTGAAATTTCTGGAAACTGTTTTTGACATCAAAACATGGAACAGCCCTCCCATACATTTCACCCCTTGTGTTATTCCTTCCTGTATTTCTTCCTTCTCTTCGCCTGTATCGGTTATTGTTACTCCCAACTAATTAATTTCTTTCTGTTGTTATACTGACCCCTGTCTTTTGCTTGTTTACTACTCTCCTTTCTACCACCATAAATTTAGTCTTATTTTCATTTATCACTCTTTACTTACCCTTGGCTGCTTTTTATATTGCATTTATTAAATTTTCTTTCGTTCTCATCAGGATCATAAAATATCATCTGCATAGACCATCAACTGACTTGTCTGCCTGAATATAGTGCCTTTCGTTTGTATTTCACTCTCTTTTACTGCTGAGTCCAAAACTATATTAAACAGAGTTGTTGATAATGGATGACCCTGTCGTAAACCTCTAGTCACTCTAAATTCATCTGATGTATGCCCATTTATCGTTACCCTACAATCAGTTTCAGTTAGTTAGGAATTATATAGTTATAGGTTATTCACGTTACGTTTAAAGTGACGTTATCTTGTCAAAATAGGTGCCGTTGTCAACTGTAACGTCTTTGCGGGCGGGAGTTTCAAAAATGTCGCACAATCAAAACGGTTTTAGCTCTGAGAAGAACTGTTTTAAATATAAATAAAGTGAATAATTAGAAAATGTAAATAGAAAATGCACGAGCAAAATATAAGCGGAACCAAACGTGAAAAAACCAGCAAACAATAGACAGGCAATATAAATAAATAACAACTTGACAACGCAGAGAAGGGTTGCCAAATATAAACGCTTTGTAAATGGCAAATGTTATGCTAATTTATTGGTCATTTGTTTATCTAATATTGACAACAATTAATAACTGAAAATGACGTCACTTTAAACTTAACGTGAATGATTTTTACGAAGTATTTCTTGCCACTTGTACTTTTAGAAAATTCAATCCGACCCTTGTCTGTTGAGAAATACAGTTGGAATCTGCATTTACATAAACACATATCGCGAAATTCTACACGTTCGTATCTAGTTCTGCGATACCTATAGCATTACACCGGTCCGGCCTATTAATTCTCGAAGAACTGGAGTGGAAATTATTACTTGCTCAAAATCAATGCCCCATAACTGTGGTGTGCACGCCAGCCGGTGGATTACATGTCATTATTAGCACACGCATAGTTAAACGGAAAAAAAAATTGTAAGAAAAAGGAGAAAATCGTTCGTCTGCGCGTCTCGGATTGGTGCGTGTGAAAAACGCGCAAACGGCGGCAATTTTCGTAGGTGTAACCGCAGGGTAAAGGTAGACTTTCGTAACAAGCGACAGGAGACCGGGACAGGCGACAGAGATAGACGACAGCGACACTACCGATACAATGGAACTCAATGCGATTCCGTTCGAAGCATGCGACAGCGACACGCAGCTCCGTAGTTGTCGCGCCTTGTCTCTTGCAGTCTATCTCACGTCTGCTTCTAGAGCAGTAGTGTCGCTGTCGCCACACGGATACAAGTGTATTTTGGCTCTGCAAACAATGGCTTCATCAGACATTAAATGTTGCCATATTAATAGGTTAAGAGATCCCTCATCTTTTTGTTTTGTAAATAAAGTATTTATTGGCGCTCTTTCACATTTTGTATAAAAGTAATATAAAATCAGATCTTCATCTTCTTCCTCCTCTAATAGTATTTATTTTAAAATAATTTTCTTATTTGCGGACATTATAATCTAAACACTACACACGCGTTAGTTTCCAGCAAAAGGTGTTATTGCACTGGCCTGTCGCCTGTCGTACGTTGCGAACGAGCTCTTTGGTCTCTTGTCTCGGTCGCTGTCGTCTGTCTCTGTCGCCTGTCTCAGTCTCCTGTCACTGTCGCTTGTTACGAAAATCTACCTTAAGAAGAGACCAACGTGATACCAACAGAGCATACACGTAATAAAGAATTATTTGTGATTATGATGAAATAAGAAATTGTAAGAAAAAGGAGAAAATCGTTCGTCTGTGCGTCTCGGATTGGTGCGTGTGAAAAACGCGCAAACGGCCGCAATTTTCGTAGGTCTAACCGCAGGGTAAAGGTAACAAGCGACTTTCGTAACAAGCGACAGCGACAGGAGATCGAGACAGACGACAGCGATCGAGATAAGAGACCAAAGACATCGTTCGCAAGGTACGATAGGCCAGTGCATTAACACCTTTTGCTGGAAACTAACGCGTGTGAAGTGTTTAGATTATAATGTCCTCAAATAAGGAAATTATTTTAAAACAAATACTATTAGAGAAAGAAGAAGATGAAGATATGATTTTATATTACTTTTATAAAAAATGCGAAAGAGCGCCAACACATACTTTATTTACAAAACGAAAAGATGAGGGATCTTTTAACCTATTAATATCGCAACATTTCATGTCTGGTGAAGATATGTTTAGAAAATATTGTAGGTTAAATAAACAACAATTTTATTTTGTTTTAAGTTTAATTGAGAAGGAAATGGAACCAAAAAGAACTGGAGCACTGATTTCAACTGAGGAAAAACTATTTATTTCTCTACTAGTCTAATAGACAACTAGGTCTATTAGAATTTCATCTTCTTCAGATGAAAAAGCAATTGACTTAGACTGTGATAAAATAATTTTAGCTTTTTTCGATGTAGAAGCCATTGTCTCAAGAGCCAAAATACACTTGTATCCGCGTGGCGACAGCGACACTACTGCTCTAGAATCAGACTTGAAACAGGCTGCAAGAGACAAGGCGCGACAACCACGGAGCTGCGTGTCGCTGTCGTCTGTCTCTGTCGCCTGTCTCGGTCTCCTGTCGCTGTCGCTTGTTACGAAAATCTACCTTAAAGCAAAACAAATAAGCAGAAGGATATCTCGCAGGCGGCACCTTTGATGTGGTCACCGCTGGATCGTGACCTCTGTTCCAAGGAGGCGTTTTTTAGAGGATATTTTATTGATTGAATTTTGTAAGTTAGGTATTTTGTAGAATATTTAATCAAAAAATGTTTCACTAAACATACTTGCGATGTTTTTAAACAATATTCTAAAGCACACTAAGATTTGCACATTTGGATGAATCGGCTTTATTTTGCTACTACAGAGAGTTCCAGAATTATTGTCCGGTACCGGAACGCAGCCTATCCTGAATATAATCAAAATTTATTTCCATTTGCTAAAATTACTTTCTTTTTTCAACTGTCAATTTGAGAATTTTCATATTTGACAGCATTTGACGTTTGACTCAGTGACGTTTAGCATTTTTCGTGTTTAAATTGTTTTACTGAAGTATCGTTTGCGTTTAAAAGATTATTTTTCAATACTATACAGTTTCAGAGAGTCCTAAATCAGGTTGGTAATTTTGTATCTCTTAATATTGAACATAATGTTGAAATTAATATAAGAACCATAAATTAATGTTTTTTAACGCTCCACAATTCACAGTTTGAATAGGTTATACTGGTGATACATAGGAATAGAATAATATAAAATAATAACTATATTATTTTTAACAAATTGTCTTTATTTTATTTTTGACATAACCTATATTTACTGACGTAGCATGGCATGGAACAAATCAAATCAAACCAGTAAATTCCCTTGCCTGCGCTCATGATTCTAGTGCAGATACTAAAAATAGAAAACCGGCACATAAAAAATCATTATGAAGCGGCACGGACAATCATTCTGGAACTCTCTGTATAAAACTTAGGAAAATTCCAATCTGGAATTTATTTGGCAATTTAAATATACCTCACAATGATTTTGTAAACTTTATATCGTTGCTTGAAGTTTTATTTCAATTAAACTTTGAAAGTATTGTTTTACAAAACAGGGTTGTTAAAGTTTTGAAAACATCTGTAAACACGTTAAATTTGTACACCCCTGGAAACATTTTTCTCAAAATTATTTAATGAAACTGCTTGGTACAATGAAACTATATTATGCATTTAAATGTGTAAACAGAAACTTTAGAACGACAAAAAACTTAGCAAAACACCTGAACAATTGCGTAACAATTTAACATATATTTTTGGTCGGTTTAGTATGAAGAATACAACGCTACACCACTTTTTTAAACTATCTCGCTACTGTCCTCAAACGAGTCTTGATGTATTTGTAAATATTTATAGAGCCCAATAATGGCCACGGCATGTATATTAACACAATCGAATTGTTGCCAAATAATTCCAACACTCGTTAATTTAATCGTTTTAGAACCAGTTCGCAAATTAATTCCTTGCGTAAAAATCCTACCGAAACGTCTAGCAACAAGCGTACGGTTTGTATACTTACAGGGTTGTCATATTAATCCGAACGTTGTTTGCACTGGCACATTATACAACAAAAACTTCTGCATGGAAGAACCGCGAAAAATCGTCTTTGTCACTTTCTGACCTTTGAAGTTTCAAGGTCGTGTTTAACAGATTTGTCCTAAAGGTCACTGCTTGTCAGCTAGTTGCCAAACTTGTACAATTTCCCTTATTAAAAGAACCATATAATGTTAAAAAGTAATAGAAATGTGTCAAACTTAATATTATTTCGTATTATTTCAGTGACAGTATCAAATATGCAAATACAAAATGAAAATGGTTCTATATGTACTCTTTCTTAACTATATTTGAATCTGTTCATGAGTAATTTTAACGATCTTGTCTATACAGGGTGTTTCATAATATATGCGCAGAACTTCAGGATGTTATAGCTCGTCCAAAAATATGAAAAAAAGTTTCTATTAACTTAATGCACCATTTTAGAGATACAGGGTGTTGAAGTTGAAAAAAAATTTCGTTTTTTGCGAATATCTCCGGAACCGTTTATAGCACAGAAAACAGATTTTGTAAGCATTTTCTACTCATAATAAACTATGTTTTGTGCGGAATTTTTTTTTTTTAAGTCATAATTGGTGAAGGTTTTGAAGGGGTAGTGGGTGTTTTTCTCCCCAACTTCTACGCTACTGGAAAAAGTACGATTTTGAGACGCCCATTTGAACCGCCAATGTTTTCTACACAAATAAGGTATCTTGGTCATAAGCTCTAAAGTCGATCGTTTTCGAGAAAAATCAACTTTTATGTTGAAAAACATGGTCAATTTTTTTAAATACAATTTTTTTCTTATTAATTAAACAAAATTTATTTAAACGTTAGAACAAGTAACGAAACCAAACGTTAACTTCATAATTGCAAAATTAAAAAAAAATTAAAAAATGATACAAAAGTTGACTTTTCAAAATTCACCAAACCATAAAGGTAAAATTTACCATGTTTTCAAAAAATTGACCATGTTTTTCAACATAAAAGTTGATTTTTCTCGAAAACGATCGACTTAGAGTATTATGTATTATGACCAAGAGTACCTTTTTTGTGTAGAAAACATTGGCGGTTTAAATGGGCGTCTCAAAATCGTACTTTTCCAGTAGCGTAGAAGTTGGTGAGAAAAAACACCCACTACCCCTTCAAAACGTTCACCAATTATGACTAAAAAAAAATTTTCCACACAAAACATAGTTTATTATTAGTAGAAAATGCTTACAAAATCTGTTTTCTGTGCTATAAACGGTTCCGGAGATATTCGCAAAAAACGAAATTTTTTTTTCAACTTCAATACCCTGTATCTTTAAAATGGTGCATTTTAGAGGGTAAGTTAATAGAAACTTTTTTTCATATTTTTGGACGAGTTATAACATCCTGAAGTCCTGCGCATATATTATGAAACACCGTGTATAGGTTATGTTCAAAAGTTCCAAAGAAATAAACGACAAAGAATTTCAATATTTCAAAAACTCCCGCCAAACAGATTATTGGAAGGATTCCACCGATGTCACAAATCTCTTTCACATCTCATTGGTTACTACCTTAACCAGTCCCTCATTTAGGTATAGTTCTTGATGATTGGGTTGATTATTTATTAATCTATAAACTGACCGTGTAAAATCTCAGAACCCAGTCCATGTCCTGCAATTGTCAACTGTCGATGGAGGCACCAAAAATTATGGAATAAGAATAAATAAAAATGTAGGGATCAATTTATTATTATAATGAGTTTTGATCATAGACTTAATAAGAGGAGACCTCATGGTTCATTCATAAATAACCTTTTGTTTTGTATCAATCATTGGCAATGTGTATGACAAAGAATACCGAGAGAAAGAACGGCAAAATTCCGACTCCGTGCAACGTTGCAAAAGTTTTGGGAGAACTTGCTTCCGACGCCAAAGGCGTATTGTTTTTGGAAGGGTTGGGTATGATAATAAAACATCAAAAAAGGAATTTTAAGAAAATCACTACTATACATTGCAACAACAAAAGCTTGTGAGATTAGAAATTAAATTATTATCGGAGTTTTAATGTAGGGAATATAAATTGAAACTTGGAACACTTAAAATTCTGAATTAAATAAAGGTGGTATACCTACTACATTACAAAAACTTATATATATATATACAGTAGTGTAAAAAAGTATTTTTCAGTTTTTCAAAGATACTCAAACTCTGTATACAGGGTTCAATTACATTTAAAAGTGAAATATAATTTAAAATAAGAAAGATGTACATGGTGTTAGTTTTTAATTCAACTTTTTGTTTCAAGTTATTTGACTTACTATTTTCAAAATAACTCTTAAAAGCCTGATAATGGTGATTTTCTCTTAGATTAGTATAAAGGATACCTTTAAAAATTACCTTGGTTACGCAACTGATTTTAATTTTTGTGTGCAAACGTTGCATGTTGGCTTCACACTTACCAAACATTATAGGTTTTTTAATTTGTTATGCAGCAAAGTGCTGAATGATGTCTTAGCTTCTTGCTTGGATTCCTGTTTTGACCATATTTAAGTATGTGTGTATGTAACTCCAAAAACTAACACATCAGCCATATTTTAAAAAATAACAAAAGCAATTCCATAATATTATATTTACATACTATATTCCGTAAAATTATAAGGAAGCCAGCCAGCACGCCCCTGTAAATCCGTAAATATGGCGTGACAAATATAGCGACCGAATAACCAAACAAAACTTGGCAAAATTTACCTGTGGAAAGACAGTTTTGAATATAAAGAATTCACTTTTCCATACACTTGACACTGACGCACCATTTTCTGAAGAATAGTAATAAAATCCTTACGAAAAACACTGAAAAATTCACAAAAGCAAAATTCCGACTGCCAGCAACACCGCACAAAAGAAATACTATAAAATACTACTATTCACGTGCTTGTTACCGGCATCAATGAACATGCGGATTTGAGTAGGGAGCAATGATGCCTGATCATTCCATTTTTGCGTTATGAAGTTAATTTTTATCGCAACGTTTTTAACAAAATATGATTTATCTACCTAACTAGGAAACGGAAAAATATTTTTATGTAATATTTTAACCTTAACCCATAATCATGGTAGTTTAAATGTGAAAATATAAATTACACAATTGACAGTTTGGCAACAGTTTTTCGTACAATCATAAAGTAGACCTTGCAGTTGACCAGATAAAGAGTAAACGAGGGGATCTCTGATTGCTTTAAAATGTAAACAATTACATCTCCCTTGTCTTATAAATCTATGGTTTTGATAAAGTTGGGAAGCAGGAAAATCTTTAACTTGGACCACCCTGTACATTAACAAATAATAATCTGCTCCTATGGCGATAATTTTAATTATTTTTCGCTGTTTGTTTATCCACAGCATTATAAATTATATTATTTCAACATAGTAGTGACTCGTAATTGCTAAAGTTAATAATTTTGCAAACACAATGGTTTGCTTATCTTTGTTTGCGTTGATAGATAAACAGCGGCAATTAAAGATAAAAAAAAGTTAATACAGTATTTAAAATTTAAATATATTCGTGGGGGATTACGTATAGAGATTGGGCTTGTTTTCTATACGCGTGGGTTTATGATCTATCGATACTGATGATTATGATAAAAACACTGTCGCTTAGAAAAATGTGACTGCTCTATTATGTAAAGTTCTGAGGTATGCTTGAAACTACAACGGAATTCTGAGAATTCTAAATGTTTTAAACACATAAATGTTCGAGCCGCAACAGCCAAGAACTTTAAAAGGTTATCAAAAAATGGGACTCTAATTGTAAGAAATTAATTAATACATTCTTTCATAATTCTTTCTTTCTTTCTTATGTCTTTTTTCTTCCAGGTTATAAAAAATATCAATTTTCATTATTAAAACTATACCTTATTGCATCATACTTCTTCTTTCCATTTTCTTCTGTGTTTTTTCTGTCTTTCTTCTTTTTCTTTCTTCATTTCTGCTTTCTTTCTCCTTACTTTCTCCTTACTTTCTTCTTTCTTTCCCCTTTCTTTCCCCTTCATTTCTTTCGTTCGCCTTTCTTTTTTCTGTCTTTGTTTCTTCTTTCCTTCTTTTTCTTTCCTTTCTGATTCTTCCTTTTTTCCCCTCTTCTTTCATTTTTTCTTCTTCCTTTCTTCTGCCTTTTCCTTCCTCTTTTACTTTTTCTTGTCACTCTTTTTTCTTTCGTCTCTTCCAACTGCCTTCTTTTTTCTTCCTTCCATCTTCCTACTTTCTTCCTTTTTCTTTCCCCTCTTCTTTCTGTATTCTTTCTTTAGTCTTTCTCCTCCCTTTCTTATATCTTCTTTCTCTCTTTCTTATTCTTTCTTCCTTTTTTTCTTCCTTCTTTCTGTTTCCTCCTTTTTTCTTCTCTCTTTGTTATTATTTCTTCTTCTGCCCTTTTTCTTTTCTCTCTTCCTCCTTCCTTTTTCTTTCTGCTCTCTTCCTGTATTAAACTGCCTTCTGTCTTTCTTCTTTCTTCCTTTCTTTCTTCTACCTTTCTGCCTTGTTTCATTTTTCTTTCTTTCTCCTTTCTCTCTGTCTTCTTTAATTATTTTTCCTTTCCTACTTTTATTCTTCTTTTTCTTCTTTCTTATTCATTTTGCAAAAAAAATGCTTTACGCAGCGCTGTAACGCTGACAATAACGGAGAAAAATCTTTCTTATAAATTGTAACTTATAATAAGTATATAAACTTCCCATACTAGTATATCGTTATTTATACCCGCCTTTGCATCATCTTTCATAACCAGCGAGCGGGATATAAACTCAGCGTAATATCCACCGGTACCGGCCATGAAATCGGAAGTGCCCACGAGAGGAAATAAAAAATAACGAGAGGCATTATTCTCCATTGTCCTCTGTTCACGCTCCACGGCCCGGGACAGGTATCAAAGACAGATAAAGAGAGAGAGTGAGAGATACCATAGGTATACACACGCAGAGAGAGACGGAGATAAATGTGAAGTTCTAGAATAGTGTGTTTGTTGTGATGCCTTTTCGTAGTGTTTTCCGCCCTGCCCTTCTATCGGCTTTATAGATTGTCCGGAAAGCTGCCCTGAGGAATACGTTGAAGGACATGTAGCAAGTGATACAGAGTTGCCCAAAACAGTTCGTGCTGTTTCGTATTAGCGATGTTTACACGTAATGTAAACAACGTCATGTTATGAGTTAGGAACCGAAAGAAAACATACATACATTATAGAATTAGATACATATTTGGTTCCTATATATATAAAATTGACAAATTAATAAGGGGTCCGAAGACTGACCCTTGTGGTGCACCAGTTAAAATAACGCATAACGTAACTCAACTGTTTAAAATGGTAACGATCAAGACGCTAATTACAAATCTACGGCTTGTAATCTATTAAAAACCTTTCGGAGTATCCGCGATGAAGCGCAGGCCGGCAGAATGGCAAGCCGTCGCCGGAGTACTAAAAATAGTACCCGAGCGTAAGGTCATGTTGATCTATTCTATCCTATACGTCGTAGAAAGGCGCTAATTGTCGTAACAGCGACTCATTTGCATGTGAATGGGCACCCCACTGGACGCTTCCACAAACAAAAGACGTGCTAGTCGCCAGGTCGCTACGTGGTCGTGGAAATTAATTGTCGATTGCCTGCCGGCTGGTTTTTTAATCAACTTCGTACTGTTCGGATATCGGGACGGTAGTGTTCGGATATTTTGAATTCAACTCAATCTATTTCGATGGGAAGACCATGTCATGTACGAACTTGCTCTAAACATTCGAGGATGATGTAACACTGTTTGTTATCAGATTACACCGTTCATTTTCTTAACAAATACGTCCATCAGGAAAAGTACTTGTCTGGCCGATGAAAATAAGGGTAGTCGACCAGTAAAATTACTGGGTAAAGTGGATAAATAATCGAATATTACTTATCATTAATCCTGACAGAAAATAAGCCGATATAACAGTATTATTGTAGGTATTTACAGCCATAGTGTTCCAAGCAAGTAAACTTCGAATTAAACATAATCTCAGTGTTTAGGTCTGTGATATTGTACCTTACCATAGTCCTTACCTATTATTGTTTAATTACCATCGACTGGATTAGGTAATTAAACATTATTAGTGGCTATTTTCTCACTTTGCATTTAAATGTGTGTAAATACAATTATTATTGTCTCTTTTACACCAATGTTCCTTGTGATGCATTTGTTTTTGCAGAACAATACATTCGTTGCGACATTTGATTTCATAAAATAATTTCAATAATAAGCAACTACGGTAATAGATAGTAGTAAGCAAGTTGTCGCAAATCATTTACAAGCTGCAGAAAAAGCGGTGGCCCTAAATCCGAACACTGCGGAATCCCAAATGTAATAATTGCGTACTGGGTGCTGCTTCTGAATGTTTGGTAGAGTTTTTGTCATATTTGCCATACACGGGGTGACACTTTTGTAGGTCCCGGCACATTTTGATAATTTAAAAGTTTTATAGTACGCCACTGACATATTTTCTTTAATCACTTAGAGATCAAATTGAAAAAAAATTTTTGATAAAATTGCAGTTTAATTAAAAGATCTTGATCCAGAAATTTTTTTTCTGTACCTTTTAACACTGACGTAGTTTTCCACATAACACCACAACACTAATGCACTCGATGGGCGTTTCGCCAACCAAGTTGGCATCACCTGGAGATGATTAAAACTCCTTACCTTTTACGGTGAATATTAAAATTAGGTACTTACTTTAAAAACCTCTCTTACATTTTATGTTTTCTTATAAATAATTATATCGATTGTGGTATCCGATAGATTGAATAATAACTGTTATACACATAAAATAAAATACATAAATTGGCACCCACCTTATTTCTTAAGAACATACCGTAATATAGACGAAATAATTCCTAACATGTTATTTTTATTGCTACAATTCGTCATGCTTGTAGCATTTGTTATTATAAACATTAGGTTGTTGAACCAAGTGGTGCCTAGATTTTGCTTACTCTAACATATCACTCACTACGCGCTAATTCCGAGAACGGATCTTTATAGAATTAAAGCCAGTTATTGTGAAAACGGACACCTACAGTTCAGTTGCATAAACATTTGAAAATCCTTATATATTATTCTCACTATATTATTTCTGTCCAATATAAATTTACAAAAATGTGATTCAATGCCATGTAATGAGTAACTAGTACCATTAATATTAACCATATTGTGACACTTGAAAACTCTTTCAAAAACAATTTTCAGACATTGCAGGGAGCACCTCAAGGATCGTTATAAAGCCTGTTATCATTTCCTGTGCCTATTAATGATGTATTATGTCATTATTTATCAATAATTGTAGACTTGAACTTATAAAATCAGGTACAAAACCTGAAAAGCATTTCTATAATTGTGTCTACGGTTGGTCTAACGTTTTCTTTAATGTGACTTTCTTTTGTTTCAGACGAAACCAATGAGGTTCTTTTACCGCATATTCACGCCAATGAAGGTCAGACCCATCAAGATAGTTAACACCACATTATCGACAGGAGGGAAACAGTTACAAATAGTGCCAGTGAAACCGAACCCCGAGCCCTCCAAACCGTCTGAAGACCTAATACCCGATCTGAAGGAAGAATCAGATCTAGAAACAGTCAAGGACATACCAGAGAACAGCATGGAAGAGAGCGAAGACCAAAAGAACCACAAAGAGAGACTGTTCGCCCACTTGCAACTGCAAAGCAAGTCCCAAGTAGTGGACAAAGCCAACAAAAGAGTACCTGAGAAACCCTTAATTAAAGACTGCGTGTTCGAATACGAAGAGCCTGACCAAGAAGAAATTAAGAGATTCGCTGAAAAGAGAGACAGGGAATGGGCTCTTCAAAAGAAGCTCGACGACGAGACTAGAAAAGACGAGGACTATGTCGGTCACCACATCTCCAAGAAGAGGAAAAAGAGTAAGCACTCAAAAAGCGAGTTCAATCTTCATAAGAAGAGGAAACTGCACGCTGAGATAGCTTCTAACGAGGAAGACCTGAAACTGAAGGTTAAGATCACCAACAATGGTCACAAACATAAGCACCATAAGAGCTCTGGACAAGTGAATGAAAAGACTCAAACCTCCGACGTGAGCTCTAAAGAGAAGCTTCTTCAAATGCGCCAAATAAGACACAAACATGTGCCTAGCGAAGACAAAAACATTCAGACAGTACCTGACACTAAACCATCTAAAGATTCTAGCACTAGTACCGAAAAAATGAGAATAGACTCGATTGACAAGCCCACAATCGAAGAAAAACAAATTCAGATTAAAGAAACTACTGAAGAAGTTAGAAAATCTCCGAAACTCAAAGAAGATATTGCAAAGTTAAAGATAAAGGTGTCGGAACCTTCCAGTAGTGTCTCTGAGTCGGCAGTGTTGCCCAAACAACAAACTGAAAGCGTTAACACCAGCCCAAAAGTTGGTACCTTCCTCGAACCAACTAATTCCAAACCAGGTTTTGCTCTGAAAAATTCTGTAGAGAAGGATTGGGGGAAGAAGGTGCCGACGGTTCAGCTAGAGAGAAATGAACAGACTGAGAAGCAAGCCCAAAAAACCTTTCTTAAGACATTTCAGACTTATGCCGAAAAGTACCAACGAAACGAGAAGCTTCAGCAAAACAAAATAGAAAATGCGAAGGCCAAATTGAACAATTTAAATCTCAATAAGGACAAACTGGTGCAAACAAAACCTGAAAATGCTAAAATAACAACGAATAACAAGAGTTTGGAGAGGAAAATAGCTAACTTGCAACAGCACTGCACCATAGAAGCTAAACAACCCGACAAAATCGAAAAGAAAATGACCTTTGTCAACGACAAACCCAAAATGGTTACACCTCACTATCCAGCAGGTTTTACAGTTAGTAAAGTAGAACAAGGAGTTAAAAGAAAGTCTGATGACGAGAGTTTGCAAGACAAACGACCTAGTCTAGAGATAACCTTGATAAATCCTCCTGTTCCAAGTCCTGTCCAACCCACATCGTCGAAACCTGCCGAAAAACCACCTGCCAAACGACCTCCACCCGCAACCATTCCTCTGGATAGAATAAAAAAGTCAGTTAACTTGAAATCTGGTATTAGTATCATCCCGAAGCTACCTGAGAGGTGTGATAATATCGGAGCCTTGGACTTATCGAAAACTAGCAAGTCTCCTGACAATTCTCCTCGGATTGGATCACCTAAATTGGACATGCCCAACGGCTTCAACTTGGTAAACAGACAATTGAACGCTTTATCCAGGCCGACTGCGACCACAGGTTCAGAGAAGAACAACATGGCATTGTCCAACCTCCAGATGTTATCCAAGGTAGCTACGGAGCACTCTAGCTTGAACAACAAAACTCCACCGCAGAGCAGCATAACCTTGAACAAACCGAGGCCGCAAATGCCGAGTTTGCAAACGCTGAAGGTGCCCTCTTTGCAAAATCCGGGGCAAATGAAGACCCCCAACTTGCAAAAGATGCCCAAACTAAACGAGATACAGAAATTCAGGCCTACCAACCCTCAGATTAGAAATCTGAGGCCCAATCAGAACCAGAATATCAGAAACATCCCAAATCCCAGTTTGCTGATCAGGCAACAGAATCAGAACAGACTTTCTCAGATAGCAACCATGCAACAGAGCAACAATGAAGGGCCGAAAACGACTCAGAGCATTTCGACCTCTTCCGCGTCGTCTTTGGCTCAGAAAGAGACGGCCACGGTGACTCCTATCAAGACCATGATAGAATCCAAGTTGCAAGAGAAAAAGGAGATCTCAGTGTAAGACACGTGTATATCTACTATTTATTAAATGTGATACATTTTGGACTAGGCTATTGAAAAATCCACAGTACAAATTTTTTAAATGTGTGTAGATTTCTGATCCGGTGAGGGTTACATTTTGTGGAAATGTGATAGAGGCGGAAGGTGTTTATAGTAAACCAAGAATACCGTCTAGTAGTCCTGCTTGGTAGTAAAATTATATTATCGTTTTATTATTGTCGTTGGATCTATAGTATACAGGGTGATTCAGGTTTAGTCTTGATAACTTAAGGAATCGATAGAACACTTAAGATAGAGAACACTCCACATCCACTCAACCAGTTGAAGTTAACGTTGATTGATTGAAGTTGATTTGTGTAAACGTCAGTTTACACAATAAACTTATGTATGATCATAAGGATGTTTGTGTTATAAATTTCACTTTAATCGGATGAGTGGTTCAAAAGTTGTGAGGGAAAAGCAGGAAAAAATTTCAGTACTTCAACGCCCTCTATCTTCGAAATAATGCGATTTAGAATAAGTTTATATCATGAATGACCATTATCTTAACCTGTTCTATCCTGAACTTATCAAGATTAAACCTGAATCACACTCTCTATAGACAAATGGAAATGTGACTCATACACTTTTGTTTATATCTGTAGGATATATGTTAGAGATGTCTTCAAGAACTTCAACTACTTACTGGTTGTATATAATGCACCAAACTGTTAGATATATTCGAATGTGGTTATATACGACGTGTGGGGGGTTATAACAACATGAGAGTAATAATAAATAAATGAGACAACCTCCTGGCATTTTTTTGGTCAGTTTTATTGCAATCTTTGAGGAACTTATTATTGAATAAGGTTTATCTCCGTGTCTAGAATTGTTGAAGGTATTGCGAATATAATTTTAATTTATACCATGCAGTTTATGGCGCAACTGCTACACAAATGCACTTTGTTGTTGATTACAAACGCACCGTACATATTTTTATTATTGTTTATACATTTATCAATATTATTTATATCGCTGTTTATTTTTATCTAGATAATAGGTTTCCTGCGCATACTCTTGAGTTCCTCTAGGGATCGGTAGGTAAATAAGGACAGCAGCTTATGAAGTATTTAGGTGGTGTTCCTATTTGGTTACCACGTCCTGTTATAAGACTTATATTTGAGTTTTTAAAAATTTTATCACCCAATCTTTTTCGTTGTTGGAGTTATGTTGTTTATTTAAAAATTGTAAATATCTGTGTACATATCTCGATGTTTGACATGATTTTAAGTATAATTAGATGAATGTAAATATTGTTTTTATTGGCCCTTCGCAATACTCTACCCAGTGGTCTTCTTCTTCTTCTGAAAGTAGCTTTATGTACTAAATACATAGTAGCTACTCATATTTCGTTTTATTGCGAATGTTATTAATGTTCAGGTGTTCCGAACGTCACTTGTCATTTTGGGCACTACAACTAGCAGAGTAGACTGTTTTTATATAGGTTTTAACACTTACCTCCTTAGTTTTTAGTACTAGCGACTTATCTTAGAAAGCGTATAAATATGTGTACTATATTTCACTATACTGTTTATGTAGAATATATGTGTAAGTAAATAGATTGATTATGCATTTCTGTTGTTTCAGTTGACTTATTCGAGAATCCTGATCTCCCTGTATATTCCCCTTGTCCTGTAAAATACGAAACTTGTCACAATGATATCATATTGAAATAACATTTGGACACCCTGTATTACAGTTAGCTGAAACTGATTGAAGGGTATGGGTAAGTACTTGCAATTTTACAAATGAAGAATTACTACTATTGAATTCTGCGCCATTGTCTGTAGCTATTTTTATTGGAGACCCTACAATTTTTCTGCCTTGAATTTAATTAAAATAATAGAAAATATCTTGATGGATAGTGGGGATGAGTTCAATGTACTAGGTAAAATAAATGACGCAAGGCACGTATACAGGGGATTTACAGAAATTTGTACCCCGGCCTTAATTTTTGTTTTCCATTCTGGACGAAAATGGTAAATATACAAGTTCTGGGAAGTTTTATTCTCATTTTTTGATCAACATCATCTCATCATCAACTGACCTCGTATTGATCGTAAAGCAGAAGTTACCTACAAAAAAACACGTTCTACGCTACGTATACACGAATACTTGGATTTTGCTAATGAGTAAGTGCGCATGCTCAAAGAATGAAAAGTGAGGTTACTTTATTATTTATCGTATATCCAACTTGAACATCTTCCAGTCTTTTACTGGAAAGATTTCATTGACTTTTGGGTCAATAAAACAATTTGGGTAGGTGCTGTATTTTGAATTTCCCGCCAGAAAATGCGGTGTTAGCTATTAGCTTAGTACTTACGACCATATAAACACTGAAAAATTTGTTCCTTTTTGTGTAGTTAAAGCACAAAAAAACAGTGACAGTATACTTATTGATATTACCCAACGCAGAACTAACTATGGTCTATAATTTAACCATACGCGTGTGACTATCCCCGCTCCCCCTGTAGTGAGAAGCGAACGCGAACCGCCCTGTATATTAGAAATTTCGTCCGCTCTCTTCTGCGAGCGAGCGCTTCCGAATCCTCGTCTCTCTCCCAGTTGGCCGTGCCAGCACGGCACAAGCGATATCCCAGCGTTCTTGGGCGATTTCGCCTCGCGTGACTTGCAAACAGGTTCTCTTTGTGTGCTATTGCGAAGCGCCGGGGTGTGGAGTGAGGGGGGACGAAGCCGCGTTCACACAGGCCCGCGCGGAAAATCTATAACGCGGCCTGACGCTGCCGCTCTGTGCCGCTATTTGATCGAGTAGCAATTGGTACGCACTATGCATATGTACACTAGAGACGACGAATCTTTGCCCCTACGTCATTAATGAGTGAAATATCTGCGAGAAACCATTTAAAATATAAGAGGAGGAGCAACTAATGTTAGAAAGGAATACAATACATTGTTCTTAAAAACAAAACGATTAAATTGTTATTATTCTCGGCGTTCTTCATAAAACACATATCTGAATAGTCCGATTTTTCTTTGTTTTAAGTTGTCGAATAATATTAAGTTTTATGTGAATTTCTCCTAAAGAAATCGGAAAAGTCAATTAACAACAAAGAAGATTTCTTTCTTTGGACATAATTGCGTAATAGTTTCAGTAAGTTACTAGTAGATGACACTGCTGTCAAAAAGTAACTAAATTATTTAGGGATATTTTGTGTTTACTGCGTTACTGTAGAGGGCAGGGCTTAACTATTTTATAAGGACAGTAAAAACGTATACGCGATTCATTTTAAGATCGTAGCGCCAAAACGTCATTAACCTATACTAACCTTCGGCCACTGACACTGACGTTTGAAATTGTATTCATCAAAGATTTGTTGTCGATAACTTTAAACCAGGTAAAAAGCTTGTAGGTGAAACTATTTTGAAAGGGGTAAGTAGTGATATAAAATTAAAATAGATTTCAATATTTTTTGAACGTTCAATCTGAAAATGAAACTTAACCTCAAAATATGTCAAATTCTTTATTGGACATACGGCATACATACCTTTATGGAAATAGTCATTCTTAGAGAAAAGTTAAAGGATCACACACACTCTACTTTGTGCTCTTTAGATTCTTTATCCATACTTATCTCCTGTAACTCTTTAATGCCCAACTTATAGTTTCCACGATAGCTCCAGATTTTCCCGCGTTTGGAAAAGTATATGAAACTGATCTCGGGGTTTTTCTTTGTTCAAGAGGAACAATGACGCTCATAACAATAATGATTCATAACTAATCAAAGCAATTAACTAATATAACAACGGATATTTCAAAATTCACAATAGACATACATACGCAAAACTGACCAAAATTCCATGCGTTAGTTGTACGTGCTGCCAGTAGGTAGTGTATTGCTTAGCAAGAATCGCGTATTGGAAGCTGGCCTAATTATTCTTTGGCTTTGGCCATTATAAATTTCAATGTGACACATTGACTGTTTCATATAGGGCTGCTAGTAGTTTTTTGGCGTTGAACCTTATTCATAAATAGTTTTAAAACGATTCATCTTACGTCACACAAATTGACAGTCGCGAAAATGTTAAGTTTTGAAACTTTAACATACCTAACCACATTTTTTACTTTTAAAACTTTTGAGATTGAGTAGTGGGCAACAATAATATATTAAAAATTAAGTACCTAATTGAACAGAAACCATATTTAACTTGTTTACAGCAAAAATATACAGAACAGATTATTCTAACCAAAAAACACAGAAGGCAAAATGGCTACAATAATTCGCCCACCACCTCCACAATTTTAAAACGAGATCGGAAGGTACTTTGAAACCTAACGAAACGAAGATACGAAAGTTTTGAAACGGTTGAAACAGTTTTGAAACAAGTTGCGCCAAAAAACCCCTTAAATTGGTGATGTGCAACATAAAAATTGCAATCAACCAGTACGGTTTTTTATTAAAATGTTACAGTTTGTTTGGCCGATTGTATTTTCAGTGCGACATCTATGTTTCGGTTGTCTAAGTTCACAATGAATACGTTTAATTCATCTTTTCACTTCATCCACAAGGGAGTGCAAACGCGGCCTTAAGAGGTAGGTATGTTGTCAGATGTAAAGTAAATAGAAAAAAGACTATCGCGTCAATCTGTATTTGCCTAACGTCATTATCAGCTGTCTGTTGTCATTCAGATTTGAGGTTATATATGGTATTTTTTACATTTGGCTTATTCTTTGATATTTTTTGACATTTTACTAAGGTCTGAAAGTAGTCGTTGGTATTAAATGTTTGTTTCTGAGCTTGGATTTTGTTTATACATAAAATTATAATTATTATTCTATTATAGGTTCTTAACTACCTACAAGTAAATAAAATAAACATTGTGGTTTATTTTAACTACCTATGTATTCGAAAGGAAGTACTTAGGTACCTAGGTAACTTAGAAAATATGTTCGGATATATGTTCTTATCTAGTTTGAACAATATTTTAGCTCTGCGTGCTTTAAAGTAATGGGTGTGTTTCTAAATGTTTCATCTATAGCACCGATGTCACCGTAGTTTTACTAGTTTTTATTACTGGTGACAATTTGGTGCTACCACTTTAGAAACAACTTGTTAAAAGGTTGACGTCACGTAGTATTCATTTCACTGGTCTCTGCAATGGGTTCATGGTGTATGGTCTATAGATGCTAAAATTAGCATTTTCTTATTAAACTCCATTCTTTACAAATAAAAACAACCACAACTTCAAAGTCAAAACATCTACAAACACAGATTACTAACAAAAAACCCTAGAGAAGGAAGGAAACAGCAACTCATCAAACTTACACCATTTTCATCGGCAAAAATTGTCGGTGAGATCGGTGAGCAACCGATGAACCATCGATGAGTTGAGAAAAAGTTTGTTGGGACGCATCGGAATTCATCAAAAAACAGTTTGATACCACCGATGCTCATCGGTAAGCATTTAGAAACACACTCAATGTGTATCTATTCTTAAGCTACGGTTAGATTGCGAGTAATTTAACACATTTGACAAAGTTAATCGCGCGTATCGTGCTCGCGACGCTGTTCTGACTAGGCAAACGTGTTCCAGTAGGCTCGGGGTTTGCCGAACGTATACTGCTGGCTGCTGGTTCTTGATCAGTGACAAATATGCGGTAAAAAAATTCCGACCAGGCTTGGTCGGTAATTGTTATTATTATTCTGGTTATTCATTCCCAGTAGCGTAGTTTGATGGGCTAGGGTATTTCCCATAGATTTATAAGACAAGAGTCTATGGTATTTCCCTTTAGATATATTGTGCGTTCTTAATATAATGAGTAGGTCATAAATAATGTTTTATATGCAAAAAATGTAGGTATAGAAAAATACTTTACGAACAACCGAGGGAGGTGATAGCGAATGTTAGGTATATACTGTTATATATTATTATACTATTATTATTAATACCGTTATTATGTTATAATGTTGAGTAGGTACAGTAGTCCAAAAAATCGATGATTTTGATTTTGGAAAATTCTATTTAGAATTTAAGGTGCCTACAACAAGGAAGTTAGACTCCAAAAATTAAAAGAATATACATGGAATTGGAATGAAATAAACGAAAGATTTTAATAGAGAGGCAGAGGCCTAATATTTTGCAAAGGCAGTATAAATATACCTACTATACAGGGTAATTATTGGAAGGAGATGCTGAAAACAACTACTCCACGGCCAATATGCCCCGACTGGCGTTGCATTACATCAACATCTCCATGGATGTAATTAGACAATAATTGTCAGGCAGCTAGTAGCAAAGACCCAAAGAGGGCACTGCAGTGTATTTCACTGTATCTCGCCACTACAAACATACTATACAGGGTGTCACAAAAACGTACCGACAAACTTTAAGAGGTGGTAGAGGACACGAAAACAAACCTTTTTTCTTTAATAAACATACCTATTATGTACGCAAATGAGCCGTTTTGGAGAAAAAAGGTTTTTTAAGTTCTGTATAATGATAAATAATTAATATTCATTTACAAAAAATGTTCAGGAGGACATTAATAAATAATTTTTTTTCGCGTTGGACTTGTTTCATTGATAAATAAACGATGGTTTGCAAAGACTACACCGTCGGTTCATTGACTCGCGGATCCTATCAAATATTCCGGGAATAGCTTCTACATGTGTACAACTGACCATTATCCTTGCTAAGAGATCTTCCTCATTACGAATAGGCGTTTCGTAGACTAAAACCAAAGACCCCAAAAGAAAAAATCCAAGGGGTTGAGATCGGGAGAACGCGCGGGCCAGGCCACGGAACCTCCTTTTCCAATCCATCGACGGGGAAGTTGCTGGTCGAGATACTGGCGCACGTTCAAACCAAAATGTGGAGGTGCCCCGTCATGTTGAAACCACATGTTATTTCTAATGTCTAAAGCGACATTTTCTAAGAATAGAGTCAAAACATTTTGCAGAAAATGCGGAGACAAATATCTGCGTTCAAAAGAGCAAGCACCAGGTGAACTATTAGATTCTGTCCAACAATACCAGCCCAGATATTTACAGAAAATTGTTGTTGGTGTCTTCTACAGACCACAGCGTGAGGATTTTCATCATGCCAAATGTGGCTGTTTCTGCAATTAAAATAACCATCGCGCGTGAAAAATGCCTCATCAGAAAACAGTACTATTCTCCCAAAGTGAGGTTCTATTAAGTTGTGCCCCAAAAACCATTGGCAAAAAGCTATCGATGTGGATAATTTTCAGGATGTAAAGCTTGTACGCGTTGTAAATGGTAGGGGTAGAGGAATTGTTCATGCATGACATGGTGTACCGTCGACTTGGAGGATCCCATTTGGTGTGAAATTGCGCGAAGGCTTGTGGATTGATTTTCCTCATCCACACGATGTAGAACTGCTTCTTCAAATTCAATCGTATACGAGCTAGTCTTGGACGACCACCATGCAGCACCAAGACGCTTTATATTTTCCTATTTTCTTTAAGGCAATGATGGATAGAAGCAAAGGTCTCTGTCCATATACAAGCGTGCAGCTTTTCTTCAATTACCTACCATTTGCTGCATCATAAACGAGGTGCATATCGGTAACTTCTTGAAATGAGAAATAATCGTCCATTTTTAATACAAAGGTTGAATTAAAAATCAACAAAGTTAATGTTCTGCTGCCAACTAAATAAGTCACAAATAATCCTACGGTCTTAAGGTCCGTACTGATTTGAGCATTTGGCACGCACGAACGATTTGTGAGCACACATTTTCGTTCGCGTAAATGTTTATTTTGGGACAATTTGGGTTTCAATGTTCGCACACAAATATCCGTTCCGTCAGTTGAGTGTGCGTCGTCAAGATGTCGTCACAAAGAAATATAGTTACTATTGCAAGTGCAGCGTTTATTGTATTGCACAGTATAATTACTAAAAAGAATGAAAAAAGAAAGAAACGATGTTGGATTTCCATATACAGGGTGTCCACCTAGTGCGCGTAAGTCCAATATCTGGGTTAATAAAAGAGATAACTTAATTTTTTTTTCTACAGGGTTGTCTAATATCCCGAGCTGCACAAAATGAAAATATATTTACATATTCAGGGTGTTCAGTTTTTCCTGGACAGGTACCAACTTCGTTTTTCTAAATGGAAACCTATATTCTTTATGGCATTATCGAATTCTACGTAAAAAATTAGTGGGACTTTGTGCTTAACACTGCTATTGAAATATTGATAGTTTTCGAGATATTTGACTTTTAATTTTTTTTTCTTATGTTTCGTCACTTCTAATAGTTGACATAATTATGGTTGTATGACAGCTAGAAATTATTTTTTTTTTCAGAAACTGTAGAGTGAAGATGGCTCTTTCGAAAAACGTATCAAAAGTTGACCTGCGATATACAGGGGGCAACAGAAATCGTGCCAAACCTGATGGTTTAAAATTTAACAAATCTCGACTTTTTCAAATGGAACACCCTGTGTTTTATGATTTCATTAGATGCCTTTCTGTAGACTCTACAATTTTATAATAGCTTTCCCTATACCTAAGTTGCGTAGTTTTTGCAAAAAACCCACTTTTATGAAAAATACCCGATTTGCGCACTCCTTTGACGGAAAAAATATTGTAAGGCTATTTATTTTTATAAAATGTATTAGTTTACACTTCTTAAAATAAAAATAACTGAAAAATTTAGATAATTTCAGTTTAATAAACAAGTCTTTATGGAAAGTTACCATTTATTTGTAAATAAAAGTAAAAAATCATAAAAGCTCTACATGTAATTAAGAATTAGCAAAACTGGCGTATGCTTTAGAAGAAGTTCATGGGAATTATTTGCTAGCAGCACGTATTTATAGAGATTCCCACGTGCTGACTGTTTTGAAAATGTGAAAGAAAGATTTGAAAGAACAGCAAATGGGAATTATGAGAAAACTACCAGGAGACATGGGAGTAACAACGATAATATTTAGTTTAATGTTGTGGTTTCTGCTGTTGAAAATCCAAAAATATTAGTATCAGAAAATCAGTAGAAATCTTGGAGTTTTCAAAAGCTTGACAAATAAGATATTGAAGAAGAAGTTTCATACGTATCATATTGAAAACCAAACGGTGTTACCCGTAGTTAGAAAAATTATTAGTGAAATGGATGAATATACATAGAGTATTGAAAAAAGAATACGCAATACTCATACAAGCAAGCTAACCTAAAGTAAATGCTCAAAATGTCCACCGTTGTTTTCAACACAAAGCATTAATCTACGACGAAAATGAATGTGAACATTTCTTAACATTTCGGGCGTTATGGTTAGAAACTCATTTTGGATCTTTTCTTTCAAGTCTTGCATATCCGTTGGTGGTACTTCGTATACTCGCTCCTTGATATAACCCCACAAGAAAACGTCCAGAATATTTAAATTAGGCGAACGTGCAGGCCAAGGAACTGGACCACCACGACCTAACCACTTATTTGGATATACGTGGTTTAGGTGTTCTCTAATCTGAAATACGAATAGATAATAGGAAAAGTACTACAACAATAAAATAATCACAGTACCGCCAAAGTGGAATGTGGAGGGGCACCATCATGCTGAAACCATTGTTGAACCAAATAATCAGCGGGCATATTCTGTAGCTGTAGAAGGGGAAGTTCGTTTTGCAAAAAATGCAAATACACATTGGCATTTAAATTGCCTTCAAAAAAGTACGGTCCAACAATATGTTCTCCACAAATTCCAGCCCACACGTTCACTTTGAAACGATGCTGATTATCTAGTACCCTCAATAATCTTGGATTATTGTCAGCGTAGTGATGAAAGTTGCGACGATTGGGTAAGCATGTGTTTGAAAATGTTGATTCGTCAGTAAACAAGACATTCATAAAAAAGTTTGGACTTTCCTGAATTTTATCCAATGCCCAGTGGCAAAATTGCAGGCGGTTTAGGTGATCTTGAGGTAACAGTGCTTGATGGTTTTCAATATGATACGGATGAAAATTATTCTTCTTCAGTATCTTGTTTGTCAAGCTTTTGGAAACTCCAAGATTATTACTGATTTTCCTGACACTAATATTTGGATTTTCAACAGCAGACGCCACAACATTAAACTGAATATCGTCATTGTTACCGTCATGTCTCCTGGTAGTTTTCTCATAATTCGCATTTGCTGTTCTTTCAAATCTTTCTTTCACATTTTCAAAACAGTCAGCACGTGGAAATCTCTGTAAATCTGGATTATTTGCTTTGTAAATACGTGCTGCTAGCAAACAATTTCCATGAGCTTCTCCTAAGGCATAAACCATTTTCACTAATTCTTCTTTTATATAGTTCATTGTATGCACGGTTAGTACTTACTCTAAACTCGTACGTGAATATTCAGTAAAAGAAGAAATGACATGTAAACTGATTGTCACAAATTTTATTGCGTGACAGACGCTCACTGCGTTTTTCCCGAGAAAGGAACGTGTGCAAATCGGGTATTTTTCATAAAAGTGGGTTTTTTGCAAAAACTACGCAACTTAGGTATAGGGAAAGCTATTATAAAATTGTAGAGTCTACAGAAAGGCATCTAATGAAATCATAAAACACAGGGTGTTCCATTTGAAAAAGTCGAGATTTTTTAAATTTTAAACCATCAGGTTTGGCACGATTTCTGTTGCCCCCTGTATATCGCAGGTCAACTTTTGATACGTTTTTCGAAAGAGCCATCTTCACTCTACAGTTTCTGAAAAAAAAATAATTTCTAGCTGTCATACAACCATAATTATGTCAACTATTAGAAGTGACGAAACATAAGAAAAAAAAATTAAAAGTCAAATATCTCGAAAACTATCAATATTTCAATAGCAGTGTTAAGCACAAAGTCCCACTAATTTTTTACGTAGAATTCGATAATGCCATAAAAAATATAGGTTTCCATTTAAAAAAATGAAGTTGGTACCTGTCCAGGAAAAACTGAACACCCTGAATATGTAAATATATTTTCATTTTGTGCAGCTCGGGATATTAGACAACCCTGTAGAAAAAAAAATTAAGTTATCTCTTTTATTAACCCAGATATTGGACTTACGCGCACTAGGTGGACATCCTGTATAGAAGCCGGGAGTTATACGGTGGTACTAATTTATTGGCTGACATGAGGCTGGAAGAAAACAGTGGCCATTTCAGTAATTTCATCTGGATGTCATCTGAGGATTTTGAGTTTTGGTCAACGCTATTGATCCGAAAGTCGGTAAGATGGATACCAAATTTAGAAAATGTGTTTCTGTGAAAGAACGATTAGCTTTAACTCTACGTTTCTTAACGACCAGAGATCCCTATTCAAGCATGCAATATTTGTTTAAAATTTCACTAGTACAGCGCACAGCCTATTTTATTAAAAACCTCGTCGAGACTGAGCAAATTATACGCGTAAATCTCTTTGATGTTGTCACAGAGACCGACAAGCGACGGAGTGTGTTCGTGCCGTGTTAGAAGTTACGCGCACGCACGCTCCTCCCGTACGTATCTGAATAAATTTGTGCGCACAGCGTTCGTGCGCGCAAATTTGCTCAAGTCAGTACCGACCTTTAAAATTGACATCTTTGGAATGTTTATGGTGATAAAGAAATTTTTTTCTTCCACCAAGAAGCGTACTTAGTTGAAACAAAAAATGTCGAACGAGAAACATAGTCCTTTGCCCAAATCCACGCCTATATCGAACTAGCGCGAGCTCGACGAAGTTATGACAGGCTCTGGGATGATTTAAGTGATTAATCACGTAGGCGACGAAAGCAGCAGAGTCACGACAACCAGAGATTATGATCTGGCTGCCGTTTCAAGTCGTGATACAAACGTCTTGTCCTGCCGAGAGAGTTGTCGCTGCGAGATCAACGCTCAGCATTCACGAGCGACAGAACTCTTGCAATTCCTGAGTTTTATCATCCTTCTGTAATATTATCGTAATAATGGTACTTATCTTTACCCTCCCTCATGTAAAGTGGTCCGGAGACGGTCAATAATACCTATATTGTCAATAAAATTGATGATTCCAATTGCAATTGCGATCGATGGAGATCCAATGAACACGTCAATACTTCATAGTTGCCAGCATTCACGAGCGACAGAACTCTTACAATTCCTAAGTTTTATCATCTTTCTGTAATATTATCGTATAATAATGTATATTTGTATCTTTACCCTCTCTCATGTAAAGTGGCCCGGAGACGGTCAATAATACCTATATTGTCAATAATTGATGATTCCAATTGCAATTGCGATCGATGGAGATCCAATGAACACGTCAATACTTCATAGTTGCCAGCATTCACAAGCGACAGAACTCTTGCAATTCCTAAGTTTTATCATCTTTCTGTAATATTATCGTATAATAATGTATATTTGTATCTTTACCCTCTCATGTAAAGTGGCCCGGAGACGGTCAATAATACCTATATTGTCAATAATTGATGATTCCAATTGCAATTGCGATCGATGGAGATCCAATGAACACGTCAATACTTCATAGTTGCCAGCATTCACGAGCGACAGAACTCTTGCAATTCCTAAGTTTTATCATCTTTCTGTAATATTATCGTATAATAATGTATATTTGTATCTTTACCCTCTCTCATGTAAAGTGGCCCGGAGACGGTCAATAATACCTATATTGTCAATAAAATTGATGATTTCAATTGCAATTGCGATTGATGGAGATCCAATGAACACGTCAATACTTCATCAGTTGCTCAGTGAATTTCTCGCGAGTCATACGTTTATTGATTGTTTCTGAACTAGTATAATGGTCAACTTCTGTCAATTTCTCGATTACATGATCAATGGGATGCCTCAATGGTCCCCGTCAATGTACTTCAATCAAATTACCTATCAATCTCCGTCCATCGATTGACAATGGCATCACTCGCTTCCTACACGATCAATTAGATGCATCAAAGAGTACCATTGACAATATTATTGACCGTCTCTGGGCCACTTTAAATTCTAGAATTCGCTCATAAGTCAAATTCGTGTGGGAGAGGGGTGGTAAATTGTTATTGTACTGGACGCATTAGCGCCTATGAACGATTAGCCCTATACCCCTAGGTATATCACCAATCGCTGCATGAATGAGAGACTTGTAAAACTTTATTATAGTTAGGTAGAAGATGTGGGTGGATTCTTCTACCAATATGGTTAGTATAGAAGATCTCTTGTTGCTACAATTTGATCTATAGGGTGCTTGATTGAATTAAATAATATGAGGAACTATTAAAAGTAGGAAAATACTAAATTGGTAGATATTATGGGGACACGTTTCGTTCATAATATGTTGAGTTATGGAGAGCATATAATTTCCGATCGAAAATTCGTAAATCGGAGACCTGAAACCTTTTAGATTCAGATTTTTTATTATATCTGAGAATATAGGCATCTACAAGAAAATTTGTCCGCTTTATTAGCTCCGCCATCTTGAGTTTTTAATTTTTGACAAAGTACCTAACCGTTGCTTTGAAAATTCACAGATTCCCACCAATCTTTGTGGAATAGAAATTTAAATAGCATAATTCACCCGCCAAATTATCGCCGCCATCTTGAATTTCTAATGTTTGGCCACGAATTCGTATATCGTTTCTCTGAAAATTCTCAGATACGGATTTTTAATTAAATCGGACCATAAATGGTTAAATACACCCGCCATATTGATTTTTTATTAAGTAGGTATATACCTAGAAGTAATAAAATATTCCTACCTGCTATTATCCATGATCTATACCTAAGTGTACGAAATTTTAGCAAAATAGCTTCACTGGAAGCGGGTGAAATTAGTGGTATAAATTTTAGAGGTAGATCTAGATAGAAACAGTTTTAAACATCTTACTACACCTTTAACCCAGTGGTACAATAGAAGTAGAAACCAATAACTATTATCCACCTACCTACTCATTCTTCTTCTTAAAAAAAGAAAAAAACAACTAAATTCTCCTCTACCCGACGTCGCCCTGCCAATGGTCGCCGCACGAGGCGTGGCCTGAGGCCACTCCTACTCGTCACCTCGTCCAATCCACACAGAGCCTTGCAACAGATCGAGTAGCCGGGGTGGGGCGTTAATGGTGCCCAATATTGGCCTACCTCCTTTCTCTGTCTGCTGCTCTCCTGGTCGCCGGGTTTATGACCTTCCGTTTGTATCTACGTAATACCAAGCTCTGTTGCTAGGCGACAGGACGATTTTGCTCAGCCTTGGCCTCGTTATCGCTTGTTTTTTAAGGTTGACAATCATAGTTGGTTGTGGATGCGGGCTATGAATAATAAGCAGTATTTAGCTGGAATTGTTTTTGTGTTAATTAACACACTTTGATTTTAAGTATACACGTAGGGTTTCTATTATAGGTAGGTTTCTGTATATAGATTATAGATGTATGTTTAAAAATGAAGTTGTTGTGGATATAGGTACCTACTTAGGTACCTATATGGTTTATAAATTGCGGTTAGGAATAAGAAATGAACTTCTTGTCACATCGGGCACCGGAAGTTGCTATCGACTCCACTATTTTAAAAGATTTATCCTGTATAGGTAAATTATTGCATTCTAGCATTCTAGGTAGGTATACCTATACAGGGTGTCCCAGTGTGAGCGTACAAAAATTTACCAGGGAGTAAGTAGATCAGACCAAAATAAGAATAAAATTCTTATAAAAAAAAATTCTCTGATGCACACCTAACGAGCTACAGGGCGTTATTTTGGGGAAAAAACCAATTTACCGCAGTAACCAAAAACCTTTTTGTAAATTTAGGTAATTTTTGTGTAACGTGTACATCTATTAAAGGTCATTAAAACCACATGGTGTTTGTTTAACTCTGACACCTGTGGTGGCCTATGCCTACTCTTCCTTATGATTTTGTCTTCATAACTCTTGCATATCTTACTTTTTCGTGAATTGATTAAGTTTTCCTTAATAGGATAAAAATTCTGAACAAAAAAGGTGCTCTTGTTACACAGCTCTAAAATCAACCATTTTCGAGAGTACCTACTACATTTCTTTATGCAGAAAAAAACACGCAAAGATTTTATTTGTTGTCATCTAGTAGGTACCTGTCATTATAAATATCAAAGTCGCTTACATAAGAGTTGTTTAAGAGCTACGAAACGGTTTTTAAGTTATTGCGGAAAATTGTTTTTTTTTTCCAAAATAACACCCTGTAACTCGTAAATTTTTCTACCCCCTAGTAAATTTTTGTACACCCACACTGGGACACCCTGTATAGATAAAATGTTAGGCTGTAACAGGTTAGGTTAGGATGTTCATTCAAAAGGCTAAAAATATATCTATAGTTTCCAAGTTTGTCATAAATAGGTACCTATAGGTCTATTTGTTTAAATGTATATAGAATAACATTCACTACTTTTGCTACTGAGTTTTATAGATAATAATCGTCCAATTTTAGAAAATAAATTATTTTATACAAACTGGTATGATCTAAGTCAATTCTTTTTACAATTTTTTTTTAATAATACTTCATACTCATCTACAGTGAGTCCATAAAGTTCCGCATTAATTAATTATTTTGAAAATGGTAAAGTTTTTGAAAACTCGCTGGGACACGTCGATTTTTCTTTTATTTTAGCACTTGTTTTACATATAAGTATTAAATCAATGAAGCTACGTCGGTATAAACACCTGAATAGCTATAGAACCTCTGCGTATAAGCGCTATTAAGTTACCAACAGAATTCTATAAACTTTCATCATTTAACCATTTTTATATTTCTTATACCTACATAAGTATAGTTTGCGAGATCTCAATACATTCACCATCAATTTGGAACACATTCTTGTATACCTACCTACATAATCTATACCTACTTTTGCCCATTCCTGTATTCAGGGTGTCGCGAAATTAGTGTGCAATATTTTACAGTGTGCTGTATGATTAAAAAGGGACTTTTTTTTCATAATACAGTGTTATTCAGAATTTATCCATAATAAAATTTGGGGATGTTCAACATACAGGTAGAAATGTGGTAGTGCAAAAAAAAATTTTTTGGCGGCTTCTGAAAACTATTTAAAAATTTTTCATTGCACGCCGCTGGATACTGGTCCACTGTAATGGAGTGACCTTGGGACTGACAATGCAAACTGGCTAGCACGAAAAAACTTCGGAGGTTCTGAGAGTATACCGACACCCGGCGCAAAAAAGATTTGCAGTGTTTTTACTTTAAAATAAACTTAAAGATAGATAGATGTGACGCAAAGTGACGTGTGTTTAAAATGAATAAAATTTTGTTACACTAATTTTGAAGAATTGCGCTACTTGATTACTAGGTATTAGAAACATGAAATTTATAAAAAATTTGCACATACCTTGTTACAAAAGCTTCGAAATAATATTCCTCGACTTATACACATTTTGGGCACGCCTTATCCAATTTTGCCGCATTAAACCGAATGTTCCTCCTGGTTGCTGATCTTGTAAACGCAAATTATCAAGTAAATTGGGGATTTTCAGCATTTTGCTGCAACAACCACTCACAAAACCTACCTCGTAGTTGATAATCCACTGGTAACAGTCCATTAAACTCAGCATTACTGTACACATGAGCCATTTTAAAAATTTTACAGTTTAACACTCCTACGATAAATAAAACACCGTCACACAGAGAGTACACACATAGACTGATGACTGAATAGACAATAGAGATATTATCCCCACTCCAAGTCTATTCGCCCAGGCGTTCTAGGTACAAAAAACGTGTTTACTTTTTTTTACCACATTCTTAGGAATGTGGTATATCAGATTGTCTTTGAAGTACAGTTGCCCATCTACGTAGTCCTTTATAATGGTTTAACTTTAAACATTGTTTACGGGAAATCCTAGGACTTTTATTATAAATTTTTTTGGTGATATCGATTTCTTATTTAAGGATGCACATATCCTCAAAGTTTTAGAGATTCTGAATAACCCTGTATAAACATGGGTCGAAAAATGCTTCTTAAGGGGGCTACAGCGACAGCCCCTTAAAGGGGGCATCCTAGTGCCGATTTTTTCTAAATAACAAAACCAGTTGAGATATATAGGTACTTACTCCTTATATTTATATACTGAATCCGATGCTGTAAATAAAATTTCAAAATTTGCATCACATAAGTACCTAGCTACGTTTAACCGGGGTGAGGAGGGGTAAACCCAACTTTTTCGTGCTTTAGCTTTTTCAATTTTTGATTAGGAAGTATGAAATTCAAATATTTTTTAATGAAAAAAGGTATACTACTTGGTTCATGTCGATAAGACGCATCGTTTTCGAGCAAAATCGCTTTAATTATGTATTTACGCGCGATAACACAAGATGTAGATAGTAACTTTTTTTTCTATACCTATAACCATATAATTTATGGTAAATTATACCTGTGTTGTCATATTTAAATGGCCTATGTAACATTTCTATATCATTAAAATTAATAACTTTTAGTTATTAATTTTAACTAATTAACTTTTTAATTAGTATAATTAGTATGGATGGAATATGATTGTATTGTAATGTGTTTAATAAAAAACGACTGAAATAAGAATGATGGGTATTGTGTATTACCAAAGACAATAATTACCTAGTCTATATTCTTTGGTACCTATTACCTACCTGTATTCAAACAACGTAGGTCTGTACTTTTTGCACGGCGTGCAAAAAGTACAAAAATTTTTTTTTGCACTCCAAAAATAGCCTAGGTACTCTTGACATTAAGTATTGGAAAAATGTATTTTGTGGTCTTACTTATACTTACAAGTTTTCTATTGAAATCTACATGATTTTCATTATTCTGAGTTGACTATAAAATAAAATGAGAACTGATGATTAAAAATGCAAGATGGAACGGTTTTTACAATTCAAAGGCATCCTTAAATGTGTTAAGTATTGATTTAATTTAAACTGTTATTGTTTTAGATTTTCAAAACTTGAAATTTAGAATTAAGAATACCTAAACCACGTAGTTTATACTCGTATAGCACTTGGGTACTGTTATCCTAACGGTTTTATAAAACAATATTCTATAAACTCTATAAATATAAGTAAGTAGGTCTACATACGTAACAAGAACACAAAAACTAACTTCCCCGCAATAGTAGAGAAAATATGTGAAACCTCCTATACAGTCAATGGGCCTTTTCCACATCTTTTTTTTATTCGCTTATTATAAAATATGTACTTAGTTATGCCAGATAGATATATTTAGAAAAAATTGTTAAAATTACCATATATTTCAAGTAACGCGCCATTGACGTCATACTCCAGTTCGTTGTTGTCGGTTGGCTGCCCTGCATTTTGTTTTCTGTCAAGTGAAGTGTGCTTAACCTAACTTTCGTTTTGTGTTTCGATTAATTTGATTTAAAATGAATAAAATTGAAGAGGGATATCTTTAGGCTGATTCAGACAACCTTCCAAGAGTTGACAGTGAAATGGTTAACGATTTCTACGTCACAAATATGAACTTTCAAGTGCTGAAGTGCGCAATGTTAAGACAAGAAGGTTAGTTTTTATAACCCAAGTTATCAAATCATCAATTAGTTAATTCTTGCATAGATTGAGTGTTGGCACCTTTAGCGAAAAAATACCTAAAAATTATTTTGATCAAGGGATAAATTGTAAAATAATCATGTTGATTTGCTTTAGTAATAATTTATGGAGAATATTTCATTTAAAAATACATATTTTCATTTCAAAATTACCAGAATGTAAATTTAATCGTTGCCAAGAAAAAAGTAAAATTATATGTGGCAACGTGAAGTCGTTTATTAACTTGTCTACATTTTATTGGCTACTGGAGTGTGATGTCAGCGAACCGCGCAGTTTGAAATGATTCATGAAGACCGGTCACTTTGTACTTGGATAACTCGCTTAATTACAATTCTTTAATAAATTGGATTGATCCTACCTTTACCTATGTACCAGTATAACGTTTGATATTCCTAATAAAATAGTAAAATTGAATTTAGTGGACAAGGCCCATTAAGTGAATTTTTTTTATTAAGTATTTGATAAGCATGTAGGTATATAGGAAAACATACTTTTTTGCTGTGTAGGTATGGTTCATTTTGTTTGTTGTCGTGTTTTGTCTTGTTTTTATAATGAAAATATTCAACAAACACTAACAAATATTAGCAAAAATAATGTGGCGTCCCTTCTCGTAAATCCCCCTCCACCGCTCTCGGCCCCAGTCCGTCCCTGACTTTACCAACTTATTTTTTAATTAGATTTTTCACTAGTGCGTCGTACGATACACAAACGTACCTACCAACAATATAAATATAAGCAACAAAAGGCCTACAGCGCCTCAGAGCGCATAAAATGGAATCCCCATCAGAGGGGATGACTCACCAGAGCTCGAGGGCTGTTCCCCTACTTGGATAATTGCGCCCTTTTATCTGCTTTCGAGGCCCGTCGCCCCATATTGAGCGGACGGGCATTAAAAATTAATTTCCTTGATTAATTTATCGGGTGCGTTCCAAATTATAATGAATTTAAAATAATTCTGTGCCATCTAAGTATAAAGCCTAGTCCAGACCAACCTACATACCTACACTTGCCCGCAAACAAATGTTTAGAAACATTTGCCCGCAAACAAGGCATTAATTGGCGATTCCAAAAATCAATGCGCCCTCTGCATGAAAATATTTGAACCTACTTAAAAGGTAATTTTTGGAGGCTTATTGCTGATATAATGATAAATAACACGTATTTGGGTTTGTTTAACGTAATAATTTAGTGGTGCTTGTGATTTTTTGGTATTACAAAGTTAAAAACGACGTGGTTAGTATTTGTACATCTTTATTGTTACATTTTAAAATGGTATTCAAAAGAAATCAGCACAACACAAACTGCCGTGTTTATGGGTGTCATTCCACAAAATGTGTCAATAGAAGTGTTTAAGATTGAAGATAGGTAGAAGTTTGGCCCTAGTATAAGAAACTGTTTCTCTCCAAAAGGCATGTAACAATTTAATAACAGAGAACACGTTTATTTACACAACATAACCACTTTGTTGCCGTTTGTCTATACTTTTCTATTATTAGTCTTATAAAAGCAGAATATATTTTAATTTAAACATTATTTAACAAAAAACAAGCACTAATATGGTATCACCATACAGTTTATCACACTTACTTATTTCAGTCCAAAATGTACGTAAACAAAAACTAGGGTAACTGTTTCAACCCAAAAATTCATATAATTAGCAATGAAGCACTTATGGGACGTTTGACTGCTTTTACCACTCTTTTTATCCTTTATTTCACCCTAACTAGCACATGAAGTCACTATATTTATGGCAGATGAATGCTGTACTTATTACTATATGATGTGATATGAAATGCAAAATTTTTACTCGTCATCCTCCATATTTGTTTACCTACAATTTGCAGCGCCCTCATCGGTAATTTGAATCGCCATAATGCGGTACCGCCGGCACTGCCACTTTAAGATAAAGTAACAAAAACACGTGTTTTCCACCTTCGACGGAAAACAAAAACATTTGGTTATTTGTTTGAATGTTTTTAAACAAATGTTTGTAAACATTTTTTAAACAGTTTTTATACTGATTTTGTAGGTACAGATGTTTATTTGTTTGCGGGCAAATGTATGTAGGTCTGGACTAGGCTTTAGTGTTCCTAAAGTAGGACCTGAGGATCTTTTCTCCAAGTCATCAAGCACTTTAGTATGAATTATAAGGCGAAAAAAAAAAAATTGGAATCAACAAAACCTTTCATTGGTAACGACTTTTTGCTATAAAAAAATAAATAAGTACAAAAAATACTCTTGTAGTACATTGAGAGACAGTTTCGTCTAAAACCGTTATAGTACCTAAGCTATACTTTTTTGATATTATTCATTATTTATTGTTGTGTAAATTATATAATATCTATATACGTAAACATAATAATATACAGGGTGATTGGTTGAATCCGTCCATTAAAAGTATAGGAGAACCACTCATAATTTTTTTCTGAAAATTTACCCACGAACATAGTCGGGTATTGACTCTATTCAGTGAAAATATTTTCAAAAAGGTTGCACTTCCGGTTGGCTGTCAACTTTCTTAATTTAAATGGAATGGTATATTTTTTTAAAGCATCTTTAGATTATACGGGGTATATTTTAGGGGGAGTTTTATCAAATTTCCCTATGCCTAAATTCAGCCGTTTTTTAGATACCTACCTTAATTTTTTTTTTTTTTTTTGAAAATTTGCAACAAATTTACATAACATATAACAGGTGAATTGTTAGATAAATACTAAATTTGGACGCCGTTACTTGTTCTAAATTAAACGTCCTATATCTTACTTGTTCCTATTATCCTTTTTCAAGTACTTAAGTAGGTATCACACTGCACAACTCCGGTCGGGAACTTCCGGTCCTCTATGCGGGATACAGAACAAAATACCTAAAAGAATTTCCATTCTCTAGCCTTTATATTTCTGTGGTACCTTAACCTCACTAATTCTCCTGTAAGGAGTAAGTATTTGAGAAAGTAACAGCAACCCTTACAATGATCTACTTTATAGGCAGGTATTCCATATGGTAATAAAGTTACGCAATTATTGTAAACTTTGAGGTTAGTTCTAATTTCTAACCAACCGGACTGCGTGATCTAGCAAATTAAGCAAGCTACCTACACGTCAACCTATCCCCTTATTTCTTACCTGTATAAGGTATTTTAAAACAACAATAGATATACTTTGTTACCTATTATTAATTTATTATAGTTGCTACCTACTTTAAGTAAGTACTTATTTATTATCTGTACCTACTTAACCTAAAATTAGATTCTATATTATATAGTACTTTTATTTAAGACATAACAGGTCTTAGCCTTGTTTATATAAAATAGGTACTTATAGTCAATCAGCCGCAGTGGTAACACCTTGTGGAAAAATCTAATACCTACTACCAAGATCGTTGAATTTGGTTATTTCTATAAATACACGAATCTCATTGGCCATTGGTCAGTACACACATTATCAACCATGACATCTGTCCGCCACCCACTCGTACTAATCCGATTGAATAACTAAGTATATTTCTATCTCTATATAAATAAACGAAAGGGTCTTGTCTTAGGTTAGGTAATGAGTAAATATATCGTTACCTATTTACTATTTAGGTAAGTAATTACATTTACTTCTTTAATAAACATAAATTAATAAGTACGTTCACTCATTCAGTGGACCTATAGCCTTCATAAAATATTTATGAATTTGTTTGGTTCCTCTAAACCTAAACTACTTGACTCCAACTTCGTAATTGTTTAATTAGTTTACAGTTTGTAAAGGCACAGCATCCATGTTTTTTCCTTCAAGGACATTCTCCTACTTCGGTAAGGGGAATGGAAAGGGCGACAATGCAGGGCCAACAAACAACGTTAGTTATTTTTAAACCTTGTGTTATCTATTGTTTATATATCAGAGGTCTTATGACGTCAATAACTAAATTAGGTATGTTCTGACTTCTGACTGCGGAGTAGCCACTTGTGATGGTATTTTGCCAGATAAACGGAATAAAATAATAGGTAATTTATAGGAAAAGATAGTTGTATACAACACTTGCGGTGCTATCTACTGGTTACCAATTGAAAATTATGTGCAGGTAATTTTTTATGGATAAGTCGAAACTGCTCCAGCGCAATCTATCCGGAAATTGCTGAACTAACTACTTACAGGGTTTAACAGATTAATGAATTCTGCTTTATCTTGGCCAGTCTCGATAGACGTACCTAGATGTCTTGTATATAGAGTAAATAATACAGTCACTAGATATAATTTTCACAAATTGTACTTTATAACTTTATTGATAGATGCTGCTTCTGATTCTAAAATTAGTTAATTAGAATTTTATACCATATACCTACATACATTAATATTCGTGAGTAATTTTGAGTTGATGAGTTGAACAAAACATTTCTAATTTGTAACAATTAGAAGTATTAGAACAGCGTTTTTAGAATAAATTTTTTTGTTAAAATTTCATTGGCAAGAGACGAAGCTATATTTACAACTGACCAGTAGCAAGAACCGTTAGACAAGGAAAACACTACTAAGAACTAGTTGTAACTGTAATTTGTAATGTGTTAGTCCGTGGTCCGTGGGTTTAGTCTGTCACTCTTTCCTCTTTCTTTCAACAAATATAACCATAGATAAAATATATATATTTAACCTTAAATTAACGTTTCGGTTCGTTTACACTTGTACTAATAGTTTTACGATTTAAATAACTTGTAAGTACTTTTTTAAACCTTTTATCTTAATATTTATAGTCCAAAGATATATTTGAATATATATTTTTTTCAAATAATCCAAGAGCGCATTGAATTTTAACTGTTGTAACAAATGAGTGAAGATAAGCTAACCTCAAAATATGTTTTGTTTTTGCTTAAAAAATTTTAAAAGCTGCAAATATTGTTTTAAACCGAAGCGTTTAATGTTTTAAACTTTTATTTATACAGACTTTCGTCATCTAATTTATCCTCAAAACACTATGGACACCGACTTGTATGATGAATTTGGCAATTACGTAGGCCCTGAACTCGACAGTGATGATGACGAGGAGGAAGAACAAGAACAACACGATGAAGATGAACATCATGATTACGATGTATGTATTTGTCTTTTACTAAGAAATATTTTAAGTATATTTTATTTTTTTAAGGACGAACAAATGGAAGATGAACCACAACCGATGGCAATCGTCCTACATGAGGACAAGCAGTACTACCCTTCCGCTTTACAAGTGTATGGACCTGACGTAGAAACAATCGTTCAGGAGGAAGACGCACAGCCTCTTGACGTTCCATTGATAGAACCAGTGAAGAAAAAGAAGTTCCAACTTAGGGAACAGGAATTACCAGAAACTGTGTATAGCATGGAGTAAGTTACTTTAAAATTGCCGTTCTTATGTTGCTTACGTTTTTGTTTTATTAGGTTCTTGGCAGATATGATGGATAACACCTCTTTAATTAGAAACGTAGCTCTCGTCGGACATTTACACCACGGCAAGACGTCCTTTGTCGACTGCTTAGTCCGTCAAACCCATCCAGGATACCAGGATAATGAAGAAAAAAATTTGCGATACACAGATACGCTATTTACCGAGCAGGAAAGAGGTTGCTCGATAAAATCTATTCCGGTAACTTTACTCTTGCAGGACGTCAAGAATAAGAGTTATTTGGTGAATATTTTTGACACGCCAGGTAAGGACAAATTTTTTCATTAGGTATAATTATTGTATTGTATATCTTGATAGCCATGCATTCAAATAAAACAAAAGCATTCAGTTGCGGTATTTATTCTTAAAAAATCATTTCTGGCCATCTCTTAAAGATATTGTGTGGTTTATTTGTTTAACCTTTGATTTTTTTAGGACACGTGAACTTCTCTGACGAAGTCACAGCGGCGATGAGGCTGTGTGATGGCGTCGTACTGTTTGTGGACGCAGCCGAGGGTGTCATGTTAAACACAGAACGTCTTCTTAAACACGCGGTTCAAGAGAAGATGCAAATAACAGTATGCATAAATAAGGTGGACAGGCTCATTCTAGAACTGAAGCTGCCCCCACAAGATGCCTATTACAAGCTCCGGCATATCGTCGAGGAAATCAACGGGCTCCTAACGTAAGAATATAAATTTTATTTCGACCGGTTTATAAATATAAATTTTTATTTGTAGGTTATATTCGGACGATGCCAATCCTTATATCGTGTCTCCCGTTCTTGGAAATGTTTGCTTTGCCAGCTCGCAATATGGTGTTTGTTTTACTTTGAAATCCTTTGCGAACATCTACAATTTATATTATGGGGAGGTGAACGTCGAAGAGTTTTCAAAACGGCTGTGGGGTGACATTTATTTCAATAATAAAACGTAAGTAGTAGAATCTAAAATTATGATTTTTTAATTTGTGCAATACCGTATATACCAATGAACTCGATTCGTGCCACCAACTTTTTTATAAAATGAAAATCTCTGGGACCAAATACTATTGCCTGTTCCTATACGAAAAGTTTATTTCGTCATTTTCAAATAAAACGATAATTTACCTTGGAACGCAACTTTAAACTTTGCTGTGTAAATTATATATGTGTATATATATATAGGGAATATGGGCGATTTAACTCGAATATTTTTAGGCGTAAATTCACAAAGAAGGCGCCACACAACTCCGCCCAGAGAAGTTTCGTAGAATTCATCCTCGAACCCCTTTATAAGGTCTTCGCCCAAGTAGTAGGGGACGTAGATTCGACTTTGCCCGACGTCTTGGACGAATTGGGCATCAAACTAACCAAAAACGAGATGAGGCTCAACATAAGACCGTTGCTGAGGTTGGTGTGTGGCAAATTCTTAGGCGACTTCAACGGTGAGTCGATTATTAGCAATATTTACGGTACGTTAACAAGATTTTTCCTAGGGTTCGTGAATATGTGCGTAGAGCACATCCGGTCGCCTTTAGATAACGCCAAAACTAAAGTCGACCACATCTATACCGGCCCCAACACGAGCAAAATATACGATGACATGGTCAACTGTGATCAGGAAGGCCTCTTGATGGTAAGTGCAATTTTTCAATCATTGCCCACTGGAATGCACACTTTCATTATTAACTTCATAAAATGCAGAAAATTTGGAATACTTTTGTTATTAATTGCATGAAGACATCGAGGCCCTATGGAAAAAGAGTGCCACGAGGTGCCATAGCAGGGCTATAGTGGATGTATCCGTACAATTAATGACAAAACTATTAAGAAATGCACTCCATCGTTACTGGTTCAACATTGTAGCATACTTTTGTCAACAAATTACACGGGATCACTCGTTTTCAATATCATTATCATTAATTGCATCAACACATCGACTGTGGCCCTGCTAGGGTACCTCGCGGCATTCATTTTCGAATAAGTGCATATCGAGGCGTTATTTTAGGTCCACAGTTCCAAGATGTACCCCACGGAGGATTGTACGTTCTTCCAAGTTCTGGGCAGGGTCATGAGTGGGACGTTACACGCCGGCACCGATGTCAGGATTCTCGGTGAAAACTACACCTTGCAGGACGAGGAGGACTCCAGGGTGCTCACCATCGGCAGGCTGTGGATCTATGAGTCGAGGTAGCGTGTGTAAAAAATGTTTACAAGGCGCCAAAAATAAAGGCGTGACGTTTCGCATTTCGTGTGAGATACCCGTTGAAAATTGTCTTTTTAGGTACAAAGTGGAGCTGAACAGAGTGCCAGCGGGTAACTGGGTGCTCATCGAGGGTATAGACCAGTCCATTGTCAAAACTGCCACCATTACGGATCTGACGATCCACGACGACCTGTACATCTTCAGGCCGCTGAAATTCAACACGCAGAGCATCATCAAAATCGCGGGTAAGATGAGGAGCTACGGAAATCCGTAGCACTTTTAAGGTTATGCGCTGAAAATGATATCATAAGGTATTTGATTTTAGTTGAGCCTGTCAATCCTTCCGAGTTGCCAAAAATGTTGGACGGGCTGAGGAAAGTGAACAAATCCTACCCCCTGTTGACTACTAGGGTGGAGGAGAGCGGAGAGCACGTCGTTTTGGGCACGGGGGAACTTTATTTGGACTGCGTGATGCACGACCTCCGTAAAATGTACTCCGAAATAGACATAAAAGGTAAGATACGAATTATATTTTAATTGTTCTCCTTTAAATCAATTTTTTTTTAGTGGCCGATCCTGTGGTGGCCTTCTGCGAGACGGTGGTGGAGACGTCGAGCTTGAAGTGCTTCGCCGAGACACCCAACAAGAAGAACAAGCTGACCATGATCGCCGAGCCCCTGGAGAAGGGGCTGGCGGAGGATATCGAGAACGAGAACGTGCAGATAAACTGGAACAAGAAAAAGCTGGGCGAGTTCTTCCAGACCAAGTACGACTGGGACTTGCTCGCCGCCAGGAGCATATGGGCCTTCGGGCCGGATAATACAGGTACGCCACGCCTTTTGAAATAAGTTATACAATTATTTTATTATTATCACGGGTATAAATGAGTGTTGGAACTTCTTTATTTAGTTACCGTGATGCGTAGAAATTTTAAAATAACATTTCTAAAGTACCAGCTAATCTCCGAATGGGTACACGAGAATTTCAGTATTTGGCGTTCTACAGGGATCTATTACAGGCCCCTTTAGTTACTTATTTATTCAGTTTCAGTCCTTGTGATGTAAACAAGCGATTTTTTACTATAAATAGGTGAAAGGTGACTGTGAAGGTTGGTAGTCTCTGTCTTTAGGTGTTTCTTTAACCCATTACTGGGTATTATCATGACCTTAGGGGCATATAATTATCTGGGACTGATCTAAAAAGTAACTAAAAACTTTTATGTATGTTTTCATGCAATTAAGGTGTGATGCAAGGGTCTTAGGTGGGCCCATGTACTGTTTTAACACTTTTCAATGATTTTGAAGGGATGTTGTAGCAACATACGAAGTTCTCTAATTTTTCTAATACCTCCTAAGTAAGTCGATGTAGTAACAAAATTGCAAGTACCCCTTAAGAAGCTTTTAAATGCCTCATTTCCTACTTTTAATATAAAAAGTACAGTCGCTGCATTTAAATAAATCATGATTTATGACTTAAAAATGGAGAGACACAAGGATCTATTTTAGGGGCACTTTGAAACTCATTTATAACATTATTGATATAAAGTTGTTTTTATTTTTACCAAATTTTCATATATCTTAGGTCCTAATATTCTGGTGGACGACACCCTGCCGTCCGAAGTGGACAAGGCTCTGCTGAGCTCCGTGAAGGACTCCATCGTCCAGGGCTTCCAGTGGGGCACCCGAGAAGGTCCCCTCTGCGAGGAACCCATAAGAAACACCAAGTTCAAAATTCTGGACGCCGTCATAGCCAACGAGCCCCTGCACAGGGGCGGGGGTCAGATCATCCCGACGGCCCGTCGGGTGGTGTATTCCGCCTTCCTCATGGCCACCCCCAGGTTGATGGAGCCCTACCTCTTTGTGGAAGTGCAGGCCCCGGCAGACTGCGTGTCCGCCGTTTACACCGTCTTGGCCAAACGACGGTAAATAGGATATTAGGATGACCGTATCAATGGTTTTTTATATAAAAATTTGTTTTAGTGGTCACGTAACTCAAGACGCCCCCGTTCCCGGTTCCCCTCTGTACACCATCAAAGCCTTCATTCCGGCCATAGATAGTTTTGGTTTTGAGACGGATTTGAGGACGCACACCCAAGGGCAGGCGTTTTGTCTGTCCGTCTTCCATCATTGGCAGGTAAGATGCGTAGAAAATATGAAAACGTGAAAAAAGAGCCTACTTTGGTACGGTTAAAAGTGTTTAAGCTTTATAAAATTGAAAATAACTTCTAGCGTTCCACAAGGTTCCTATTTGGGGACTGTATTGCATTTGAGTCTTATAAATGATTACAGTGCATTAACTTTACCTAATTTATCATAGATTTGAATTATTTAATTGGGTAAATGTTGAAATTCTCATTTATATTGATCAGCGAGTTAGTAGTAGTGTGAAAAATCGTTGATTTTATTTTAGATTGTGCCCGGGGACCCGCTGGACAAAACCATCATTATCAGGCCCTTAGAGCCGCAACCAGCGACACATCTGGCCAGGGAATTCATGATCAAGACACGTAGGAGGAAAGGTTTAAGTCAAGATGTGTCGATCAACAAATTCTTCGACGATCCCATGTTGCTGGAACTGGCAAGGCAAGACGTGATGCTGAATTACCCGCTTTTGTAAAGTGATTTGTTTATTTGAAGGTAATTTAATTTTTTTAATGAGTAATGTAGATGATAAGTGGAAATATAAGAACGTTTTTTTCTTTTATTTTGGTGCTGGTTTTTTTTTTATTTTCCTTCCGGGACGTTTTTGGAAGTATACAATTAAGATGGTTCCAAGCAGGTGGTGCGATAGCATTAAAGTAACGATGGAATTTGTTTACATTTTGAGGGTATAGACCCAAAATGTAAAAAAAATTCATATGGGTACAATTTACTCATTTGGAAAGGCCGGGTTTAAACCCAAACGTGGTTTTGACATAATAACAAATTAGTTAATAATACCTACCTTCGTTCTATCTACAATGATTATTCTGAAAAATCTGTGACTTGTGTGGCAGCGGGGCGGCACATTATTATTTAATTTGATACCATTTATTTAATACAGGAATGAGGAAAGCCTGTAAAACCGCCTCATTAGTCAGGCGGAGAGTGAAACGGATGACCATGTTAATCCGTTAAAGTAACACTTGGTAGGATTTTTCCATCCTGGCTCATATGCAGAGTTGGTTGTCAACTGTTCTTGCCATATAAGACGTATACAGTGCGTGCCAAAACGATGGAACAAAATTAATATTTTTTTCTAGTTGAACGCTGAAACGGGTCAATTAGCCTATACAGGGGGTTTCACGGTGACCACCCGTTATAATATGTCGGAGACTATTTAGATTTAATAAGTGAAAATTTGGACACTTGTGTTTTTGAGTATGTCCTCAAATAAAATAATTTCCTGCAAAGTTGGCTATGAAATAATTGTAAGCAGAACAAAATCATCATATATCAAAATAAACTACTTATCCGTCAACGGTTAATTTACATATTTGATCGGAGGTTAGTTGTTTGTTATTGGATACTGTTGTCACTTTACTTATAGCCATCTTTGCAAGAAATTTATAGATTTGAGTCTTAGGTACATATTTCATAAAGATAAGAAACATCTACCCAGTGCTTGTGAGAGAATGAAAGTTTATGTGGAAAATAATACGCATATAAACCATTTTATTTAAATAAGATAAGAAAATTCAGAGATTTCGCAATCCTTGCACAATCGGACACATTAAGCAAGTACAGTATTATAATTGAACACTACCCACTACTCTTCATGCCATTCGCCGGTTGAGCGCTGTGTACTATCTATAATAGAGTAAAATCGTAGGTGTAACTCGCTTCTTTCTAGGGGTAGACATCATAGAGGCACCAGTATTCGTGCTATAAGCCTGAGCGCGTTATAGCATTTCATTCTGCTCAAGCGCTTTTTAAAAATTTTATATGTAATTCGAAAACGGTTACAGTATCAACCCAAACTTTTTTTTTCAATATCTAGGCTACATATCATTTGCTGCATATATATACAAATTTGGAATACTGCACATAGCTAATTGCATATCGAAGTTTGTCATGCATAATTTTAGAAGTTTTAACTTTGTCATTTTTTTGGAAATATATGTGTATACAAAAAAGAAATTTATACCATTCGAAGCGCTTAGGATTTGTGCAGAAGTGGTTAAAATTTTAGGGCAGAAAGTCTAGCTATTAATGGCGATGTACTCTGAAACACATGTTTTCGAATCGTGCAGGTAACGCACTCTAAGGCCATTTAAAAAAATTGCCCTACTAAAAAAAGTTGTAAATCACACTACATATGTGCTAAAACGTGCTCTACAAGATGTTATAAGTTTCATCTGTTCCACTATAATATGTATTTCGTCACTCGAATGCGGCACCGGTGTCTTTTGGCCTTGGACGAAAACATTTCCAACGTTAAAAATTTGGTTTATGAAGGTACTTAACTCCGGTTTATTTTTGCCACTCGATTATACCATGAAAATAGTTGAAGGAACTCAAATACAATAAATAAACAAAACTAATTACATTTACAATTATATTTTAAAATAAATTTTCATGGATATTTTCATAAAAATTTTTATTTTATGATCGATCTATCAATTTGAAGGTTCTTTGATGTTTTGTTTTCATAGAGTAAATAATAAATAATGGATTTGTACCTGTATATTTTTATCAGTAAATGAAAGTGTTTCCAATAGCAAAAATTCAAATATTGTATTTGGCTTAATATTGATACATTTTGATTTTCCACTGACCGAATTCATGGTTTTTTACAATTTCTACGGTGTTTTTCAAAACTTAAGATACAAAAGTTAGTAGTGGTGAGAAATATTCCACTACTTATGGGACTCTGATGAGCGCATAATAAGTGCGAAATCGGTCAGTGTCTGTGGTTGGTCTCGATGAACAATGTGGCGACACCTATGGAGATGCCGAATTAGTGCAATGCCAGTCGGGGCCCATTGCCTACGGAGTAGTTGTTTTCGGCATCTCCATCAAACAAAATTTATAATTAAACATTTGGATTTGAAAACATGATTTCTGCAAACTGGTTTCTCGGCTATTCTGTCATAAATTTTGGAAATTACTTTAATCTGATAAACTTGTTGAATATTTTGCCGTTTGCGACGCCTCACAAGAGAATTTACTTACCGTCAGAACTACAAGGGCCTCTGCGACGTTTCTATGAAGTAGGTGATTGGAAACAAAAATAATAACACTCATAACCTTTATTAGAATTGTACTTATTGTCAGAACATCATATCATAATTAAGGACACATTTTAATAGAAACTCTTTAGCATCAACGTGTTCCCGAAGCTTTAGAATTTCTTTTAATGACAAAATAAATCACAGAAAACACTTTTAGAGAACATGTTAACGCAAAGCTCGGACACACTTACGTACACACTTAAATAAAAACAAAAACAATATTTTTATCGGATTTATTTTTTTCATACACACCAAAACTAAACAGTTTTTAAAAAAATACTAAAACGGTATAGGTTCTTAACATTTCTTACTCTTTCAATATGAAAAACCTACCAAATCACAGGCTACAAAGTATATTTCGGGACCTCAAGAAAAAACGCCAGACCTTTCCTTTAAGCCGAAAATAACAAAATTTTGATAAAAACAAGTCGGGAGTGTCAAATTCCATAATTCATATCAACAGATCCACGCTTTGGATGAAATAAAACTTACAAAATTACCTCTGATCAATCTTTAATCTTACTTTACTATCACTTACGATTAAAAATCAATCAAAGCCTTACAAAACTTCGAAACTAACAAAACTCGGGGCGCAACTAAATACAATTTTATAAAACGCAAAAACACTCACGGGACCGACAAATTTAAAAACCTCACGCTCCGGCCTCCCCTAATGATTCCCTCGAAGCTTATGGCAGTCGTGCGAGCTTAAGCATTTTTACGGCCGCTTGAGTGGGGCCGTAGCGAGTGAAAAGAGTATTTGGAGGCGGGGAGCGGCCGGCGCTTCAGTTTCAAGGAAATTTTTACACCAATTAACGAACATTCATCCACAGTTACAGCTGTACAGAATTTGAAATTGTCGACTAACTATTGTATTCGTTTACTAAGCAGTTTTTTTCTCGTTTTAAGTCTGCGTGAAGCGTCGTGGCTGGGCAAAGGGGCGTGAGAATAAATAAATAAATAGTAATACTTTCCTGATAATACTACGGTGTGATTCGCAGGGCAACGTAACCTTAAACGATGTAACTTTCATTCTACAGTCGGTGTATCAGTATTTTATTGCAGGACCAGTTTTACAAAGTGAGGCGACTCGAAAGGGATATTAAGAATGAATTCAGAGCCGCAACGTAAGGGGAACTGGGGAGGGCTCAGGCGACAGAACACGAAAATCCTCCCCGTGCGTGCCGGCCGAGTCGATTTCACGCAGACGTTTTATAAAAAATAACAGATGGACTCGTCTTGTTCACTAGTTATCTACAAATAGGTGGGCCGCCCGGCTAAGGTGGGGCAACGCTTCAAGTACATTCGAAGGGTGTGGATGCGAATCCTACAAAAAGAAAGTTTGTTAAAAGGCGACTAATTTACTCGAAACTTGACCGGCATACTTAGAGAACTACGTTGCTCGTACGTTTTTCCATACTTGCGTTCCCGTATAGGATATTTAAAAAAAACCGTAGGACAATTACCGAAAAACACGGTTACAAAGACCGTCCATAGTTCTCCAAGCATGCGACCTAACCTTACTTTTAGACTGGAACGTAGTTTCCTCTTGGAGTGTACCAGATCTGGCCGGTGACCATACGCCTGAGTATTTCCTTACCGAGCAGTCTTTTCTCCTTTTTAATTTTCTGCAGGACGCCCTTGTTCTCCTGGGCCCTCCTCGAAAGGTACGGCAGCACCTCGTTCACAGGCCCGTAGGGGATATACTTGTAGGCTGAGTACCCCGATTGACCTACGTAAACAGAAGGGACGTTACAGACTTCTGCAAAACGATGCATTTCATTTAAGAATGTGTATCTCTTAAAATAAAAAAGTCTATTATAAAACAGTCAATGTTCTGGATAGATAAAGTTTGTGATTTGCTGCCAACAAGTTCGTATAAGAAAATTGTCTGCATTTATCAACTAGTGATATCTGGTACATTGCAGAGTGCAAATTTAAGGCGCTTTTAACCTATAATTTAGAGTATTACTGTATTACTTAAAGTATTATAAAAAAAAACTAGAAAAATTGGTTATAATCTTGAATTAGACCAATTCTCCATATCAGTATGCCACAGGGAACAGATTTAGGGCCTCTTCTGTGCTGTCATTAACTCAATGATTTATATAAACATTGTGTTATTTAGAGCAATAGAAATGGTAATTTTTCTATTGTCTGCAAAGTAGAAAAATTACGCCTTTATAAGGTTAATTATGGGCGCCTACAGAAACTTAGAATCTTATCCACATACCTAGTGGGAAGGTGATGTAGTCGCACATGGCTAGCAGCTGCCCGAAGCAGATGACCTTGTCTTCCGGCTCAATGCCGAACGCCTTCATCTTCTCGATGGCGAAGCGTATCGTGTCCTCGTTGTGCGACGCCACCATGATGGCGATTTTCTTGTCCTCCCCCTTCTCCTTGAACGCTTTAATCCGCCGCAGGCACTCTGTCAGGGTGTTGTGGTACATCTCGGTGGTCGCCTCGAAGTTGGGGTTCGTGGGGTCGGGGTAGCCCATGGCCGCCGCTCTCGCCCTTTCCTAAAAGATGAACTCCCGTAGTAGAAGGTCAGGTTGCAATGGTTACCAACCGTGTCTGCGCTGCTTTAACTACTAACCTGTTCGAGATACGCCCCACGCACGAGCTTGGCGCCGAAGAAGAAATTCTGACGCTTCGCCTGCTCCAAATCGGTCGTAACTTCCGTCAGGGCATTCCTAAGGTAGCACTGATACGTGTTGAACACTATCGCCTTCTCCTTATTGTACTTCCTCATGAACTCCAGCGTGATACGTGTGATGGCGGGCTGGAAGTACGTCTGCTCGGCGTCCACCATGATGCGTACATCCATGTCCTTTGCAGCCTGCAAAGAAAAAGACAGTTTTTCATGTGCGCCTACGCCGCCTAATCAGGCCGGGGCGTCTCGCGACGCAGGCCTACTGAGGACTTCAGGCCGGAACGCTTATCCACACTCTTGTTACTAAGATAAGCCTACCGCGTTAAAATAGGGCAGGAACGTCGCCTTAAAAGGTACCTCCGGCAACCTCTTTCACTCACTTTGACAATGGTGTTCGCCCTCCTGATCATATTCCGGAACATCTCCTCCTCTTTGGTTGACAGCTGAGTAATCAGTCTGGTCATGCGGCCGGTCTTTAAGTCCGGCACCCTGAACGTGGTGCTCAGTTCCTGGTTCTCGTCGATGATGCCGGACCATGGGAACAAGTGAAGGACGCTGTGGTAAATAAACAAATGTATATCAGGGCGAGTTTACTGGAAAATATCGGTTGATCAGTTCGTGCTTCTAGAAAATAGTTAGTGGATGTTGCTGTGATGCAACAAGTTTTTTTTAAATGTAATTCTGGTCTCAGGTATCTTTTATATTTCTGAAAATTTTACAATATTCGTGGTGTGCACATAATTTTCATAATCAATCATTTTCTACAGATAGTTGATACGTACAGGTGGGTCAATAAAATGGAAACTTAAGCAAGGGACTACTAGCAAGTATTACCATTATGCAGATACATGGGGAAAAAGCATCTTCTTACTTGTGTTTCCAGTTGGTAATACTCACTAGTCGTCGTGAGCGTCCCTAAACACAAACGGGAGTTAAAAATGGAAAATTAACTTGGTAGTAATTTGTGTTCATATCTAAAAAACAACCACGGAGAATATTTTGCAACCACAAACTAAATATTGTCTATGCGTAGAAACAGATTAATAAATATTACTTCCATAGTTTAAACACCAATTTTAATGACGTCATACAGGATAAATCCTTTTATAGTTAAAAAATTGTAACAATTTTCAGTATGACAAAATTTAAGTAACTGCAATCGCTCATATCCGTTATATAAACAATTTCGTCGTTTAAAATAAAAACTAACTGTCTTACCCCTGTTTGTCGTAAGTGACTTGCTTAAGGAATTTTCTTAGGGACTCTTTATCTTTGATTTTGTCGAATTTGGCTTCGAGATCCTCGTGTTTCAAGTGATGGGACAGCACGTTACCTTCACCACCCACTATCTCAGTCATATACTGGCGAGCCCGCATGATTACCTCAGATAATTGAAGCTGACAAAAGAAAATACATTCTTCAGAAAGCTCCTTTACAAGAAATACAAGTTTTCATACCAACAATTCATACATACAAACAATTCGAAATTTTTAATAAACTTCATAGATATAAAATACACTGTAACTGATATGGAATTTCTTTCGATTATCAATTATATTAAAGAATTGCTCACCAATAGCTGAGGCCTGCCAAGAGCTGTCAGTTTGATAGCTGTGATGCCTGTACCATATGTGGCCCCTGTAATCAAAGAAAAAACGTAATTATCCCGCGTCTGGGACTGTACACCCTCACCCAAAGAAGAATCCGACCAAAGGTCTGCAATCTACCTCTCCAGTAGGCATATGGAGGTATGAAACCTTTGATCGGGTGGTGATAGCAGAAGCAGTTCTCAAAAAAAGGAAAAGATAGAAAGCAGAAATCAAACTAAGTCATCTGAGATAAATGTAGGCTCCAAAAAAGCAAACTGTACCTACAGTAGGAAGTCTAGAGTAATACCACAAAAAATAAGTATGTTGTCGAACACACTAGAAAACGAAAAAGTGTGCCCTATCGGATGTCCTAGAAGCCTAAATTTTAAGGAATAGTATTTTTGTGCAAGGTATCAATAATAATAATAATAATGAAATGCATCCTGTTGCAACAAAAAAAAAAGACAAAAACCTATTTGTTTCTGTGAAAAATATTAAAACAACGTTAACACGTCACATTATTGAAGTGATTTGGTTAAATTTATGATTTTAGAGCATGCTAGGGAAAAAATTGACATTACACCTTTAGATTATTATCCAACTGATTTGTTGATACCACCACACATATATTTTAACATAAATAGGTAATGGTTTTGTCAGTAATACATGCATTATAAAAATTACTATTTTACACTATAAAACAAGTACCATGAGATTGTCTGGCCACCACGAAACAAATATTATGAAATTATTAAAATTGACACCTTGCTCCGGCTGATATCTACGGGAGAGATTACTTTATACTTATCTGAGAGGTTAAAAATTTTGGCGATTCTCCAATTTTTCATACATTTACCTATTACCGAGGTATTACCGAGACTTGTTATCTGCAAATTTCAGTACTATGTGTGCGTATGCAACATATGCGACCTTTTCTTTGCTAACACTACTTTACCTGGTGTCCTCTGAAAATCTAGGGAAAGAAATAATACAGACTCATGAATAACACAATAGCAAAAATTAACGGTTTGTGGAAATAAGAAATAAAACAATGTGCAAATCAAATGATTAGGTAGTGCGATAAGGAAGAATGCGTGTCAAAGTTAATGAAAATTATCCTTCGTTAAAAGTAACAAATGTGCCCAAGACATAATACGTGACCCGTTCAAAAATGTATCCTTTACTGCAATGTATCCTTTCCACGTTAAGTGAGCTCTTTATTACTTCAAACCAACGAAATCGAGGCAATTTATGATACACGTTTTATTTGGACTCTTAGTCATAAAATTGGGTAAGAAATTAGCTCTTACTGTGTGGACATGACATTAAGCAACACCCTGTATAATAGACAATTTTGCTCGGATCGAAAAATTTATTTTTTCTATCAACTTCCATTTGAAATCCATTTCTTTTCCTGCGAACTCATATCTTTTCATATACTAATTTATAATATATATATATTTCTTTACGTTAAGAATCCATAGTTCCCCAATTCTTTCAAACCTTCCGTTTGATGTTGAAGGTTGAGGTTAATATTTTCTGCTATTTGAATTGTACTCCTTGTTCATTGACCAAAACTTCAGATAGTTAATAACAACAAGTTCAGTCACTACTTGTATTCCATAAGGTTCAAGATCAGGGCCAATATAATCCATCAATTTCTGTAAATGATTTCATATTTTTATTCTTTTGTCAGGCCATTGCCTCCACAACTGTTTTTATAAATAATATGGCAAGAAAATGGGTCAGCTTTATTTTCCCTTGGCGGATAGTTTATTTAAATGAGTTACAAAAAAAAAAAATAGATATAGCTTGTTAATTTCACATGAAAAATGTTTAAAATGCGCGACTTTAAAAAATAATAAATGTTCTGTATTACTAGAACAAATACAGTATTCCACAGGTGATGATTATCGTATTACTATGTACAAGTATTTCTTTTCTAGAGACCTTTAACGTTACGAATGCTATCATATTTGTTTTACAAGGACACCCTGTATATAAACGGCGTGTGCAGCGGCTGTGTACACCTTGTTCAGTCGTGCACGGTGCGATGAAAACGTGAAGGTTGCGCTGTACGGACGATAAAAACTACTACTATGTATAATAGAAATATTCGAGCCAGCCAAGGCTGGTCGAATGTTGGCACCACTGCATTATTTCGCGTCCAAATCGCATCTCGTAATGCATTAGGTGGCTCTGTTCATCTGTGGATCTGACTAAGACAAATTTAATTGCCTTGTTAATGTCACTTTCAACTTTATTGTGTAATGTGCATAATGGTGCTGTTATTACTCAATTATGATCAAAAAGGGACAACAAATATATTTGATTTAATTCTAAATGTAATTCTCTTTCTACAAAAAACTAAAGCCCTAAATTACTATTAACAATTTTTTAATTATTTTCTTGAAATACTTTTTAGTTAAGGGTCGGTTAAGTACCATTAGTGCGTCATGGAACAGCTGAAGATCACTAATCGCGACTTAGATTGATATCGCGCCAAAATTGTCGCAACCATCGTTATGTCTTTCATTATTTTGACGTGTTAGTTTTCAATTTATTTCTTCTCTAAGTACACCACCTTATTACTGACAAATATTAAATTTATATCCGTAAAGTTCCTGTTCTTTACATATTCTTTTAATATAATGAATCATTGGATCGAACAGTGCCATCTTAGTACTTATCTATCTAGTCTTTGGAGACATCCAAACATTGCCTTCTTAGTTTTTTAAGTCATGTATGTCTATGCGATCTCTTAGTGTAAACCTCGGCTTTCCATATACATTAACGAGCATCTTCGTTTTTTCCTTGCGGCTGTCATATTCTCCAGACCCGAGTCTCGTTAGCCAGCCGTTTGAGTCCGCGAGGAACAAACTAAACAAACCATGCGACACATAAAAACTAAAAACGATGAAAAACTCAAAACGTCCATTAGATCGACTAACCTGCTATGGCTTCGAGGCACTTGATGAAGGTCTCCATGTTCCTCTCGCAAGTCGCCTCGTTCAGGTAGAAGTACGTCCTCGCTGATTGGACCTTGTACCGCCTGTCTGCGAAAGTCTTGTCCACGTGGTACTGCTTCATTGAATCCTCAATATCACATTCACCCGCCTCCGGAACAGAAGCCCTTGAATAGAAGAGAAAGGTTCGCTTTAGTTTGGCGCCCTATGTGGGGCCTCGACACATACTTTGTGGGAGTATTACTTATACAGATCTTTATATGTTCAACTTCAAAGCGGGATAAAAGGTGATGGAAAACGTCGACATTTTGGATATATTTTGAGTAAAATTTAAATTGATAACAGAACCTGGTATAGTCTTATCAAAGATAAAACATCGCATTTCTAATCTATAACATTAAAAGTAGTAATAAAAAATGGTCGACTAAAAAACTTCCCGTATAGCATAAGTTTGGCGCCCAACGTGGGGCCTCACTGATTTCATGCGTATGATATTGACTGCAAAACAATTGACTAAACTGCAAAACAATTGACTCACTCGACTTCTCGTTTCTCCGCCTCCTCTTGGGACAAGTCCTCTTCTACGGAGTAATCTAGAATAGGTTTGACTCCGAAGGACCTGAGCCTCTCTAGTTTCGGCCGGATTTTGAACTCGTCTTCGCCCGCTACGAAATGGCCATAAAACGTGGCCTTCATCACCACGATGAACAATTTCTCGCCTAACACACCCCTGGCTAGTTTCATTAGCTGCAAAAAATCGTACACATTAAAATTTGCTATTAACAAGAGGGCGGGTCAGCAAGTTACATTTGATCTGATTTTCGCTTATACATATAAACGCTTTATATTATTATACACGACTTTTAAGCTTAAATGAATGCAGAGGCATATATTATATTATTAAAGATGCGTTGATATACAGGCTCAGATATGTCTCTTACAATTTAATTTACTTTATTGACGGATCTGACCTATTACATTTCTTCTAGAGGACATTGCAGAAATATTATCTTATTTTAGTTAAATATGATCGGTATTAAACAGCGGCGAATCCGCATATTTTTACCGTAGAATTGGTAACACGTGAGTAGGAAAACCGGCATTATTCGCCGTTAACTCGGAGATCGATCAGGGTTGGCGTAGACCGCCTCGTGCTAGGGTATAAAACGGCCAATACCTCGACACGGTTTGGAGGACACGTAATCGATACATTTTCCGACGGGATGCGGCGACATAGCGACAATGGAAAGTAGCCTCACTGTCTGTTTTGTTCGTTTTAAAATGCTCTAAACGCTTGAACGCAACCTCCGATACGTATTTCTTGTTTCATGGTCATCATCAGTAAGAGTAGTCGAGAGTGAAGGATGTACACACCTCGACGATGGAGAAAACTGGAACTACGCCACGATGCGTATTTTTGAAAAAATAGTGACGTATAGCACTTTATAAATAAAGCCTTTAGAAACGCGTATAGCCCTATTAAATATTAATGCCATAAATCGACGGACAATTATTAGAAGTTGCCCCAAAGTCGTGTGTGCCGAAAAGAAATATTTAAACAAATAATAAAGCACAACATTTCGGAGTTTTACGAAATATACCTATCCACTTCTAATAATAATTTTCCTTCAATCGAAATGAAAGTGGAAACCTGTATTTTTATAAAATATATTTTTTTTTATATTTATTAGGATAAAAATTATTAAGATTAAATCGGTAGAAAATTTTTAATTCAATTTTGAAATTTTATTCTATATTCGTGACGTCACTAAGCGAAAACTAGGGAATATGTATCTATAAAGAGGCCACACTGATAATATGTGGCTAGATTCAGTTTGTAACGACGACAAACGACAGTCGACATTTTAATAATTGACATTTGAAATTTCCTGTTTGTGTTTGGCTTGACAACTTGACGTGTTGTATTGTTTTCTTGCGAAGTAAACTTTTATTAAACATGGAGCAAGGTTTTGTAGAGGCTAAGTCTAACAATTTACCGGTTATAGATCCTTTTATGATAAAGATCCTATAGATCCTTTCAGAAATAAAAGGGATGAAAAATGTAAGGTTAGTATTTAACTTAACAGTATTACTGCAAAGTCGATTAAATATATTCAAAAATTACCTTTACAAATTACGATGTTTTTCTATTACTAATAAATACACTTATAATCAGTCACAGGCAGAGACAATTCACAGGTAAAACTATAAACTAAAAACAATGTCTCATGTTTTCATGTTTACCATGATGTTTACCCTAACCAAACAATTCTAACATAAACAAAAGTAAAGTGGTGACGCAGTGACAACAACCACACAAATGAAAATATCCTAGAAATCACTAGAAATTGGCGAAAATTTTAAATTTTCGCTTAGTGACGTCACATAGATATCGCGCACAATAAAAAAATAATTTATGGACTTAAATGAACCCAATATTAAAATTCCAGAAATACGTATCTCTTATTTTTCCGACTACTTTCCATTGCCGATGTAAAAAAAATAGGAAAACACCCCATTGCTATCCCCAGAAAAAGACTCTGATTCCAAAAGTTAATTCTAAACTATCTAAAAACTAAACTATCTACTTCCATACTAAAAACAAAAATGTTGTAAACATAAATTTTCTTTTAGAAATAAGTGGCGCCACCTATTATATTTTTCACAAAACCACAATTTAACCAGCTTCTTAAATATCTCATTCAACAATGTTTCATTATTTATGTTCGTCCTGTATGTGCACAAGTCGAAATAATGTAGTAATTGAGTTTGTCATATGATTAATTCATTTTTTATCGTTTAAAATGAGATTTTTATCAAGGTAGACGGGTTCTGAAATTACCTTGGTTGAACTTGAGACTGCTACAAACACTGGCTATACAGTCTGTTGCGAGGTCTCAAAAAGAAATTCATTGTAAGGTATTTGTTAAATATTCTGAAGTATTTGTTGAAAGATTCAAAGCAGTTATACAATTCGTCGCGCTACAGCTTCAATTTTTTTATCTGCTTGTATATTTAAAAACGAACAATAGGATGTCGGATCTAAGAATAGATACAACTGTGCCAAGGATTTAAATTGAGATTAGTATGTAGAGGATAACGGACAATTTAAATTAATCCGTAAAAAAATGCAACGCTTGAACGGCGGCGGTAAAAAATAAGTTAATTTACACGTAGCGCACTGGCGTAGATAGAAAGGGTTTGAGGGTAGAATACATTTAAATGAAATACCTATATTCATCTTATAATATATCACATTAAAAGAGTGGTTGTTTTTATAAAATGTTCACTTTAATTTGATAATATAACAATTATTTCGCCACACAGGGGCTTTTTCAGATGTGAGTATTACAACTAAAGTTTAGAGTATTATTTATATTTAGCAGACAAAATAATAAAATATGGATTTTATAATCAGACTTATACAGTGCGGCTGATTTTTCATTGTCCAGCTAATATTTTCTGAAATATTTAACACCTTTAAAATTAGTATACCCAGTATAAGTATCAAACGACTCTTCCATGACAAAAAATATCCAAAATGGCGGAAATCTGTTATTTTGACGGTTAGAGATGTTATTTTAATGTCAAAAAATAGACATTTTACTATTGTTTACTACGTCTACCAAATTTCAATGCAATTGGCGATTCAAATTACCGATGAGGGCGCTGCAAATTGTAAACAAATATGGAGGAAGACGAGAAAAAATTTGCATTTCATATCACATCATCTACCAATTTAGCATTCAACTGCCATAAATATAGTGACTTCATGTGCTAGTTAGGGTAAAATAAAGGATAAAAAGAGTGGTAAAAGTAGTCAAACGTCCCATAAGTGCTTCATTGCTAATTATATGAATTTTTTGGGTTGAAACAGGTACCCTAGTTTTTGTTTACTTACATTTTGGGCTAAAATAAGTGTGATAAACTGTATGGTGATACCATATTTGTGCTTGTTTTTTGTTAAATAATGTTTAAATTAAAATATATTCTGCTTTTATAAGCCTAATAATAGAAAAGTATAGACAAACTGCGACAAAGTGGTTATGTTGTGTAAATAAACGTGTTCTCTGTTATTAAATTGTTACATGCCTTTTGTAGAAATGACTGAGAAACAGTTTCTTATACTAGGGCCAAACTTCTACCTATCTTCTATCTTAAACACTTCTATTGACACATTTTATTTACATTTGCACAACATAAACACGGCAGTTTGTGTTGTGCTGATTTCTTTTGAATGCCATTTTAAAATAAAGAAGTACAAATATTAACCACGTCGTTCGTAACTTTGTAATACTAAAAAATTACAAGCACTACTAAATTATTAAGTTAAACAAACCCAAATATGTGTTATTTATCATTACATCAGGAATAAGCCTCCAAAAATTACCATTTAAGTAGGTTCAAATATTTTCATACAGAGGGCGCATTCATTTTTGGAATCGTCAATACCTGTAGCGGTTCAAAAGTTATGGAGGGGGCAGTTGATTTTTTGTTCTCACCTTATATAACTCGATATGTTTTTGGGTAAATCAAATCCAAGAATAACAGGAAGTCGTAATCCCATTTTAAATATATGACTGTCGTTCAATAAAAACTACTACCGACCACGTACTTCTCGTAGACAGACACGCAGACATACAAATTATGCGTGATATTTACATACCTAATAGAGGTTTGTCTATCTATGCTAATAGCTATTGTGTAACAAGATATGTAATTTGTTGTTTCAACAATCTACACACTTGGGTAAGATATTGGTAACCATCACCAAGTTATACTACAAACCATTTTTGGAATTTGTACAGGGTCTTCTCGTATAATTTGAACGAGCCTTTTCGAACGAAATTATTTTCTCAGTGTGAACGCAGGGATGGATTGGCAACAATCCGGTGTGCGTATCTAAGATGAGAAGAATTGGCGATTCCAAAAATGAATGCGCCCTCTGCATGAAAATATTTGAACCTGCTAAAAAGGTAATTTTTGGAGGCTTATTGCTGATATAATGATAAATAACACGTATTTGGGGTTGTTTAACGTAATAATTTAGTGGTGCTTGTGATTTTTTCGTATTACAAAGGTAAACACGACGTGGTTAGTATTTGTACATCTTTATTTTTACATTTTAAAATGGCATTCAAAAGAAATCAGCACAACACAAACTGCCTAGTTTATAGGTGTCATTCCACAAAATGTGTCAATAGTAGAAGTGTTTAAGATTGAAGATAGGTAGAAGTTTGGCCTTGGTATAAGAAACAGTTTCTCATTCATTTTCCCAATAGGCATGTAACAATTTAATAACAGGAAACACGTTTATTTACACAACATAACCACTTTGTTGCCGTTTGTCTATACTTTTCTATTATTAGTCTTATAAAAGCAGAATATCTAATATTAATTTAAACATTATTTAACAAAAAACAAGCACTAATATGGTATCACCATACAGTTTATCACACTTATTTTAGTCCAAAATGTAAGTAAACAAAAGCTAGGGCACCTGTTTCAACCCAAAAAATTCATATAATTAGCAATGAAGCACTTATGGGACGTTTGACTGCTTTTACCACTATTTTTATCATTTATTTTACCGTAACTAGCACATGAAATCACTATATTTATGGCAGTTGAATGCTAAATTGCTAGATGATGTGATATGAAATGCAAAATTTTTACTCGTCTTCCTCCATATTTGTTTACAATTTGCAGCGCCCTCATCGGTAATTTGAATCAAGCCAATGTCAGCCATAGAGAAATATAAAAATAAACAGAGTGTTTCATTGATTATATCAGCAATAAAGCCTCCAAAAATTACCTTTTAAATAGGTCAAATATTTGCAGGCAGAGGGCGTATTCATTTTTAAAATCGCCAATACAAATTAAAGCTTGTAAACATATTGTTTAAAATCATATTCTACGAGAACATTATAACTGTACAAGAGAACTCTGTGTAGCCAGTGTTATTTTTTATGTGGGAGGACTGATTCATTTTACTGCTGCCAAGTGGATTGGAGAAAGTGTCTAAAGTTCAGGTTATTAATAGTAAAAGCGTAAAAGAATGCGCTACGAAATCATCTGTAGAGAATATACTGGGGCCGATTAGGGGCAAAATTTTTATTTTCTCGATGCCAAGGCGTCTTCTCAAAAACGATTTTCTATTCTATATTAAAAATAATTAGACTCGGTACAAATGCGACTGGTTATTTTGCTTTAAAGAGCCAAGTTTTTCAGTTTTGTGTAACAAAATATGTTTTCAGGAAAAGAAAAAAACCTAATTTTAGAGTTTTTAATTTAATTCACTATCCAGGTATATATACAGTGCTTTCGAAAAGTAACGAATAAATTCATTATTTTAGAAATTGAGAAGTTTTCGAAAAAATCCTCTGACACGTCGATTTTGTTTTAAAAAAAGGCACTTTTTGACATACGACCCATATTTGTGACGTCATCGTTGTTCGAGATATGACGTCATCGATAATTTTTTTAAATAGCAACCCCCAATATTGACCACGCCATTTGAAAGAGCGTATCCTACATACGCATCATGAAAAATTGTGGTGTTACATAACAAAAATTTCAAGAAAATAATGTTTGAAGGTCTTAAAATTTAATTTTCACAATACTGACAATGATAATGATTATGTAAAAAATCGACTAAATTAAATGTTCAAATTGTGCACCGTTGAGTGGCCAGCCAGATCGCCTGATTTGACACCCCTAGATTATTTCTTGTGGGGATACTTAAAAAGCAAAGTATACGTTACTAGACCGGTTAATTTAGAAGATTTAAAAGCAAGAATTCGTCACGTGATACATCGTATACCTCCTGAAGTTATAGATAATGTCCAAAAATAATTTATTAATCGTCTTGGCTACTGTCAGGCAGCCAACGGTGCACAATGTGTTTTTTTAAAAACAAAATCGACGTGTCAGGGGATTTTTTCGAAAACTTCTCAATTTCTAAAATAATGAATTTATTCGTTACTTTTCGAAAGCACTGTATATTAAAAGTATATTTGCTTTACATTTTTTTTTTGTCTGTTTTACAGACAGAAGAACTAACCTGCAATTTAGGTTTTTATTACAAGAAAAAACAAACAAATAAAAAAGCATTTCAATTTTAAAGTTTACTTTTTCTTTTTGTGTAGATATTGAAATTTTTCGACGTTTAGATACGTAACTTAGAGGCGGAGCGGTGGGGAAATTTATTAAACGTTTTACAGTTAAATTATTTTTAAATGTCTTACGACGCCACTGAGTTTGCACCCAAATGTCGAACTGTAATAATAAATTTTCAACTGCATTCGCTGCTAAATTTGTACCCTTGGATGTAAATATTACGGCAAATTTTGAAAATTACGTTCAACGTCGATGTAATATCGCACAAATATTGTTGAAAGTTCTTGGCTAGTCCGGAACTTCGGCAGTTTTTAGTACAAAAGGCAGTTTTACAAAATTAAACAACTACTTGATCTAAAAAGTTTTGAAAGTGCATTGACAGGCAATCAACAAACATTCGCTGCATTGTTGTCGCACTTAATTCTCAAATTTCTCCATCTATTCGACAATATTATACAGGGTGATTCAGCCAACCCGTTCATTCAAAGTTAAAGGACTTGCCGCTGGAATATTTTTATGAAAATTTAGATACGGGGGTTTTCGAGAAAGTTTTATTCATTTGAAGTATTTCCGTTTTTCTGGCACATCCGGTTATACCGGAAATAGCTATCAATATTCTTATTTAAAATGTTACCCTCTATCTTTAAACATTTTTTATTTTTACGCTAAAATCTACGTTTTTTAATGTGGGACAACGTATACGAGAAATTAAGTTTTTCATAAGATTAATTAAGTATACTAACTCTTACTGGTTTAATCCACCAACTGAGTAGAGTTGAGGTGCGTAGCACGGTTTGGGTACTTCGTGCGCATTTTCTATTCGTTTCCTTGTACTTTCAACTGTTTACTTATTACTTGAAATAAAGTTTTATGTGATTGTAATATTAATATAATATTCTACAGGTTCAGTGTAATTAATTGCACTATGGATGATAACAGCAGTTTTTACGTATAGTGAGGAATTAATAAAATAAATCGTAAACATTTAATCTTTACACGACAAACATATGTTAACGTGTGATCACGAAGTTTTAGCATCTGTCCACACAGACTTTATACGTATATACAGGGCGCCCTATTTCTTGACCCGTTGCATGGGTAACTTTTTTATTAGTAGAGATACAAAAACGCTTAAATGAGCAAATTAGTGCAGTTTCGTATTAGTAATTCTACGGTAAGGCGAAAAATTATATACGGGGGAAGGTTGAAAAGTTATTGACAAAAAACGAAAAATCCAACTTTTCTATTATCCCTCGTAGCTCGTTCATTTGAAGAGTTAGAGAAAAATGCTTCACATGTTTTTTGCAGTATTTTTCATGTACAATGACATGCACTTGCTACTTTTTATATATCTCTTAAAATGGTTGAGAATCACAGTAAAATATATTTTTTTTAAAATGTAATGGATAGGTGGCTGTGACATTAACCGAAAGTCCCCTTTTTTCTCTTTCAGATGATATAACATAGTCCATATTTTATCCTTACAAAAGTAATAATAATCGTTGTTTTTAAAGAAAGTTTATTGTCACATCAAGAATGCTATGGATTATGGAACAAAAGAATGTTTTGAGAACAGAAATTATTAATTAATTAATTATATTGAAGTAAATGTTCGAAATGACCACCATCCTGTTGGATACATAGTAAGCAACGTTTCTGGATACTTCTTAAAACATTATTTATTGTATGTCCATGTATGCTTCTAATTGCATCTTGAATCCTGACTTTTAGATCCTCTATATCTAGAGGAGCTGTCACATAAACTTTATCTTTCAATAACCCCCAAAGAAAGAAATCTAAGGGGGTCAAATCAGGTGTTCGCGCTGGCCAGTCGATATCCATTCTATTTCCTATAACATTATCAAACTATTCATGTAAATATTGTTTTACCTCGCGGGAATTATGCGCAGGTGCTCCATCGTGTTGGAAGTATTTAAGATTTCTAAAAATATGAAGTGGTAATTCATTTAAATATTCCTCTGTTAGAGTATTCCTTAGAAAATGAAGGTAATTATTCGCATTCAAATTATCTTCGTAAAAATATGGGCCAATAATTTTGCCACAAAAAATTCCACACCACACATTTATCCCAAATTGACGTTGATTTCTTCTTTCAGAAACAAGATGTGGATTTTCTCGGCACCACATTATGTTATTATGGCGGTTAAAAATACCATTGTTGGTAAATCTACTTTCATCACTGAATAAAATCTTTTTCCAGAAGTCTAGATCCTCTTCGCATTTTGAAATGTACCATCGACAAAATGTCATCCTTCTTTGATTATCAGCTGGATATAAAGTATTGCATATGGAATAATGATAAGGCTTTAAATTGTTACCTTTTAAAATAGCTCTTACACTTCCTTGGAAGTGTTGCAGTGATGTGTAATTTCTGCAGTTGAAGAATCAGGTTTAAAATTTACATAAGCCAAAACATTTATTTCAGTGTCTTCATTGAAGTTTCTTTCATCCTTAGGCTTTGAAAAAGAACCGTATAATCGTATATTATTTTCCAGCTGTCTAAATATTCTATGATGGGGTTGTCTTCGTTCCATGTAAGTTTCAAAATAAAGATTCGCTGCAGCTTGTGCATCTCGATTTTGGTTATAATAACGAAATAGCATATCATTTTTCTCTTCGTTGGTGTACATATTTGCAACACTATTATTTTGTATGCAGTATTAATAATAAACAATAAACTACTTAACAAAAACTAAAAATGTCACTTATGATCTGTCAATAATTAAATGCCAACTAGACGTTTTTAAAAATATTAGGAATCTTATTTTTTGTTTTATTTCCATAGCATTCTTGATGTGACAATAAACTTTCTTTAAAAACAACGATTATTATTACTTTTGTAAGGATAAAATATGGACTATGTTATATCATCTGAAAGAGAAAAAAGGGTACTTTCGGTTAATGTCACAGCCACCTATCCATTACATTTAAAAAAAATATATTTTACTGTGATTCTCAACCATTTTAAGAGATATATAAAAAGTAGCAAGTGCATGTCATTTTACATGAAAAATACTGCAAAAAACATGTGAAGCATTTTTCTCTAACTCTTCAAATGAACGAGCTACGAGGGATAATAGAAAAGTTGGATTTTTCGTTTTTTGTCAATAACTTTTCAACCTTCCCCCGTATATAATTTTTCGCCTTACCGTAGAATTACTAATACGAAACTGCACTAATTTGCTCATTTAAGCGTTTTTGTATCTCTACTAATAAAAAAGTTACCCATGCAACGGGTCAAGAAATAGGGCGCCCTGTATATACTTAACCTTTTTTTATTAATATTAACGCATTACTTCTACTTTCAAATACAGTGATAAAATATTTTCACATATACCCGATTTAAAATTTTTGGAAAGCATATCGCTGAAGGGTCCATTCTCTGTAGATTTGACAGGCATGAATGTTGGGTCGGATTGAGAGGATGGGTGGCCGATGGGTGGAGACTTATATATTCCAACTATCGAATTATTAAGATTTCGGAGGTGCACGTAAAGCCGAAGTAAAAAGGCACATGGAAATAAAGTTAGCCCTCATTGTAAGGGTACCGGATTTGTCTTATAATTGCAACAAAATTTCTTTTTAGTGTTATAAATTATATATCACCGGAAAGATCAAAACATAAACTAGATCCCTATAGTAGCAAATTTTTGTTTAATACATGTATTTTAGAGAAAATAATTTTTGAAAATACGCTATTTTAGTACAAGATTGTTTGCCTGGAATTTTAAAAGTAAAAAGAAATACCAAAAATTACTACTATAGGGACTTAGATTAAAGTCTTATCTTTCAATACTTTTTACTAAAAGTCGCTATCTTTTATAGTTTTTTTATAATTAGACACGAGACGAACGCCGATTTAGGGCTTATTTCGACCTAGTGAATGGACTCTTAAAACAAATTGTACCACACTTCGTTCAAATGAAGATGGACAGAACCCTCTTCCGCTCGGACCCTACGCCGCTGGAGTCCCGGTCATTAAAAGCGCAAACAAACGCGAGTTGCAATCTGGTTCGCTCGGGCACACTTCGTCTAAACTCATTTATCTCATTTCGACGTTCGGGGCTGACGTCACGCGGCGCGTAACGGACCGGCCCCCCTCAATAGTTATATTCCTTCCCATGGAGGCGCTGGCTATTTTTAGAAAAACCGTAAAAGCATTTTAGCCGGGAAAAAAACGCGAGTCACCGACCCGCGAACAGACGCAGATAACTCGATGGTTGCCCTTGCTTTTATAATACGTTCCTGTAAACTATTCGCTCTGCGCTATCTCCACGTAGATATCTCTGTTCCGGTGTATTGTGGCCTCGTCAGCGAGTCGCATAAACGGTTTAAACGCTTTGTAACGCGAGAGGCTCGCTAATTCATCAAAAATCTGTTCAGTCGAGACCAGTCTATTGGTTTCTTTGAAGCGCAATTTTGCTTGACCAAAAATAAGATTCCGACTCTGAAAAAACGGGTAAATATTCTGAAACACAAAACACAACATTGGAGTTGAAAATTGGTTTGAAATTTAACAGTAATTTTTGTTTGTTTACATCCATAGGTAATATACAGTATGTCCCAGACGAATATCTTCGTTATCTACTATTTCCAATTTGAAACACACTGTATAACAGAACTATGACATGTCATATTGCTGAAAAATGAAAAAATTCTCTATTGAAATGAAAAATTAACAGAGAATATCATTTGAAGAAAGAAAAAAGCCGTTCTCAACAACATGAAACAAATTCTTATTCAGTTTTCATCACCCAACACAGGATTTTCTCCAGTTAAAGAAAAGATTACACTCTTCCTACGTATCTTCAAAAATAACGGAGATTTTCGACTGGGGTGTGACGTCTGGAACATACTGTATAAGCTGCTAGACAAGATTTACGATAGGTTTGTTCTAACAAGAATCTCAAATCGTCGGTGACTGTCGGGAGCATGCGCATTACAATTTAAGTTCCATCAAAGCCAAAAGGAAATCGGTGATTGGTTCCTGATTGACAGTACACTGTTCTATCATGGCTTATGATTGGTTTGTGGACAATCAGAAAAGTTTGCGGATTTTTTAGGAATTCGGAATCAGAATCATGCGCAGTAAATTAAATGAAATGACATTCATCTCTACTAGTAAAGTCTTACCTGCATTATTATTATTCATGCTGATTGTGATTAGGTACTGAAGTATTTTTATGTTAGAAGCCTATGTTGAAGTTTTCTAAACAACTACAAATCATAAAACACTCTTTTATTATGGTTTTTTGCTTTTTGTTATTTTATAGGTGGTGTAATCCCAAAAGAAACAAACTATGAATCATGAAAATACACCACAAATAAGTTACAGACATTATCTACTCTTTTCTTATCTATGAAACACTTCACAAATGGCAAAACGATAAAAAACGTTCAATGTTTTCGTTTTGTCAAAAAATGAAGTTATGTCACAATAAATCCACCCCACAGACTGCCACTATTACTCTTTGTCAGATTTGCCAGTTGTTCCATCACAAACTTCTGATTAGTTGCAAATTTGTCTCTACTAACGCATGCACAGATATTGTGGTTACAATCAATTGGGGATTGATCAGTTTTCTTGTTAGAACAAACCTTTTATGGTTACTTGCCAACCACTTTTGACCTGCAAGAGCTTTATCTATTTTCAGTGGCACAATTCTATTTTTTGGCTCAGTAAAACTATGTCCAAAAAAAACCTTGACAGGCCCTTTTTGTGTAGAGGCATTTTTTATGCTCGTATTCTTCCAGCAAATTGAAAGAATATCTCTACACATTCGTAGACAATTAAAAACGGTGTTTTAAATATACTTAATTCGTCTTCATCTGGAAAATTAAAAAATTATTCCATATTCACAAAAAACCATTGTTCTTTTAGTCATCAGTCATACTGTTTGTTGGTCGAGCCAAAATAAACCACCTGACACACGTCCTACAGAATTCTATAACTCCTGCACTTTGTATCAGTGCGTCAGATCGTCGACAAAAATAAATAACATGATAAAAAAAACAAATATTTGCACAGGAATTTGCTTCAATAGACTTTAACACATTCACGCCACTTATCTCGACTAAAAATGTTCATACGGGCGTTTCTATTTCTAACCAGATCCAGAAATATCAGGATCTACGACTGGCCGAACAATATAGGTATCCAAAATACATCCAACGCTATCCAAAATACGCGCCAAAAAGTAATGTACTCTAGTCTCGCTTTAAATAAGTACATATAGTGAAAATTTACATGGAAAATGTAAAATTGGTTGTAAAGAAGAAACAACTAGACCTAAAAAGTACGATATTGATCACAGTACGAGAAACAATGACGAAGCTATCTGGGCGTAAGGCGCGTCAAAAATCAGTTCATTCTATTAGGTAACCGAAATATAGATGTCGCACTGAAAATACAATCGGCTACACAAATTGTGACATTTTAATCAAAAACCGTACTGGTCGAGTGCAATGTAGGGATTGTTATGTTGCACCTCATAAATTTATAATTGCCAAAGAATAATTAGGCCAGTTTCCAATTGGCGATTCAAATTACCGATGAGGGCGCTGTAAATTGTAAACAAATATGGATGAGGACGAATAAAAATTTTGCATTTCATATCACATCATCTAGCAATTTAGCATTCATCTGCCATAAATATAGTTACTTCATGTGCTAGTTAGGGTGAAATAAAGGATAAAAAAAAGTGGTAAAAGCAGTCGAACATCCCATAAGTACTTGATTGCTAATTATATGAATTTTTTGGGTTGAAACAGGTGCCCTAGTTTTTGTTTACTTACATTTTGGACTAAAATAAATTTGATAAACTGTATGGTGACACCATATTAGTGCTTGTTTTTTGTTAAATAATGTTTAAATTAAAATATATTCTGCTTTTATAAGACTAATAATAGAAAAGTATAGACAAACTGCAACAAAGTGGTTATGTTGTGTAAATAAAGGTGTTCCCTGTTATTAAATTGTTACATGCCTTTTGGAGAAATGAGTGAGAAACAGTCTCTTATACTAGGGCCAAACTTCTACCTATCTTCTATCTTAAACACTTCTATTGACACATTTTGTGGCATGACACCTATAAACACGGCAGTTTGTGTTGTACTGATTTCTTTTGAATGCCATTTTAAAATGTAAAAATAAAGATGTACAAATATTAATCACGTCGTTTTTAACTTTGTAGTACCAAAAAATCACAAGCACCACTGAATTATTACGTTAAACAAACCTAAATATGTGTTATTTATCATTATATCAACAATAAGCCTACAAAAATTACCTCTTAAAGTAGGTTTAAATATTTTCAGAGGGTGCATTCAGAGAATTTATATGCAGAGGGTGCATTCATTTTTGGAATCGCCAATACGTTTGTACTGTCCATAAAATAGTTAAGCCCTGTCCTCTACAGTAGCGCACTTAACACAAAATATCCCTAAATAATTTAGTTGCTTTTCGACGGCAGTGTCACCTAATAGTAACTTACTGAAACTATTAGGCAATTTTGTCTAAAGCAATGACGTATTGGTGGTGGTAACATAACCTTAATAATGGCGAAACGTCTTTACCAACTTCAGGTAGGTAGTTTTCAATATTCAGTAGACATAACATGTATATCTTTACTGTTTGATTGTAGTGGACAGGTGAAAAATAGTCCCAATTTTTTTAACAATCAGTTTTCTACCTTCAACCGTCTTTGATATATCCGTTGACCGAACGATTTAATCATCGAGTTAACGAGATTCTTTCTATATGCGTTCTTACCGATATCCGATTGACTTTCTTGTTTATTTTTAACCATTCTGTGGGAATTTTGTTTTTTGTTTACTATACGAGAGAACCGCCCAACCTCGTGCGAAACCTACAAAATACGAATGACGAGGGTTTTACCAAAATTCATTTCATTTCTGATGTATTCGTACTATTTGCAATGTTTACAAAGTGTTACTACCTACGTTGTTTTTTTAATTAATGAAGGAAAACAATGTCTAAATATACATCATATATTCCAAGAATTGATATTTGTTTTACATTTTTACCAACAAAGACAATAAACCGACTTTCTAATGTACTTATTGCATCGATATACAGTTAAAATTAAAACGACTTACAAAAAGATGTACATACACACCCCACAAAAATTATCGCAACACTAAAAATTTGCTATTATTTTGATAATCGTTTTCTCTGGAACTAATTGTTCGATTTAATTGATTTTTTTTTTGTATTGTAGGTTGATTCGTTAGCAATGTGACTGGTTTAGTTACATTCTCGAAAAAAATAATTTTGAATACATATAGGGTGAAACAAGTGTAACATGTTTTGTCACAGAAGTTTAGAACACCCTGTGGAGTTAATCAGTTATGGCAACATAGTAAAACTTAATAGGAGTTAAAGCGACTTCTTTTCTTAACATAATCGTCTTGGTTTCACATCGATATCTCAATAATTAAAGGAGATATTTCAAAATAAAGGGTTCAGTGTCATTTTAGTAAAAAAAATCGATTACAAGTGCATCATTAAACAAATTTAATAAAACAGTATACCCTTACAGCAATAAAACACGTCATAAAATTAAAATAACAATTTTCAGTATCGGGTATTTCCTCCCCTAGCCTCAATTACCGCTTGAATACGCTGTGGTAGACTTTCAAACAGACTGTGTATGTAATCTTCCCCTATATCATTCCAAATCTCTTGAAGCTTGTTCTGGAGCTCATTTAATGTTCGGCAGGGGATTTGACCCTCCTTGATTTTCCATGACATGTAGTTCCATACATGCTCAATTGGATTTAGGTCTGGACTTCGAGCAGGCCAGTCCATTGTAGCAACATGACTGTTTTCAAGATATTCTCTTACTATACGTGCAACGTGAGGACGTGCGTTATCTTGCATTAAGGTAAAATTATTACCCAACAAGCGTCCATATGGAATCACATGAGGAACTAAAATATCCGTTATATAACGTTGGGCAGTCATGCTGCCATTGTTGACAGGCACCAGTGCCGTACGCCCATTAACAGAAATTCCTCCCCACACCATTACCGATCCACCTCCAAAATTTTCGATCTGTCGAAAATTGCACTGCATATGCCGTTCACCTGGCCTTCTGTATACTGGCATACGTCTATCTGACGAATATAAACAAAATTTTGATTCGCCAGTAAACAGTATACTAGACCATTCTTCTAGGCCCCAGTTACTGTGTTCCCTAGCAAATTGGAGACGGGCAACTCGATGTTCCCTGGTCAGACGTGGTCAATTGGCTGGAACCATAGGACGTAAATTAACTTCTCTAAGACGGTTTCTAACAGTTTGTAAAGAAATGTTTGCATGTCTGGCTCCCAAAATTTCTCGTTGAAGCATACGAGCAGTACAATGTCGAGTTCTTAATGCCGAAAGTCTTAGAAATCTATCATCTGCAGCTGTAGTTACCTTTTTACGCCCTTGTCCTTGCCTTCTGGAATGTTGTCCTGTTTCTCTATAACGCCTGATTAATCTGGAAATGGTACTTGGTTGAACACCTATTACATTTGCCACATATCTTTGACTTCGTCCGTCTTCAACGAGTGCAATTGCTCTTACTGACTCTTCATTTGACAAATGTCTGTTTAAACGAAGTTCAGCATTCATTTTTTTTAAATTTAGATGCAAATTAAAAGAGTTTTAACAAAACTGTAACAATCGTATTTCTGTAGAAATAATGATTGTAGGAATGACATTTCAAATTTTGTTTTCAGAGCCTGCTAAGTTTTCGTAAAATCTGTAAATGTTTGTTAAGGTTTATTTGATTTTTTTTACTAAAATGACACTGAACCCTTTATTTTGAAATATCTCCTTTAATTATTGAGATATCGATGTGAAACCAAGACGATTATGTTAAGAAAAGAAGTCGCTTTAACTCCTATTAAGTTTTACTATGTTGCCATAACTGATTAACTCCACAGGGTGTTCTAAACTTCTGTGACAAATCATGTTACACTTGTTTCACCCTGTATGTATTCAAAATTATTTTTTTCGAGAATGTAACTAAACCAGTCACATTGCTAACGAATCAACCTACAATACAAAAAAAAATCAATTAAATCGTACAATTAGTTCCAGAGAAAACGAATATCAAAATAATAGCAAATTTTTAGTGTTGCGATAATTTTTGTGGGGTGTGTATTTTCAAATAAAATAAATTCATCCGTATGTTTTTGACGTCAGAATGGCTTAATCATAAACATAAATAACAAACAGAAGGGGCACTCGATTGTTTTCCGCACAAAATAACTAGACAATTCGTCGCCAATCGAAGAATATTTACCACAGCTTTCTCATATTTTTACAATATAGGTATGTAGGATTTGGTATTCGTGAACACTTGTAAATCACTGTCTGCTGAGCCAAACTGTATTATTATGTCTTGATCAAAGTGTGTATTATACACTTTGGTCCTGACCTAAAGGTCAAGACCTTTGACCTCATGGTCAAGAGACACAATCATCTGAGTGCAGCATTTCTCCTGCCCCAGGACATTATAGAGTTGCCACTAGAATCGGTGTTGGCCTATGCGCATAGCACGGGCCTCTTCCAATAGCTCTCGACTAGCGGCAGACACAATATGGGTCGAAAGGTCTGAGTGCTGCGGGTAACCGCGCCGCCTTCCAACAACAACAATGACAACACTATAGACACTAAAATACTGGACAGTTCTGGTCAACGTACGTGTAAAACGACCAATGTGTACTTCTGCCAGTGGGTTGAGCTTGGCCAAGTCGTGTGCACCAGCCTTTAAGCTTGTAAAATTAACGACAATGACTACACTGTTCATACACAGTCCGGTTAATTTCTAAGTTACTCAATAGCGGCTCGTGAATTTTTCTTTAGGGGAGGCATAGATAAATCAGTGGCTGGTAAGATTCGGGTGGGTACGAGGGGCGCATGAAAAAAAAAGCGCCGCAGGCGAAAATTTTTTATTTTTCAAGGTCAAACGCCCTAAAATTAGAAATTAAAAATTCCCAGAGGAAAAATATTTGCTTAAAGAAATAGGTTTCGTTAGACAAATATCTCTTTTTTGATGCGATTGCCAGAAATCTCGACAAAAATTATTTAAATAATATTAAAATAGGTAATAGTAAATAATAAGTAATATTTAATACCTATTTGATTATCAAGAAATTGTACATAGTATGCAAACGTCTTCAATCTTCATCCGTACATGCTTATTTTCCCGCAAATTTCTAAGAGGGAAAGGATGGGAGTAGTGGGCGGTCTTGCATCCAGCTTTATTCAAAAAGCACGTGTTCAGATCTCACACGCATGCGCAAATAATTCATTTATCCGAAAACATCGGTTCAAAGGAGGCATCTCATACTTATGCCTCCGGTCGGCCACACTCGGCCGCAGCCGTCTTAAAAACGAAAGACGGCTGTTGTGACCCGTCGGCTTACCAGCGCTACCCGCGCTACAAACCAAATAGTTAGCAGACCGTGGTAATCTTCACTTAGGCGCCCAAAATGACCATAGATGGCGTTGGGTCGTTTGTGATTGGAAATAATTTCAAATAATAGTAAGGGAACTCAAGCATTTACATTTTACATTATTATTTATTATATTAGTGGATATTATTAATATATTTATTAGTTGTTAGTAAATATTATGTATTTAAAAATTGGAATTCTTTGTAATTTTTACACTGCCTCCCCTGACGAGCCGTCACTGAAGTTACTTATTTTTTTCCTACCTATTTGCTACTATCAACAAAATTCAAGTTTGAAGGTGATGTTGATAACGTTTTAGTATCGGTGAAGGTCAATTTAGAAACAATATTGTAGGATCCCGAACGATAAAGCAATTCGAGGTGATTGCATGGCGTAACGTAAAACTTTTTTCGGTGAAAAAAACAACTCCGGAGATTACAAATATTTATTTTGGGTTTACAATAAGTATTTGTTTATTTATGTACAATCTGAGTCACTAATTTTATTATTGGCTTATTATTTTCATGACATAGGTGCTATATTGATTTTACCGTTAAGGCTACTATGTTTCAGCATGTCGCGTTTGTAATGTAATTAGTAATATTTCGAAAGAGCGAGTAATAAACATCCAGTATATAATATTTTTTAAAAAAAGGTCTTTGCAGGGTCTTTTCGTTGTCATATATTACTCAAATTCCTAAAAATAAAACATCCTTGTATAAGACAATGTGTTTCAATAATAGCTGAGTCAGGGTGTACAGGGTGTTGCAAATAAGACGAACATAATTCGTAGCCTTCTATACCAGTCGGCTAAAATAATAGGCAGTGACTCATGATCTAATTCGATACAGAATAGGGACGAAGTGTAAATACTTAATACATAGCGGCACAAACGTTTGTACATAGAAAAGTGATGCCGCTTACGCATTACTATTGAACAGAACTATAAATTGTCTGTTCCATGGTGGTTCAATGCTTCTCTATTCGATGCCACCACAATTCTTTACGTCGGATATAGCTCCGTCTTAGTTTAACGGGTTAAAAAACGAAGAGCGAGATATGCAACCTTTGCAACAAAAGTCAAAAGTGTCTAGAAGATCGGACATGCGCATTTCACACACATCCAAGTAGTTCATCGCAGCCTGACTTAAGCGTAGTACGTGGGAAATGCTGTAATTTGTGTCTGCACTGTATATATTAATTGGTGAACTTGGTGATGTGTTACTTAGTTTATTTAGTGTTCGAAGAAAAGGATTTTATTATGGAAGCGATCGCGGGGAGTAGTGGATTAGAAACGCGTAAACGATCTCATCTGACAAGCGAGGAAATTCGTCATTATTAGCACCTTTCCAATGATTTTTGCGTACGCCTATGGAATTACAGTCCCCACCACAATTTATTACGTCACGCGGTAATACGTCACTGCCTATTATTTTATCCGACTGGTGTAGTCTTATTCTCTTATTCTACACCTTCAGAGCGTTTAAAAAAAATATATTTAACTAGAAGGGTCTCACCCAATGGGCATTTTCCACATCTTTTTTTTATTCGCTTATTATAAAATATATACTTAATTATGCCTAAAAAGTATTTTTTAAAACTTTTTTCTTCGCCAGATATATTTTCAAAAAATTGTTAAAATTACCATATATTTCAAATAACGCGCCATTGAAATCATACTCCAGTTCGTTGTTGTCTGTTGGCTGCCCTGGATTTTGTGTTCTGTCAAGTGAAGTGTACTTAACCTAACTTTCGTTGTGTGTTTCGATTAATTTGATTTAAAATTAGTAAAAATGAAGAGGGATATCTTAAGGCTGATTCAGACAACCTTCCAAGAGTTGACAGTGAAGTGGTTAACGATTTCTACGTCACAAATATGAACTTTCTTAAGTACTGAAGCGCGCAATGTTAAGACAAGAAGGTTAGGTTTTATAACCTAAGTTATCAAATCATTTAGTTGATTCTAGCATAGATTGTGCAGTGTTGTCACCTTTAGCGAAAAAATACCTAAAAATTATTTTGCTCAAGGGATAAATTGTAAAATAATCATGTTGCTTTACTTTAATAATAATTTATGGAGAATATTTCACGTAAAAATACATATTTTCATTTTAAAATTACCATTTCATCTAAAAATACATAATATTTTCTTTTCAAAATGTAAATTTAATCGTTGCAAAGAAAAAAGTAAAATTATATGTGGCAACGTGGAGCCGTTCTTGAACTTGTCTACATTTTATTGGTTACTGGAGTGTGATGTCAGCGAACCGCGCAGTTTGAAATGATTCATGAAGACCGGTCACTTTGTACTTGGATAACTTCGCTTAATTACAATTCTTTAATAAATTGGGTGATTCTACCTTTACTTATGTACCAGTATAACGTTTGATATTAATAAAATAGTAAAATTCAATTTAGTGGAAAAGGCCCATTGCTTGCATTCAATTTTCAAATTAAGGTCATGTTATTACCGCCAAAATGCCGCGTTCCATATTGTAACAAACAAAAAATCAATATACGCATTGACTGTTTCATATAAGCAGTGACTATACTATAGTCACTGATATAAGGCTAGTAAATTCGTAACGAGCAACATAAAAATCCCTAATTGCAGTCGACCAGTACGGTATTTGATTAAAACGTTACAATTCGTTTGGCCGATTGTATTTTCGGTGCGACATCTATGTTTCGGTTGCCTAAGTTCACACTGAATCCGTTTAATTCATCTTTTGACTGCTTCATCGACAAGGGAGTGCAAACGGGTCCTTAAAAAGGAATAAATAGCATCGGTTTTATTAATTTTATTGGTATCTACTTTTTTCTTCTAGCAAGACAGGTTGCTATTCCGTTGTTTCTGACAGTCATCCAGCTACCGATGAAGAACCATTCGACTCGCACACATCTAGTTATCCGGTTTCTATAATAATGGCGAGCAAATGCACACTTGATTGCAGTAGAAATCTCCTCAAGGCCGCCCGAGATCCTCAGTATGCAACAAGTGGCAATGAGCCAAGGCACTGACTGGTCCGTCGGCTCATTCAGAAATAGACCTATTGTATAATGACCGTTCCAAAATGCGTATCACATCACTTGGGTAACTGCATAAAATACAATCAGTGTTTCGGATGTACTGCAAGGCACTTGTCTAGGCCTCTTTCATAGCGCATTGGTTCCTCAAACCGTTTGAAAAGTGTATTTTTTAATGCTAACTTGATAAATTTGAATGATACAAAAAACAATCAACGACTTAACACGTATCTTACGAGTTTTATTTAATAATAATTAGTGTTCATATCTACTGAGATCTGTACTTTAAGAAGATAAGGAAGTGTTGCAAAGTTTGACGTCGCGGCTAGACTGAATTACCCAGATTAATTTGTCAATAAATCAACATAAGTACATTCTCGAGCAATATGTTGACTAATATTTAGCACTGTATATTATAAAACACGTAGTAATGTGATAAGGTCCACGTCCCATCAATTTAAAATTTTATGGGTCTTAAAAGTTACCTGCTCCTATTAGGTGCTTCATAAACAATCTCCAAGTGTGTATTTGACTAATCTTTGTCAATATATATATTTATTTTAAACAATTTACGCGTCTTTTTGGGCGGTATAGAATGAGAATCTGATAAGGCTGGTAACTTGGGTCAATAATCATCGTGTCGACATCCTACATACAGTCTGGCGACTGGTTCTTGAGTTCAGAATAATAATTACATTCGGAAATATGCACTCGCTCGTTCTCGTCGAACGCCGGCACTTGTTTACTTTTATAGACCAATAAGAATTCCATTAGCCACCTGCTTCAGGACAAGCTCTGACTTCAGTCCCCATGTTGCCAGAATTGCGGATATGTCACCGGTTGCCACTTTAAAATAGGTGCCCAGTAGTCATATTTAATTAAAAAAATATATAACTATCTAAAGTCAAAGCCAGAATTAGATCGGAAAAAGAGTAGATCTATGTTGTCACATTTATTTCTAAAGTATTCTTATTTAAAACAGGAAACGTATTAATTACCTTATTTACCCATTTTTTTACTTGTCTTTAACGTCCCTTATCCCTATTGTACTTTATTAAAGCAAACACAATGTTTAATTTGTGTTTTACTTAATAATATCAACGAATTTCGGAATACGTGGCAACTGCGAAAGTCGTAAAGTTGACGACAAGCTGTTTATCCTTATTTAACATACATATTCTTGCATTTACGCTTTCTTTTCTCTAAGCTTCAACGACGTTGATTGGTCGAATCAGGAACCAATAAGCGACTGCTCTCCAGGTAGTAGGGAAACAGTGGCGAAATTATCAGTGTATTTATTCTTTGTGTCAGTGTTTATACTTATTTGTATTAGTTAAAAAAGTGGAAATGTATATACTAGAAGTATTCTATAGAATAGTATACGAGTATATATTAACTGAAATGTGCCCATAATGGCAAAACAGAATACGCACGCCCATGCATCACCGCATTTTACCAGATCGACGAGGTCATTCCACTTTGCTTAATTCTGTCTTTGACTTTATATAAATCAAAGTTTACAGAATATTTATTTTGTAAACTTTGATATAAATACATGGCAATTATGCCTAATAAAAATGATGTTTTTTCAGTACTTTTGAACTGACAAAACCAATAAGTACGGTTTTTAACTGTAGCCAGACTACTTCTCCGGCGTACCCTGTTAGAATTTGCGTGTCTCCCGCCACCGACACACATGAAATGTTACCGAGAATTACCAGTCTTGACAGTGATGATAAAATAAAAATCCAAGTAATAGAACTTTCATATGAAAGTATCGAAATTCTAAAAAAACTTTTTGATCCTGACACATTTTCTTTTATTCCACTTGTGTGGCATTTTCCCAAAATCATATTTTGGTAGTTTTGATTCTAACCGCATTGATCTGGACTGTGGATATTGGTGCATATTATTGGCGATTCTAAAAATTAATGCGCCCTCTGCATTAACATTTGAACCTACTTAAAAGGTAATTTTTGGAGGCTTATTGTTGATATAATGATAAATAACACGTATTTGGGTTTGTTTAACGTAATAATTTAGTGGCGCTTGTGATTTTTTTGGTATTACAAAGTTAAAAAGGACGCGGTTAGTATTCGTACACCTTTATTTTTAGATTTTAAAATAGCTTTCAAAAGAAATCAGCACAACACAAACTGCCGTGTTTATAGGTGTCATTCCACAAAATGTGTCAATAGAAGTGTTTAAGATTGAAGATAGGTAGAAGTTTGGCCCTAGTATAAGAAACTGTTTTTCATTTATTTCTCCGAAAGGCATGTAACAATTTAATAACAGGGAACACGTTTATTTACACAACATAACCACTTTGTTACTGTTTGTGTATACTTTTCTATAATTAGTCTTATAAAAGCAGAATATATTTTAATTTAAACATTATTTAACAAAAAACAAGCACTAATATGGTATCATCCTACAGTTTATCACACTTATTTTAGTCCAAAATGTAAGTAAACAAAAACTAGGGTACCTGTTTCAACCCAAAAAATTCATATAATTAGCAATGAAGCACTTATGGGACGTTGGACTACTTTTACCACTCTTTAAACTTTATTTCACCCTAACTAACACATGAAGTAACTATATTTATGGCAGCTGAATGCTAAATTGCTAGATGATGTGATATGAAATGCAAAATTTTTACTCGTCTTCATCCATATTCGGTAATTTGAATCGCCAATACTGATGTGAATACATTCTTTTATGTAAGTAAGTATCTTTAGTAACTAGAAAAATGTTACATAGACTGGTTGTGGGATATAAAATTTGATAACTTCAGTTTCTTATCTCGAGTGACAGTCTCGCATCATGGCCATTGACAGGTAATTAAACAAAAACAAACTATATTTATCGCGGGGTTCTGAATCTACGCCAAGAAATTTATGATACTAAACTTGAGTGGCTTTGACTTTATAATATCACCTTGTATATACATCCAGGCACATCTACACATGTTTTAAGATTGACTGTTTTGAGTAACCGTTTTCGAAGACGACACAAAAATCAAAACCTAACCTCAAAAAGTAGATGCATCTTCTTGCGTGATGTTAAAAATTACAAAAATTGAACGATTAATAAAAAATAATTCCTTAATGTATTCAAATTCAATTTAATGAGGTTTGCATGTGGTTTGGGAATTACCCATAGTTGTCATACGATACCACATAATAAACCTCATCCTTCACAATTAAATTATAGGTATTAACGTAACGACCACAGAAATGTTATGTTCAGTAAACACATAAAAATTGGGATAAGTTCCTATAAAACATCACATTTAAGTAATCCTGGTCGTGGTCGTAATCCATCGTGGTCATCACTCATTTTAAAAATAAAAATGTGTCGATGCTCTTAGATCTAAGTCAAATTGGTGAAGGAGGAGAAAATGATTAAAACACTTCAAAACGGTTTTGAACAAAAGTAGCGTCTTCTAGCGAAGTCTACTGTAGTTCGAGGGTAGTATTTCAAAGATAACCGTCGGTTTCTATATTAGATATGTAAGTAAAGTATCCAATAGTCATTCCGGGCATTTAATTGGCACACCTGAACATCACACACTCAAGGTTTGTTCCTCGGAAACAAACAAACAAAAACAACAGTCAGGGTTTTGCGCAGAATATTATTGAGAATTCCGAGCAAACCAAGTAGATTTCATACTTGGTTTGCTCTTTTAACCAAAAATATAAATTAGTCATAGGCAGTTACGTACTGAAACTTTAATGCCATGCGAGTACCGCTGCTTTGAAATCTGTTGGAAATAATTTGTCATTCCTTGTGGGAACAAATCTGTAGTTTCACATGGTATCAAATACGACAAAACAATAAGTTATCACTTACAAAAAAGCATCGTTAAAAACAAAATGATGGAATTGTTATTAGTCTCGGCGTAAGGGAGTGCAAATACGCTCATGCGCAATTACAAAAATTGTTATAAGCATAAAACAAAATACGTGCGACTAGTTTTCACATTAACTGCAAGTTGGGACCTCCTCTTTTGTTGCTACTCTTCCTGTTACTTGTTTGTTAACCCGTGAAGATAAGCCAGCCAATAGACTACCCGGTATCAGTTTATTGGTCGATCGATCCCATCACTCTAATGCTATTCCATAATATTTATAGTTTCATTTTGTAAAATCTCATCCGATACTGATTAGATCACAGCGGCATTTCAAAATTTCATTACTTACACATTATCGGGACAGATTAGTCCTGTGCCTGTTTCTTATTTTATAACAAAAGTAAAGGACCAACCACTAACGGCAGGTGGTACAAGGGGGCACTACCTGCGGCATTGTAGGTAAAAATATATATATATATTACAGGTAGCCATTCTCTGTAGGTATCTATACAGGGTGGGCGAAATTCGAGGCTCACCATTGGGATCTCGGAAACGGTAAGAGATACGAAAACGGTTAAATTGGGGCAAAGTTGCGTAATTTTGTGACAAATAATATGCCGTCAAGAAATCCAGAATATCTACATTCGTTTTTGAGTTATTTCAAAAAAACCAAAATTTTGAGTTTTCGTTTTTAATTTTTTTTAGCTTTATTTGAGACGATATAAAAAAACTGATAAGACTTTTTCATTGCCACTTTTTATGCTCTATAACGTGGCAGTACAAAATTTCTGTTACGGCGTTTCGTCCGATCAGGACCATCTTCAACTTAATTTTTTTAAATAGGGACCCATAATGTTTCTTACGAAAAACGCTAGGATTTTTTATTCTGATTCCAATGAGGTATGATACTTTATAGTTTTAATTATTCTTTTTGATCAAATACTGGGAATAACTTTTAAGACGATCGAATCTAGTATGATTTGGGCTGATGACATTTGTTATAAAACAATTTTAATTGTCAATACAATTTGACGTTTAAAGAGCTTCGCTTTAATGGTGGCCTGTTTGAACATACACTTTAATTTAAGAAAATTTTAATTTTAGATTCCGCTGACAAAAATATTTCTGTTATTATAAATTACTTTGTTATCATTATTTTAAATTTAATTATACGGTTCAACTTGTGTTAACATATAAAACCAAATTTGAACATTCAATAACATGATTTGGACTATTATTTTGTATTCTCCTGTAAATACTGTTATGTTCAAAACTACCGTTTTCTGTCAATTGTCTGTGCAGTTTCGAAAATGTTGTTCTATGTGGTTGTGGCCTTTCTGGGTATGTTTCAAAATATATGTTTGTTCAGATCTGGCTGAATTTTTGTAACATTTATAATAAATTTCAATCATATCACATTTTTCTTGATTTGTAAACGACATTATTACTTATTATTTAAAGCGAAGCTCTTTACGTCAACGTCAAATTGTATTGACAATTAAAATTGTTTTATAACAAATGTCATCAGCCCAAAGCATACTAGATTCGATCGTCTTAAAAGTTATTCCTAGTATTTGAGCAGAAAGAATAATTAAAACTATAAAGTATCATACATCATTGAAATCAGAATAAAAAATCCTATCGTTTTTCGTAAGAAACATTATGGGTCCCTATTTAAAAAAATAAAGTTGAAGATGGTCCTGATCGGACGAAACGCCGTAACAGAAATTTTGTACTGCCACGTTATAGAGCATAAAAAGTGGCAATGAAAAAGTCTTGTCAGTTTTTTGATATCGTCTCAAATAAAGCTAAAAAAAAATTAAAAACGAAAACTCAAAATTTTGGTTTTTTTGAAATAACTCAAAAACGAATGTAGATATTCTGGATTTCTTGACGGCATATTATTGGTCACAAAATTACGCAATTTTGCCCCAATTTAACCGTTTTCGTATCTCTTACCGTTTCAGAGATTCCAATGGTGAGCCTCGAATTTCGCCCACCCTGTATATACATGGTGCTGTACCATTACAATGTAAAATACGGTAACATTCGAACCCAAAGGTACGTGAATGGAAAAGCAATTAAATCAGGTAAATTTGCAGGATCATTTTTTAATAGTTTTTCAAGTTAATCTACAAAATTGAGTTTTCCAGATAAACATTAGGAAGAGATTTCGGACTATAAGGCTAAAAGTACCCATCTAATTCTCTGCTAACGCCAACCGACTCGGGTTTGTTGGTACTTCCTAAGCAATACAATGATTTAAAACGAGTATTGTCTAGGTAAGTTTGCTACTACTGTATACAGAGGTTAGAGTAACAAATATAGTAACAGTACTCATATGTATTTAAATGCGAAACGCTCTGTATACCATCCGCTAGAGAAAGGCGAAATCTCCAATTCTCACGATGATTCATGGGATAATTATCTGTCTAGTCAGCAGACTTTTCACTTATACCTACTTTGATAGTTTCACGGGATAATACGGATAATAAAAATTATTGCATTAAAAATACGTAGTTTTCTTTACAAGGTGAACAGATTATTGATAAATTGATATGGTACGTTATTTGAAAATGTTTTTAATTTATTTCTTTATGACAGTACAAATGATCGAAGGAATACCATTTTATTTGTCAACGGCTAGATTACGTTACAAGAAGTGTGAATTATAATGTGATGCTTCAAATCGCTTATCAATTTAGGTATATTTGAGAAAAGTGGTACCAGTCACAAAATAATAAGTAGGCAAGGTATATTATATCTAAATATAGATATTTAACTTGGCATTTAAGTAAATATTCTGTCGAATTTTCCCAGTAAAGCATTGTTTTATTTTCAGGATTTAGAATATCATTGTGGAGATTAATTTTACAAGGTTATTTCCTTGGTGCGATAAAATTATAACAAAAATTAATAAGCTTAACATTTTAATAATGATCATTTGCCTGTGAAGTTTTTTCATTTCAATATAGATTCATAATTATCACAAAATAATATTACCTACTAAAGTTATTCCTGTTTTAATGCACTGCAAAGTGTCTTAATAATATCCTAGTAAGTAATTACTTTATATGAAAAGCAATCAATAAAACACCAGGTTTTGATTTCAATTGAATCGAGTATCTTAACTACAACAACTGGGTAAGCAAATATACAGGGTGTTTCATAATATATTCGCAGGACTTCAGGATGTTATAGCTCGTCCAAAAATATGAAAAAAAGTCTCTATTAACTTACCCTCTCAAATGCACCATTTTAGAGATACAGGGTGTTGAAATTGAAAAAAAAAATGTGTTTTTTGCGAATATCTCCGGAACCGTTTATAGTACAGAAAACAGATTTTGTAAGCATTTTCTACTCATATTGAACTGTGTTTTGTGCGGAAATTTTTTTTATAGTCATAATTGGTGAAGGTTTTTGAAGGTGGTGACGGTAGTGGGTGTTTTTCTCCCCAACTTCTACGCTACTGGAAAAAGTACGATTTTCAGACGCCCATTTGAACCGCCAATGTTTTCTACATAAAAAAGGTGCCCTTGGTCATAAGCTCTAAAGTCGATCGTTTTCGAGAAAAATCAACTTTTATGTTGAAAAACATGGTCAATTTTTTGAAATAATTTTTGTTTTCTTACTAATTAAACAAAATTTATTTAAACGTTAGAACAAGTAACAAAACCAAACGTTAACTTCATAATTGCAAAATTTAAAAAAATGAAAAAATGATACAAAAGTTGTCTTTTCAAAATTCCCCAAACCGTAAATGTAAAATTGACCATGTTTTCAAAAAATTGACCATGTTTTCAAAAAATTTACCATGTTTTTCAACATAAAAGTTAATTTTTCTCGAAAACGATCGACTTTAGAGATTATGACCAAGAGTACCTTTTTTGTGTAGAAAACATTGGCGGTTCAAATCGGCGTCTGAAAATCGTACTTTTTCCAGTAGCGTAGAAGTTGGGGAGAAAAACACCCACTACCCCTTCAAAACCTTCACCAACTATGACTTTAAAAAAAAAAATTTCTGCACAAAACATAGTTTATTATGAGTAGAAAATGCTTACAAAATCTGTTTTCTGTACGATAAACGGTTAATTTAAATTAGGATTAACTTACTTCATTGAAGAACAAACAGAAGGTTGAAAACGAAGCTCTATTTAAATAACTACCTATTATGATGAGCAAAAGATAGTATTTTAATGTTCATGTATATATCCATAGATAAGCAAATATCAATGGCCTTTACAGGTTTTATTTAGAAACTATTTGTTTTTTTGACTGATGTAGTGAATTGAAATATGCTCCCTAGCTTGTCATTTTGAGGTTATATTCTTCCGGGTACATACCTATCAGTTCTTAATTTTCTAATAAGTTCTTAACTACGGTGCACGTAATTTGACGCCTTTTTAGGCTGAGTAAGATAAGATTTATTGAGATTACTTAAGTGCTTAGATTAAGACAATTCAGAATTAAGTCTATATTCACATGTTAAGTACTGTAAAAATAATTAAATACCTACCTACTTCACGTATAGAAAAATGTATGTATTTTTATGGTTTTGGCATAGCATTAAAAAAGTAGGGATCTATTCACACTTGGTAATGCGAGATTGTTAATTTCCATTTAAATATTTTGAAAGGGACCGTTTGCGATCATTGCATCCACCCTGTACCAGTTATGCAACACCCAAAACTAGTTCGGAGTTTAGGACAAATATTCCGAAGTTACAAATCTTCGAAAGACTACAAAAGAAACTACACACAGAATCTTCCATAAAAGCTAATAGAACCAGTTACCTCCACCGGCTAATGCTAAAAATCGATACGAGACGTTGGCCCCGTTGCCAACTTTTAGAATGAAAACCCAACCGGCCTAAATCAATTTTACTGCCTTTTTACGTGCCCAGACATTCATTAACTCGGTATATTTTGACTCTAATGTGTTTATTAAATGTCCATGACCTCGCTAAAAACAGACGAACCGCTGCGAATAAATTAAAACGAATTCCTTTCATTCCAGAAGTGAACTTAGCCGCACCACGTGTACCTTTGCCAAGTTAGGTAATACGAGCTCGAATTATACTTTTTTGGAAGAATATTTAGCGAAACGCACCTACCTTCATATTATTCTGAACCAGGTAATCGAAGGAACACAGGGTGTACACCACGTACGCCCTGATGAGCTCCAGATTGGTTTTGCTCTTAAAAGCCGCCTTGGCATCTTCGAAGGTAATGTCCAGAGGGTCTTTCGGAGCTCGTTGGACAGCTTTGGGGGAGGTTTCCACAACGTTGGATGCAGCGGCTGTCGACTTCAACACAGCCTGACTGACATTGATCTTGCTCTGGGGGTGGTCTAACAACAATCCGTATTTCTTGTACACACTACATCTGATCACTGTGCGGAGAAAAGCCATCACACACCTGCAGGGCGGTTTCAAATGGTTTTAATCCGAGCTGTGTCGCGGAAAGAACGGCTCGACACCTTCCTCCTTGCGGGCAACACTGAGAATGTGACGTGCTTGTCTAGAAATGGCGTCGCGCGCACTGTTGGCTGCTGGCTAGCTACGGCGGCACTGGTTTTCGCAAGGTCTGTTCACAATACACACTGCACGGCACGGTGTTGGGCGGTTGGCGACGCTGAATTACTTATTTTGTTATGACGTTTGGAGTTTGCATTGTGAGTTTGACGTTTGACAGTTCGGGCGGCGGCAAGCTTTTGTGACGGGACAGACAGCGATTGTTTCGCTAGGACCAATTATCATCGCCTTAATCACGTTACCGCCAGAGCCTGACTGGACTGAGTAGATATTTGGTGATGATGAAAGATGAAAGGTCATAGGTATATATTTTTTTTTAATTAATAGTTAATCTATTTGGTTATAATCACAATCACAGTTTAATAATTGGAGACTTTAATTGTTTTTAGCTACTACCGCCTGTAATAGTATTTTTTCTAATGGCATGTCATTATGACATCTTTATATCGATTGATTATAGTGACGGAAGTAAGTTCATTATGATCCTTTACCCATAGATAAATTATTAGGCGATTCCAAAAATGAATGCGCCCTCTGCTTGAAAATATTTGAACCTACTAAAAAGGTAATTTTTGGAGGCTTATTATTGCTGATATAATGATAAATAACACGTAGGTATTTGGGTTTGTTTAACGTAGTAATTTAGTGCTGCTTGTGATTTTTTGGTATTACAAAGTTAAAAACGACGTGGTTAGTATTTGTACATCTTTATTTTTACATTTTAAAATGGTATTCAAAAGAAATAAGCACACAAACTCCCGTGTTTATAGGTGTCATTCCACAAAATGTGTCAATAGAAGTGTTTAAGATTGAGGATAGGTAGAAGTTTGGCCCTAATATAAGAAACTGTTTCTCATTCATTCCTCCAAAAGGCATGTAACAATTTAATAACAGGGAACACGTTTATTTACACAACATAACCACTTTGTTGCAGTTTGTCTATACTTTTCTATTATTAGTCTTATAAAAGCAGAATATCTATATTTTAATTTAAACATTATTTAACAAAAAACAAGCACTAATATGGTATCACCATACAGTTTATCACACTTATTTTGGTCCAAAATATAAGTAATCAAAATTAGGGCACCTATTTCAACCCAAAAAATTCATATAATTAGCGAGGAAGCACTTATGGGACGTTTGACTGCTTTTACCACTCTTTTTATCCTTTATTTCACCCTAATTTCACATGAAGTTACTATATTTGTGGCAGTTGAATGCTAAATTGCTAGATGATGTGATATGAAATGCAAAGCTTTTACTCGTCTTCCTCCATATTTGTTTACAATTTGCAGCGCCCTCATCGGTAATTTGAATCGCCAATTTAACTTGTATTTTTAATGGCCGCCATATTGAATTTTTGGCAGAGATACATGTACCTTACATGTTTGTATGGAAAATCAGTAATAAGTAATACACATACAATTATTTTATGTTTTTATTGTTTATGGGTTATTTTGAGATCAGAGATTTTAATAATAATACATTGCTTTTTAAAACTTTACTCTAATTCTTTTAATTAAAATTATTAGTGCTTATTACAGACTTAATATTTGCATTACTAAATATAAATGTAACAAACCTACAATTAACATTACGTAAAATATACAAAATACACACAAAAATTTTGCTACACTGATAAAACATCTATTTCGATTATAATTACTTCGAAAATCCGTCTTCTCGTCACACAAAAATACAGTTATCTATGCATCTAGTGAAAATAAGATGCGTATCACTTTCTCTTATTATTTTAAGGAAGTACTTTGCTTTTAAAAAGGTTCTTGCTTCCTTTATCTATGAACACTTTACAAACGACAACGAACAACATTTTAATATAAAACTTTTTCAAAACCTTCGTAACATTGGAAGCACGATTCTGATGATTTCCGAAATGTAAGCCTTTTGTAAAATAACTATTAGTGCTGATACTACCAAGAAGTGAGTGTTATTTATATACAATAGGTAACATTATCAAATCAGAAGTGGGATACTCAAGGTAAAGTAAGGGGGGAAAATATGGATACACTATGAATCTGACACCCTGTATGTATGTCAATATATGTAAGTAAATTAGCTTTGTTTTACCTCATCTTGAAAAAAACTTAAGTGCTTTACAAATGGTTTATTTGGAGTGATATTTACTCAAAATTTTTACATATTTTCGATAGTACGCTGTCTGTAATACAATCATCATTTCTTCAACAACTTGCAGACTATCAGAAAATTTAACTTTTTAAAAAACCGCCAATAACAGTGAATTGAGATAAAAATACATTGGTTAACCTATAAAATAACATTTATAAACACCAACGGCTATAACATTTTTATTATATACCTATTTAATTTTATTTTGATTGGCATTCTCAGTGAATCTGGCGTTTTTCATTATCTCTGTTAAATCAATAAAAATAACCGGGTTATATTTTATTTATATATATTTTTACTGCTTATTATAGATAAATGTATTTTATTCGATTAATACTTTGATAGAACTTGATGTGTGTAATTGTAAAAATAACAATTAGTTAAAACAATTTATAAGATCTATAGGGCGCTTCCGAAAAAAATACCTTCTCATGGCAGACATTAAGTAATTTTTAAATTACGAATTATTTTGCAGAGTTCAAATTCTTCTGCATTTTGTCCTGTATATTTCACATTATCCTCCATCTAACAATCTTTCACAAAGTAATTTGCTAAAAGAGTGGAGTATCTTATTGTAAAACACCCTGTACATAACACATTTGCAAATAAATAACCGGCAAACAATGCAAAAGAGATATGGATACGAAAAAGGCACTGTACATAATGTTTTTAGTAAAAAATGTATTGCTAAAATCAAAGAACTAACATATCAAAGAAGGGGCAAGTCCTATTTCAAAGCATTGTCATTGTTTGAAGTACTCAAAAAAACTTCGTACGCCCCTGGTACTACGGACCTATGTAAAGTCAACATTTCTTTGTGTTAGTAATTTCCACAATGTTTTACAGATTACACAATTTACATATAAGAACTGACACAAAATAAGAACACACAATTTTAAGAAAAAACCTCACATGAACAAACGAATTGCAACTTCAAACAATGAGTAACGAAACCCCTTATCTTCCCTCTCCTAGTTCTTTGGCTAAAATTATCTTTATAAAATTGAATTCACAGCTTCATTGTTGCATTTAAAAACTGCCACATTGTATTTAAAATAAGATTAAAATACTTCACTGATCTTAAAAACATTAGTAACTATCATGTCAAATGTCAAATATCTGTCAAATGGGCAGTCTACTATGGATTGCAATGAAATAACTGAAAAACTATAGATATAGGAGCATTATACATAATAATAGCGAGGATAAGGAATTTTCTTTTCTATCCGATTGTGTGGGTCAAGGTATCAATACTATGGGTTATTAGAAGCACTTTTGCAGTACTTATTGTGTTATTTATCTTTATTTAGCTCTCATGTACTAATATTTTGTGTCTTTGTTTCCATTTGAACATAACTTTATGTGGGGACCTGTATATTCAGTTGCACAAATCATTTTGTCTAAATTCTATCAGTCTTTAGGGCCAGTCTTTCCATCTCCTTATAACCATCTTTTTAAATTTATCTTCCTTGTAACTGCAAAACGGGTCTTTTCACTGTGTTTTAAATTAAATCCTGTCTTTAAAGTTCTCTATCTGCTCTTTAACTTATCGGTCACTTTTACTGGCCTATAAGTAGTTACAAAGAGATTTCTAACCTCAGAAATTTTACAAATTTGAGTGTTAGTAAACAATTTGATTAATAAAACGTCAAAAAATATATTTTTATAATGGAAACATTATTGATTTTGAAGAAGAAATATTATTAGGTCTTGAAATTATAAACATGCTAAGTATTGCAAATCGCGAACGAAAAATATATACTTAGGTACTGTAAGGTCTCATATACACAATTTAAACATCTGGGATGATGAAGAATTTATGAGGAGATTTGGTGTATCAAAAATAACGGTGTTAAATGTTCTAGAAAAAATCGAGCAACATTTACGGCATCACACTAACAGGTTAATAATAAAAAAGGTTGTTAGGTTTTATTGAATCATATTTTCAAATGAGGACTGAACTGCTACGGTTTGTACTAGTGAGGGCCTCAAATTCTTGGGCAATTTTGGTTCCAAATCTTTTTACTGTATCATCCTGGAAAGACATTTTTACACTTCTGTAAATATTAAATTTAAACTAGAAATCCCAGACTAGACTAGAACTTAAAAAAAGTTATACTTAGTTGGTTATAGCCACAGTATGTTATATTTAGCTAGGTAATGTTGTCATAATTGACATATTTTGTTGATTATGATTGACGCATTTCATCTGTCTCACTTCATATATATAGACTTTCTTATTTAATCAGTATCGCCAATATCATTAAACAGTCTTTTTACAAAAGAGCAGTTAAATTGTGTTGGAAAGACGCAATTTTTTAACTGCCAGATAAATTCACTTGTTAACTTTAAGTTTCTTTTAGTTAAAAGCAACTTTATAAAGAGATGGAAAGACCGGCCCTAAAATTTAACGCAAGTAACCTTTTATACCTTTCTGATAAAAAAATAATATTGTGAGGTGATATACCTACTTCCTTGGCGCAAATAATACACAAGTGCACAGTTTTTAGATGCAACGTTCTGATAAAACATACTCGTTGTTAGTAAAAATAATATTAATGCTACCCTAATGCCTACTTCAAAAATTTCTTCATCTGCTTCGACTGATGCGCCATGCTGTACTGCGCGCTCTCCGCCTTCTCTATCATGGCGTCCAACCTACTCAGATCAGTGTCCAAAGCCTTGGCCAGGTCGCTCTTCTTTTGTTTTCTAACGTCCTCTTCCATTTGCTCCCTATTTTCCATAGTATCATCGTCTTCATTTACGTCTTCAGTCGGTTCATTTACGTCTTCAGTTGTTGCGGGTCTTTTGGTGTTTTTAGTCTCTTCAGCCTTGGTAGATGTGGAGTTGTTGAGAGAAGATGATGGATCGGATTTGCCTGTGACCTTGATTTTCAGGAGGTTAGTCAGCGAGCCACAAGATGCCTGAAAAGATATTTAATCTCTCTATAGTTCACGCGAGATCACAGAAATAAAGACTATAAAATGGAAAAGTCTTATACAGGTTTTGGGATATTTTGATGTTCGTCTATGGCCAAGGCCATAGACAGCCTCTCGTTCAAGGCCAAGAGACAGTGGTGTCGCGATCGAGTGACACAATACATATAATAGAACAGATGTTTCATTTGCTGCATTATACCATCTTCTCTATATCAATCTATACCATCTATAAATGGTATATGGTATACTATCTATACCATCTTTTAGAGCATTTTTTGGGGCACATGTGATGTAATCTACAACTTTCTTTAGTGGGGCACTTTTTTTTAGTGGCCTTAATAGTGCGTTATCTGCACAATTCGAAAACATGTGTTTCTGAGTAAATACCGGGATATCAAAAATTATCATGGTCAAGGGTGGTTGTGGAATGTAAAACGTGTGTCTTACTTTAAATTTGAAATAATTATGATGTCACTGTCACACTGACATCATCAATAACCTACAAATTTCATACCTATTTATTTCAGTTGTAAAACAATAATGAACTACAAATTATGAAATAACGGTTTTAGTAACAAGAAAAACTAAACTACAGTAATTGTTGGAAATGTCCCCCGTTTTGTTCGATGCACAAGTTGAGGCGCCTCCTCATGCTGTGAAAAGCGTTTTGCAGCATTTCTGGCGTTATGGTTGCACATTGCTGAACAATTCTTTGTTGCAGTTCTTGCAAATTATTTACCAGAGCCGCTTTCCAGCTCTGCTCCTGGAGCGCTCCAGAACGCTCCAGGAGCGCTCTGGGGAGCTCCTGAAGTGTACTTCAGCGTTCCACGTTGAAAAGTTTGATGTACCTGAACAGTACCAATTTTTCATTCCCCTGTCCCCTCAAGCACTAACAAATTTTTCGGTGTTTCAAACTCTTTTCAAATATTGTAAGGTTATATGTATGAAAATTGTCAGTTGAGTTGTCAAGTTTGAAGATTTAATTCAACTTAATAATTATTGTATTTATTGTATTAGGCACCGTATTTTTCATTAGGTACCTTTATTATGGATAATAAAATATTGATCATAGTGGATTCAGAAACAAATATTACATATGATTTTGCGGTGTCTGAAGCGGATTATGTTCGAGCACATGAAGGTATTTTTTTGTTATTAAATGAAGAAGGTTAGATTAGGTTAGGTTCAAAAGTGAGTGGGCCGAAAACCAGACCCTCCACCGCGACCATGTGGTCTATTGTGGCTCACACCTACACCTACTTATATTTCACCCAACAGGTCCAGCTTAATGCGCAGAATAACGATAACGACGTGCTAAAATTTAGGGGGTTCAAAAACTCTATTATTAAAACAGTACTTGCCATTAGTTCTTTATTTATAATTCTGTTCATTTGGTCCCTATTTGGTTGTGGCTTCGACGTTGTATCATGGCTTCGACTAATGCTTTGGTTTTAAACAAAGCTATAGTCACGTCACAAAGTTTAATTTGATTGATAAGCAAAATTTGTAAACTTCGACAGGTCAAAATTTTACAATAATTTGTGGTCAAATAAACGAATTTGAAATTTGAGTGACAAGATACTCAATCAATACATAACCTCAAAATTAAAAACGTCATTTCAGTTTTGAACCGTTCCTTCTCAGTACTGTCGGTGTTTGAAACACATTAAGCTCCAAACAGCCACAGGAGCAGAGCTGGAAAGCGGCTCAGAGTTGCGAAAATCTTGTTTTTTAAGTAAGGAAATATAAAATAGTCCATAATTGTCAAACAAGGTGATCTCGGAGGAAACTCAACTTCTGTATGCAAACTTATCAGCCGGTCATCAAAAAACTCGCGGAGGAAAGCAATATTTTCTCGTGTAGTATGTTCTGTTGCACCGTCATGCTGCAAATAACCGTACGGAAGTTCATCATCGTTAAACTGTTGCACAAATTCAGCCAAAAAGTTGTGTCTGTACCTTTCTGCGTTGACGGTGAAATCGAAAAAAATTAGCCCAATTATTCTTCTGCGAGAAACTGCCATCCAAACACCAATTTTTAGAGCATGTACTGGTGATTCAGTAAAAACATGAGGGTTATCATTGCTCCACATTCGCATATTTTGAGAATTGATGTATCCCGAAAGGTGGAACCACGCTTCGTCAGAAAAAAAAGTTAAGTCCAGAAGATCGTCATTCATTAAATTATTGACAAACCAATGGCAGTAAGCAAGGCGTCTGGGGTGGTCTGCGGGCAGAAGAGCTTGATGTGCTTGCATCTTATATGGATGCATGTTCAAGTCTTTCTTTAAAATCTTATGACATGTTCCATAAGAAAGTCAAATTTCCTGAGAAAGACGTTTCAAAGGTTTTGCAGGCTCCTCTTCCATACGTTGACGAACGTCATTGACAACTTCTTCTGTACGAACTCTTGGTCTACCAGCACCTTTTTTATGAGTCACACAACCAGTTTCGCGAAACACTTCAACACAATTTGTAAGGCATGCATAAAAATTGTCCGGTAAGATTGCCACGTTTGGGAAGTGCTCTCGAAAATTGTCCAAACACAAACGTTGACTGTATTTCCAATTTCCATTAACTAGCGCACCCGTTCGAAAATAGGCTTCAATCATGAAAATTTTGTGCTGTGCGGTGAGAGGCATGATTCAAAAACTGGATTAGAAAATTTCAGCACAATGACTTGACAGATTCTTACACAACAAAACATATTCAAAAATTTAAAGTAAGACACACGTTTTACATTCCACAACCACCCTTGACCAAGATAATTTTTGATATCCCGGTACATATTGCCATTAAAAAAGAACGGTTGGACTTACCGCCCTGAAATTTTAACCACTTATGCACAAATCCCCAGCTCTTCGAATGGTACAAATTTTTTTTGGTAGTACACCCATATATTACCTAAAAAATCACGTAAAGTTAAACCTTCTAAAATTATGCATGACAAACTTCGATTAGCTATGTAAAATATTTAAAGTTGTATATATATGCAGCGAATTAAATATAGCCTAGATATTGAAAAAGTTTTTAAAAAAAGTTGGGGTTGATATCTGTAACTGTTTTCGAATTATTGATTTTTTGAAAAGCGTTCGCGTTTATCAGAGTCTCCGATTCAATGTCTCCGTCTCCGATTGTTGCATGGATTGCAAAATCTGTGAATTTATTCTAATAAGATATTAATATTATTGAAACACACTGTATGTGTACACGTTGATGTTAATAATTATTTTGTCAATTAAAAATATAATTTCAACATCTGCTGCTGTACTTAATGTTATACTAAATGTTAAGTAAGTTTAACTAATAAATTCAACATATTGAGTATCTCAGTTTTCTGTTGGTTATGAAAAAAATACTAACTGATACCTTACCTTAAACCTAGTGATCCTGCCTTGTGTTCTCTGCAAGATGCTGTTGAGTTCTTCTAATCCTCCGATAATTCTTTTTTCCGATTCTGCTTGTTGTTCAGTTTCCTGCACAGAATTACTAATTATCGATTTTTTTAATTTAAAAGGCTAGGCGAAAATTTAAGACGAAAGTTAGTATTGTAAAATCTATAAGAAAATGTTGGCAAAAGGTATTTATAAACATATATTTACTCACCTTTAAGTTTTCTATATCCACATCCTCTTCCACAGCAGCCTTCCGCTCGCTCTCCTTCTTCATGAACTCCTCATAGTCAGGTTTTTCAATTCCTAGCAATTCAGCTCTCATACACTCATATTCATACGTACCTTCAGCCATACCTACACTACTTTGTCACCTATTTCTACCTGTTACCTATTTACAAAATGATTTTTGCCTATGAGCACTACAGGCGCCACATGGTAGCGATGTTGGCAGCACTGCTACCGCATTATAGATTTCTCGAGCAGCCAATAGGATCAGAAGTGGGGCAATGTGTGTATTATTCAAATTTGGGTATATTTGAGTAATTACTTTGAATTTCCTGATAGTCTGTCGAAATTTAAACTATATATTTCTTGTATGGGTGTATTGTTTACGCTGGTATTGATTTTTAAGTTATTTATTTACAAAACAAGTGTTGCGCAGTAGAATTAATGTAAAAACAAAGTGTATGAGAACACTGTAATCAAAGTGAGATATTTTTACATAGATTCTAATGAAAAACGCAACTCTTTTCGTTTTTTATTATAACTTTTTCTATAATGTTAATAATTTTGTTTGCAGGGCTAGACTAGAGATGACACTGATGACGTGACAATGGAGTAAGCTTTATTTGTCTACGGCTGGCCATTTAGCCATATTTGCTGAGTTACTCTCTCACAGATGGCACTACTTTTAAGGATATTTCAAGAATAATGTTAAAATAATGAAAGGGCGATAGGTACTGCCTACAGGGCTCTACCAAAATTTGTTTTATATTACTATAAATTAATTCAACTAATTGTATGTTTAGAGATTTTTCTAAATACCTTTTTGTAATAAATATAATAAACTACTATTCTTTAATCTGTTTTATTTATTGAATATATTTAAAATTAATACCTTCTCAACGTTCTGTTATCCAGATGAAAATGTGTAGTTTAGATAAATTTGTATTTAAAACGAATAATCTAGTAAAACTGATGTTTTTTGTCAGGATAACAGAATTTCAAGGAGGTATTTGAAAAAAGTAACAGGAGCACATTAAATTTATTTGTGACGACAAAACGAATACAAAAAAATCTGATAATACATCTATAAAATATCTTGTCGACGTTCTGCTATCCTGATAAAATTTGTAGTTTCGTTGCAATTGTGTTTAAAAGCAGAATTTAGTGAAATTAAGTTTTGTATCAGGATAACAGAATGTCGAGGAGGTATTTGGCAAGGGAACAGGAGCACATGAAATTTAGTTTTGGCGCCAGAGCCACTAGAGAAAATTTCCGAGACCATGAATGATCCTCTATAAAATACCTCCTCGACATTCTGCTATCCTGATAAGAATTTTCAGTTTGGTTGAAATAGTGTTTAAAACAGCAGAATCTAGTGAAATTGAAATTTTGTATCAGGATAACAGAATGTCGAGGAGGTGTTTGGCATAGTAACAGGAGCACATCCTCTTTAAAATACCTCCTCGACATTTCTGCTATCCTGATAAGAATTTTCAGTTTGGTTGAAATTGTGTTTAAAACATCAGGATATAGTGAAAATGAAATTTTGTATCAGGATAACAGAATGTCGAGGAGGTGTCTGGCAAAGTAACAGGAGCACATCCTCTATAAAATACCTCCTCGACATTTCTGCTATCCTGATAAGAATTTTCAGTTTGGTTGAAATTGTGTTTAAAACAGCAGGATATAGTGAAAATAAAATTTTGTATCAGGATAACAGAATGTCGAGGAGGTGTTTGGCAAAGTAACAGGAGCACATCCTCTTTAAAATACCTCCTCGACATTTCTGCTATCCTGATAAGAATTTTCAGTTTGGTTGAAATTGTGTTTAAAACAGCAGGATATAGTGAAAATAAAATTTTGTATCAGGATAACAGAATGTCGAGGAGGTGTTTGGCAAAGTAACAGGAGCACATCCTCTATAAAATACCTACTCGACATTTCTGCTATCCTGATAAGAATTATCAGTTTGGTTTAAATTTTGTTTAAAACAGCAGGATATAGTGAAATTGAAATTTTGTATCAGGATAACAGAATGTCGAGGAGGTGTTTGGCAAAGTAACAGGAGCACATCCTCTATAAAATACCTCCTCGACATTTCTGCTATCCTGATAAGAATTTTCAGTTTGGTTGAAATTGTGTTTAAAACAGCAGGATATAGTGAAATTCAAATTTTGTATCAGGATAACAGAATGTCGAGGAGGTATTTGGTGAAATAACAGGAGCACATGAAATTTAATTTTGGCGCCAAAGAGATTAGATTGGTGGACGTACTTCTAAAAAACCTCCTCGACCTTCTGCTATCCTAATGACAAATTCAAGTGTACAAAAAATCTAAATTAAAGGCTATATCAGGATAAAAGAAAACAGAGGTTTTTGTGATGTGTCCAAAATTCACATGTGCCCTTGAAATGTAATTCTTTTATGCAATTCTTACCTCATATTGCTTATTATTCATAACTGATGAACACTATACGGAACACATTGTGTTATGCCTTATAAGTAGGGTCATATTTATACAAGGCATATTTTTTACCGCATGATTAAAAGGGCCAGGGAAAGAAACATGATTTATTAAATTAAATACGTTTATTTTTCACTAATTAATACTTCTACAATATTTGAGGTTACTATCATCTAACATATATTTACATACATTTAAATTATTTTTGTTATTAACATTCAGTGATGTTTACACTTAACATATATCTTTAAAATTACATTAGCAACATGTTTCATATAAAATATAAATCAAACTTAATATACAAATATGATCCATATTATTTGGCTCACAAGGGCTAGCCAGAATAGCTAAATTGGTCCAAGGCAATTCACACAGGATGAGGAATTAAAGAGTTGCCTACACATGAAATTAACTTCGACTAACATCTAACATAGTCTGAAAACATGAATTGAAATTTGAGAAAAATAAATTGAAAGACAATGAAAGAAAAGTGGATTTTTTTAACCTTGTTCTTTCAATCGTAGAGGTGAACTGCTTTGTAGGGATGCGACCCTTCACGAAGGTTTTCCGCCATTTCGTTTGAATGCTGTTTTTTGACATTGTCAAATGCAAAATGGCGGCTAAACCTCTGAGAACCATCCGGCTATGTCTAACCTAACCTAATTTAACCATTAAAGGGGGCGCTTTATAAACCCTACGCCTTGTCCTCAAAGATACACCAAACTACGGGTAACGGGCGTTACTAGACGACTAAACTTAACATTTCTTGCAGCTTGTATAAATTTTGCACATAAAAATAACATTTTCACCTAAACGAACTTCCGAAATACTTAGGTACTCGCAAATAACGATACGTTTTAATTCAGGCACTACAGTTATGTTTCTTCTTTATATTTAGATCTAGTTATTCTAAATATCCCCATCTGATTGGTTATTTTTGGGAAAAAACAGAAATTTGACAGTTGCCAGAAGTAACTAGAGAGGTTCCCGAAACGCTGCCACCAATATGGCTGCTGTTGTGAAAACATAGCCGTTGTTGCATTGAGTTTCACATTTATTATTGATACAAACAAGTTTTCCCTTATGTGGTGTGATGATTTGTGTGGGCACTAGCCGTGGGGATAAGGTGCACTTTTTGGAATTATTGCTGTTTTGCATTTGAAGCATATCTAACATAAACGTCAAAAGATTGTTTATATAATAGCGGCCATATTGATCTAGGGCAACTATATTCGGAATGAAAATCAACTGACCTACCAGTGTGATGCATCCTTTTTTCCAAAAAATAACCAAACGCTTCCCTCTTATTTAATTTCAGAAATATATAGTACAACAGATATTAAAACACCAAACCTTATATCGGCCTCACATTAACAATATCAGCGTTTATCCAATGGATCTGATTCACTGGAGATTCCTTTAAATCTCAGTGTAAACAACTTGGGTCGACATTACTTGGCGCCCAAAATAGTGGTCACTCCGTATCGTTAAGTGTCAAAAAGTATACGGAAAGAAATCTAAATTATTGTCACTCAGAAATAGAACGGGTTATAGTAATTCCGATAATGTACCAAATACAAGCTGTCAAAGTATCGGGCGCCCTAATCAATATTCGTTACAAGACGAATTATACTAGATATGTTTCCTATGCTTCGACAAATGAGTCGTCCAAGTAATGTTGACGATATACAGGGTGGTCGTGAACTAGTCACACGCAATTTTTTCGTATTTGGCAATCTAGTTGCATCAAATTCAACAAAAAATGGTTCTGGAAACACTCTAGATGCATTGAAAATTGGTGGAAAATAATTTTTATCAGAATAAGCAAGAAATTTTAGTCTCGCGAACACCCTGCAGGATGTGAAATCTATTTTTCCGATATGAAAAGTACAAGTATACCGAACCTATCGCTATATTACAGAAAGCACACATAAAAATCTTTGCAAAAACACACACAGATCACATTCCGTTTACTAAGTAGTAATAAATATCCGTTTTTTTTTCTTTAAGTAAAAACTTTCTCTTTCCTCTTTCTTACCCATCCTAAATGAACTATACGGACAAGGTAAAGCGTGTCCTCGTACACTTGTATATATTTAGACTACAATTATTTAAATAAATAGTACTAAAATTATTTCTTTCAACAGTCCCCTGTTCACGTTTCATTTAAAAAGAACAAATCCAGCAACTACTGTGTCATGATACAAATACACATAATTTTTAGTACTAACAGAATGCAGACATCGGAAATTACCGATATCTGCACAGTTGCAGCAACACTTCGCGAGTCTACTTCAACTGCCATAAGTGAAGGCTGTATAAGAAAATTTTATTAAAAAATGCCATGAAATGGAATGTCTAAGTAGGTCACCACCATAAATAATCATGTAGATTTATTTACATGTAAGAATATCTACCAACCTAAAAACGTAATATATCATAATTATGCAACCCACTTTGATAAGACATGATATACTGGTTGCCTACTATGTAATAATAAAAATTTTCCCCTAAGCATATGCATATAAAAGCGGCCGTTTTGAAAGTAGAAGACAGCGCATTATTATATTTTTTTCTACCTTGCACGAATATTTAAGAACTTTCGGCCCCTCTCTCACGGGTCGGCTCGACATCGGTTCGGTATGTTTTCGGTATGCAGAGCCAATGTCGCTTCCATGTATTCAAATTGCCGACCGCACACGGCGCGGTCTCGACTCTGTATGCTTGCGGGATACCGCGTATCGGCATATTTTCTATCGGCAAACGTCCAGTACCGCGCGGCGTGATTGACAGTGAAGTGATTGAAGTGTCCAAAATAATCATGTCGAATGAACTAAATTTTGTACTGGAAGTCGAAAAGCACGAGTGCCTTTATAATTACTGCAGATAATGTAGTCTGCAGTTTATGTTTCTTTCAAGATAAGGATGAATCCAATAATTTTTAAATCGGCGATTTAAAAATTATAAGACGAAGAAAGAAAAAATATTGAATTCATCCTTATCTTGAAAGAAACATAAACTGCAGACTACATTATCTGCAGTAATTATAAAGGCACTCATACTTTTCGACCTCCAATACAAAATTTAGTTCAGTCGTCATAATTATTTTGGACACTTCAATCACTTCACTGTCAATCACGCCGCGCGGTACTGGACGTTTGCTGATAGAAAATATGCCGATACGCGGTATCCCGCAAGCATACAGAATCGAGACCGCGCCGTGTGCGGTCGGCAATTTGAATACATGGAAGCGACATTGGCTCTGCATACCGAAAACATACCGAACCGATGTCGAGCCGACCCGTGAGAGAAGGGCCTAAGTTAGCATTCGCCACTCCAATGTTATCTCGAAAAATTCTCCTTTGTGTTCATGTGCATAAATGTCAATGTCCAGTGCTAGATGTTAGGCAACCAGTGAGTCATCCCTCTTTCAGGTGGACTGCATAATTGTGTCTGTGTAATAATTCTCGACAATTTGGCCACATAATATCGTTATTATTATTTTGGAATTTCCTTGTCAAATCAGCTAATTTGACAAATAGATGAAATTTTCTATTAAATTTGTGAATAACGAATACATTTTTGCGATTAAACGATGAAAGAAAAACTCGCACACGCTGAACAACATGTCATGTTTACATCAATTGTAAACATTTTTGTCATTTTATTAAATATATCTTGTACTATCACTGAATAGTACAGATATAGTCTTTTTAGCTTCAAAGGAGTACTTTGTTATTTTTTTTGTAATTCGTAATACCACATGTTTACGGTTGCTAGTTTTTTTTTATGTTAACTGAACAGGGGCTGTTTTTTTTTATAATATAATGTTATTTCCACCTTAAGCCTAATCTAATAATATTCACATATATAATAACAATGTTTTAACATTACTAAGGTATCACAAAAAATACTTCTCATTTATAGAGATATTTTCGCAGTTCTTTTTTTTTTTGAAAATATTATGGTACTTAGACATTTTTTTTGTATATATATTATTTATATAAATCCTTAATTAAACTTTTTGTGCTCGAAAATACCGATAAACAAAGATATATAGCAACACGATTTGATTTTTTTTAGTTTTAAAAAAATACTTTACTTTATAATTGAAAAATATAGATTTTTAAATTAGAAAATATATATCATTTTTTTATTTAACATATCGGTAACTAAGAGAGGATTTAAAAGAAAGGATAACTACAGGGCATTTGAAAAAGTAGCTGGTTCTTTCTTCTATATCTTTTTTGTACAGTAAATTACGCATTCAAACACCGACATACAAAAAGAAAAACAGCCCTACATTTTCTATAATAAAAAACATTTAAATATGTACCTAATTTGGAAACTTATCTTAAATATAGGTAGCTAAATATCTTGAAACACTGAATATAAAGGTCAAATGGAGGTCAAAGATATGATGCTCAAATACCAAGGTCGTGGCGTTTAAGGACAAATATGGAAATAGATTCAAGCTCGTTGTGAACCAAGGTCAATGCAATGTGAGATAAAATATAGTCAATTTAAAGACATGGCCAATGTGGGAATATAATCAAAACTGCTGGAAACAAGCTTAAAAACTTTTTATAAGGTTAAGCTGATGACTTCGAAGGCTTGTAATAACAGCTTGTAGCACAAAGTATACACAAAGATGATACAAAATGTATTTCAAGGTCATTTATAAATTTCAGAACAATATGGAGAGGTCCATGGGATTTTTTCTCGTAAAGAACCCTTTATAACAAAATTATCCGAACTGAAAATTGTCAATCTTGAAACTGAAGTAATGCAGTTCAGGATTCAGAATATTCGATCCAAACCATTGTGGTTCAAGGGCAACTCAATGTGAGATAAAAGATAATGAATTTAAAAGCACGTTCAAAGTAGGAAAACGATCAGGATTGATAGAACTGAGGTTAAACATTATTTATAACATTAAAAGTGGCTGAAAAAGTTAAAGGGTAGTAGAAAACCTCAAGAGACAAGGAAATTATGTTTCTGGTTACAAAACGTACTCTAAGAAGGTACAAAATGGATTCCATGGGACAATTTCGACTAAAAATGACCTGCCGACTTTGAAGTTCGTGATAAAATTTGCAGTCGGGCAGAATCCAAACTGGGAAATCACATAATCATAAGCGCCATTATTTCAATTTCTTTGGTGTGGTGTTTGAATGTATGCGTTTACTGCCATTTTGTGCGATTCCTTCTAATCAGTTTCAGATCAGAATATTGAAGGTGTAAGTCACTTTAAGCATGGAAAATTCAGGAAGCAAACAGTAACAGTTCAAGGAGAAGTGAAAAGTTTGTAGGAGAATCATTTCCGTCTCTGTCCACAGCAACCAAATTAAATATTCGTCGATCCTTTCAGATTTCTCCGGATCAGTCTTTATGTGACGCGACAAAAAGTCCCTAATAATATTAATAATCTCAAAACTTCTTCAAACAAATAAAAAATACACTCTTCGTAATAAATATCAAGCGCAAAGGGCCCAGACGTGGCCCTTGCGGAATACTTAAAATTATACCGTAACTGTTACATTTTTTAAGCTCTTTTTCACTCAACATCAACTGAAAAATACATTCCCTTACACATACCCAACCCTGTCATTTATTTCGGTGGCTCAACAGAGACGGAGATGGCGAAAGTAATTTATTGTCGATTTGTAAGATTTTCAGAAGGATTTTTCCATAACAAATCATAGTTACAAAGACGCGAAATTAGAGGTATTGTAGAAAGAGTGCTTTCGAAAGATATTACCAGCCGTAACTCTATCTCTTCTACTCAGGCTTCAGCCTGTGCCACTGCACTATGGTCTGTCTGGGTTTCGTTATCATGTCCTGCCAGTGTTTAGTCTCTGATGCGCCAGATCCGTTTTTACCTAAACAAAGGTAAAAAACAGATAGAATGAGGATAAATATAAGTAACACTATGTTTAAAATATTACTAATAACAAAATTACAACTTCCGCAGTGTTGAGTTGGTTGAAATCCAACAGGCTATAACTTATAAGTATGTTTGAGCGTAAAGTCGAGACTTAACCGACAAAGTCAACTCGAATAGACACTAGAATGTCCAATGTGTGAGTTACCGCATCCTTGGAAAGTTTTCGATCGGTAAGTACAGAGTAAAAAGTTCTTACCGGCCAGGAGGATTCTGCCAATGAGCTCGTTCCTGCCGATGTTGTCGAAATCCATGACCATGACGTCGAGGGAGCACTCCCTGATCTTCTCCCACGGCACGTTGAAGGAGAACGTGTCGTTGAACACCGGGTTCAGGGTGCACTTGAATATCGCCGTCTTGCGCTTCTCTATGCGCTTGTCGCCGAACTGCAGCCACACCTTGACATACGGGTCTGCAATTTGAAATATAAATCATCAGACCGGGCCCTCGACTCGTGAGTCGTCGGAAAAGATTCGTACGCGAGAATGACGTCAATGCGACGTAGTTTGACAGTTCTCATGCTATAAAAAACTGTCAAACAACATCATATTGACGTCATTGATTCGACCGGACTAAAGAACCTGCAGAAATGCCGGCTAGCAAATGAAATAATTTCACGCGCTTTCCATTCAGATGTTTAGGTACCTAAATTTTGACATATTTGGAGATATTTAGTGACAAAATTTAAGATGGCGAATTAATTTTGCAGAATGTATTACTGTATTACTGCTTTAGAGTTTACAACAGTTAGCAGAACCGTTTCTATGAATACCAGAAGCCATTTTCTTACTAAAAGTGTGTAATAAGAATAAACATCACGTTAATTCGAAAGTAAACACTCTAAATAGTCCGGCCGTCAAGCTTAACCTCTCGTGCTTATACATTAAATTTGTTCTGTCCTAACTGCTGTTTCACATTCCGGCGCTTTTAGCACTAGTTGTGGCTCAGGGCGTCTATACTACGAGTAGTAATACGCGATTCTTGCTAAGCAATACGCTACCTACAGGCGGCACGCACAATTAACGCGTGGGACTTTGGTTCAGTTTTGCGTATGTATGTCTACTGTGAATTTTGAAATATCCGTTATTATATTAGTTAATTGCTTTGATTAGATATGAATCATTATTGTTGTGAGCGTCATTGTTCCTCTTGGACAAAGAAAAACCCCGAAATCAGTTTCATACTTTTCTAAAAGCGGGAAAATCTGAAGCTATCGTGGAAACTATAAGTTGGGCATTAAAGAGTTACAGGAAGCAAGTATGGATAAAGAAACTAAAGAACGCAAAGTAGAGTGTGTGCTCTTTTAATTTTCTCTAAGAATGACTATTTCCATAACGGTATGTATGCCGTATGTCCAATAAAGAATTTGACATATTTTGAGGTTAAGTTTCATTTTCAGATTGAACGCTCGAAAAATATTGAAATCTATTTTAATTTTATATCACTACTTACCCCTTTCAAAATAGTTTTACAAGCTTTTTACCTGCTTTAAAGTTCTCGACAACAAATCTTTGATGAATACAATTTCAAACGTCAGTGTCAGGGACCGTAGGTTAGTATATGTTACTGCCGTTTTGGCGCTTCGATCTTAAAATGAATCGCGTATTATAGTTATATGTGATTGTAACAAGAAAAGCCTTTGGGTCAATTTATCTACTTTGTGAAAGACGATAAGTGTTTTATTAAAACTGAACAGGTGATTCACCTTTAAAAAATACCAATGTATGATTTATGTAGACACGACATAAATAATTCGACAGAACTGGACATGATTGTTAACGTACCATTAACAATTTACGCTAAACGTCGATCTAACTCACGGCTCTTCAATATGAAACATCACTTATTCGTACGGACATGAATCAAAGGATTTTGACAGCGATGCATCTATAAATTACGTAGACATAATGGTATTAAGCAACGTCCTGAACATCCTCTGCTCAGATTAACATGGTTGATCATGAGGCAGCAACAGAGAACTGCTGTAGTTCAACCAAACATAGGGTACAATGTAATGTAATGTAAATATAATAATAATGATACTAATAAATGTATTTTCTTTTTAAGATAATTAAGCTTTTTATATATCTGAAAATTACAGAACAATTAGATGTCAGTGAGAATAATTTTGATTTGTGAAGAATGCTTAAAATTTCTCAACATGGTTAAAGCCTGGTTGTTTTAGAGGTTATAATAAATAAATATATTCAATCTATGGTATAAAATTAATTCATTTATATATAGCTTTTATTAAGAAAAACGAAAATTCTGTCAAACACGGAAGATATTATAATTATTAAGAAATATAATAATTATTAAGAATTATCGAATTACAATTTATTTCCAGCAATATTTTGATGTGTTTCAGTCTTTTAGTGCAACTCAGACATTTAAATATATTCGAACAAGACATTGATATTAGTTATGACGAACCCCGGCCCCGCTACAGATCCCTGAGTCACACCCAATTTGAGTTTCCAGATTTAGAAACCTGTTAATACTGATCTAAGACGATTTTACCATTCAATGACGAGATGAAACGGAAAGGTTTGCAGGACACTCACCGGACTTTCCGTTGATGTCCTTGGCCTTGAGATTTCTGGCCTTGAGCAAGGTAAGCGTTAGGATGCTGTTGCTGGGGTGGTAGCAGAGGGAGGTTAAGAGCTCGCCGCACTTGTCCTTCGCTGGGGGCTTCAGAGCCTTCCAGAATGAGGGCTTCTCGCTCAGGTCAACCTAGGAATGACAAAAATATTATTTATTTGATCACAGTAAACTTAATGTAAATACATATGTATGTTTTTATTGGCGATTCCAAAACTGAATGCGCCCTCTACATGAAAATGTTTGAACCTACTTAAAAGGTAATTTTTGGAGGCTTATTGCTGATATAATGATAAACAACACGTATTTGGGTTTGTTTAACGTAATAATTTAGTGGTGCTTGTGATTTTTTGGGTCTACAAAGTTAAAAACGACGTGGTTAGTATTGTACATCTTTATTTTTAATTTTAAAATGGCATTCAAAAGAAATCAGCACAACACAAACTGCCGTATTTATGGGTATCATTCCACAAAATGTGTCAATAGAAGTGTTTAAGATTGAAGATAGGTAGAAGTTTAGCCCTAGTATAAGAAACTATTTCTCATTCATTTCTCCGAAAGGCATGTAACAATTTAATAACAGAAAACACGTTTATTTACACAACATAACCACTTTGTCTATACTTTTCTATTATTAGTCTTCTAAAAGCAGAATATATTTTAATTTAAACATTATTTAATAAAAAACAAGCACTAATATGGTATCACCATACAGTTTATCACACTTATTTTAGTCCAAAATGTAAGTAAACAAAATACTAGGGTACCTGTTTCAACTAAAAAAATTCATATAATTAGTATTGAAGCACTTATGGGACGTTTGACTGCTTTTACCACTCTTTTCATCCTTTATTTCACCCTAACTAACACATGAAGTAACTATATTTATGGCAGCTGAATGCTAAATTGCTAGATGATGTGATATGAAATGCAAAATTTTTACTCGTCTTCCTCCATATTTGTTTACAATTTGCAGCGCCCTCATCGGTAATTTGAATCGCCAATAGTTCTAAGCATACACCTACATCATTAATAAACCTTCAAAAGCATTCCCTATTAAATTTGTTTGCTTAATAAAATTACACCATGTCATACACCGACTATGTCTTATCCAGGGTCTTTACACCCTGTATAAGTCCTGGCCACAAAGTTATGTCATTTTCAGGTAACCCATACCATGGAACAACAACAAAAGCCTGTTTTCGCTCCCCGAAATGCGAAAATAAAGCAAAATTAAATTTCTCACGCGTGAATCGTCGTTACCCTTGTTGTGTATCAGGGCGTGAGTTCGGGTCTCTATTGTTTGGATAAAAGCGCGTCGCTTTATCAAATTACCCCTCACCTGGCCGGGAAGGCCAGAGGATGGCAATAAAGTAAAAAAAAAGAGTTGGCACGCGATCAATTATTTCTGCCCAACTGCCAAACCAGGACAGGCTTAGGGTAGGAGGAAGCCAAGCGTCTGGCAGTAAAAATTATTTTCGTATTAAAGTTTATAAAATATGTAGTTGAATCAGATGAAATATACACAATTTTGAGATATCAAAATTGCCACCAAACCTTTTCAGTTTTTGAAACAGTTATACTTCGAAAAAACAGAAAACTGCCCTTAAATAAAACTGTCGCCGAATTTGGTATAAGTGTATACCTAATGTATATTTTAATCCAATTTATGCAGAATTAACTTGTTAATCAATTACCAATGACTAATCATTTGACAATATTTGTTTATAGTCAATGTTAGAAAAGCATATTCATTTGCTTGAGTTAGGCAACATATTTTGATATGGGATCTCAAATAGAACGCTGTTCAATACGAACACTGTTCGAGTTTGTATTAGATAGTTGAATGGACACTGAAGTAGATTATTCGTGTTAAAATTTAACCTGAAGCCGGCCCTGGCGCGATCTGTAATTAGTTTAAGAGGCGATAGCATCGGCGAGGGGCGCCAATGAACGTAAGTACCCTATGGGGGTTGGGGCTAATTTCGTATTAATTTGCGTTCGTTTACTGCCAATTTAATTTCTCGATTTAGGTACAGGAAAAACAATGTTTAAACAACACCCTTTTCAAGGGAATAAAACAACGCCCCTCTTTTTATGATACCGAGTGGAATCGTTTTAGTAGAATTTTTCGGACATTGTAGTGGCTTCTGCTGGACTTTTCCACACCGCTATTTGTTGCAACATGTACGTAATATTTTTTCAATCACAGAAATAAATACTACAGAATGGAAAAAGTATTTTACCATTCATACGATTTCTGTGAATACAACATGGTTTCTATAATACCCTAGTATTACATATATGTCTATGGTGCAAACGCGTCTTTAAGTTAATAAAACCCGCGATATCAAGATGTTTTTATTGTTTTTTGTGAGGTTAGAAAAATCCTGACTTGATGGAGTAATTCCGGGCTCAGATTCGTGTTCAATGGTTCGAGATACGTATGTAGAAATCATTACTATAGATGATTCTTGCTAAGCAATACGCTACCTACTGGCGGAACGCATAACTAACGCATGGGCCTTTGGTTCAGTTTTGCGTATGTATGTCTATTGTGACTTTTGAAATATCCGTTGTTATATTAGTTAATTGCTTTGATTAGATATGAATCATTATTGTTGTGTGCGTCATTGTCCCTCTTGGACAAAGAAAAACCCCGAGATCAGTTTCATACTTTTCCAAAAGCGGAAAAATCTGGAGCTATCCTGGAAACTATAAGTTGGGCATTAAAGAGTTACAGGAGACAAGTATGGATAAAGAAGCTAAAGAACGCAAAGTAGAGTGTGTGCTCTTTAATTTTCTCTAAGAATGACTATTTCCATAAAGGTATGTATCCCGTACGCCCAATAAAAAATTTGCCATATTTTGAGGTTAAGTTTAATTTTCAGATTGAACGCTCGAAAAATAATGAAATCTATTTTAATTTTATATCACTACTTACCCCTTTCAAAATAGTTTTACAAGCTTTCTACCTGGTTTAAAGTGTCAACAAATCTTTCATGAATACACTTTCAAACGTCAGTGTCAGTGGTCCATAGGTTAGTATTGGTTACTACCGTTTTGGCGCTACGATTTTAAAATGAATCACACGTATATCGCGTATTTCCTATGTTAGTCCATAGCCCATGTTAGAGTGGTTTCACCGAAAACACCAAAGGACAAAAGATATAGTGCTATACTCTTCCAGAGACCCTTTGTTCGATTTGCGCATGCGCCGATTTTGTCGATATCCATGGTTACGGAAGCTGACACATTGTTCATAGGTTGACAGACTTTCCAACTTTCAACTTTTTTTAAAAGAAGTCGGTAGACAGAGATGCAGTATTTATCCTGCATGCTTATTGGATTTTGCGATATTAGTGCGCATGCGCATATTTGACTAAGGCACTCTCGATAAGGATAGGGATTTTATGTCGGCGCCGTGGTGTTTTCGGAATTTTTGGGCCTCTACCCGCGATTGGCCAAGACTCCAGGAAAAGTTTTGTTTTGTTTTAGATACCGTATGTACCTAAAAATACCAGAAAGTGGTTTAAATAGGTTTCTAGGTTATTTGAAATATTTACGTGAAGAAACGCTTTTTAAAATTTGAAATACTTGAAACTAATACTTGGTTTGAAATAAAATTTGATGTGTTTTGAATAGCTTTGTTCATAAATAATTCTTCCAAATTAAAAAACGAACTCCATATGCTTCTACAACAGAAACTTAACAAAGCGTAAACTATCCGCAACTATCCTAACAACCGGTACACCTTAATAATTCAAACGTACTACACGGTGTCGGTTACCAGGCCTTGCCTCAACAAATGGCCGCTCTTCAGCTAAAAACCAACACAACTGGTATTTCGCCTTGGTAACTTTTGTCGAGATAATTAATTCTGTTTACGTAATTAATAGAAACCCCCAGTCGCATGAAATTAATACTGTCCTAATTAATTTCCGTACAAATGTCTCCGTCTTTTCAGTTCTGGGGGATCAAAGCGAGCTGCGGTGAGCTCCTTTTGTTCACGTGGCAGCGGCGTTGCCGAGTTTCGAGTAATTTGCTTGAAGTCGGGGATTAATAAAAACAATTTTATGAAGAATCCGAATGATACTCACAAGAAATACCAATTACCCGGAAGCGCAGGTCTTATGTCTAGCTGGGCGCCTTGAATTTTCATCTTCATAAAGTGTTTTATTGGGTTTGGTCAACTTTATCAATCTACAGCCTACTTGGTACTTTATTTTACAATTTAAAAATCTTTTAGAACCGCCGAGCTGTCTTCAATAATTGAGGTTGTGTATGAATTTAGCCGAAAGTAGTTACTAATGTGTAGAGATGTGTTGCGATTTCATTGTCAGCGATTATGGCACCGCATTGCTGTAGCAAATCGCTCCAAGATGGTAAAAGTAACAGTGCCGGCTCGGAGTATCAGTCATCAGTGAGCACATTGGACGTCGCGGTACTTTAGCTAGCTATAGTTTAATAGCAGTAGCACTTGCACTGCTGGCACCACTAGTTCAACTGACTCGCATAGAAGACATCAGCGTTACGCGATTCATTTTAAGATCGAAGCGCCAAAATGGCAGTAACCTATACTAACCTACGTTCACTGACACTGACGTTTGAAATTTTATTCATCAAAGATTTGTTGTCGAGAACTTTTAAACCAGGTAAAAAGCTTGTAAAACTATTATGAAAGGGGTAAGTAGTGACATAAAATTAAAATAGATTTCAATATTTTTCGAGCGTTCAATCTGATAATCAAACTTAACCTCAAAATATATCAAATTCATTATTGGACATACGGCATACATATCTTTATGGAAATAGTCATTCTTAGAGAAAATTAAAGAGCACACACTCTACTTTGAATTCTTTAGCTTCTTTATCCATACTTGTCTCCTGTAACTCTTTAATGCTCAACTTATAGTTTCCGCGATAGCTCCAGATTTTCCCGCTTTTGGAAAAGTATGAAACTGATCTCAAGGTTTTCCTTTGTACAAGAGGAACAATGACGCTCACAACAATAATGATTCATATCTAATTAAAGCAATTAACTAATATAACAACGGATATTTCAAAATTCACAATAGACATACATACGCAAAACTGAACCAATACCACATGCGTTAGTTGTGCGTGCCGCCAGTAGGTAGCGTACTGCTTAGCAAGAATCGCGATTAGATCGTGGTGGTGGGAGAGCCACACTCCCATCACGGGTAGCCTATCGATGTGACGTTGTTATGACGCATCGCAGCTATTTTGACACTGCTATTTTGTTACTGCGATCTTACCGGAGCAGTCGCACTAAGCACTGCTCCACAAAAATTGAAGTTTAACACACCACTACTAATGTGAGCTGTTAATTTGAACTCGTTGTTGGTGATGGGGGCTTATTAATTATTTTCGGAGAACTAGTCCTCAGTAACTACTCCAAAATGAACTAGTTCTGAAATCTAGGTCTCGCGAATTACTTTCTGCGTTGATAAGATGAGAAGCGGGATGGGATTAGCAGACTCGGAAAAGTAAAAGTAATTTTTAGTTCGCAAATTATTTCTAGTCCCGGCAACAAAACCCGACATCACGATTCGGGGATTAGCGAGAGGTAAACAGTTCCCGCCAACTACTTTGCTCCAGCATGGTGAACTAGTTCATTTAGTTTATTGATAAGAAAGGTTTTTTTTTAATTAGTTCGTTAGCAAACTACCCATCATCCACCGTTTTCTAATCTTAGTTTATACGAAAACGCTTGATGATGAGGAAAAAGATCCATTGGCCCTATTAGTAAATATATACAAAACAATTCCTTCTTAGATGAATAAAATAATAATTATTATTATGCTCATTTGTTTTGGAGCTCACCTGACACAGGGGCAGGAAGACCTCCCCGATCGAGTCGTCCCTGCTGAACCGATCGTAGTCGAACACGTGCAAGTGCAGCACCCTGCTCTGCAGCTTCTGTATGGGGAATCCCTCGAAGTAGAAGGTCTCGTTCCAGCGCGGGTTTAGCGTCCGCCTCTTGATCTTCGTCTCGAGGCGGTGCTTCTTGTCGGGCAGTAGGGTCACCCGCACGTAGGGGTCGCTGGTGCCCGACAGGTCCTTGGCCGGCAGTTCTTTACCCTGGAAAATTACAGACGTATGTATACATCGACATAACAAAAATTACCTTGGTCGAATTATTGAGTTCTTGTTAGTATAGATTCTAAATATAGGAATTCGCGAAAAAAGCGAAGGGTGTTTTATTTATGGGCATAATTATGAAGTTTAAATAGCGAGCAAAAAACATTACTCCCTGTATGTTAGTCTGCAGTCAACATTTTGTGGATAATGATTTTACTAAGGTATAATGAACCACATAACACTATACTGCATATTCATTTGAAGGAGACAGTTTAGATAGATAGATAGCAAAGACCCAAAGAGGGCACTACGGTGTGTTTCTCACCACTACTAACTATACTGCACTCGACGCGCGTTAATAAACACTGAAAGGAGCAAAACGCAGATAAGTATCAAGATGGGAAAACCGTAATGTTAAGATATCAATAAAGCCTAAAGTTACATATAATATTATAGAGTTCCCTACGCTAATATTTGCAGTGATTTTCGGGTATCGCAGAAAAAATATGAGAAGGTAACAGCAATCAAAAATCTCTAATAGTACCAGTACAGAGAAAAAATGATAAAATATTAAAAAGTCACAATCAACTTGTCAAGAGTGAGGAAATATTGGATGAATTGGAATATATACCATCAACAGAGACTGAAAAACGAAAAAGAACGACTAAAAATGTGCTGAGCAGAAACAATATAAGAAAAATGCAGAAAATAAAGACCAAAATGTAGAAGAAATATGGAATTTGGAGGAACCTGTAGATAGATGAACGACCAAGGTAAGAAAGAATACGCAATAAATGGGAAAAGAATTGGCGGCAAATCTGCTTGATTTAGATGAAGCAGCACCAGCCTACTGAATAATTAAATAAAAATATATTAAATATGGACATTCAAACGCAAAGAAATCACATTTTCCTCATTTCCTATAAAATTCAATTATCGTCACTGTTCCATACAACTGATGAGGCCTCCCAGAGTAAAACTAAGACACCCTTTGCATAAACACCTCGATTATCTCCGATGATAGAGATCACGGACGCGTCAAATTCGATTAACAGGGCAGGGGCGGCGAACGGCAAAGCCTCGGCACACCTGATTACGCCGTGATACGGTCGGCTCGAGGCGAGGCCTGGGAAAAATACAGGCCGTGGCGCGAATGAATCACGTACCGACATCGTCCTTAGTTATGACGATTCGACTTACAAATTATGTTGAGTTAGAGGATCAAGACGGTCACGTGACCTTCTTCATGAGTCTTTACTCGCGGCTGGCAACGCGGTTCGCCCTTTTTCTACTCGAGAAAGGGGGAGATCACCGCGACCGACTGTGTAGACTTCGAGATCCGCCAGACCTGAATCGACACACAAACGAAATTCAATTACCGGCGATGTTATCGGAAGGATCTATTTACTGGGCGGGAAATTACGTCTCGCGTGAGAAACACGTGGCGGAGGGATGTTTGAATCGCGCGGGTGGCTGGGTTTAATTGGAAATTCTCGCGATGTAGAGGAAGGCTGAATATAGAGCTGCTCCACCATCTTACCCGTCAATAAAGTGACATTTTCATTAATAAAACGCGTGCACTTTCAACAACAGAGTGTCAAACACCCCCTAAAACCCAACGACAGACGGCTGTTTCAACTTCATGCAGTCTTATCAGTCACATATAGGTGTCGGAGTGAAAACTCATGTAGATTTACAGAAAGTACACGCTAACAACAGATTTGGAAACTTCATACACCATAAGATGTTGTCTAGAACATCAACGATTGTTGTTAATAACCAGTATAGTCATTATTGTCCCTTTCCTCATGAGGTTAAACTAAGCTGGGTGCGGTGATACTGTACTAATTTACCGGAATGCGATATACTTAGATTAAGTAAAGAAATATAACATAGCTAGACGGGATAGAAGTTCTCACTAAATCATTCCGAACACGGTTGTGTAACTCGTTTCATTTGTTCACTGAGAGGAAAAGCAAACACACCAACAACTAAACACCGTCTCGCAACCTCGGCTTGATCCGGATAAATGAACTGTTACATAAAGACAGTGATCCTTCAACTGAGGGGTTTCCCCGAAAACTGCAACTATGCACCGGAATTTAATTAAATTGTGCTCCAGTTTCCGCATAATCCGACGGTTTTACGAGGGCGCGAAACGTTGAATTAACTGTTTACGATATTACCGGAGCTTTAAGATAGAATTTGAATTATTTAGTTTCATCCTCACAACTATGAAGTCTGATTAAAGTTTTGGATACATTTACATGCGTGCTCTATGAGTTAAATGGTAGTTTCAAACTGTATAAAGCGAATGCTGAAGCTACTATGTAAAATAAAAGCTGCATATCCAATTAGTGCGGGAGTTCCGTAAGATAGCGCGCTAAGGCCAATAATATATCGGTTGTATGGATGATGCACCGATCATACGACATAACATAAATTCTTAAGTGACCTATATCAATAACATAATGACTTTTTTTACCACTAAGGGCTTACGAGTCTCCAGTAGAAGCAAAAGATGAAAGCTTCTGATGAATGATGAATGGATGAAAGTTGCTTTTAATGATGAAGGTAAGGATTTTTTCCATATATTCACAAAAAAATACCCGAGGATTTATTTTTAGAGATAGTAAAAGATGAAAACCAGGTTTGTTGTACTGGTTACATCTGGGTATATTGCAAAAGTCGAGTGGGTGCAACTTTGGTAATGGAATAACCACTTAGAATTCACACATTTGGAAGCATTCCAAAAATGATAATTACCTCTCTGAAATTTGCCAATTCGGAGGAATATACACCGCCCATTCCTATTTTACAAGGTGTTTTATTCGCAAAATGTCAAGGAAGTTGGAGAAGATGTAATATCGTAGAAGAATATATTGAAAATTCTACTGAGACTACAAATTCAGCAGCTATATTTTGTGAAAAGAGCATGTTACTTCACATAAGGATAAGCCCCGAAGTCTGAGACTTGTGCGGGAGAGGGGCGGCATATTATTATTCAGTAGGACGCATTTCTGCATGAGGGATTGACTTACGTTGGTAAGCCTAGCGACCATTCAGTGCTGGAATGAGGATGCGCACGCCAGCATAGTTGCCAACACATCCCTGTCTTTATATACGAGTAGGCAATTAAATTAAAAAGTGTCCAGGCTGAATGGGGATTCGAACCCACGAACTCCAGTTTCAACCATCGACATAGTAAACTCTGAGTCTGAATACTTTGAAAGATTCAATTTCATTATAAGCCTGAGTATAATTAACAAATTCTCTATAGTACTCAGTCCGACAAAGTCAGTGAAGTTATAAGTGAAGCAAATAAAGGATATTTTTGAATACCCTTTAGATCACTATAAAAACCGTTATTCCTTGGCGAAACTTAAATTTTACCCTCGCCATTACGGGGCCATTTCCATGGCCATTCTGCATTATCGCTAGCGCCAAAACATTTAAAACTTATAACTGCATTTTCTCCCCGCTCGAATGCAAAGTACTGCGCACGAAGGCGTGTTTGAACTCGATTTTACGGACGAGCGAATGACATTAGGTAACTGTTATAGAGTCTGCCAGCGCTTCGCTTAGGGTACGAAACAGAAATGGCCCACAGTTAAACGGCAAGCAGTTCTTTGTAGCGTAATAACGACGATGCACCGTTATGGGGGAACACTGAGAGAGGAAAATTTCAATAAAAAAAAATAAACGAGTTAATGTTCTATACACTCGGGTGGAAGCTAGAGAATGGATGGCGGACTGCTGGCAGCTCTATGGCAGAGTCAGGCTCGAGTACCATTATCTCGATGGAACCGTAGAATTTGTTAAGCTCTAACCCTTTAATTTTTATCAAAGACCGACGGCATTCATACGACAAGTCGATCATGTTGGTTTTCCAGCTAAGGCAAAGTGTTTCACTGCATGTAGGCAAGGAAGGGCGACGTGAAAGTATCTGATCGCTAACTTGTCAGAAAATGATACCTTCCATACTCTACAACACACGGCTGCCTTTTGAATTTGTAATAAAAATAATGACTCATAATGATTTGCATTTACGGAAATTTTACACTTCTGCGTGTCTCATTATATACATAGTTATAGCTGACTGGTGACTTTATACTTTTCCTCAGCAAATTTAAATCTTACATTTAAGTTACATATACAGTGAAAATGTATGGACTATTAGTTTCTTTTTGATGAAGATATACAGTACAATAGGTAGCATTTTTAATGCTCCACTTCGCCATCAAGTGCCTTTATAGTTGTTAGGACATGAAAGATAATGTATTTCGCTATTTCCTTGAAGAGACAACACCAGCACGTAGAAAAATGTGGGTATTAATATCCTAAAACACCCATCAGTAGTGTAAAATGAAGACATAAGTTCTCTCCAAATAGCGTTCTTGCAAGACAAGATAACATTTTCGGTCATTTAATTTAGCAATATATGCTTTCAAGCTTTCGAGGCGTAGAGGTAATAAGACGAAACAAACAAATGATTTCGGGAGATTAATTCATTTATTACTAGGTAAACCATTTCGCCTTCCGAAGCATCTCATCGATAAAAACGACGTAAAAAGTCGCACCCTCATCAATCCAGTGGAAATAGTCTATCGATCACAAATTAATATACATTGCTATACCCTCCAAGTAAGGACCGAAGTCGCGTATGCCAAAAACGAAACATTGAATCTCTTACTCCATGACGCAGTGGGAGGAATCGCCGCAAATTATTTACAATGGAACTGATTTAAATTTGAAAAGGGGGCTAACAAAGAGGGGAGTCCGCCGCTAAAATAATGAATAATTTAAAAGGAAGTCAGATAGGCAAGTGGTGGAAATTCTATTAGAATTTTCAATTGTGGCGTAAGGTACCTATACAGCGGGTCGAGATGTCTGATAACTGATATTAATATGCACCAGAGCGAGTTTCTTGCCACACTTTTGGAAATAACTGAGTTTGTTTCCTGGCCCTGGACTTGATTTATCGTTGACGCCTTTATTACAGTAGGGGCCAAACTTGGATACAAAAATAATAATAATAATAATAATAATAATAATAATATATGTATATCTCCCAGTCTAACCACAACGCTTATAGAATTTTACAGTCAATTTTAACCAGACACTGAGGGATTTATACTTTCAATGCAAGACCATAGCTACAAATAAAAAAAATATATTTTAAAGAATAATACAATTCAGGAAGTTTTTGGAATTGGAATAACTTTGACTAGTTAATATTTTAAAGGATATACACTCACTATCAGACAAATCATACAAATGCTTTATTTTGTACTTTATGCTTTGTATATTTCAGTTGTTTTGTACGGCTGCCGTTCACGGAGTCCCTTGAATTCTGTGAATAAATTACCAAAATGATAAAACGCGACAGCCAGACGTTTCTGCGCTTTAACAAACGTAACAAATTATTTGTAGCGGCTTTCCCTCGGATTCAGACGTAAGCTCTTAAAGGACTTTCCCTATTTATCACACCATTCAGTAAAAAGTACATATGCGTTGTATAAAACAGGAAAATTGTGACACATAAACGCTTGTCCAGCACACAAAACAAATTTTCTACTTTTATTTCGCGGTAATTAATTTATTACTCGAATTAATCACTCGATTAGACAATTGACCTCAAATCTGAACGAACCAGTTTCACGATGAAAACAATCAATACTCAATCAGCAGGTATTAAAACAATTTAGTTATTCAAACATCATAGATATCAAAAATTTGTTTTGTCCTTTAGTATAGTTACAATATTATTTTACAATTAATATTTTGGTTTTACAAGTATAGGCACCTATTTTGCCTATTCTGCGAAAGTCTGTCTCAGTAGGCGAGTATTTTCACATGTTTGAGCATGACGTCGTTCCAAAAACGGAAGCGTGAGGTCGCCACCAGTGCGCAAGACTGTGATTGGCTTTGAATCAGTCATTTCTTATTTGACTTGTGAGTTCGATTTTTATGAACGACCGCCATCTATCGGCGAAAATAAGAAGGGACGATACACTCATTGAAGGTCATCGGCGGAGAATTTTTAACACCAAATTGCCGCCAGATATCTGTCCATACATGATTTATATGTACGCTGATCTTACTAAACTGCTCATTGAATTAGTCGACATATCTAAAAGTTCCTGTCTTGTAGAATTAGTGGCGGAAAATTATTTTTGGTAAAAAAAATATGTTACGTTATACAGAGTGTAGAAAAGCGCAAAGCAAAATTGTTGAATTTTAACTGTCGCGGTAGCTGTTGCTACTGTAATTTCAGAACTTTCATCGTAATGACATTTAGTGCCATCGGTCAAAATCTCGGGATGTATTGGTGGCATGTTCTACAGTATCTAAATTACACACACTAAACCACGAAGCTTGCTTATTACTCGAAAACAAAAGACTATAGGCCATTCTGGTTTTCACCATCAAGTTGGTCACGAAAAACGAGATCAGAAAGGGGATTATTTTTCTTCTACGAGATAGCATATAAAGAGATCAAAATTTGCCCACCCTGTACAGTATGTACGGGGAAATAACCTCCCATGCTTGATATATTAATACGTCATTTTATTTATTACACACTGAATGTGGCGCTCACATTTTTAGCCCGGACTAATTGTGATAAAGCCGTTCTCGCGATAGCCCACACGAACCGTCGAAATAAAAAATTAACTACGCTCATTAACACAAAACTATCGCCACACACGAATCGCGTCTGCCCTTTTATTAAAATCAACTGGGTGTCGGTCCTCGCTACGTCACAGACTTCATGTCGCGTCGCTTTGATGTATCTCCATAGTTTCATCACGTAATTTTATTACGGCGGCTTAATATGTTCGGGTGCAAAATATATTTGCGATTCCAGTTCTGTACGGTTGAAAAAATTGCGTTTGAATGATTAGAGACGACGTGCACTGTTTTTTAGTGGTATTGCGCTGCAGAGTAGGCGTAATTTTCAATTCATTAAAACAAAAAAAATTCAAGCTAGTTTCTATTGGTAGTGCCATGGCTCTTTGGCCCTGTTGCAGATTACAAATCTATTGATCAGATCTACATATTGCTATCGCAGAGTAAAGTATTACGAAAAAACTCACCTGTATGATTCTGAGTATGAGCGTTGTGTTCTGAAAGTCGTACTCCAACGAGAAGTGGATCTGCCCAACATTTTCCGACGGTTCCGAGTTATCAATGTACATATCCACCAGAGATATCGAGCGGTTTTGCAGGAAAGCCATCTGAAAAGGAACCAAAACATGTGATATTAAAAAAATTACCCACATCGCGCAAATCTTCCCAAATCTTTTCTGTGTTACCGTTGGTAAAGTTAATATTATTTGACAGAATTAAGCTAGATGACGTTATCCTTTTTAAATCGTTATCAGTAATTTCCAAATCGTTATCACGTTTTTATTCGGGACTAATTGTAATAAAGCCTACCAGTAGACTGGTCAAAAATATTCTTCGTATTCGACAATGAGATAACAGCACAAAACGCTGTTCAGCACCCGAAACTTAACTGTACTGATTGCTACAACCGTCTCCCACTGTCCGTAAACCGTAAGACACTGTAATTACTATGTAATTCAATTAATTCACTGACAATTTCAGTTTGTGCATCCAGAAAATCCCCAAGAGGAAATTAAAACGTAAAGGGGTAATCTCGGAATAAAAATAAAAAGATCTCCTTTGAAATGGTTACTTTGAAATTACATTATGTCTTAGTAGCAGATTTTAATTGACATGGATTCAAGGGATTTAGAACATTAGTAACGAAAAGATCATCCGTTTATTCATAACAAATATTGAAACTAAAAAACGTCGATAATACAAGATAAAATTTTGTGGACGAAATTTATAAACTCTTTTCTATAAACAGTTTCGTACATTTAGCCAATACAATTAATACAATACAACACAAACAACATAAAACAACACCAATGTTATCTTTATACAATCCAACATTTAACATATATATATATATACAGTTTTCAGGCAAAATTTTGTATAGTTGAAGAGATAGATACAGACCAGAGGTACAGTTTAAGGCATTATAGACCTAATTTGACTGCTTGTGAAAATGCATTTGTGAATATGTTAATTTTACTTTGCAAGTGTTGAAAACTGTTAGTGTTACTATTGTGTTTCCTTTTATTTTCGATATATTTTATAAGCACGTCAAATTATTCTATAAATATTAGTCACCACCCCCATAACACCTACCCGTTAATACCCTACCATTTATTACACTTAAACATACGCTACAATTTTGTAACACTTCACAGACAACTTGATAGTACTAGATACAAACATACATGTACATGTATTATACTTCTGGTAACAACAATCGAGCAGTTTTAGGTATAGATTTACGAGAAAATAGAGAAATCTTACACAGACCAAAACGCCTTTGAAAAATAAAGTACTTGTTACATTGCCTTTAAGACAATTGTCGATGTAACATTTTGCGTTTAATTAAATTTGCACATTATTTTAGGAGAATATGACAGTTATAGCTATTCTGTCATATTCTTGGCAAGACAATTCGTAATGGCGAAGCGAAAATTGCGGACCACTGGAGCTTTCTACAGTTTTATTAAATGATCCAGTTAAAAACCTAAATAATACTTCTTATTATCTACATTTTTGCATAAAATATACGTAGGTACAACTATTTTTTAACTATTCGACTATTTCCTATCCCAGAGACATTTTGGTCTTGTCAGAGCCTTAAGATATAATAAGTAGTAATAAACAGATCATGCTTACATCCTGGCTTACCGATGGGTGGTCCCCTTTGACATTCTGCAACGCCTTGTTTGCGGGAGCAGTCGGAGTACGAGCTTCTGAGGGGATATTCCCCTGACTGCTGCCCGCTGGGGACTTTGCCTGGGGGCTCCCAGTCGTCCTATAAAAGAAGGACCATGTTATTCCTCGCTAAAAAGATTAATTTGAAAGAAACCAAACTGTGCCTTGTCGCGCATTCATCGAGATACGGAAGAAAATTTTCGATGGCATATTTGATGCTAATAACTCCTTTTCGATAGATCGATATTTTTATTTATCATTGGTTACAGTTTGAAAGGAAAAGTATTAACAATGTTACTTCGTTGTAGTAAATTAATAAAATTGAAAATCAACTATTGTTTCATATTTATGATGTGATAAATAAATTAACATTTATCGTATTATTTATTAGTCGTCCTTTATAGATTAGGTACTTTATGTTTCAACTACTTTTCGAATAACTTGGAATACATATGTAAAATGTCACTGGTCACAGTTGGATAATAAATCTAAAGCCATTAGGGTATGGTTTAATTAAAAAGTGACTAATTTCTCTCGTAAGCGGCCAACTTTAGAGAGCCCTTATCTCTTTATAACAAATTTAATTTGGCCTCCGCTGCTGACTCTCGGCATGCCCGGAATTTAATAAATGCTTTATTCCTTGAGGTATAGAATAGGGCCGAAAAATATAACCTTAACTCTTATTTATGAGGGCATTTTTTGTGCTGAGATTATGTAAGGCGGGTGTGTTTCGTTCCTGAATTAATATAAATAAATTAATTATTTTTATATACAGAGGAGATGGATGCTTCCAGGAGTTACTGAAAAAATATTTAAATATTTCACAGATTAAGAGAGAAATAGATGCGTGTGTAACTGGAAACAAAAAAAACGCAAACGCAATTTAAATGAAGCATTTACTTCAACTTTAATTAACAATGTTGCTAGGCTTCTAACGAGCCGTTTCATCTGATTATATTATCATTTTTTATATTCTATATCCCAACAGGTACAAAGAAATTTGTGAACACATCCGCTCAAAATTAACCGTCCCTCGCAATTTTTACGCTCACTTTTACGATCGGGTTTGAAATTTTAGGTGAGCGTTTTAATGCTCGGATTCTGTCGAGCCTTCCTCTAATCTGTATAAGATGCTCCGAAATAAAATTTTATCGCTATTTCTACGCCTTAGTTCTCTACTCTGTCGAACTGAAAACACGGATGACGTTCGTTAAATTTGAGGGACGGCAAGAGATTGAGCTCTGGTTAAATTACTCAAGAGATGTTTTAGTAGAGGTCGTTATTTAGAGCTTAGAGGGGTATTTCGCTTCTTGTCACGTTTGTCTTTTATAGAAGACTGTTTGCTTTTACTCTGACCGCTAACGACCTATAAAGAAGAACACAGACATACATTGTATGAATACTCCAATTAATTGATAGACCGACTTATGGTTGTAATTAAATCATGTAATCGTAAGGATATTGCCAATTGTAAATGAAATAATGTAGTCCCACTCTTTCCAGTTGCTGACATCAACTATTATTCCCTTCAATAATGCAATATATATAGTCAGCTGATAAGTTACACATATCTATAATTATATCTAACCAATGCTTAAAATATGTAGGTTAAATTTACATGTAGGTTGTACATTAATATTTTATGGAACCTTTATAAGGTAGCATCAGCGAATTGCCTACTGGAAATTTAATTTATTTCCAAACACTAAATAGCATCAGTAAGCAACCTATAATGCGGTCAGATTGATGAAGAAAGCAACGACAATGTTAATCAAAAGAAGCGCCCAGAGCTTAAAATTTACTAAAACAATATTTATCATACTTTCAACAAACACAATTTCATAAAGGTTAATTGAAAAGTATGTAATTAAAGTAAATGCTGGTTTGCCATGTCTTTTTCCAAGAAAAATACTACGTTATAAGTTTTCCAAACAAGCTGATTTTACAATCCCACGTCCAGTACACTTTACCTCTAAAATTACACCCTCCCTGGGTCTATTTGCCGGCTCCGAGGCTCGATAATTTCCCAGTTCAGCCTCATCACTTCGACGTGGGCAAATTTCATTTAGAAAATTAATCTACCTTTATTACAAACGAATCGTCACATCCCGGACTTACTTAGTAAATTATCGATCGAGTTCTACCTGTTTATTCTTTGCCCTGCTATAAATCCTCGAATAGCGGACCATCTCCTATCTTTTCCTGATTTATATGGCAAGCAGTAAAACCAGAACTGGCAGGGTGAAGATAAAATATTCATAACTAGTTATGCCCAGGGTAAGCTTGAAGCTTTAATGGAAAAATGTATATAATTTTGGGGATTCCCGGCAAATCCCGCTTCTGATTTGGATGGCCCTGCCAGAACTTGTGTGTTACGAGTTGCAGCCACAGCATCTGAAGTAATTTTCATTTAAATATTTACCCATACTAACATGTTACATGATTAACACAGTTTGCTAATAAGAAGCAAGACACAGAAATGGGATAATTCTGCTATTAGTTACCTGCTAACGTCCACAATGCTAATATTTTTAAATTGTTACATTGGAACATGTATACCTGTATATACATATGGTTTTGGTAACATGAGTTAATTTTATCAATACCAACCTATAGTTTGACTAATTAAACACTAAGTTACATTCTTAAGGGTTTATACTTACTCTAACTGCGCTCTATGGATCATCAAAGGTCCAGGTGAAGGCAAGGCAGCATGAAAAAAAGAAAAATCTTTATTTAGCAAGGGAAAAATTACAAGTCGCACATGTCTACAAATTGCGTTCTGCTGAGCAATGAAATTTCAGGGAAAGATAATTCGGAGTACATCACATACGTAGAATATAGAGTAGCTCTAAAAAGCCTTCAATAAGTCACGAAAAACTTCAACGTCTACTATCAAATATTTCTTAAATAACAAATGAGTTTACCACATTTTGTATACAAGGGCAACGTTTACAAATGTCACCCACACATAGAGAAATATATAAATAGAGTGTTTTTCTCTATGCACCCACATTAACTTCATTGGAACGTTGCTCCTATTCATTTCTTGGTAGGCAGCTCAGTTACGAATTCATTGATACAATTTGCTGGGTCTGCTTCTAATAATAATTTCGCTGAAAAAGGTAAGCAATGAGTTGAGAATAAAGACAATAACATCTTGACGTGATACCTTAAGGCTCATCCGTTGAGCAAATCTGATTTATAAACCAAAAGAGCAAATAATAAAGACATATTCACAAACTCCTAATCAATGCACTCCTCAGAGAATACCCGTATACCCATAGAAATATATTACTATAAAATATTTCACTATAATCAAATAAACTATTTACTGTCATTTCCCGCTGTATATTATATATGAAGGTGTCAAGATGTAATCATGATAGCCCAACAATGCAGCACAAGTTTGAAGCCCGCTTTGTAGATGCATGTGAATGCAAGTGGTGTTGATATCTTCCTCGCTGCGTCGCCCCAGTTCTCACTTTGATGACGTAATACCTAAGTAAAATCCGTTCTGCTACTTTCCCGTGTCCCCCGCTACGCTTCGGTGGGTTTCAGAGTATATCAAAGATGAATGGTTCTTCCACAGACATTGCTCAAAACACATATATTACCCGACGTGACGTCCCTAGGTGTTCACCGGGTTTCGGCGACAAATGGGTTGCAAACAGACGTCCACATAAGGGTATACAGGATGATTCAGTCATTAACACATTCATTTTAAGAGAAGATAGAGAAAAATGAGTACAATACGAATACGCGATTTAAAAAATGTTTAGAGGCATATTTACGTTGAAAAAATATTTTCAAATCATTATTTGAGCCCCTTGTTTAGACTGTCACTGACCGCTGTCGGCCTCGATTCATACACAGCTGAGCGAACTTGGTAGCAGGCCTAGGCGCAACGTTGCCAAATTTAAATATTTTCGCAGAACATCCCAGCAAAATCATAGGTAGAATTTTTCTATATCACGTGTAATAATAAAAACGATTTTATTGACTAATTTGGAAACTTTTATGTTTTTTCTGTGCCCAAATGTTCAACAAAAAATATAACTTAATATTGAAGTTATACATAAAACTCCAACGGATCAAAGAGTAAACCATTTACATTTCGTTACCAACACTACCATAAAATCAACACTCAATTGGTATATTATTAAAGGGGCTGAAAAGTCGTTCTTATTTAAATACTTTACATTGCTCGGATGTCTGTCGTGGCAATGCAGTTGGATTGAAGCGTTGGTTGGCGCCGTATGAGTTATGGGTATAATTTGTTTTACTTTTAAAGGTCGAGACAAAAGTTTATTTTTCGATTTTATGTCTTTATTAGACCTTCCTTTCGACCTACCTGGTTGAAATTAATGTACTAATGACTGAATCACCTTGCCGATAAGGCTTTGCACGCAAAGAATTGTTGATGTACACTACAAAGTTTTGAATTAAGTCATAAATACATAAGTGATCGAGATGTTTTATTTGAGAGATCATCAAATATTTTAAGAGAATATTTAAGGTACCCTATACATCATCTCAAATTACTGAAGTCAATGAAGTTAAAATATAATACATTACGTGTACGACAACGCGACACGAATTGGAAAGACTTTGTTGGCGAAATTGCTCGTAAATGACAAATAAGGTTTTAGTGCGACTCCCTATTTCGTTGTTAATGCCACTCGATGAATCGCCAAGCGAAAAGCCCCAATTTTGCCTACAATTTATTTAATACCAGTTGTATTACTTATGATAAACAATTAGGCACCTCTGAGAGAGGGAGCACACATTTCACCGATTAAGAAGGGCCTCTTAAGATGTTTACCATACCAATCAGGAATTACAGGGAGCTTCCCACGTTCGTCTAATTAAGCTGCGGTAGAAATTTTACATAAATTTATTCTATAACCCGTATAATTAACGACAGCCTTCCCAGTAATCGCTTTAGAGTTTACCCGTGTAAACTGAGGCCTAGCATGAATTTTTTTAATGTGGAAACTTTGACGAGAAAATTTATTATATGAGCGAACACCTCGAAATTTCATGTACTTCGCGAGTTAATATCAACTTGACGTGGCGGTTGTTCATTATTCATGACTGGCTCCCGTTCCTCCTTTTTTTCAGGCGTAGGAAGATGAAGGAGGATCGAGAATTGCGGTGAAAATAGGTATTTAATTAACGAAAAAAAAAAAGAAAAAGGAAAACAAGCATTTTGGTGTCAGCTGTGGGATAAAGGGGGTCTTCCATATTTTAATGTCCCTTAAAATTACAATGAAAATGGATATTTAATTAAAAAAATCTTAATCGACCAACTTAGAAATTGTTGAGATTGATAAGTAGTTCCCAACATACTTACAATTAATTTGTTATGTAGATTAAAGTTCCAACTCGGCAGCTTAAAAGTTTACATAAACTCTTGGTAAGCCTATAAACCCGAAGAAACGTTCTGACAATTATTATCAAATTGACAAATTAATAATAATATTATGATAATAATAATTATAATGCAATGCCAGTGGAGGCAAATTGGCCGTGAAGTAGTTGTTTTCGGCATCTCCTTAGTTGCTCTCCATAGGTAGCGGAGTCCGCTACCTATGGCACTCCGATGAGCACAGAACAAGTGCGAAACCGGTCAGTGTCTGGTAGCTGGTCTCGATGAAGGGTGTGGCGACTCCTATGTAGATGCCGGAGTAATCCAATGCCAGTCGGAGCACATTTCCCGTGGAGTAGTTGTTTTTCGCGAGTTCTTCAAATAAATAAGTTGTCATCGTTTGTATGTTGCGCGCTCACTGTAAATAAACTGTAAACTAAAAAAAGTAACCTTTCCGATCGAAATTAATCCCAAAGCATATATGTGTATTCGTATTAAATCAAGCTGGAATAGATATGACTGTAGCAGGATACTTTTTACCCTATAGTAAGGAAACTTCTAAATCGATATTTATGGGGAATGCAAATTTAATATTTTTTTAGATTAATGCTTCTTCGTCGACACAATATTTGTGAATGTCAACCTTCATGAAATAAATAACTGTTCGTATTTATATTTAGTCCTGATAAATAATTTCTTTTGACGTAATTCCCGCTTGCTTTAATTATAAACTATAAATAAAACAATACAATACCGCCTGCTTATGAATAATCTACATTGTAGTAATATCTCGGCCTACTATGCATTATTCATGGCAGTGGGGTAGATTAGAAAATCCATATTTGCGGGAGACACGTCCCGAAGGGGTGCATTAAATATACTAAATTAAATTTTTGTGGTAAACACAGCCCCATTGTTCGAAATATATCGGCGAAGGAAACTTTTAAAACGACATCCGCTTCCGAACTTTCCTGTGTTTTCGACCTATTTTCTACCGTGGCAAAGTGGAAAGTTATATCTACGGCTCGAATAATAAACTGAGTGAACGGTGAAGTATATATGCTACTTGATCAATAAAACATTTCAATTGGATCATATGACAAAACTTTCGGTGCTATATATATGGCAGAGCAGTCCAATCAAATCACGCTGAACTTTATCTACACCAGCGGGAGAGGAATTCAATGGTGATCCGTCAACTACTATTGAAAAAAACTCACTCAATCAATGTGAATAGTTGGATAAATATACATAGTTCACTAACGTCAAAAGTAAACGATACAAGTTCACACAACCAAAAATCAGCATGAACAAAAGACACAAGAAGGTATTTTTATTAACGGTTCAATAGTACTGATGATTACGGTGGCTTATTAAAGATACTACTTGCCACTTTTTGATTGGTGGGCTAGTTCGACCATTAATGGCGGCGCGATTAATTTGGAAGCCAATCATATTTAACATGACCAACTTCCAACCAATCGCAGACTCGACGCTTCATGCCGGGTGGGGCGGAACTTTGACCTAATGTTGCCACTGTTTTAATAAATACCAACTGTAATGATGATTACACACTAACGCCCTCTATTGGTTTCTGTTACTCCCTGCCAGACCATACTGTAAATTAACAGACAACGAGCTGATTCACAGGTGGCATCAGAGCAGTGACCTGTTGCTCCAATAGACAGAATTATTACCTATTAAAAGGAAATATCGGAAACAACTCATCTGTGGGCAAAAGTCCTGACTATATTGAATTACCCTAGTGTATTCTAGAAGATGGGAGTTTTTGCACGCAGGGTAACTATTTGCAACACTTACTTGGAGGTTATTTTAACAATTTGTTTAAACTTATATGTTCATATCTTACCATGGACCATGGACTAAGAAAGTATAGAGGAACTCTTTATGAGTGGTAGTAGTTTCCTGATTACGTTCCTTAACACCTGTGGCTCACTCATTACTCGACCAAATGTGGTAGTCGTATTTATAGAACATTAGCAAAAAAGAGCAGAGGAACGAGTCTTCATAATAATTGTTTGTTTACCTTTTCGGAAAACAGTGAGCAAAGGTTACTTGACGCCTCGATCGTTTAGGCACACGTTTATATTTAATGTAGCCATCCCAGTTGTTTATTTCCACAATTCGCGATGCCTCGATCCCCGTTATCGCGGGATTCCATTAGTAAATTAAACTCACCCGAGAAGGTGACACGTAGGGATGTTTCGCCCGTTACGGATGCCGTCAAATTACTCAAATTAATACACCGTCTCGTCATTAAGCTGCTGATGGCGTGTCCGCTCAGGTTATGACACAATTTGATACAGGTGGGTGTGCCTCGGCAACACGCGCGTTCTATTTAGTTTTAATGTTATTCTTAACATCAAATTTTAAATACAGAGATCTTTAAGATTCTAAATAGCGATTATCCTCCAAGCGAGACCACTTAAAGTGCAACAAAACACAATCGTAACACTGTTGCACTTTTCACAATCAACCTTAGCGATTTCTGTCTTTACCGTTTGTAAACCTTTACCATAGTTAGTTGTTTAGGTTCTTATTTTTCCGCACAATTCTCCTCTCTACTTTACGAGCTTCCGATTGCTAATTGGTGCATTTTGTAATGCGTTAACCACTGATGTATATTAGAATAATACCGAGCCACCGAATCGTCAAGCTCTAGCTTTAGGCTCAATATTATTTTAATACGTTAAGTGGTTAATTGCTACTTAGCTTTAAGAACTGAAGACCAACAAAAGATGATGTACCTTGCTTCGACGTGTTTCAGAACGTAAAATAAACAATTACATTATTTCAAAATGTTAAAATTTCTCTGGCACTCAGCACAATAACTTAAAACCGAGTCCCTAAATCGGTTCTTAAGGCAATAAAGACCGCAAAACGAATTTATCATCTTAAACGAACTTCTCTCAAGTCTCCGCAATATATATTAGCAGCGACTTAAAAACTTTGGAAGTAATATTGTTCGTCGTAATACCTTCCCCCTGTCTCTGATTAATGGCGGATTGGCTCTAATTTATTTCTGTACAGCAAAAATACCGTCCAACTTTGGAACTCGTTAAATAGTTAGATGTCCGGAGGGGAGGGTGGGTCGAGAAATTAGGCCAAGCCAGACGAGGCTGCCTTGCCAGATAGATCACGGCCAAGTTATTTATTTTGAATGCACAGTTTCGGCGCTCTTAATTATGTTTTGTTCAAGTTTCTGATGAAAAATGCCGCCACCGATTTCAGTAATCAGTTACTGTTACATTTTCGACCATATTTCACCACTTTTTCTTGAGAAATTTAAATATCAAACTTTCAGAGAAACTTGAAGGACCTTCCTTTACTGTCATTGACATAAAAAGGCACGTATTGCACGGCCAACTTTTAACAAACACTCTGTACATGTGATATATGTCCGTGGAAATAGAATTCGGGAAGTTGAAATTAAACAAATTAAAGGTTTTTTCGGAAAAACCGGAAGAGGTGTAGACGCGATGAAGCAAGGCAAAGCGAATCTAGTTACGAAAAGCAAAAGGGAATAGACCGGCACCTGAGCTGCCGCGACATGAACCAGAGGCTATTTTTTATCATCCGGTAGCTTTATTAAGAGAGACACGTACTGTTGTCGCAGCGAATTAAAATTTAGAGCAGCCAACTACGACTTTCAGACCCCATAAATTTAATAAACCTAATGTGCCTTCCTCCTTCGACAAATCGATAGATCCGTTCAGAGCTTTATAACTAGGCTAAAACAAAAGGGTCTAAAGCTTTTCATATATTATGCATGCCCGTTCAATAATAGAATGCGGCTCTCTGGAAAGTAGGCTATCCATTTTTAAACTGCTTCATGTTTTTGCACGAGCGTGATCATTTTTTGAAGAGTAAAGATCGTTTTATCGGGGTAGCCTTACTTTATTATATCTGACACAGGTTTTGAATGGATGCTAAACTTATTCCCATATTTATTTCTAAGTTGCTTTACGTTTTCCCCATCACTGCAGAAGAACTGTATACTTCAATCCGCTTTATATCCCGGTTGAGTATTGGGTGAAAATGCCACCACTACCTTCCTTTAAGATGCAGATGGGGCAAATTCTATTTAGTATTCCCGCGGAAAATTCCTTGTAGTGTCTGTGCAACCGCATCCGTCACTTCCTTATTCCGGGCAAGTCTCTTGAATTTTAGAAAGATTTCCACCGTTCGAATACAGATTTGTCATATAGTGCACTACGATTTTGCTAACGATAAACTGGTTCAACAACTTTAGGAGTTTTTAACTACCAAAGTAAAAGGACATTTTTAACATTTACATCATAATTAATAATTAATAATAGGAATTCATATATCGATCATGGTGGTAACTAGCTGTACAAAAAATACAATATACGGTCCGTTCCTAAAGTAATCCCCCCGCCTTAACTTTCACTTAATGAAATGTAATGTAGTATAATGGTTCACTTTTTTATATAAATTTTCTAATAGCTAGTAAATACAGTACTTCTTTACCATTAAACGAATCATATACAGGGTGCGGCAGCATAACTTCCTTTTTTAAAATGCGCGCCATTCAGTCGGTTGATGTCGTAGCGGAGCGCTAGTAGTCTCGTTCGAGAGGCGGGACTATAAAGTTTTGTCCCGACACAGTTCAGTCGCCATCATGCGTTAGAACAGTGAGGAGCGTGCTTTTGCCGTTGAGGCATACTTTTTGAGTGGATGTTCTGTGATCGCAACCTAGTGCGCCTTTCGGAATCGGTTTAATTTAGCCCCGTTAGCTGACACCAATCCTCGAGAATTGCATCAAAGGCCTTTGCATTCACCTAAAGTCACAGTGTGGTGTGCAATTTCCTCAGCTAGAATTATTGGTCCCTGGTTCTTTGAAGAAAATGAAGTCGCAGTGCCAGTGAATTCGGACCGGTATGTAAACATGATACAGGATTTTTTTTCCACGCCTAGATGAGTTGGACTTAGGGGACATTTGGTTCCAACAAGACGGTGCAACGGCACACACTTCAAGAGCATCGATGGCTGTTTTGAAGGAACACTTCCCAGAGCGCCTCATCTCAATTAGGGGCGATTTGGAATGGCCGGCCCGCTCTCCCGGTTTGCCCTCTTGTGATTTCTTTCTATGGGGTTTTTTGAAATCCCGTGTTTATGTGAACCGTCCAAGGACCCTACAAGATTTGAAGACCAACATCTAGGAAGAAATTGCCAACATAACGCCTGCTATGCTGGCAAGAGTCATGACAAACGCCAGAAATCGGTTTACTCAGTGTATGGAGAATGGGGGACGTCACCTATCTGATTTGATTTTCAAAATTATGTAAAACAAAACTTTAAGCATGCAACTACATTATAAAAAAACAAACAAAAATGTTCTGATTCATACAATGGGTTTTATTAAGCTTTGAAAAAAGGAAGTTATGCTGCCGCACCCTGTACTAGTCTTTAAACTTGTTTCTCAGCGTATCCAGTGCCGCTGGCCAACAACAATGATTCAATTTTCCAAACCATACAATTCTTTGTATAAGTACCACTTCCTTTTGGCCATCAATCTTGTCTCTATATATTGAATTTCGGTTCAAAAGGCCTTTATCGCCGGATATACATATATAGGTCAGTAAAATATTGACGGCGGCTCACCTCTCTGCTGTTTTGTCGTCGCACGTCCCGAGGGAAAGATTAATAGGTCCTCGATAAAAAAGGTGGCTGTTTAAAGATTTTCACAATGCAATGCTCAGCTCGAACTGCCAATCTGCGGCAAAGGAGCCTTTGTCCGGCCGAAATTCAATAATGGCCATCCTGCGAAACGAGAGCTTGTTGTTTTGCTCAACAGGGGCCGTGGTAAATTTATCAAACGTGATAGTTGTGTAAAGTTTTACAGTAAGGGGGGAGACGTGTTGGTTTCGATGGACTTTTACGGAAATGGCCCGCATTTAAAGAAGGACGCAAAAATATAGCAATTATTACATTACTAGTAACTGTAACTAAATGCTATATGTAAAAAATCTTCTAAATTAGAGAAAGTTTATAAATCAGTGTGTAGGGCCATAGCGACGTATAACGCTTATGTAACATGGATATAATAATACCACCACCCCTCGCTCTATCCACAAGACACAGAGTGATATTTCTGAATTGTGTGGTGGAGGGGTTGACACATTATTACTATGTATAATTTGTCAAGTATATGTAAAAATATAAAACACATTACCTTGCTGAATAATACTCGAAGAAGGCAACGAGTATCTCGATTGACCTTGAGAACGCCTGCCACATTGTTCACCATGGTTCACACACGGTCCACGCCAGCGAAAAGGGTCTGGCGAAGGGAGCCGAAGGTGGACGAATATCTCACCACACTGGACTGACGCACTGACTTTGGAGGGAACATCGAAAAGGGCGAAGGACGAGAAATCACAAGGCTGTTCACTGGGTGTTGGCTTGTGTTATTGTTTTGTACTTTGGTGGAGATCTCGGTAAAGTTTACAAATAGGCGGAGTTTAGTATTATTATTGTTTAATTAAATATTTTATTATCTCTTGCGAAGCACAGCCTTTTAATGGTTTTGTTTAGAATATCTGCAAAGGATTATGACGATTTTAAACGTACTGGGTTTGCTTTTGTTATTGTAAAGCTGGAAGTCCTTGTGTTTGTGAAATTGTTTCACTCCAATCGGGCTCTGTTGTTCAGAACTTAAATTAAGTTAAATAAAAGATATTTTCTCTAGCGAAGCAATCGTTCGACTAAATTAGTATAACAATATATTGCCTATAGGGATAAATTAAAGTTACGTTTGACTGTCATACAAAATATATTTTAGTATACAGAATATTAAAATTATAATAAGCTTACCTAAGATTAAATGATACATACATAAAATAAATAAAAAACTTCATTGATATTATACTATTTTTCTCTGTGTATTGTTATAATTCTCAAAATGTGCAAGTTACTTTAATACATTTGCCAACAGTTTTTGCTATAACTTTCAGTAAGTCGTCCCAGTTTTCGACCGAAAACTATTTGTCACCCTGTTGTGCAACCAATAAAACTCAGCGCTGTCATCCCGGTTGCCTAACCCATAAAAGTTGAGAGCTCTAAAAACTAGCCGGCAATAAAAATCACCTTCTCTAAATCAGAGATTTGCAGTTTTACCTTGTTTATCGGAAACTGGGGCGCATTAGATCTCAAGTTATATGGGACTGACGAAAACAATGCCATATTTCGTCTCTGCGCGAATCTCGCGCCGTCTCAAGTTCAAGGCCTTCAGGATATATTCCCCTGCCTTCGCGGGGGATACGAATGCATTATGCTTTATTAGAGAGCTTGAGATAATAGCGGCCCTATCATCTCAAGCATCTATTTCGTATGTGACGGGACGGCTGTAAGGAATTGAACCTAAGTATTTGTAATTTTCAATAGTTGTATCGTTGGTAATCTCGAATAGTAATATTGTAAAACCAATTTTCAAGGGATAGTGTTCAGTCAAGTGATAAAGTGTCCTGAAGATGACATTTACATCTTCCAAAATGTGGATTCGGGCTATAGAATCACAACAAACAGAGTATAAAGATTGAAGAACAGAAGACAAAACAGAGAACAGACAGAAGAGATAAGAGATAACACAGATAAATAAAATTACAATTTTTGTTATTTATTCAACATATAAAGAGCATACATTTTTTTTAGATGAAAGTTTTTCATAATAACAGATGTTCCAGATGAGAAGTGGTGGACCTTAAATATCATAAAGGAAATAACTACGTAGCATTCTGTTAATTGACCTTTTCAGTTATTCGCAGTGAAGTCGACGAATGATCTAGTTATTAGTATTATCACTTTTTTCTCGTTACATGTATTCAACCGAATATCGTGATTGTCGTGTCAATTTTTGTGAAAGGAGTAATATAAAATAATAGAGATTCATGAATAGAAATTGCTAATAATAGGCACTAATTTTACTGAACAAAAAGATGAATAACTTTATATAAATGATCCTAAACTTAAAACAGTTAACTAAGATTGACAGAAAAACATTAAACATTTTATACAGAAGCTCTCAACAAAGATTTCTGTTAGAGGAGAAGGAATGGAAACTAATCACCCTGTATGCCATGTAATGAAGGCCATTCTTAAGTATTTACTAAGTCATTGTCAAAATATATCATAGAAGAACTGCTTTATTTGTTTCTTTAGTTAAATAAAAATATAATTCTAGTAAAAAAATTATTTATCAACTCGAAACAGTATTTGGGCCCATATGATCACCTCTTTGACATTATTAAAATCCTATCAAGAAAGATTTTTACTAAAGAAGGGTAAGAAGGGAAATAGATAGCCCCTGTATATAATTTTTATGTATTTACCCGTTGTCAAAATACATCAGAGTACAGTACTTTATTTTCGTCGTCGTCCTTCATCTAAATAAAAATATGTTTCTAGTAAAAATAATTTATCAACTCCAAACAGTATTTGGCTTTACACGATCGCCCCTTTGACATTATTAACAACCCTCTTAACCCTTTTTCACAACCCCGTACGAATCCTCTTCATAATCTTGTCCCGCTTTACTAGGAAGAATCTCCGACAATTAATCACTTATATTCGCGTCAGAAAATTACGACGAAAATCGACGTCTAACGGACAGATGTTATTCCGCTTCCGAAGAAATTAATGCGATAAATACGAGAGAGGAAAATCCGTGCGAATGGGACGTGGTGGAAAGGACAGGAGATTTTACTTAAGGGGTATCCGAATCTGTTGACGGTCACGAGACATTTTCCTCCATGAAGCGTTATTATTGGACGTAAAACTGATCACTAACTGAACCTGGTTTTGGAGTATGAACCATAAAATTATTATTATTATTCCCAAAAGTGATATATTTAATGCTGATGAGGATTGTACTTTGAAACTTGATTGATATCAGGTTTAACAAGTCTACCTCTAACAGTATAAGGTATCTTAAGATTTATTTTAACATATCTTTATATAATATAGTATCTGGATTAGGGACCTCAAGAGATCCCAGCACTGTATTCTTATCTTTACAGATTAGAACTTTGCACTTTTATACTCTATATACTGTAGTAGTATTCTATATACTGTAGTATATTGAAGTATTTACCTGATAGAGCAAACGATAACAGATCACATGTATATTGATTCAAATTTGTATACAAATTGTTTTTTGGATTACCTGTGTTTCTGCGAACTAAAAAGACACACACCCTGTAAAGTGATGGTAATTTGACAATTTAATAGAGCGTGCCGTGTAATGACATACCGGAACTTGTTAATCGGACGCTCAACTGCTAACAGGAACAGCATATTTTGCGCCTGTATTATCAACTAGATCTGAACATCGTTATTGTTTCAAAACGACAGGGCATGCATACGTGTCTCTGATCAAAGGTGCCAAGAAATGTACATTTACACAGCTCTACAAGAAACGTTCATCTTACATTTCCATATATCTACCATACTATTTAATTAATTTCCACATATTTCCAACCCAATTCATCTCTGATGGGCTCTAACGCGGCCTAGAGAATAATAATCATAATACGCCGCCTCATCTCCCACACAATGTATATGCTTTAGTTATAATCTATATATATAATTATATCCTATATAAGATATTATTTATTGTTCATTAATTTTTTCCTGTGAAGTACAAACGAAAACTTTTAATGGTGTTATTAATAGAAAGCCACTCTAGATCGCAAAAAGTGTAATTTTGTTAGGCAGGTTAGCATTGGTTAGCAGGTTAGCATTGGTTAGCAGGTTATACGCATATCTCGCTCTCGCATTTTGTTAGGCTATACGCATATCTCGCTGAAAATAGCTGCCATCGATATACGACAGTAGCATAGCTTTGATTATAGGATGTAGTGGTAATCTGATAAATGAATGTAAATAATTAAAAAATAATTTTGTGCAGTTAGATTAAATAACTTCGTCTACTATTTTGGGCATTTTTTAAGTACTAATGAACCACGGAGTATTGCTGTTAATATTACAGAATACTTACTTCAGAATGCTGCAGAAAATTATATATTAAACAGTCTGGCAAATCAATAATCACTGCTATTGAGTGTGAAAAGTAAAAATAAAGTGAAAAAGAGCTCGTAAGAAGCACAATCTGGCAGATATTACTATATAGACTGCAGTGGTAAAATTGTCTGCTGCTTTTGAGATTGGAAAATATGAAGTCAAGTTTACTTTACTCTTATAAGCTAGCGCTGCAGACAACAATTCCAGCAAATATACAATAAAGGCCGTGGTGTTGGCAGTAAATTTCGAATAATATAAAAAGTCTTTCGATACAAATAAAACAGTCGTTGCTCCTTATGGGTCGATTTTCACGAAATATACCTGCAGACAAATATATTTATCACAAAATTTTCACCGCTATATTTTTGATATTTTCTATGAAGGTTAAAAAAACTTGGATTTTTATTCTAAAGAAGTGCTTATGATATAGAAACAAATGAACTAAGATTTGATTACATAGTTTGGATTATCTGGAATTGTAGTTTTTATTGTTTTACGTCATTTTCCGATCAAAGCACATTTTATAAACTGCACTGTGCTTTAAATTTCAACTACAAAGTAAAGTGCAGTCTATAATAATCAGATTTGAACATCAGCGAAGATTCCTCAGTCACTTCAGTATGCATTCTTATCGATATTCCGAATATTCCACTTTCGGGAATAAGTCTGATATTTGTATGGATAACATCGGATATTGACGTATTATATATTCTGAGCGGCATATCACCATCTAGAATTTCTATTGAAGAAGATAATGTAATATTAATGACGTTGTGTCGTTGTTTCTACAAATAATACATTTTATATTGATGAGATAGAAACAAATCTCATAACATATACAAAAATGTTCCAAACTACAGTCCTTCACTGCAGCCCAAAGGAAATGTAATGCTGGAGAAATTTGTATATAAGTACGATACGTTTTATAGTATCCTACACTTTTTCTGATAAATAGAAGAAAATAACATGCAAGGTTATTTCGGATATTCGGCAATTATTCGGAAAAGGGGAGCTTATCCTTATAACGATAATAAATATGAAATTAATTATAACAAATGATAAAGTTTACACAACAGCAGCCATACTGAATTATTGAAATCGCAATGGTTTGGACAACTTTATATGTGTGACGAAACTTTATGGTCTATTTTTTCTGTGCCTCAAAGACCATTAACCATTCGAGGCAGTCAAACCCCTGCTTTAGGTACGCCACTGACATTGGTCAATTCGGGATAAACTAACGCGCTAATGCTCGAAAGCCTTTGAAAATTATGTGGACTCAGACCTCCCTGGAAGTACTTTAAAAAGGAGCCATTCAGTTTGTGAGCAAATGCACGCCCGGACCGATTCAGCATTGAGGCCGAGCGCAGTAATTTAATCTATATCTAGGTATCTACTACTTTGATGATTTATCTGTCGCATTCTCTACCAATTACTTCCGTTGCAATTGTTGAGAAAAGCATTAGAAGTCGGCAAAACACTCGGATGTGGGACCGAAACGATTTACATGAAACGTGAAGACTTAATCTCATCATCTTCAAACGATGCTAACGTGATCGACCAGATGGAAGTATACTGGGCACTTCTGAATATTAGTAACTGATTTTCAGAAGTGATTTCACGTGAGAAAGTCTGAAAAGGTAACTAAGTGGACCAAGAGAAATTACTTGCCACAAGGCACTACATTCCGAAGAAGATACATTTTCTTTGTTGAAACATTATCGAAAACCCTGACCGCTGATGTATTTCAGCTAAGAAGGAATCAGATGAGACAGATAATGGTACCGCTAACTGCATCTTGACAATGGAGAAGCTACTCAACATGGGCATAAGAATGAGAAACAAATCTGAATACTTTGTAATGGAGAGGGATAGTGTGAAGCATGACCGCGTTGGTGATACAATGTCGTAAAAGATGCAAACAAGAGAGATTTTTCTAGTCAAAACTTGACAACGTGGTTGCTTCTGGTAAAGGTCATAACTTATTTATTTCGAACGATATAGCTCGCAACACAATAACCTTACAAACTGTAATCTTGGGCACACCCAATGTAGCTATTCAAGCAATGTAGAGATTGTCATAAGGGCGAAAATGTCTTTAATGAGAGAGATAATACATTTTGAGGGATAACTGGTCTCAAAGTACCAGAATACAAATTCTCAACTGCTTTAAAACTAAAAATTATCACTCGCCATTTCATATAATTCTGATCCACGATAAGGGAACACATCCCTTTGACTCATAAAGCAGCCCATAAAACCATCAAGTATCATCTGCAGAGAGAAATTCCGTTCTCACAAGGGTCATGTTAGAAGGGCGTTACATATAAATAGGCATACTAAGGAAGGTTATAATAAAGAATTAAGTAATAAAAAAGGAATGGGGTAGAGTAATTACTGGAGAAAATGACGGACCGGCACGCTATACGTTTAATGTCAATCGATGGAAAACGGTGAGGGGTTTAGAGTCGGCATTGTTTTTGTGCTTGTAAAGAGTGCTCGATGATGGTTCTTTTAAGTAGTTATTTCATTCATTGATTACCCATTGAAATGAACAATCGAAGTATCATTAAGGGAATCCTTCATAAAAATAAATAGATTTAAAGGACAATTCCGGTAAAGAACATTAAAATAATTACTAATTTCGACATGAGTTTCTATAATCAAACTAGTATACGGATAAAATTTGAACCGACGTCTGTTAAAACTCAATATAACGGCCTTAGTAAATAAAAGAAAACCAAATGCATATAAAACATGTGGCAGTTAGTGCCTGGATGGACGGAAGATGTCCTGCAACTTCTAGCGGTCTGTACGTGGTGAGTTCATAGAAGTTATACGAACAGAAGCAAGGTTTGCGTACTATCTTTCGGGTAGGGTGTAAAGCTGGAGGTCCCTTGTTAATGAGATGATATGCAAGCGAAAGATCTCCTTCACCAACAGTGGCCTGAATTAAATCTCGTATACGCAACGCGTGCTGGCCGTAATTCCCAGCAATAATCACATAAAACGTTTTTCCAAAGTAACGCAAAACGAATTCCATCCACACTCAAGGTATATATCATTCGGATGCCCTGAAACCGGCCCCGCGTCAATCAACGCCGTACTCTCCAAGGGTGAATCAGCAAGCTGCCAGAGTCCGTACCTCGTCTGCAAGTGGAGCGTCGAGGAAGGCGTGGAGGCATCCACCCTGAACACGCGTTTATCCGTTGCCGGTACGATTAAGGGAGCGATCGATGTAGCCGCCGAGCTCTTCTGCCCCTTACGGCGGCCGCCTGAGGGCCCTCGAAGTGGAAAAGGGCGCCAGCCTGTGAAGAACGGTTCGTGCTTGTGGCTTTTCAGACGATGGACTCTTGTTAAAGAGGATATTTATTGTCTGGGACGCATCTACACCGAGAAAACAGTTCATCTTTGAGGGATTCCTGTTAACAACACAGATCGAGTCTTTTTAACCACTACCTTTATCAGTTGTTTTTCTCTACGCGTGAAATATTGAGTTATGAAATTTTTATCGCCCGTGCCAGGCTAACGCACTAAAGTTATGTTTTCTCTAATAGAACACCATATATATTATTATATTTTTGAACACGTCTGCCGAATACATCGCTATACGCGATTCATTTTAAGATCGCAACGCCAAAACGGCAGTAACCTATACTAATCTTGGGCCACTGACACTGACGTTTGAAATTGTATTCATCAAAGATTTGTTGTCGAGAACTTTAAACCAGGTAAAAAGCTTGTAAAACTATTTTGAAAAGGGTAAGTAGTGATATAAAATTAAAATATATTTCAATATTTTTCGAGCGTTCAATCTGAAAATGAAACTTAACCTCAAAATATGTCAAATTCTTTATTGGACATACGGCATATAGCTTCTTTATCCATACTTGTCTCCTGTAACTCTTTAATGCTCAACTTATAGTTTCCACGATAGCTTCAGATTTTCCCGCTTTTGGAAAAGTATGGAACTGATCTCGGGGTTTTTCTTTGTCCAAGAGGAACAATGACGCTCACAACAATAATGATTCATATCTAATCAAAGCAATTAACTAATATCACAACGGATATTTCAAAATTCACAATAGACATACACACGCAAAACTGAACCAAAAACCCATGCGTTAGTTGTGCGTGCCGCCAGTAGGTAGCGTATTGCTTAGCAAGAATCGCGTATAGAGGCTGATTTCGATCTCAGTAAAAAAACACGTGATCGAAACGATGTTCTATACGAATCACGTATCAGATATGATCTTAGGAGCTCTTCAAGGATCAGCCTTGGACCCCTGTTGTTTATTCCATTTAGGTTTCCAAAGATTTAATATTTCCTAAGATCCAACCTTAAATGTTCTACTATACGCTGACGATCTAAAATTATTTGTTGTCAAAAGAATCAAAATACAAAAAAGTGTAGACAAAAAGGTTGTATAACTCGCTTAATCCAAGCTAAATATCGAACTCACTAAAAGGAAGTGACTGAAATAAATAGGAAAAATTTATTTACATCAAAATATGTATTTTATTATTTTAAACAAACCTGGATGATTTCAATAAAATCGGAAAATAGTTCTTCCGATATTAATAAAAAAAATTTGTACAAGGAATCTCCATTTGAATTTTTTCAAAATATCAATGAATAACCCTGTACAATTTAAACGATAGATTTCCTATCCTATTTTTTGTTATACTGCTATACTGTTGCACTGGTTTATTTTGTAATTATTAATTTATATGCTTCAGTAGAAGATTCGACGAAAAATGGAAACAACTTTCCTTTCCACTTTTCCGATCCGAAGCCCAACGATCGGCGCCCAACTAACATTTCATTTTCTATAATCTATACAGGCCATTTATCAAACATATCGTCCAGCACAGCGAAGCCCTTCTGCGTTCATGATAAATCGCTCAAAATTGCGGCGGCCAAACGGAAAGCCGTACCGGTCAAACCTGACCCTGTTTCGGTCGGTAACATATCGGCGGACGATTCTGGTGATGTATGGTGATTATGGAGCGGCTAATGCCGGCGCAAAAAGGTATTTCAGGCGACCTGTTTGCATGGGATCGACCGGGATGGGGGTAATGAGCGGGGGGTCAGCTAGTCGAGTCACTTCCTGCACCGAAAAATCGACGGGACTGTCCTATTTTCGAGAACGGGGCTCGGGAACGCCGATAGAAATAGTGACCTGAATATTTTTGTAACGGGGTGGACAAATTTGGATGATTTGTCGGACATCTTTCAACTTTTCTCGACTCTTTTCCAAATTAAGTTAAACGTTATAGAGGGAAGGAAGATGCAAAGATGGGACAGTACCGAGGACAGTACTTTAACCAAAAAAATCAGGAACTCCAGCAGTCTGTCTTAGGGTTTATTCTTAATTTGTTTTATTAACTCGTTAGAAAAAAATCATTTGACCATAATTATTTAAGCTAATTCAAAATACTGGTGAATATACGGAGTATTGGGCAAATTCAAACTTCCAGTTCCAGTTCCAGTTCCCTGCACATTTTTGCATGTTTGAAAGAACACAATTCTGTATAATTTTTTAGTGAGAACATAAAGTGCACCCTTCTACAATTAAAACAAACTTAAAATTAATATATTAAGTGTTGTATTTTTCATGTTATATTTTGACAGATTAAAGTGCAAAACCTTTTCTAGTACGCATGGAACACCTTCTACTGTTTTACTTTAAGTAATAAAAAATTAAATAATATTTATATTTGGGGCTGGTGGGATCACAATTTATAGATATTTTACACAATTTTACACACAATTTTAATTAAGTATGATATAAATATTACGAATACTTTTGGTCATTGTTACAATACCCGGCATTGAATTTAACTGTTTTTGATACACTAGTCATTTTTATAATGTAAATTAATGTTCAGTTATTGTTGCATGCACATTGCATAATGATGCAGTTTTTTCGCTTAATAATTTATACTCATTTGTGTGTGTGTGTTTGGCATTCAAATTGGAAATAGCTAACTGTTGATATATGAATATTTTGTTAGCTTTTTGTTTGAACATGCTGACATCCGTTTCTCACTTTCAAGGAAATAAATTCAATTTGTGTAGGTAATGTTGTTGCATCAAATTGGAAGGGTGGGAATTTTCAGTGGGAGACAATGCACATAAATCGTTTCTATTTACTTTGATACAGTGAATTCTATTTACAGTATAACTATATACAGTGCGTCGCAAGATAATGGAACAAAATTCATATTTTCTTTTATAGTTGAGATTAAAAGTTATGCCAACTTATGCACCAGCTTGATTAGTGTTCTAAAGTTAATGTGCCCCCACGCCATACTGAGGTTGGTCAATTCATCACTAGGAGAAGCTTTATTCACTTTTTTTCTATAGCACGCCGTGGAATAGTGAATAAAAATACCTTTCAGATGATATGTGACTCGACCACCCCTATTCCCATTTGAAGATTTGTGTCCCTGGGGTGAGGGGAGAGGGGAGAAGGGGTCAACCTTCACTTATGCTTCAGAAGTTTTTCCTCCAAATAAAAAATTGACTTGTTTCGGTAAACTTTTACATATCGTTTTCTTCTCGACATATTAAGGGCGTTTCGTTTTAAATGGGACACCCTGTATATGGATACTGCCTGTTATTTTCGTCTATTTTAGGTGTCTATGAATTCTACATATCCTCTGAAATACTCAGTGCCGCTATGAGCCTTTGCAATTAAACATCCTTCGCTGTTCGGGATTACATGGCATACTTGGAAATAATACATGAACCCTTTGTATTCAATTGCAGTTCCGAATAGGATACACAAGAGATATTATCTATTCGCATCGAAGCAAAATGGTGCTGCGTGTAATCCCCTGTGCTGCATTGAATTGAATTTTGCGAAACAGATTTGTCTGGCACCCGTAGCCATTAAATAATTTTCAATTATTAAGGGCGATAGAGGTTCGAATTTGATTTATGTAGAAAAAATCTTTTTATACTACCTTAGAACGTTCTGAAGCAAAGTCTTAGTTATTGCAGACTAGAAGTGATTTCTTAAGTGTATGGTATCAACAAAATGAGTAAATCCTGGTTCACATTTACTTTAACTTTTCTTTGTAAAATGTACACGATAGACTGAAGCCTATGGTAAAAAATTGAGGGTTATATTAAGTATACAATGCACATCTAAAATGCATTCTATGGCAGAAATTCAAAAGATTGTCTGATTGGGTATTGAACACCTTAGATTTAAGGTAACCCTCACAGAAAATGGATTCAAATCCGGTGAACGAGCAGGATACTCGAGAGGTCCTTGAGTATCCTGAGGTTGATTGGTAATTCATCGAAAGTTGAACGTTTGGGCAGGTGTCCTAGGAGATCACATCACAGGATCCTTTTCTTTTGAAGAAAATGTAACAGGACATGTTACCTACCTTGACTTATTACAAAATAATATTCATTCTGCTATACCCAAAATAGTCCAGAATAATGGCCATTACTTTCAAGAGCTTAACATAACCTATCAACACTACGGTGTGCCACGACATTATTTTAGGGAAGTCAGAAATTTCCTTGATAACAACAGGTGGAGTAGACGTCGAGGACCCCTTAAGTAACCTGCTCGTTCACCGGATTTGAGTCCATTGAATTGTTTTCTATGGGGTTATCTTAAATCTAAGGTGTTCATTTCCCAACGGGACAATCTTTTGGATGTGTGGCGTATAATCACCAACCAGTGTGCATATATTCCTAGGCAAACATGTCACAACGTGCGCCAGGAAATGCCTGGCAGGTTTTTGTACTGCCAGGAAGTCCAAGGTGCTCATTTTGGACAAAATACTTAGTTATTCCTATTAAAATATTGTTTTCTTTATTAAACTATTGAAGTTGACTACTTTTTATTAATTTATAACCTTCCTCACAGAAGCGCTTATAACTTGTGAACAATTGATTTCAATTTGTCAAAGAGTAGTATGCAGATAATTAAGAGACCTTCCCACGTTACAACATTTGATTTGACAGCGCCTGTAGCGCCATCTTTTATTTTAGGAAAATGAATTTATCGTCAAAAAATAATACATTTAGAACAAAGATTTCGAGATATACGAGGTCATGTCCCCCTTTTAGTAGTTTTAGTATTATAATTTCACAACATTCCATCACTGGCAACTTAGTTAAAGCTCTAAAATAGCTGTAAAAAAACTCGGCGCCCTCTAAATCCTGTTTCGTATTTGAAATAATAAAGGCAGGATAATAAACAAATCCCTCCTGCGCAATAAGTTGAATGAAACTGCAAAAGACTTGGATCAATTTATCAACATCAAGTCATAATTTCGACTTGGAAAATTAAGTTTTAATATTTATAAGCACACGTCCCTTTTTTCTTGAAGGGCGATCGACGTTTTAATCAATTTTGCACAAAACAATCATTTTATAGCTAAAATTCGCTGATGTAGATTGATTTACATTTTAACAAAAACGAGGCTAATTTATATCCAGCCCAATCTTTAATTAAATGTGAAATATATACGTTTAAATACTAAGGAATTTATTGTGAACACGAAGAAACAAAATTAATTACACCACGCATAGAAATATGTTGAAAAAAGCATAAAAATTTAATTCAGTAGGGTTTAGGTTAAATATAACTTATATTGATATAACTTATTGTAAAACAAAAGCTGCATGTTTGTTGTACATAGATATATGTCTGTAAATGGGTTCTGTGTTGGGGAATAAAGCTATTACTATTATTATTATTATTAACAGTCTAATAATAGAGAGTTGTATCGAAGACAGGGCCTACTACTGCGTTACTTGGTATAAAAATTATAAAAATACACCTTCTTATCGAGCTCTTGCATATGAGTGGGCGAAAATTGTTAAAACATTATTAGAAAATTCTTGGCCTCTATCTTTATTGACAGTATTGGGGTCGCCAGATTTATTTGAAAGAGACAATTAATAAGTTGCGTGCATGAAAACTCTATTCCATTGTCACTGTCTATTACATTATCGGGTAAAAATAATTTCAAATCACCGAGGATAAACTGGCAATAACAATAAATAAAGGTATAAATTGACTGGATCATGTCTATGATCAACATTTTTTGCCAGTAAATCGTTTAAATTTATTTGTGGCATTTTATAGATAAACTGAACAGTAAAATAATGTAAAATGGATTGATCTGAATTCGATATTCCTGTATGTGATTTTTATTCATAAAATAAATTTATATTTCGATAGTTTCGTAATTTTACGGACGACTGATGATAGGATAAAGATAAATAAATACTTAGAAACGCTTAAATACTTAGAGTAGGTTTAGAAAGGTAAGGCAACACAATTATGTTACCCAAATATTGTCATAGAATTCATTACCGTTGCGAACTGGATGAAAGGCATCTTGAAATGTCGAGACAAGGCATTATGAAATTGTGTTGTTCCTCCTTAGGGAAAAGAGAAGGGGACAGACCATTGTTACGATTCTTTAAAATGTATAAAATCATATAGGTCGCTTCCTAGGCCCAAGAGGCATCCAGCTTTTATACAGGGTATACTACCACGCATATGATTTTCTTTCGAGTATATCCGCAACAACTGAAAATAATAATATAAGGAAAGGACACGACCTCATGTCTCATTTTACATTTGAAATGAAATGTCAAAGGGCGAAGAAACGTTATTACTATGAATTATGAAGAAATAGCTGCCCAAGAAATACCATACACCTTTGACATGACTGTTAAACATATTTTATTTATTATTTTTAGTATTTTACAGCCAGAAAAAGCCATCAACCATTATTATGACCCAATACACAAAACCACAGCAATCGATTTTTTCTCAACCTTTTAATAGCTTCACGTTCTATTCTGCAGCTGACAGTTTGTGGTGGCATGAAAAATACAATATTTTACGATAGCGGCGATCCATTACTCGGAAATAGGGGGGAAAACCTCTCTGAGGGCGACAAAGCGCTATCGAGAAATTTACAGGTGTCGAAAAAGGTGCTTATTATTGAAATATTCTTATTGAATTTATTTCCGATGAAATTTGAGTGGTTCTTTATCATTTGAAATTAGATGACCTATATTTAGAGAATGTGCTCTAAGTCGCCCCGATTTAAAGAACATAACAAAATGAAAGGCACGAGAAAGGTGTTATTGAAATTGTTACGCACTACGGCAAAAATCAAACTACAGAAGGCTATTATTTGAGGCTGTAAATAACAAAAATTATAAAATGTTTATTTACATACTTATTGTGTATAATACAGAATGGTGAAAATATTTACCAGGGTAAAATTATACAAGAGGTAAAGTATAGATACAAATAATTTTACATTTGCAATAGAAAATACAGTACAAAAATCTTTGAACTCATCCAAAAATACAAAATAAAATAGAATTTAATATAAAATCGGCCTATTTCCGCGACTAAGGCCAGTCACCGACGGCAGGAGACGAGCAACCTCCAACATGCTTATTTTTGGTACCGAACCCCTACTTTTGGTGGAAGGGTAGGGATATTTTACTTGCCTGTCATCTCATAGACAAGGGACCTCCGGCTTTACATACTATCCGAGGTATGATACGTCTTCGACACAAACTTTGCCTAAGTTTGTATAACTTTTATGTATTCACCGACGTACAGGCCGTACAGATCTCGGGTATTCTCGGCACGGTCACCCATAAATTTGTAGGTCAATTATAGGTGAGTGGGCCGAAAACCAGACCCTCTACTGCGACCATATAGTCTTTTGCGGCTATAGAAAGCCTTCACAAGTAAATTGAGACGTAACATCATTAATGTATCTACCGAGTAAAAACGGTACCAATACTCAACCTTGTAGAACCCGAAAAAATCTTTTGGGATTACGTCGGCTATAAAATAATAAAAAAAATAACATAAATATTCAAAATATAGATTATCAGCGATAACCGACCGATGTACCTACGCTGAAAAACGGAAAAGCTTATTCTAACAAGTGATCAAGTGAAAATGAAAAGTAAATTCTGCCTTGTATTCGATTCGATATCAGATTTATCAACAGCGTAACAAATGGCTGTCTATCAAAGTCGAGTGGGTTTCAGATTGGGGTCTGGAATCTCATTTTTTCACCCAATAAATTTCGAGCATATAAACGTATTCCGCCGCATCAAGAGGGTTAATCTTATTAAAAAAAACCTCTCCATTATTTCTACTATATTTGCGTTACTTAATCCTTGTAAAATAAGGTTATATTTTAATAGCCCCGCGAAATTAAAGTTTTTTGTAGCCGTTATGCTACGTTATGTAACAAGGGAATTTTCACTGCCAGTAGGGTAATTTAATTTTTTTCTAAAGTGTTGCAGACAGTGGGTTTACGTTTTTATTAACATTTATATTCCCTGGATTTCTCTGGGACCTGTGTAAATATTTTGAGTGTAATATAAAGTACAAATCTTTCCAATATGATAAAGCACGAAGTAAAATATATACAGAACGATCAAATTTAGTTATACAGGGTGTTATTTAAGTATGTGGCCTAATTTCAGGGGGTAATTAAACGATTTTTTAATAAGTTTCACACCCTGTATCTTGAAAACGAAGCATTATCGGACCTTTGTTTATATAAACTTTTCGTCTTAGAATCACACAAAAAATTACCCCTTGAAGTTTGGCCACGTACTTAAATAACACCCTGTATATGCACAATTATTTCAGTTATTACTAGAGATACAGAGGTGGTTGAACAGGCATCGTTCTGGAAAGTTTTTTCCAACATTTTGATTTAACTCTCTCCGTTTTCTCAGAAACATGACAAAAATCAACAAATCTTACTTTTAATAACTCCCTGTATCTTTCAAATTAAGACACGATCAACATATTATATCAAAAAGCGCATTATTAGGACACATTTTTACAGTACTATTATTGTTTTAATTGTCTAAAACTTTGCCGATTTAACGATGCCTTTATCTCTAATACCACAGACAATAATGTATACCAAAAATCTATCATCTCCAATTCAACACTTAAATGTCACATCAGCAAATGAAGTCATACTTTTAATTAAAAAAAATAACATTATATTTGAGACTGTGTCACTAGAGAAAGTACTTTTATTTAATCTTTGATGCGCCCTCGCAATTTTTTCCAAGGGATTGTTAAGATCAGAAAAACTCTCTTTTTTCTACAGCTGCTAATTCACTAGGTAAACTTGGCAATCTGCCCAGAGCTGTGAGAGGGGATTGTTAGGGTCTACCAGCTCTCTGGAAATTACTATCCCTAGTAAACGAGACATCACCTGTAGAGAGAAAGAGACTTTTCACCGCCCCAGTGCCGAAACTCTCTCCTAAGAGCAAATTTCTACACGAACCCTTCCTTAAACCTAAATAAAACTTCACCCTACAGCCACGGGCACAGTCCGCTTATAAGCACACGCCGCAGGGCACGCGACAACCGGAAACATCGACCATCTGTCCACCGTGCAAACACTCGCGTCCGGCACTTCTCGCGACCATCCTCAGGTGTCACTCTGAAACGTCACCACCATGGTTTACCTCGCCAAGACAGACAGAGGGAACCCGTCCGTGTAAAATCGAAAGTGCGGGGAAGGTGGTGGCGGGTTGATAGCGACTGTAGGGCCGAGCGAACGCGACTGGCTCGGGGACGGCGCGCTGCCACTTGTGGCTCGCTGGCGGCGGCGGCAGAGGGAGGGAGCGGGGGCCGCCGAACGGGCTACAGGCAAAAGTATACACGGTGAGGCAAGTACAGGCACCAGTGGCGACTTGTTCTTGATCAGCGACGAGAGGGGGAAAGCCTACAAAAAATGCATAGATGTTCCACCAAATGTAATGATCAGTGGCGTACGGATATCGTATGGTGAAACTTTATACAAACATTTTTGACAGCTATATATTTATACCGCTAGTACAAAATATTAGGCCTCTCGATGGCTTCTTTTAATATTTGGAGCAACTTCTTTGTTGTAGGCACAACCTAAAATTCTAAAAAGAATTTTTCAATGGTATGACTAATCATTCCAAAATCAAAATCATCTATTTTTGGGACCACTGTACTCTATAAAATTTCGCTATCACCTCCCGTTTGTCCGCGAAGCATTTTGCCATGCATTTTTCGCATGCAAAGCATTATTTATTACTCATTATAAAAACCCTTCATATTACAGATAAAAGCCCAAAATATATCTAATAGGGAAATACTCTACCCCATTAAGCTACGCTACTGGGAGTGAATAACCAGAAGAATAATAATTACGACTCAGAAATATGCACTCGCTTGTTCCCGTCGAACGCTGACACTTGTTTATTTTTATGGACCAATAAGAATTCGATTAGCCACCTGTTTCAGGACAAACTCTGATTTCAGTCCCCATGCTGCCAGAATTGCGGATATGTCACCGGTCGCCACTTTAAAATAGGAGCTGAATAATCAAATTGAATTAAAAATGTACATAACTGTATAAACAGTAAAAGTACATCGCAAATATTCCTAATAAAAATGAATTTTGTTTTTCAGTACTCTTGAACTGACAAAACCAATATAGTTTTTAACTGTACTTTTAAAAGCAGAAATTGGCAATAGTGTATTCCAGTCGGAGCCTAGTCGGAATTTTTTTTGCCGCATATTGGTCACTGACCAAGAACCAGTATCCAGCCTGTAACAATCAACGGACGGACGCCGATGTTTCGTAGTTTTTACCCCCTTCAGTACTGCCTTGGGTTTCGTGCCGTTTCGGTGATGTAGGTTTGCATTTGAGTTCATCAGTCATATAGACTAACTGCTGTTTCACATTCAGTTTATTATAATATACTACCTTGATACATTTACACGGTACATATACCCCCAAGGTACGATATTGTGCACAAATTACGTGACTTGGTTAATATTATACGTCTGAATATACTTTGTTACTTGTTGGGGTTGGCGGGTGCGAAAATCCCTGGAGTAGAATTTTTCCCCAACCTATAATGTTCATTATTAAAGCTACATGTGATGGCTTTTAAATTTTATACTTTTATTATTCTTTTTCGGCTGACCACTGGTAATTTCCTGTCATATGACCCATAAGGAGCCCTTATTAAATAGGTTAAGTTTTTATTATTTAACCACAAAAATACTAATATGTTAAATCCTTATCTTCATACAGAGAGGTTAAGAAGTAATCTTAAAAATTTTTATTGTGTTCTCTGTCGTTAATGAAATTCTAAGATCTAAAAGATGACAAATTTACAAATTGTGTTATCCAAAATCTTTTTACCATGAACTAAATGTTTCTTCTATGCTTTAACTCGATGTGTACAAGTAGGTAAGTAAATATAAATGAAGGTTAGTAAATTATTTAGGGAGGATTGATTCAATGCAAAATATACACTGATTTGTTAATAAAATAATATTAATAGATTAGCTGGCAGTAAAGTACAAGTTGGAAACAAATAAATATCGTATTCTGTCTTCTACAGACTTGAATTATAGCCAAAATGAATAAATCCACTTAAATAGATCACCTGGTATTTTTGTATTAACTTTATTTACCTTCCTATGTTATCAGTTATAACTAGACTCAACGCGTGGCTACCATACACCATAAAATAAAATTGGAACTGTTCAAAGGAATTTTAAATTAAATTCGCTTTGGTTCGGTGAATTTCGAACATTTATTTTCTGAATTATTGGAAGTTTATTTGATGTTTCATTAATTGATGTGATATTTGATGTTAAATTACATAGCTGTTACAGTGTAGATATTCAGAGTTTTAAATTATCTTAAAAATATTTACCATATGCAAAGAACCTATCAAAATGAAAATAAAAAAGTCGTAAAAGTTATATGAATGAAAACTCCGTACCGTTATCTAATACAACGAGGAAAGGAGAGAACGAACTTTACACAAGACAGAATATATATTTCCATGTGGTACCAAAGACGAGCCAATCCTCAAAAATAGATAATCTACCGTGGTTCCTGAATGGAAATATTTATTTAAAGACTTGACGTTCTAATTTTCCGTAATTAAAGTCTATAAGCCACAGTACATTTTCCGCTGACTACTTTATCCGCTTATAAACGACAACGACTTGTCAGATGTTTTAGAAGCGATTCCAGTCTACAAAGTTAGAAACAAACGAGGACCTCTAAATCCGTACGAAGCTTGAAACAGATAGTGCCTCATATGTACAGCGATAATATGACGTAAATAGTAATATGTTTGTTTTGCAGCTTTATAACAACGTTAAGTAAAATTTACGAGCTCATAAAACAGTATATAACCTATATTCATTCCGCTGGAAATTCTATGTAAAATACTGGGTGCAGTACTTACCTACATGGAATGTGAATTTTGATTGGAAATATAAAGGTAGGTAATGGATATTATATTATGCTGCCCAATTTCGCGATTTCCTACGATATATATAAAAGATACAATTTTTGTGGACTTAACTTTCCCATTTTCCATAATTCAACATTTAGACATATCTAATGGTGCACCGGCGTTTATTGATGATGGCGCCCAACGTGGGGCTTTTCTATTAGCGGAGGAATTCACACACCACAATCCTCAGTAACCAATAGTGGTGTGTAGGCTTAGCTATATGTTCATCTTGCTCAGAAGTATATCTTCTAATGCTCCTTATAATATGTACGCTGTTATATACATGTGTAGGTATTTATAGGCGCAATTGCGGCCTACAGGATAATAATATACTGTCCCCTCTCACGCACAAGTGTCACATTTTCGGGCTGATCCTTGATGTTAGAATAATGGGTAGAGAGGGTAGTATTATATTTAAGGGTTATGTTCAAAATAAAAACCAATAAAAACAGATACATCAGGTATATTCATTTTTTTAACAAAATGATTTGACAATCCCCCTTTCAGACCGGAATTCAAAAAATCCCCGCATAATTAACCCTTATTTGCAAACCGCACTTCCCGTCGATACCTCGACCCACGTGGGATTGTCCCCAGAATTACCGGCTCTGCAGGGTGCTTATATCCAACAAATTCAGTTATCTCCCTATTTATTCTCAGCCCAATACTAAACAAAGCCTCGTGCGACGCATTTTTCAGCCACTCGCCAAACATTGCCCGGTGTTATTACACGTGAAGGGTCAGTCGACAACGTAAATAGTAAGATACAGGACGTCCCGTCCATTAGTGACCGTTTTAAACTGCTTTAAACATCAACGCGGTTTTGGCTGATTTTTTTTTGGAAAAGTTAAAAATCCGATCGATTGGGACGGAAAGTCAGTAACATGTGTGTGAGAGGCGACGGTATATTATTATGTAATAGCAATATATCAGACAGTAAGAAAACTGCCTCATCCATCAAATTCGCTGGACATGAAATCAGCACTCCAAAAATGTTAATAGCGTATAATTGTGTGCATAGTGTATGGTTCTTTTTCTTTTCGATGCAGACTTTGCCCTTAAATAAAAAATTGGATAAAACACCCAAGATAACAGCAAGTATTCTTTATATGTTATTGAGTACTTTGACTCACCTCTGTTATGAAGCTACCTGATTACCACAAATTTATACTCTGCCTTGTTTTCGCTCGGGAAGAGGGAAAGATAACTCTGTTAGCAAATAAAACAGCCCGCCAACTGCTTTCTATCGCCCCGGGTGAAGACACTAAGTCAAAATCAACCATCCGAAAGTGCCCGTTAATCTTAGGCATTATGCAAAATTTATCATCCGCTTTCCTACCGAAGAGATATTAAACAAACGTGCGCTAGGATCAGCCATTTTATCTCGGAGATTTCATTAGTGGTCTCTGCCAACTTATATTTACTGAGGAGGTGGTTGGGATCGCTGAAAATTATACGGAAGGCAAATGGAATCCACTCGAAAAAAGTAACTGAACAGGACATAAAAGGAATTTATAAGTTTCGTCCATGCGTATAACTAAGGCTAACGACTTAACCTTTGTGTTTTACGTTATAGCTAAGGTAAAGCGGAAACGGTGTCCATAAAGTAGCTAAATAAAACATTGTGAATATACCAGCCGTTTCGAATGCAAATAACAAATCTATACGCGAAAAAGGCGACATATTTTTCAATTGTATAGGAACATTCACGAAAGCTATATGGAATCAGTTAAGAAAGTTGAAATAACTCATTCAAGGGAACAATGGAAACTTTTGTAATATCCAACAAACCAATCTATATCCGATATAGTTACTCAAGATGTTTATAAAGTTTGGCTACGAATAGAGTTCTAGCTTTAATCGAGTTTACTAGTTTACAATTTTTCTATAGAAGAATTGTCATTGCTTTATTTTCAGACAATCTCTTTATTCTAAGACTACCGGTTTTTTGTACAGGAACTAGATTTATAGGTCATAGGGAAAGACCGAGGGAATAGTTGTCAGTTATTATACATACGTATTTATATATTGATTTTATATTACCAATGTAAAATGTATTCAATTGCGGAAAGTAAACATAACCTAAATCGCTCCCATCTAACCGCAGAACGAGAGACAGTGCTCGTATTAGACAGAACATGCCATTCCGGTATCCTTAATCCAAAATTCGATTCAGTCAAGTCCGAAAGTAACGAGCTCTCCCGCATTTATCGAAAGATCAGTCGATGATGCATTTTGCTTCCGAGACTGCAGATTTATGAAATCCATAAATTAAATTTGAATGCCTGTCAGGATTTAAATACAGTTTTACCTCTCGCCGCTCGACGGAAAATCAATCATTTTAGAGCTTATGGGCAGACTAGAACAATGTCCGGTCAACCGATACACGTTAAGGGAACGTTAATTTAATTCTCGTGTTTAAATGTTGGGCTAAATATTTGCACTGACGTTGCTATTTTTAATGGAGATTTGTGGACGTTTAAACCAGAATGTCATGAAAACAACGTAAATGACAAAATTAATTATATTAAAACAAGTAGTGAACAGAATCAATCATCCGATAGTTACCGACTCGCTGAAAGTGTATCAGTAGGTTGATATATGTTTATCGACCGTTAATTTAAACGTTTTGACTAATATGGACGTTTCTACTTATAATATTGATTTATATGTATCCAACTTCAAATTTTACGAAGAACAGACTATACTAAAACCCAACTGTAAGAACTGTTAAACTGTAGATGAATATTGTGATCAATTCAGGTTCGATAATGTAAGGTATACGTTTACACTATCGAGGGCCTCAATAAACGTTTAAAACAGAAGACTTCAGGGATATCTACATATAAAGCTTTATCAATTGTGTGATTCATGAACGTATGACAGAATTATCTTAAAAACGTCGATTTCAACAAAACGTTTGCTTACGGGCGGCTATTAACCGTCTCGTAATGGATGAACTTTGTATAAAGTACATGGCGGTGTTCGGCGCTTTGATATGTAACAGAGATTTGTGGACGTTTAAACTAAAATGTCATGAAAACAATGTAAATGACAGAAATAAATTATATTAAAACAGTAAATAGAAGTAAAAGAAGAAGTTTAGCTGTTTAGAAGAAGAAGAGGCTGAGCTGTTTATGGATTGTAATACCAAGAGATGTAATAATCCTGTCATCTTTCAGAGACTTGTCATCTGAAGTTACATAAAAACTAAAGTTAGGCTCGATAATGGAATATGAGGCCATTTCTGTTTTTAAACTATGCCCATTTTTGCTATTTTAAACTATGCCCTAATAGACAAACGAGTTATATATATCTTCGGTTTGAATAGCAATAGTCGTGTCAACAGCGAAAAGTGATAAGAATTCAATATAAAAATGGTCTTTTAAATCATTTATAAAAATTATAAATAATATTGGACCCAGGATACTTCCTTGAGGAACTCCAGTGGGAACCATACTAAAGTTAGACATTATCCAGTCACTATTAAAAACTATGATAAAAGTATCCATAAAAACGTCTATTTCAACGAAACGTTTACTACGGGCAGTTACTAAACGTCTCATAACAGATGAAAGTTGTATAATGTGCGTGGTTATGGTAATATTTTGTTCCTCGCTTTGATATGTATACATGTAATTAACAATTTTGTTAATGTTAGAGGGAATTTCACTCGCAGGACTCCCGAGAGCCAGGCTTTACATAATTCTAGACCGGGATTGAGCTATAAATTACTGTGTGGGATTTGAGGCGTAAAGTAAGGGTCAAGTAAGACCGTTGCCAAAGTTTCGCGGGAAAGCTGAACTATCTTAGGATACATACCACCATGATAGGTTGGCTAGCGACGGACTTTGTTTATTATAGCCAAGACTAGTTAGTTAGATAAGGCAGGGGATTCATTTCCTTTTTGGGAGCCTAATCGCGATACTGAATGAAGGAGAAAATTCTTTTTAACATTGGAATGTTTATGTTCGTATATGGGGACCAAGTTAAGAGGCGTTTATCAGATTGAAGTATTACGGCGCGCTCAGGCTTATAGCACGAATACTGGTGCCTCTATAGATGTCTACCCCTAGAAAAAAGCGAGTTAGATCGGCGATTTTACTCCACTAATATAGATAGCGCAGCGCTCGACCGACGAGTTGCGTGAAAAGTAGTGGGAGTGTTCAGTTATAATACCTTACTCGCTTAATGGAGTAGCATCTCATTTGATAGGACAGTAATATACTTCATGACCTTAAAGAACGAATAATTTAAAAAAATAACAACGCTTTCAATTATTTTATGAAATGTATGAGATCAAGTTAATAACTTCTCCTCTGTATGTTCTGAACTAATAGTGACCTGTACGCCTTTTGATCCTTTAGCCATTAAAGCCTTATAGATGGATTATCACGTTTTAAAGTGCATACGTTTGAATAAGTTTCTTATTTACAATAATTTCATATTTTCAAGATTTGGGCCATGATCATTGGATTTTTGAATACCTGATCAGTTCTTTAATATCCTTGCTATTACCAGGTGATCAGCATATTACACGAGTTGTTGCAAATAATTCGACCATAGAGGGAGTTGCGCAAAATATCAGTTCTGAATATCTTAGGGAACCGATACATACATTGAAATACTAAAATCTTGCTCCTAAGTTTAAGCAAGCTTCCGAAAAAGGTCATACCTCTATACAAATTGAGATAAAATAAACTCTTAATGCAACAAAACATCTAACTCGCCTAATTTGTCACAGAACAACAATATTTGTCTTTATTCCTCTTTATACCCTGCAGATTTTTGACCTCGCACACAACATAACTGCCACCTCAATAATTTCTCATCCCTACTACCGGGCTTCCCCACCAGGCAGAGTACAAGGAAAACGGCCAAAAATGCGATAACTTATGGCCGTGCACCACCAGCTGGATGATTCAGCGGCCAATCGCTGGTGGGGGGGTAATCGCCGTCCTTGAAACAAACAAAAGACGCGCGTCCGTAATCAGCGAGCATATTTTAAGGAAGCCCTGTCAGCTCCCCACCCCGTAATTATGAGTAGTGTGCAAGAGATATAGTATAAACGTGTAAAATGAGGCATTAAAAGGAAATAGAGGCGCGAGTACTATGTCGCCATGGCAACATCGACCTGGAGGTCCGGGCCTCGTGTGCACCAGCGCTGCCGCCAGTGGCGTGCAGGGGGTACCCCACAGGGGGCGCGCCTAATCCTCCGCGATGACTTATTAGAAGCAACACCATAAATATGTCCATATTATGGGGTTATAGGTCAATAACTAGCATAATAATAATAAATATTATGTCAAATAATAATAAGTATCAGTTTAGTTTAGATGATGCGATTGTACCCTTATTTTGTGGATAAATAAAAAAAATTGGAAGGAACATATAAATCTAGCCTTCCGATTGGTTGATATTGAAACAAAATAAATAACAGTGGAAATACATTCAGTGAATTTCTATTTTAATTAAATTGTCTACAATTTTCTAAGATAGTGACTTTAAAATACCATAACAGTATTAGATAGTAAAACCTTAATGGAAAACTAATCTTAAAACCCTAGATTGGCACAAAACTGAAGATTGCAGATCTCCTGATGCTCGTTTGTCTAATCAAGAATTATTATCGATGATCTTTACGTTTTTCTCTAAAGAAAAAACTTTAAGAGTTTAATAAAACTTGGTTGGTTCTTCAGATCCACGCCAGTATTTGAGATGACCGTACGGAGTTTTTGATGTTAAATTCCGCACGGTTAACTTGAAATAGAGGATCTCATAAACTGTCTTCAATCCTCTCATTTCCTTTCTTGCAATGACTACCCTGATAGCCACTTCATACCAAGCAATTCAATGCTATGCAATACAGTGGCATGCAATCGGAGATAACAGCTAACAAAAAAGTTTTTGTTTTATACTGCGAGCAATTTGTTGCACTTAAATGGTGCAGCCAACGTGAGCAATCATTTGAAATTTAGCAATCAGCTGTCTTCCCCCTTTTCACAAGTATTAACGATTCCAACAACCCACAAAATTAATTGATGTGCACACTTTTCGTATATCCGTTGATGTCTCTTAGAGTAATTAAATGATTAGGAGCTTTTTATGGTTTACAAGTTAAAAACAAGTTTCCAGATGATATTATTATGAATGATACTCAGTAAGACATGTAACTAATTCATAAAGATCTACATGGAAATTTTAAACTATGCAATTGGCTAAAACCCGTCACCGCCAACCGTGACTATCCAGATCACCGAGACATCGGCTATAGCTTCGCTTGAGGTTTGTGCAACGGGGAATAGCTAATCTGTATCTAAGCAACTGTGATTTCAGAGAAAGAGGGCAGGACCGTAAGATATATCAGAAGTCGTTGAACTCCATGTTCTTGTTATCAGGCGTAGGTCATTATATTATTCCTCGTATTTCACAGAATATGGGTACATGGTATAACACACGACAAAACAAAATTTTACTTAGAAGCAAAAGATCCTAACACGCTAACGACTTGGTTAAAAAAAAGGTTTATCTGGCATTACGGAAATGGTGCCAGTTTTTGTCCAGATGCCCTTAACAGTGGCGTAGGTGCAAAAGCAATATCGCCCAAGTATCTCATATAATTTTGACTAAAATTAACACACTTATTTTATTTGAAGGAGATGCCGAAAACAACTAGTATCACGTCGTAATATCGTTCATCGATTCCACTACCTATGGCACTCTGACGAGTCCATAATAAACGCGAAACCGGTCAGTGTCTGGTGGTTGGTCTCGATGAAGTAAATGGCGACTTCCATGCAGATGTCGGAGTAATGATACGCCAGTCGGGGCACATTGCCCGTGGAATAGTTGTTTTCGGCAACTCCTTTAAATAAAAAAGGAGGATTGTCTTCCTCAAAGACAATATAGGTCATGTAGGCACACAGGTGCTGTAATGGCACCTGCGGAAAAGTAGGTCGGTATCTGTCTGCAAAATTAGACAGTAATTGTCAGGCGGATAGTAGCTGTGTTTCTCACCACTACTAACTCACATATTTTATTCTACTATTTTGTTCTTTCCCATTAACGTTTTATTTCATTGGTAAATTAGTGGTCTACCTAAATGTAAATTGATTGTTAACCTTTATAATCCACAGTTACTTCGCTAAAATCGATAATCAGATAAATTCCAACGCACAGGAACAATTGCTATGCGCATAAATGAAAAACGACAAAAATTACCTGAAAAGATCGCGGAGCCTTCTTGACACCATTTCGCCCCTTCACACGTTTTTGTTACACCGAATGTTTTTTGTTAAACTGACACATTTTCAAATACAACTTCCTGCTTGCTTATTAATTTCCCGTTACAAAGCCTTCTGGATAAACGTTTTGCAAATATATTCTGTTAGGAGTTTGATCAATACCTTTCCTATTGATATTTCGTTCTATTGGTTCTAAAAAGCGACCCTTATGATGGAAAATTATTGCTAGTATACATAGCCGTGAAATTACCAAATGGTTTAGTAGAATTTTATTGTTAAAAGTGGATTACGTTGAGTATGCTTGGTGGAAAATCAAAAGTCAGCAGAATGTAAATTGTTATGAGTAACAGCTTTTTGTTGGCAAAATGAACCGTTCAGTTAAAATCTATTCATGAAGAAGCAGAGAGTCCAGAATTCAAATTGAATTTACATTGTTAGTGAAAGCGAAGTAAAATAAATGACTAATATTGAGTGTATGTATACTTACTGACAGATATTTGAAGTGAAATCTTATTAATTGCTTACGACCATATTCAGTACTTCTAAAATTATGTTATGAGTATACTGTATTATAAATTATAAGGCGATTGAGGCTCAGGGTTTAGTGCCTCAATCGCTCAACCCAAAGGTCGTGGGTTCGAATCCCCATTCCATCAACAATTTTTAATTAAATTGTCTACTCGTAGATTAAGGCTTGTTCGCAGGGATGGGTTGGCAACCATCCTGGCGATGGTCTAGGATGGGAAGAATGTCAGCTTGGTCACTATGAGAGATTAAAATCAGTTAATGTTGTGTGGTTTCCCTCATTTCAGCACTGAATTGAGGTTAGGGCTTACCAACCTAATTCGTTCATAAGGTCCCAGTAATAATAATACGCCGACCCTTCTACCACTCACGTCACTGACTTTCGGGCTAATCCTTGTGATTGAAATGAGGGGTAGAAATAGTATTAATATTATTATTAATTTTTATAAGTTACACTTAGCTACTAACCATATAACAATAATTTCAAAGTAGGAATTACATTATCGTAAAACATGGCTACTTAAATTTTAAAAATATCCTGGAAACTTCAAGCAGGTAAGTGTGCGTTTAAACAAAGTAAATTTCGATATAATCTCTCTCACTGGGCCAATAAATCGCTTTTTGAAACTTTCCCACACATTAACTGCTCTTTTTTTGATAACCCACCGTTGCTGCGACCATGCTTTCCCCTCACTGTTATCAAGGCCCTGGCGGCTTGTACACTTTCTGATTAATGACAGGAGCGGCGCCAGAAAATGAAAATATGCTCGGTGTGACCTGTTACGCCGCGGGTGATGGCATTAGATCGTTATAATTTGACATTCTTCGCCGCGTATGTCTTTCGGAGGGGCGAGGGGTAAGGTCAAAGCTTCTGTGCGAGAGATAGCTAAATTATTTCCTCAAAAATTACGAACGTCACTTTGTATTACAAGCATTTTTTAAGAATGTAATTTTTTAAGTAATGTGGATGATTCTTTGAGTTTTTTTCACTTAAAGCTACACTGAGAAAATAAATTAGATATCAATAAAGTGATTAGAAACCATTAAACCTTGTTTCCCTTAAGCACACTCCAAAATCTACGATGATAAATCAATATGTGATATTTTAATCACAGTTAATACTCGGGGTGGATTAACAAAATCGAATAACTATTTACTAATATTGAGAATGAATTCATAGCGATTATTTGGTGTATTCTTTCGTATCGACTACTTTTCTTCGTACAATTTATGCAAGTCTTTATAGTTGTACAAAAAGTACTTGTCCTAACTTTTCTCCTTGCAATGTATATAATGTTTTCCACCCCATTTATATTTAAAGTTACAGATGGAACAAATTAGACAGCCCTTTCTTTGAAAAGGGCGCCTTATGATATTTTATGTACATTTACAGATTGCCTGTCTGCCTCGCATGGCAAAAGCGAATCGGAAATAGGGTATCATCCTCTTCGGAGCGATATGGAAATGAGATGATTTTTCAAGTTGCAGCATCTTAGGGTCCGCTTTTTCTTAACAGCTTTTTTGTCGAGAAAAAAAAAGGGTGCGTCAGAAGAAATCGTGCCGATAACAAACTTTCTCAATTAAGAGCAGGGATATTAAGATGAGATAGGCAGAATATTTGTCACGGTATGTAAAAAAATATAAAAGAATTAACGTTACAAAGCCGTTTTATTTTTAATAATATCTTGTTTCTGCACTGCTAGCATATTCATGTATAACTCATGGTATATATTGCTGTATATAAACAATATCCATATATGTGGTATATACAACATACAGCATATTTTTTCAATAACTGTTTTCATGGGTGTATGCCTGGCTAAGAAATTTTAGGAAAGGTTCTGAATGTGACCGGTAATTTTATCATAAATAAGCTTCATAAATTCTTAATTTTCCGAGGTGGTTCCAGGCAGTCTATCTGGAAGCCACAAGGGAATGCGAAACAAAAAAGTTGAAATCGTAAGTAAAATGGGTGCGTTGGGCCATTTACCGAGGGCCAGAAAAAGAAGCAAAGACGGAAAAAGTAAAGGAGGCAATAACAATGAACATAAATTTAACTGAGTGCGGTGGGACATCAACGTAGAAAAGACATTATGTCCTACATAAAAAAATTAGAAAACAATTTGGTAACACTATTTACGATTATTGTGACTTGTGTGTAATTTTAAATGTAACACAAGGGTACAAATGTATGGGAGCGAATATATAAACAACATTACATCAGCATTGAACTTGTTATATATAATATCTATCCAAATCCTAACTATGCACTTTTTTCTGTAGTACCTATACCTGAAAACGTAACGGGTAATAGAAATACGTTATGTGTAGATAGTAAAAAACAATTCTAATAACTTTCTTTAAAATACCGAGAAAGAATTGTTAGCGGTAATTTGGGGTAATCGTTAGTATCGACCATATCTCCTTGATCATTTTACAAATAATAATTTCTTCCCGACGAGGATGGTTTGTTAAAATTGATATCCCCTATTACAATTAATTTATTTTATCTTTTTAAAAGATAATTCACCTTTAAGAAGCAATCTAACTTAAATTGGTTCTCATGACTCGAATATAAAACAGACGAGATTTAACTTCTGTCCAGGGTTCGACACATGCTGCCAACTGCCCCACGACCCATCGCAAATTGGAATGGCAACTTAGACGAAATGAAAGATGTCTCCGCTTTGTGCGGGATAAAGCGTTTTTTATAGCTTGAATTTAAAATAACCCCTAGCCGTAGAACAAACAAACTTTTTGTTCGGATTCCATGTGGAGTGGCGTCTTTTGAAATTCTTTCCTTGACTCAAACTCACATCTCGTTAAAGTGGACGATATGAACGCCGAGTATGTAAAGTTAAATGAGGATATCTGATGAGAACAATATGTTCGTTTGTCCCATATGAGGAGGTAACAAAAATTACGAGACTCGTAAGAAAACAACAGACGATTTACCAAACTACTTGCAATCCGGTAGAGCTTTTGGATGCTAGGTTTTGCTCAACGTGAGCTTATTGTCGTATACATCTTTTTCATATAAAGTATGTAGATATCTAAAGAACCAGTAAAATACAGAATAAAAAATACATATTAGTTTTTCCTATACGGAAGCCTTCATTATTTAATTTGGGTTGGTTTCCTTGTAGAAGGGGACCTATTTTAGTAGCCTTTGTATGATATTTTGATAATTATTAATACAGGATGATCAAAAAAGAAGAATAAAAATGTAATTGGAAAAACTGCGAAATGGATAGCCAACAATGGATCAAATCTTTGGCCATCTCGCTCTCCAGATCTATCACCACTCGATTTTACCCATACCAGAACCATAAAACCAGAGTCAACCATAAAATTGACTTTTGACAGTTTTTCAGTTGTATTTTTATTCTTATTTTTTTATCATCCTGTATTAATAATTATCAAAATATCCTACAAAGACTACTAAAATAGATCCCTTTCTTCCCTTCTCGATCATTTTTCATCAATATTAATTTTCTATTTAACATTAATACGCTCTGTATTGCACGCTGGGCGTTTTGATGAATATCTTTGTTAGTAATTTGGTGCGGCGCACTCCGTACGCCCTCTCTAGCCGCAAAACTAACAATATATAACGTGGCCCTCCATAGTGCTAGGGTAAAGGCTAGGCCTGCAGCAACAGGTTCACCCACTGGCGGATGAATCAATAGTTGGTATCGGTTTCGCGTCCTAGCGAAGCGTGCAACCCCTTTCCGCAGTTGGCGCTGAGCTGGCAGAGTGACGGCCAAGGCTGCTCTGCTCTGTTAGAAAATCATCAGCGGAATGGAATCCGTAACGCGCCGAAGTGCGCGCCGTAACATCGGCGGCTCGTTAGGACGATCAAACAGGATCATTACTTGTAAAAATATATAAATTAGGCAAAAAATTTGGATTTTCAATTTAAATATGTATTTATTTCTCAGTCTAACCACAAACTTCAAGTCGTTGGTGAGAGTAATAGCACTTTTTGAAGTTGTAAGCTGCTCTACATACAAAAATGAAATATATTTGATGAAACACTGCTTTAACTAACGCAACTATTTATATATATATATATGTATAGGTATGTAAAATGTTATTATACTTTCTTGCAACTCAACTTAAATAGACCCCTCAATTTTTTATGTTCTATGTATGTGGTGTACTTACAAATCTGTCAGTTCGGCAGCCAGCAGAAAAATAACTTACCTGAAACAAAAAGCCAACCATTACTCACATGCTTAATTGTTATATAAGACATAAATATTTGTCGTGTGTACAAACAAGAAACCGTTACTATAGACACAATACTTGTTAATACAATTCTTAATAAATTATTGCAAAACAATACATCAACATCGAAAAGGAATTCCTTGCGCTAATTTGGGGTAATCGCTAGTATCGACCATAATCAATCTGCATAATCAAGCTCCGTTTGTTATAACATTAACATTAAGTTTTTACAGATGTTAAATCTAACACCAGTATATTTCGTTAAAGAACAATAATATGCAATGTAGCAGCATGAATAGACTCGTTAATCTAATGATTAAGTAACGTAATAAATACCACAACAACCTCAATTATTCATATGGACTTTTAGTCTCCATGTAGAAATCTCTAACATAAATATATAAAATACCTACAAAACATAGAAATACTCTTTACAAACTTTTTAGGGAGCAAGTGAAACTCGTGATTATTTAAGTTGAATCCGAAATGTTACGCCACTGGTACTACGCGTTACATTTGTATAATGTATGCCGTACACGCGGCTAGGAATGATATAATGGTAATGTGGCGCCTACACGAGATATAGCCGTTTTCGCATTTTAATGTCACCAGAAATTAGGGGAACAGTGTTTATAACCTGCTAATTAAAGTAATGCTTGCTAAAAGGGGCTATTAGGAGCTACACATCTGAAAAAATCAGGGTGCTTATTCACCTAAGGGTAGAGAGATAATAGCGGGGTAACAAAGGCTCATCAGGATTATGGATTGTCTCCCTCATTTAATGGCAAAGGTTGTACAGTATGATCCAACTAAAAATAAAACGTGTTTATATCCCGTAAACTTAATATGTTTTATCTACTACAGACCCGACAGGATAATGGGACATTTATTTGAGTTATATAGCGAGATAATTTGATAGTTTGTACCGATCAATCTTTTAGTGTCTGTGTCAACGCAACACGTGGAAAGCCTTTTCTTTCTTGAAATGCACCGTAAAATTAGAGTAAAAGTAATTTTAAAATAAATTTAATCCATCAAATGAAATTAAGTCTCATTTCGAATATCTGAATAGTCCAGGGATCAATGATCAGTGAATCGTGTCAATGTTCAGTGATCGAGAGTTCGTTGACACTTGCAACGTGTTCAGGTTCAATGATGTATAGAGTAGTTGGTTATTAAAGGCCATTAAATCAATTTATATTATCAGCTCTGCAATGAAAATGATATAATGCTAATGAAAACTTATTAACGATTCAGGGATAATTACCCTTTGAATTGTGTCAATGCCAATTATTCAGGTATTATTGACGACTGATTGTATCAGTGTTAAATAATTGAGGTATTATTTATTTTTGAGTCATGTTAAACGTTTTGTTGATATTTGATACTAAAGGCTATTCAATAAGAATTATATTGGCTTTGCCCAATGTTTTATTTGGTTTAACTAATGTAGCCTCGTAAAAAGTATATAAGAATAGCTCTGTTTGAATTAGCGACTATGTGTTGTAAACAGTTAACAAATTTTCCAATATCAGAGCGGAAAAACTAATGTGTAGGTTACGTTAACTTTCTATAATACAGTTAATGCATATATTGAAAAAATGAAAAACTTACAAGGATTTCTAATAGTATCATAGTACCCATTTTGATGAAAAGGCCATCGGGTCACTGACATATCACCCATCCCACTTCTGATCCAATAGCGTGATAACTTCGTTCCTCAAAGACGCACAACTAACAATTGTACGCCTCAATATTGTAAACACAATTTAAAAAGTTTCTATCGATACATCACCAGGGTTTTCGTTTCTAGCGACATTTGACACGCTTTTACGAACTCCTCAATGCCCCAGGAGCTTCAGCCGTATAAATCAATTTAGATAACAACGCTGATATCGGATAACGATACGTGGAGCCGCCATTACCAGTTTTTATTGATCTGTACGCGTGGTTTTTTGAAGTGTATGAGAAAGGGGGGAAGAAAACGACCGGTATCAGGTGTTCATAAAAGGTATCCCTTTCATTTCGCCTGAAATTTGATAGCAACTATATCCTATATTATAGATATGATAGATGGAAAGACGCAGAACCGTCTAAATATATATTATAGATACGGTAAGTATACACAGTAAATTTCATGCCCACTATAAGCAAGTGGTTGTAGAAAAATATATTTACTTCATTGTCTAAAACTGTTGTTTATAGAACCAATAATGTTATGCGTTATTGCAAAGAGCTTTCTAACTAATATGTCATGTCTAATAATGTCACCCTATACACAGATATTTTTTACACCTCGGCGAAAAAAATCTGATAAATCAATTTACCCTTGCTTCAGTTGCCAATAACTTTTTATGAACACGGCCGTTTTTCACCGGAAATTCCGTTAGATGAGTTTTTCCCCCGAGGAAAGTTTTCTACATTATCGCCGAGTCGCATCGACGGGGAAGTTTTACTCAAATGTATTTTGTAAGCAGTTTTTACCATTTAAAACAGTAAGAAAAATATAATTTTATTACAAATAGATGTCAATATGTTGATGTGATCTCAATATACATACTGTAAGTTGATGTCAAATTCGTATTTGTCAAACACCACATTCTGTATACTGATAACATTTTCATGATACTTGCAAAAAAATCTGATAAATGAATTAAAGTCCTCCGTCCTTAATAACGTTACTGCTTATGCCATCCGTTTTTTTACTCGAAAATACCATTAGAGGAGTTAGTGCCAACGAAAAAGTTCCCTGCATTATCTGCGCCTGGGATCGTCGAAGAAGGAGAGCTTTTATCAAATTCTCAACCAGCCGACTGGAACCTCTCACCACTTCGTCAATGCATTACCTGATAAGGAGAAAATATCCGTCTGAGAAATGGCCGAATCATCAAAACCGCTGCCATCTTGGCAATCGGGCGGATTCCGTGGGGTTCTAATCTGTAATGAGTTCATTTTAAAATCCTGAGACGTTTTAAATCAAACCAGATAGAGAGTCGACATGGCAATTTTTTATAATCAAATAGGTACCGTCAAAAGACAGTGTTGTCGAGAAATTTGTCACGGTTAAAAAGCTTTAACCGATTCAATTTAACTCAAATGTACAATGTAATAGTATCCTTATCTTATCCCTACTAATTAGCACAAAAATCATTCCAATTTAAATATTTATTTACAAGAAATTTTGTCCATTATATTGTACAGGGTGAGTCAACCATAGAGTAAAGTTCATTATCTCATTTGTTTAGAGAATTACAAAAAAACGTTAAATACAAAAGTTTTATAGAATATTAAGGTGCACAGTTTAAAATTATGTTTGAGTATACAGGGTGGTTCAAAAAAGCGTGGCGAATATAACATAAGTTTTTTTAAATGGAACACCCTATTTTTTAATTTATTTTTAAATTTTACATGAAATTCTATAACTTTTTTGTTAATAATGTCATATACCTAAACCCAGTAGTTTTTCTAATATTTTAATTTTTTTAGAAAAATATTAGTTTTTACTCTTATAAGAAACTGACAGTACCGCCATTGTTTCTAAAGGTGGAATACTCAAATTTGGTACAAACGTTCTATAAGGATGACAAAAAAGGTATATGTAAATAAATTTTAGTTAAATGCTACAGGGCCTTCAAAATAAATTTACACATTTCGACTATTTTAACTTCAAAAATTTCAATTTTTTTAAATGGCACACCCTGTATATTATTATTTTTTCTGATAGATTTTACAAAAGCCTTCAACTTTTATTGACTATGTCATATACCTAGTTTTCATAATTTGCGAGTTATTTTGATTTTATTCTTTTTTACACTTACCTACGCTATTGTGGAAACATAAACTAATATAAATAATAATAATTTCCCTACTAACTACCTTATTTTTAATTATTATGGAATAATCAATGATCAAAAATATGCCCGTCTACTTACATACACATGTTTAGTCTTGTTACTATATTTTCTTGCATGTTCCATAGCATAAAGGATGTTTATTGTCCTCCAGGTATCTCGTATCCTATTTTCGATATCTTCTGGTGTTGTAGGGGAATTCACATAAACATGATCTTTAAAGTGGTCTAACAAAAAGAAATCTAAAGGTGTTAAGTCACATGATCGAGGGGGCCACCCAATGAATCCGTTAGTGTAATAAAAACAAGTGTAAAAATGAATAAAATCAAAATAACTCCCAAATTATGAAAATTAGGTATATGACATACTCAATAAAAGTTGACGTGTTTTATAAAATCTATCAGAAAAAATAATAATATACAGGGTGTGTCATTTAAAAAAATTGAATTTTTTTAAGTTAAAATAGTCGAAATGTATAAATTTATTTTGAAGGCCCTGTAGCATTTAACTCAAATTTATTTACATATACCTTTTTTGTCATCCTTATAGAACGTTTGTACCAAATTTGAGTATTCCACCTTTAGAAACAATGGCGGTACTGTCAGTTTCTTATAAGAGTAAAAACTAACATTTTTCTAAAAAAATTAAAATATTAGAAAAACTATTGGGTTTAGGTATATGACATTATTAACAAAAAAGTTATAGAATTTCAAGTAAAATTTAAAAATAAATTAAAAAATAGGGTGTTCCATTTAAAAAAACTTATGTTATATTCGCCACGCTTTTTTAAACCACCCTGTATACTCAAAAATAAATTTAAACTGTGCACCTTAATATTCTATAAAACTTTTGTATTTAACGTTTTTTCGTAATTCTCTAAACAAATGAGATAATGAACTTTACTCTATGGTTGACTCACCCTGTACAAGTATTTATGAGTGCTAATAGCAAACCAACTAATAATTTCAATCTTTAATTTTGGGTGTGATGAACTCACTCATAGTCCACTAATTTACAGCTGGCAACTCAATCACATACGCAACACTAAAAAATAAAACGAGGTAGTATCCGAATAACAAAGAAGCAACTTTCACAGTTCTTTATAGACTGAGGTAATGAAGTAAAACTTTAGTATTCACATCTCTAAACCGCTCCATCGGATAGAGTATCATAGGAAACATTCTTAAATAGAATCGTACTGCGTTGGTCACGCCACAATTTATATTCCGTATAAATACACCTTGGGGTGTCTTTTTGCGTGTTACGCTCTTTTGCCCACAATGTTTGGCCTCACTATCAGCACGTTCTTGATCATTAATCCTTTATAATTAAAAAAACAAGAACACATTATATAACAATGATAATATACCAATATGGAGAACGTGGAGTTGTTTTTAATTCGTTTATAACATCATTCTTCCTATTAATGTGATACTAAAAGTTTATTCGTAACCTCACTTTCTGAATTAAACGGTGCTTTCCTGAGCTAAAAGCCTAGCTTGAAAATATAAAAATTGCTTAGTTGCTTTTTACTCAATTATAAGTTAAAAACTTATAAGTTATAAAACTCCTAACCTCACTTTCTGATCGAGATATTATTTTCCTTCAGCTTATACAAGTACTTATACGATTAAAAAGACATGGAAACGGCCACCCGTACTTGGAAAGGCAACAAACAAAGAACTTTCCGTCGTAAAAAATGTAACACGCGTTAAAAAATGAGAAAACCATTTAGCTAAATTGCGAAGCTTATCCGATCCATCCCATCCGGTGAAAAATGGTGATTAACCGAAGCTCGCCGTCTCCTTCTAATTGTTCCCGTGACTGATCGACTGTCAGGGCACCGTTCCAGGGGGCGTGGCGAGTGTCAACGGTTCGATTTCAAATACTTTTCGGCGGCGGTAAATTTTCAGCTGAAACAACGTTCAGTGTTTCCATTAAACTAAACAAAAAGCAGAGATGAATTTAAATTCGGGATTTGCATTTTAAGAAACGTAGGTTTTACTTCGAAGGATTTTGATGCGAAATTAAAATGAATTCAAAGCTTCTACAAGGTTTACATGGCTTTTCAACATCTCCAATTTGCATTACCGATCAGAGGCGACTAGACCATCATTTCTTCGGGACACATTGCCCGTGGAGTAGTTGTTTCCGGCATCTCCTTCAAATAAATAAGTAGGAGTGTCTTATTCAAAGACAGTAAAGGTCGCTGCTATAATGGCAGTTGCGGAAAATTAGGTCGATATCTCTCTGTCAATTTGACAATAATTGTCAGACGGATAGTAGCAAAGGACAAAAGAGGGCACTACTGTGTGTCTCTCACCGCTACTATCTGAAGGTATTTTGATGAGGTTATGTGTGTTTGCAAACGTTTTAATTGTCAAATCCTACGTCTGGTAACCAGAAGTAAATAAAGCAGACCGGCACGTCAGAAAGACGACAGAACCGCGCACTTATTTCTTACCACCCTGTACAAATCTAGTACCACGGTAGGCGGTTACTTGTTTGGATTGAAAAATTAAGCGGAGCAAGCCGTTGACGGTAAGCGCCGCTTTCGGCAAAGAAAAACAACAAACTTTCAGTCGGCGAACAGTACAAAACAAATTTCGCGGATCCCTTTTGTTTCAGCAGTAGTTCGCCAGTGGCGCCACCACGATAGAATCGAGTTGTAAATTATTCTTCTGAATGGATGAATTATCCTTCGGTGTATTTTAAGGAAACTGAAAGTTATTAAATAGCAAGAAAATAAAAAAAATCCCGTAAAAGAGAAGGGATCTCGTTGATAAATATTTTCTCAGACCAAAATTGCATGGCCAAATACACTGTGTCATTATTGACACCCATATCCTTGGATCATTTTTTATAATGAGAACCTGAATTCTATCACCTACTTGAATCTTCTACAAACAAATGTAGTAGAAAGAGTTATGGAGCTTCCACTTGCTACCTTGCAAATTATGTTTTTCCAACAGGATGGTGCACCTGCTCACAATGCTCAAGTTGTTTCGGACTTCGTAAACACTGAATTATCTGGCAGTTGGATAGGAAACCGAAGACCAATATGATGGCCTGCTAGATGACCGGACCTCACTCCACTGGACTTTTTTATGTGGAGCTATCTAGAAAGCAAAGTGTACGCAAGGTCGTATGAAACTGCAGAGAAATTACGTCGAGCAGTTGAAGATATAGTAATTGGAATCACTCCAAACAAGCTAACAAAATGTTGTGACGCAGTTCTAAAGCTATGTAGATTTTGTATACAGGAGAATGGAGGTTTATTCGAACACTTACTTAAATTGTAGTAATAATTTGTCTTTCTTGTTTTCTGTAAGTAAGTAATTAAATCATTTTAAATCTAATTCCATTAAATTCATTATAGCCCATATAATACTATGGTGGATCTTATTTTCTCGTTTTTTATACTTTTTCGATTCTGAACATATGCGTGTGTGGTTGAAAAGCACTTTTTATGGTGTTTTAAAAAATATGAAAATCCAATATGGCGTCCATAAGAAAATCAAAAGTTGAGTAAACTAGCGCAGAATCTAGTAGACCTAAATTTTCTTAGAGACAAATTTTGAAGTCCTTGTCGACTGCTATCCCTACCCTGAAAATTTGATGAATATATTACTGATGATATACCCTGTATCTACTTAAGGGAAGAAAATCCTGGAAATGTAACCTTGGATTCTTCTTGGGCCCAAAATTGCCCAACTTTTGCTTAATTTTAATTCTAATTTTTATAAGTACCTATATAAATACCAGTTTAGGATATTTTGAAATTTCGATTTGTAACTAAATCCAGCACGTCGATGGAAAGTAACTCACTCTGTATTTTACAAAGTTAGGCCAACTGTAAGAGAATCAACAAAGGTGTGGCTGGTTTATATTCAACGCTGAGGCTTTGCCAGGGTAAAGGTCAAGCCAATCAACTACTTAGCAAAGGGCACATGTGAATTGCTTGGAACACTAATGGCGAGGTCCTGTTCTGAACATGAGAAATGTTTCATTACCAGCATAATGATGAGGATACGGTATTATTTAAAATTCTGCCCAAGTTTTTGTTAAAGATTTTTCGCGCAATGCATCACTGAGTCCCTCTGCCGGAGATCGCTTTGGGATGTCTACGAAAATTTGTACTTGAAATTATTTGACCTTACACATTTTAAGAAATTAAGATTCAAATAATTTTATTCAAAAATTATATTAAAAAATATTATTTCTTCTGGCAAATTGATTACACCTTGTATACAAAATTATTAAACATTCAGTATAAAATTATTCCATAACATTTATTTCCCATTCCAACAGTAAAATAGTTAAACACATTTCTGTTGAATAATAATTAATAAAACGGATGTAAGAGGTCCAATTACAAATGCATGTGGTTCAATAAATGATAGTTATATGCATCTTTCTCTAATTTGATAAATTAACCTGCATTGAACCTCCACCACTCCCGATATAATTTCCGAAATATAAGCAAACAATTTGTATAAAAGAAACAATTGGAGATGGTGGAGAGGCAGTCTTGATTCGATTCTGAAAGTAGTCATTATTTGACTCCAAAGGGAGTCAGTATTCAGTCAGTACTCTGTAGCAGCCCCTCTTAGAATTGGCGTCGTTTGGGTAACTTTTATTTTATTGTTTATTTTGAACATATGGGCACTTGGCCACTTTATTTATGGATGTTCTGAACCAAACTGTTGTTATTGTTCTCCGTCGCATTATTAACTTAAAAAAACCCCCCTTACTGTCAAGCGAAGTGCTATTTAAGTTTTCTAGTCGTCGTTGTTGTTAGAAGGCGGCGCGGTTACCCGCAGCACTCAGGTCTTTCGACGCATCGTGCCTGCCGCTAGTCGAGAGCTATTGAGAGAGACCCGTGCTATGCGCATAGGCCAACACCTATGCGCATAGTTCTCTAGTCACTCACGGTCGTGACATATATGTGGAGAATTCCACACACAAACTGAAAAAAACTATTTATCGAATATCCAGTTATATGCAGTAGAAGTTCGGGAAAATTAACATAATTTTACCAACCCTAAACAGTCAGTAACTATTGCAAAGTTATATAATATGCCGCTAACTCTACCACACAAGTCTCTGACTTTCCGGTTCATCATTGCGATGAGAATGAGAGATAGAGGTATTACTTAGATTTACGAATGTTTCGAAACTACCAAACTCTATTCATATAACAACGACTGCAAGTCTAGCGTAAACGGACGCAGGGATATTGAAAAATATGTCACTAAATTTACTAACTGTACCAATATCTCCTTGGATAATTTCGCGGCGCCGCGCCGTCGTTTCCGTTTGAAAAAACAAGACAGATTTATTCGGTCTCTTAATCAAGATTACATTATCCCCCGTTTTACGAAACATGGCCGGATTCGGGTAATTAATAGGGACGCGGTAATTGAAGTTCTCCTCGTTAGGAGAGTGTTTTTTGCGATGATAATTTATAATCGAGCTATAACGAGCTGCTTTAATATCATCTTTCTCTAGCGGCGGTGGTCGATTGTCCGATTATCCTTGGGATTTCCAAAAGAATGTAAAACATCATAAATAGATTATACACAGAGAAATATATTCTTCTTTCTTTATTACTTACTACAACACTTGACGCGTCGTGCCACTGAAACTTCATGAGGATCTATGTAAACAAACCTCTGTGATACAGAATGTTTGAAGTTAGTAGAATGTTCCAAACTTCATATTTCAAGCCATAATTTAACATTTCTAGTTAGAGTAAGAATTCAGGGATTACCATGCCCCGTATGAACAGATTTATTCTTTGACATCTACCACTTTATTACCTATATCGCGATATACGCTGTATATATTCCGGGTCGCCCATATCATGCTCATTTTACGGCAATATAGTATTAAATTTTCACACGTAGATACGTCATCCTCGCCTTGGTTAAATAAATTTGTGGAATAAGATGGCAGGGCGAGTCCCCGGCTCGTAAAGATGCAAAATGTATGCTTTGATAAGGTAGAATGAGTTTTATTCATCCTGCGAAGGACGTTCTCGTATCCTTTAAACTAAGACCTAACGTTCACGGTACCTTTGGTAGTAATAAAGATTGCTCAATAAATTATAAGCCTTTAAATTGCCTGATATATATGGCGCTTAACGTGGGGCTAATGCCCCACGTGGAGCCCCACACACCGTACTATGAAACCTCTTATAAACAACACTGGGAAGGACAGTTTTTTATCAACTTACAATTTTCCGGTACGGCTTTCAACTTTGCCGACTCAAATAATAAAGGTATTATAATTACTGCTCTTACGAGAATTTCAAAAGAATTTTCTACAGTGTAAAAGGAAACCTTGAAAGTTTTCTTTGACCCAGTAACAGCTACCCTGACCCATGCTTTATTATTACCAGCAAAACATCAATAAACCCCACAACAAATCGCTGCTTTCGCAGCCAACATTAATTCAAGCAATTAGAGTCATAGCCAACGTTGATGCCAGGCGTACGTATAAGGGCTTTATTGTTATTTGGCTAACTTTTAGAGCCATTGTCTCTCCTGAAATCACCGCAGGCCTTCATTTGCCAAGACAATAAGGAGGAAAATGTGTTATTAGGGCTGCGCTGATGTTTTTGCATGACGTTTAATTATTAAGTGTTATTATAATGTCGTGGAAACGCTCGAAGAATGGGTTTAAACTCAGTGACGTCTTTGAAAATTCTATATACATTGCTGTTATTTTCGCACATTAAAAAATATCAACAACAGCTGTTGGAAGTTAAAAAATGAAGAGATTTTGATTATCGACTGATCTGTAGTGTAAAAACCGAGTGTACTTAAAAATAAATAATGCCGGAAATAACTACTCTCGAGCTAAAGTCATTTGCCAGCACCAACCGCCAGAGATAGACCGATTTCGAACTTATTTATTTTCGTCAGTACGCCACAGGCGGAGAAAGCTAGTGATTCGCACTGACGAAGAATATGGTCACCTTTGTAGGATATTCCGGGGTAATTTAACGCTGAACACGCATTTGCCTACATTCAGTGCAGTTGCACATACCCAGTGTATTATTTCGACGTTCTAAAAATCACAAACTGGGTTGTTTTGTATGGCAGTGCTTCACGTTGATCGAGATTGTCCGCTTGAACAAACCTAATTTCACTTCATTGGTTTTATGTTGAAAAATGAAATTATAATTGGATAAATATTTACAAAATTTACTGGATTTGTAAAGAATTAAATATAATATGCTTCAGCGATAATTCTTCCTTTACAACAGGTGTATAACATGTGTATTTTCGAAGAGGGATTCTGGCCTAATCCATCAGATATTTGCAGATGATTTACGCAATCCTTTAACTGTAAGGTAATTTTAAAAAGGATTATCCCTTTTAAGCAAACGTAACTGGGAGATTAAGCATCTCGAACGGTTTCGCGATAAATCTAGATATGGTTTTAATTTATATAAAGGAAAATCCTGATTTCGACGTTAAATGCCGTCCCAAATACGTGCCGACCAGGATAATAGCACAATATATTCATATAAAAACTCGACCGCTCTATATTACTCTGTATGTTAAAGTTTTTATGTCGGTCAATAAGCTCACAAGTTTAGTTCAGTTCAATTTTACTAGTAGATATCCTCGCAAGGGTCTTCCTTTTAGGATAATATTTCTTTACTTTATTAAAATGTACATATTTTATCCTAGTCTAAAAATTTTTCTACGAGACTACTTCGTGTTTATTTACTGATGAATAAATTTTACTATTTTATTATTATCCCACTTCTGACACCAAATGTAATGTTAACTCCAAATTGCCCTACAAATATCTGCAATTTATAATCAAACGTTGCTATATACAAAATCATGTTCATTATTGACCATTAAATGTGACCAAGATAAATCGTCTGAGTTTCAAATAATGTCACGTTGAGAACACTTATTTTCTATAAGAATAAGACGTATGAAATTCTTGATATTTCAATGCATCTTCAATTACTTCCTTGTTAATATTCTGCACCGGTTCGACTTCACATCACACAAAAGTGTACATCCTTGAGGGTATCCTAACGAAGATCCCATCGCCGTAATTACCTATAATGAAGTCTATAATTATTAAGGATCCTCTAACCATCGATGAGGCTTACCACAAATCTATTAGCAACCGATATAGTTTGCCGAGGGTTTGGCGGTTTGCCCCTCCCGGCTTAATTCTACGAGGGATGCTTACAAGTTTCCCCTGCTATTTCTAGTTAACATTTTCAATTGGCTTAACACCGTGGGTCACCACTTTATTCCACCTTACGCGCGTAACTGCTTGAAGTGTTTTATTACGTCATACATAGGGAGTCAAAATTGAACCGCACACATGCGGGAGAGTGCTCGGTATATTTTTCAGTAGACGAGACCTTGTTTTTTTTGCAGTGGAAGCTTGTACAGCTCCCTCGTATTATTACCTCATTAACGCCAAATGGTATTGGGTGTCTCTTGTTAAACTTTCGATCCATTAGCTGTAATTGATTAAGGTTAATGGGGTTTGGTGATTATTTACCCCTGTAAAGATGTAGTCAATCAATATTTATTAATTTTGTAAGCGATAGCTTGCCGTTAATATAGTAAGGACAGACGAGACTGAACAATTTTTATAATTAGAGTTTATTTTATTCCAAGAAAAAGTTTTCATATGTTTTTTCCGATGCTTTAGGCATGCATGTTATTATATTCGTAGATTCCAATCTAAATCTGCTTTAACAGGAAGTAGGTTCGTGTATTCTTTCTATTATTTATGATCTCGACTTTCTTAATTGTTGAAATTGTAATATTCCTTGAAAGTAACATCTTTAGGGATGCATGTAATGTAATTATATCGTTCAATGGACAGATCCAAAATAGAACAGTCGATGTTAACGAAGGGGGTGTTTATTTTGCCAACCCACCCTTCCAACAACGTTGTTTGGCTACTAAATAGAAACATGTTGAACAAGACTGTATACAAGGATTGAATGCAGGTCACAAGACACGGTATAGCTGCAGCTTGTAGTTAATATTTGTGTGAGACCTGGAGGAGGCACTGATTTTTCCAATGTTCCAATTTAATTATACTTTTTTACAAAGGATGCGATCCACATTCGCGACTATAATTGCTCCCCGTTCGAAAGTTTTCTGTTTGCAAATTTTCTTGTTTAGAATGTCGCGTGAATTAAACCACATTTGGGTGATAAATCGTCCTATAATGACTCGTTTATTAAATATTTTTTTGGCGTCTCCGCTGAAGCGAATGTGTCATGCGGAAAAAACCGTGATTGTAACTCGTTTCCAGTTTTTGAAGTGAACAGAGAGCGACAACTTTGTAACTTATTCTCGAACTTTAAATACAACTTTTTGTCGGAACTTTTACAAGTGTCGTGTTTTGTTGACGAAAGTAATGGAATTTTGATTAATATTTATATCGGTGAATTCTCTCCCATTGTCAATAATAATCCTGTCGGGGATCGCTAAATCTAAAGAAGCTACCTTTATTTCTTTCAAACGGTGACATATTTCGTGGAAAACCATGAAATTATTCCTTATTCAAGAAAAATTAAATTTAAGTGTCAGCCCTATTGTGCGATGGAGACATCTCAACATGCCCCCTTCCCCAAAAGACCCCATTAACATATATTCCATTTAAAAGCCGGGCTTAAACAGCAGAATTATAATGCAAATGCGGCAGCTTCCCACCTCCAGAGAAACAAAGAGAAAATATTTGCGTTAATTGCCGCTGCCACGGAGGTATTTTTTTCTGGCGGGTACAATATTGTACGTGCGATAGAAACGAAAAAGGGGTAAGCTGTTTTTATCGTTGTGGAGGAAGGCCCGGCGTCAGAAAAATAATGGGAGTAGACTGTTTTAGAGCGCCCGTTAAGAACACATATTATGCACCTCACCCGCTGGGGAAAGGATCATATACTCATTATTTGGCAAAGGACAACTTCTGCCAGAGGATCTGAATAAGTTCTCACCCAATGAGGTGATCAGCTTCATTAAGAGGCTGGACCTGTTGGGTGAAATATAAGTAGGTGTGAGCCACAATAGACCACATGGTCGCGGTGGAGGGTCTGGTTTTCACCTACTCACTTTTGAACCTTGAACCTACTCCTACCGGTCTCGAATCCAGTTGAGGGCGAGGTAGATTCACTGAATTATCCCCATGAACTGGTTGAGATTCTAATATAGATTGTAGGTCTCTCTTTCTTTAACCAACAAAAGTCTTTGACGTCTGAGTTACTACCGCTGACTTGCAAGGTACTGGTTTTAAACGAATTTTTAAAATTACACTTACACAAAGTATATATTACACTTGACGAGAGTTTCTGGAGCATAGTAAGCATTATTAGCGGATGCGCTGATCATCCCGGAAATAACGCCACTGCTTGGGTTATTCCAGAGGAATTTAGTGGAAATGGAGAGGCCGACAACGGAGGCGTCGCGGCGAGATGGAAATGCATCGCTTTCACAATAAATTAACGAGCGTTAAGCTGCAGCGTCGGTTATGCAGCCTCCACGGCGTCGTCTTCCACACAATGGAGTTAATTGCTCTAATAGATACCTCTAGATTAACCTGAAAATTTCACACTTACATATATCAGTCAATCAGAAGCTGTGTATTTGTTTGGTTATCATAGCATAGACGATTCCCGGAAATTATCTTTCCTCTTTTAGGCAGGAGGAAGAGTTGAGTGTGCCCCATCACTTAACCCAGATATCGTGAGTTCGAATCCCCTCCCCTCGGAAAATTTTTAATTAAATTGTCTACTCGAATATTAAATTCTGATTCTGTAACCGCTTAGCAACAGTTGCTCTGATAACCACAACTGCTATTGGTTGTTTCTCAAAACTTAAATTTCCTATTGGTCTATATTGAGTGGGTATAACAGCAACTGTTGCTAGAAGATACAGAATTGTTGGTTAAGGCAATTGTTCAGGTAAGGCAATCAGTTGATCTTTGGCTATCTCCTGACTAATGAGGTTTAGATTTTAGAATTTTTTATTTGATAGACAGGGTGTTATTTAAGTACGTGCCCAAACTTCAAGGGGTAATTCTTTGTGTGATTCTAAGACGAAAAGTTTATATAAACATGGTCCGGTAATGGTTCGTTTTTAAGATACAGGGTGTGAAACTTTTTTAAAAAAATCGTTTTTTCGTAAAATCTTTATAATCTTTTAGCCGATTTGGTTGAAATTTGGCAGTGTTATTTATGGTAGAAAGGGGCTAATTTTGCCCTAGATTAAAATTATCAAAGTCCAGTGGCGTCCCGGGGGCACCTTAACCAATATTTTTGACAAATAAAATGTGCGCCACTGACTTTTTTAAAAAAACTTTCGCATTCAGCAACTAAAAATACAACTGTCTCTTCAATTTTTTTCGTATCTTGTTTCCTTTTCAAAAAAAAAAAATAATAATAAAAACCACTTTATTGCATGTCCATAGGACAACATATTAAAAAATTAAAACTACCAACTATCAAAAACGGCTACGACTACATATCAATAGTTTATTCTAGTCTTGGAAATTGTTATAAAAATTGGTTTGCGTCTTCTTGTAAAAAAACTCTTGTTTTCGACACCCTGTATCTTGAAAACGAAGCATTATTCGACCTATGTTTATATAACCTCAGAGAATTACCCCTTGAAGTTTGGCAACGTAGTTAAATAACCCCCTGTATATTAAACAAAACTTGATCCGCCCCTGGCCTTCGTCCAAAACCGAATGTAGGGCGTAATTCAAGGGAGGTAAAACGGCCAAATAAATCAAACGGCCCATGACACTCAACTCGACGGCGTTTCGGAATTAATAATTAAGCAAATATTTCATGGCACGCCGAGATTCGCCAACGGCGTTGTTTTATTTAAGTTCCTTCCTTTGTGCGGGTTAATTATATATAACGGGTTATGGGGGGCGCAAAACTTTACCGGCTTAGTGACCCTTTCTTTTAATAAATATTATATGGAATACTCTTTTATACAGCTCGCTGCCAAACTGCGAGTAAACGTTAACCGTAACTGTTATGATAATAAAAATATCCCAGCGAAAAAGCTAATCGGCGTGTATTTTGGCTGCAAAAATACCATTACCAAAGCTATCTTGATAAATCGACCACTTCCTATTGCACATTTGGAAGACATTTCTCTGCATCAAATGAAAATTTGAAGTACTCCTTTCTATGAGAATAGTTTCACATTATTTCTGAATGCGAGATGAGACAGAAAATATCTCTGGAGTGGAGACTGAAGGACACTGGAACTAGCTCACTCTAGAATATTTAATGGAATACTCAGGCACTTCCAACAGCACAATGCATCAAACACCTGATGAGCTTATGAACTTGGCAACAGTTCAAGATCAATCAACACCTTCCCGCTGGCAAGCTAGTCTATAGGGTGTGAATAGCTGCGAGGCAGTCTCTGCAGAGACGGAATGCGGGTAATTCTATAAACTCTATAGAAAGTTATTCCTTACAAGTGACATTGCATATACTGTTAATAGATATTATCGTATATTACTTTCAACAATGTCTCCACGTAACCTACGCAAAAGCATAGAAAACCTTTCTATCTTTAGGGACTTGCGTGATACTATAAGAAATGCAAATTATATCATTCTTTCTATGTCGTTAAAATCCTTATCTTGCTAGGTTGTAAATTTTAATATGTACTTGCGTCAATCTCAAAATGTCTTTCCGTGGCAAATTATATCCAATTTAAAAAATGTTTTGTTCAGCTAAGACGCACGAAAAATGCCATATATACAGGGTGTTTTATAAAATATGACATACATCGCCATTATGACGGAAACTACGGGGGTACTTCATATAAAAATTTGAAAAAACGCTTCGAACGCTTTATACAAGGGATATTTAAATGAAGAAGCACAAGTATCTTGAAGCGAAGATGAAAAAATTGACCCAAATATACCTTAGTCCAAAGTTACTTTGTTTATAAAAACAATAATTTTTTAAGGATCCTTTCTTTCAACTCTGAAGAGGAGAAAGAATTTGAAACAGTAGCTGTGTTGTTGTTCTCTTGTGGGGCCTTGAAATCCCCACAAGAGTGAATTAAATAAAACAAAATTTCTCCAAATATCTTACTATTCGCATCGCAATAAAAGTAAAGTAATTGTGACCTCTAACCAATGTATTAGGAACCACCTAGAGACATAAACGAGTCAGCTTTACTTATCAACTCTGCCACCACAAATATCTAGTTTACCGCTGGGTTCACTCATTCCTAATATCCCGAGACAACGCTGCCTTTCAACTCGTAAAAATCTTACATTCCTTATCAGAAGTGGTATACCGAATCTTTGCTTTATTCATTTTATTGCCCCACAGATTATTAAGATCCTCTCATATTTTCGTGTTTAAAAATTTTATATTCCTTATCAGAAGTGGGATACCGAATCATACTCTGCTTTATTCCTTTTATTGTCCCACAGATTATTAAGATCCTCTCATATTTGCATGTTTAAAAATTTTATATTCCTTATCAGAAGTGGGATATCGAATCATACTCTGCTTTATTCCTTTTATTGCCCCACAGATCATTTAGATCCTCCTATATTTTTACGTTTAATATTCCGTATACGATCCGAGGGGGTACTGTACGATATATTACGCCAAGGGAATCTAGTAGCGACTCAAGATTGGGATCTCCATGCGATATTATTAATAAAATCCCCTTGGCCAGTCAGCGAAAAAAGATTTATCACTGCCGAGTTGCGGCGAGGAAAATCCAATCCGTCTTGGAAAAACCCATCTCACTTCGCAGATTTTTTTGCGGTATGATTACAGGCACATTTCAAGTCGTGAAACAGGCCGAAATCATTTTATTGTTTTCATATTTCGGGACAAATGTAATATACAGAATAAACTCATATGATACATTAGATTAACGAAACGTGTTCGGACAAAAAGAAAAATAAAACATAATTTACTTATTAACTCGAAACTCAAATACAGATTTTAGAGAAACCTTTTTCTTTTCTTGGGAAATTCAGTACACGAATGGGTCACACGTCTGTGGAAAGATAAATGAGGGTTCACTATAACTTTTAAACGTAATATTGTTAACAAAAGTCGAGTTGCCATTTTCCCGAAATGTGATACACATCCGATGATTAGTCAGCCATAAAGTCATAATTAACTACCCCCTCCACCACATAACTTTGAAGTTTCAGATTAATTCTTGGGATTATAATAATGGGTAAGGAAATTATTTTATTATTTTTATTTATCGTGATAGTTTTTGGATCTACGGTGTATATAAATAAAAAAATTCGGGCAATTAAGAGTTGTCGATAAACCGCCACCGATAACGTCAAATTATTAAATACGGTGATCTGGAAAGCCCAATTCAATATGCAATTATCGTATTTATATTTCAGCTGAAGCGAAATCGTTCAAGTATTTATACATTTTCCCTCCCAAAATAACCGATAACAATTTGATTATCGCCAGTATTTATTTAATGCTTAACTTAATAAACTAATCTCCCCAAATAATAGCTCCCCATATGTCCTTTGCCTTCAATATAATGCATTCTCCTAAGTGTACTAGAAATGAACTCACCCCTTGCTCGCACCATTTCTCTCTAACAATTACATTATTGCTGAACAAGTCACACTGAGTATACAATACATCCTGCTCCCACTCCCGCCCACATTCTGATTGGTCGTAGACGTTGACCGAGAACGACCGTACCGAAAACAAAAAGTACCCGACCAATTGGCATTGTGTCCATCTGTTCCGGCCGCTGGCTTATCAGCATTAATAAATACTGAGATATTAAACGGTTTGTATCGATTTTATATTCCCCATCAATCAAATTAACGGTATCTCCTAGGTTAGTAAATAATATACTCAGCGGCAGGCGCTGTGCATCGCAGCATGCAGCCCGCTTGATATTTTGGACCCGAAAGTTTTGCTGTGAAGGCTGACAGGATCACCGGCTGAGACTCGGTTTGGGGATAAGTCCGCGGTTTTGCCCTATTGTAATAAATCTTCGCAATTAGTACAGCGAGAACTGGCGCGCTTTGATACGTAGGCTCAGTTTACACAGGAAGGTTAAGGTCGTTTTACAGTTAGGCGACGCGACATTACGACGCGACATTATTCATATTTTTTCTAGGAGAACTGCGTGTTGAATTGCCTATGAGTATTGGTAATAGTGTTATATAGCTTCATCAAATTGACAGCCGGTCACGATTCAGTACTAAATTTGTTTAGTGAGAGATACAGTCGTTATTGAGGTCAAACTTTTAAGGTTTATCCCTAATAATGAATATGAAATGTAATAAATTCAATTATATGATAAATTAACTAAAGCGGTGATATATAAATTACAAACATTATAAAAAAACTTATTTTCCACTGCTCACTTCTATATAAATTAGAGGCACGTTTGATATAAAAATATCGTTTCCTGCTAGAAAAGAGACTGTGATTTGATTTAATGGTGATGACTGATCACCATTAAATCGAATCGCAGGTCCCTTTAATTCTCTCCCATTTGATATTTGTCTTCTTTCAGAACAATTTTAGCCAGTGTCCAATTAACCCAGTGGCCATTATCCCATAGATGTTAAGTTAAATGAGAGTAAGGTTTCTTATTGTCTTTAATACATTTTTTTAAAGTGTATATAACATAAGTTTCGTACTAGTGGACCTATGTCGGACATAATATTGTGACGAAAGCCCTTTCGAGAACCAGAGCGAATTGCCGCTAAACATCGTGAACGATGTCCAGTATGTACGACGAAGATCTTCCAGGCCGCCAATCGACGTTTCTGGTGTGTTCGAGATACGACGGGACGATAAATACTTGTGAATATAAATAAATACGTGTAATAAATATTTGTAGTGTGATTATCTAATTACTGTTATATTTAGTGTTTAATAGTGACTGTAAAATGATTGTGACTTTATTTATCTGCATTTAAAGAACCCGGTTTAAAACTAAGAAAGTAACAGTATTTATGATATGCATAAGGTAGTTGGATCAATATGAGTAAATTCCTTATTATTGTCATTCATGTTTAATATAAAATTGTAGTTTTCTACGAAAATCGAGATATTCCGGACGAGTTTTAAATTGGATGTCTTGTATACTTCGACCAATGTTGAAGTACTATAAATATATTCAGTTTAATACAAAGCCCTACCTTATTATTTAAACTACACAAAATCGTCCCGGATTATATACCCACAAAAGGTAAACGACCACCCACACACAACGATACATATTTTTTTCATCCGTGCAGCGTACAATCCGAAATTATCTATTGATGGAAAGGACCTAAACGTAAAAAGGGAACCCGCGGGCTTACTATATATCTCCGCTACCCACAGAGAACGATTTTCCCCAAATCGCAAGTCCGGATTGCCTGAAAAATTCAGAAATAGCGAAGAAATGTGAATTCCGGCTTCCCAAGTCACGTATAGTGACATTTTCAATAAACTTTTTCTAACTCGTTTCCTTTACAAAAAAAAACAGATCCCGAATGAAGTTAACTTTATCGCCTTGACTCCGAGTAATATCTGTTCCGTATATTCCAGGATAAAATGATTACCTATAATGTTTGAGTGTGAGAGACGGAACGGCCTGTTATTATTACAAGTTCATCCCGATATTTTTGAAAGCTTTTATGGAGACTGAAAATGGCCATTCTATGGATAAAACGTATCTCTAGCAACTTTAGTTTTCTGTATCGGTAGCTCTGGACACACTAGCATCTAGCTTCGCATTAGTCGCCGGGTGGGAAATTCAAAAATTATGTAATTTTACATGTGACCTATGTAGATTATTTGCAACCGCTTGGAATTTTTATCATAATATGAACCCATTTGTCCAAAATTTTGGACAAATTGAACTCTTAAAGCCAAAATTTACACAAAATCGTTTTATTACCGAAAGGCCATTTGGTATAAGGTAATATTTATCAGAAAAACAGTAAGAACAACAAATACACAAACAATGCGGTGTTTTCCTATTTTTTTTACATCGGCAATGGAAAGTAATTGGAAAAAGAAGAGATACGTATTTCTGGAAGTTTAATATTGGGTTAATTTAAGTCCATAAATTATTTTTTTATTGTGCGCGATATCTATGTGACGTCACTAAGCGAAAATTCAAAATTTGCGCCATTTTTTAGTGATTTCTAGGATATTTTCATTTGTGTGGTTGGTGTGACTGCGTGACAACTTTACTTTTGTTTATGTTTGAATTGTTTGGTTAGGGTAAACATCATGGTAACATGAGACATTGTTTTTAGTTTATATTTTTACCTGTGAATTGTTGTCTCTGTCTGTGACTGATTACAAGTGTATTTATTAGTAATAGAAAAACATCGTAATTTGTAAAGGTAATTTTTGAATATATTTAATCGACTTTGCAGTAATATTTTTAAGTTAAATACAAACCTTACATTTTTCATCCCTTTTATTTCTGAAAGGATCTATAGGATTTTTATCATAAAAGGATGTATGACCGGTAAATTGTCGGACTTGGCCTCTACAAAACCTTGCTCCATGTTTAATAAAAGTTTACTTCACAAGAAAACAACAATACAACACGTCAATTTGTCAAGCCAAACACAAACAGGAAATTTCAAATGTCAATTATCGAAATGTCGACTGTCGTTTGTCGTCGTTACAAACTGAAACTAGCCACATATTATCAGTGTGGCCTCTTTATAGATACATATTCCCTAGTTTTCGCTTAGTGACGTCACGAATATAGAATACAATTTCAAAATTGAATTAGAAATGTTCTACTGATTCAATCTTAATAATTTTTGTCCTAATAAATATAAAAAAAATATATATTTTATAAAAATACAGGTTTCCACTTTCATTTCGATTGAAGGAAAATAGGTCAAAGTTCCTAACTTAACACTTAATTTGGATTAATCTCTACCAATACTTACAGGGTTGCATCCCAAGGTGTGGTGTAAAAATTCCCAGAAAACCCCCTAAAGTTACGTTTTCTCGTGTTCTGCATAGAGTGGCCATTTTTTGATGTGTCATATAATGGATATTGCCATTCTATATTTTTTATAATTTCTATGGTTCATACGAATTACAACCGGCACATCCTGTACTTTTTACTTAAACTAAAAAGGATAGGACGTACTGTATACATTGACCTGGATGTGCTGAAGTACAGACTTCATCATTAGATGCACGTACTGTGAATGCGAAATGGGGTCTCAGGGATCTTATAACAGGAATAAGGATTTTTATTAGCCGGGGGCAGCGTGTACAGAATTTTTAAACGTCATTTAATATTAACTTTTAAGGGTGGGTTAAGATTTTTTAATTAAATTCACCTACCACGCATATTCCTTGAAGGAACTTATTACAATTATTAATAAACGAGCTGGACTGGAAATTTAAATATCTGTATTCGATTTAGTATGTGGTCAGAATATCTTGTTTTATACTGAATCTAACATGGCCATGATACGAGTCGTAAAACGTTGCAAAGAATACTAAGCCTGCGAGGGGACTGGATCTAAGTCCGACGTACCGGGTAGAACATAAGACGTGTCTCATTCTTCTAGTTCGTTAATTTTGCGAATATTTTAGTGAGCGACTTCCATTGAACCCAAATCTTCACTACAATGTGTGCTTTTCAGACGAATCTATATTTATATTGAATGGCGAAGTGAAAAGACACAATGGGCCTTTTCCACATCTTTTTTTCGCTTATTATAAAATATATACTTAGTTATGCCCAAAAAGTATTTTTTTAAATTTTTTTCTTCGCCAGATATATTTTGAAACAATTGTTAAAATTACCATATATTTCAAATAACGCGCCATTGCAGTCATACTCCAGTTCGTTGTTGTCTGTTGGCTGCCCTGCATTTTGTGTTCTGTCAAGTGAAGTGTGCCTAACCTAACTTTCGTTTTGTTTTGATTAATTTGATTTAAAATAAATAAAATTGAAGAGGGATATCTTAAGGCTGATTCAGACAACCTTCCAAGAGTTGACAGTAAAATGGTTAACGATTTCTACGTCACAAATATGAACTTTCTAAGTGCTGAAGTGCGCAATGTTATGACAAGAAGGTTAGTTTTTATAACCTAAGTTATCAAATCATCATTTAGATGATTCTAGCATAGATTGTGCAGTGTTGTCACCTTTAGCGAAAAATACCTACAAATTATTTTGCTCAAGGGATAAATTGTAAAATAATCATGTTGATTTGCTTTAGTAATAATTTATGGAGAATATGTCCCCTAAAAAAACATAATATTTTCATTTTAAAATTATCAGAATGTAAATTTAATCGTTGCCAAGAATAAAGTAAAATCATATGCGGCAACGTGGGTCGTTTTTTAACTTGTCTACATTTTATTGGCTACTGGAGTGTGATGTCAGCGAACCGCGCAGTTTGAAATGATTCATGGAGATCGGTCACTTTATACTTTGATAACTTCGCTTAATTACAATTCTTTAATAAATTAGGTTGATTCTACCTTTACTTATGTACCAGTATAACTTTTGATATTAACAAAATAGTAAAATTCAACTTAGTGGAAACGGCCCATTGTCGGTATTGGAGTGATACTAATCCTCATTTAATCAGGGAATTTCATACTCAGACTCCTCAAAAATGTTTGGGAATGTTGGGCAACCATCTTATTGGACCCTTTTTTATTTAAGAAAATCTCGATGGGACGCCTATTTACAATTATTGGAAGACACGATTGAACCTATGATAACTGAAATTGTAGAGAGTGATAATTTAATAGAAAATGAAATAACTTTTCAACAAGAGGGCGTACCCCTTCACTATGCTGTTGCTGTGCGGCAATTTTTGGATGACTATTTCCCAGGGCATTGGATTGGCAGAACAGGTCCCGTCGAATGGCCACCAAGATCACCTGATCTATCCCCTTTCGACTTTTTTGTATTGCTTCAGCTTTTTAATTTTTTTTTTTTTTGTAAACTGATCGACACATAAAAAAAGAGATGTGGTTGTATACTAGATAAAAAGTTTATTATTAGTGGTCATTTCTGTAGAACTTAGTACGCGAATGTCGGTTTGTCACCTTTTCGTTTTTACCCAATAACTGTCAAATTTCAATCGGTTCCCTAAAACGAGCACCAGTGTATTCGCAATGGAAAGAACTTTAAAATGATGTGTTAGAAGTAGTTCCATTTGAAATTTTAAAGTTGGGGTTGATAGGGGTTAGGGAGATCCAGTTTTCGTTGATAGACCCTGCATAAATAATAAGTACTCAGAAAAAGGGGTAAGGGTGCCCAATGCAGTGTCATATAATAATAATAATAATAATAATAATACGCCTTTATTAATTTAACAAAACATAAATAAAGTATTTGTTATGGGTGGCGGTATCCAACCAAGCTGCTCATACAACCACCCCAGAAACAATTCATAACATTGTATGTAAATGAAATATCATTATACAAAATTATACAAAAGTACAGTGTGTAAGTATAGAAAGCAAACAAAAAATAAACGATTCAATAAGTAAATAAATGAATGCACCCTATATTAATATAGTGGATATTAGTTCACATTATCACGAGCACTCACAATTTGCGTTTTAACATTTTTCTTAAAAACTGTAAGACTAGTGGCACTTCTGACGTCATGAGAAAGCGAGTTGAATACTTTAGCAGCATTGTAACTAAAACTGCGTTGAAACAAAGCCGAATGATGTTGTGGAATATGTAGTAAGTCACGGTGGCGCGTAATACGATCATGAACATCTGAACCTTTTATTAATTTATCATGAAGATACACAGGCATTTCCAATTGAATTATCTTAAAAACTAAACAGGACAAATGTATTTGATATCGTTCATGCAAATTAAACCATTTTGAGTCTTTAAAAGCTACAGAAATGTGATCAAATTTCTTCAAATTATAAGAAAATCTAATACATGCATTTTGAATTTTCTGTAAGGTATTTTTATCTTTAAGTAAGAGAGCAGGCCAAAAGACAATGTTACAATAAGATAGAATAGATAAAATTAAACTATCAGTTAACCTTAGTTTAATATCCTTACTCAAAATATCTTTGTACATATATAATACCTTTAATTTGGAAAAACATTTTTGAATTAAACTTGTAACTTGGGTCCCAAATCTTAGATCAACATCCATATGGATTCCTAGATTTTTGCATGTATTTACTGGTACAAGTAAACAATTATTAATACTAATTTGGAAATCTCTATTAACAGATAAAATGTGATTGTGAGGACCAAACACTAGCAGTTGAGTTTTATTTTCATTAAGCATAAGTCCATGGGTAGTAGAAAATTCTTTAATTACCTCAAGATCAAAATTAATATTTCGTACAGCAAGAAATAGGTCATTATATGAAAACGAATAGTATACTTGAGTATCATCAGCATATTGATGTAAAGAACAAAATTTAAGACGACTTGACAAGTCAGCAGTATAAACAGTAAATAGGAGAGGGCCTAATATACTACCTTGCGGTACACCTTTATCTATGGAGCGAAATTTCGAGAAATTATTGTGAAATGATACTCGTTGATGCCTGGAGTTTAAATAGTTGTTAAAAAAAGAAATAGCAGGTTCATCCACACCAAAGAACTTAAGTTTAGTAATAAGAGTTAAATGATTAATGGTATCAAACGCCTTACTATAATCAAGAAGGATCAAACAAGTATCTTTATTAACATCAGAAGTCCGTAGAATATCATCAGTTACGTTAACCAAAGCAGTTGCCGTACTATGGTGTCGACGAAAGCCCGATTGAATATTTGATAGAATTCTGTTTTTATTCAAAAACTCATTAAATTGAACATGAACAATTTTCTCTAAGATTTTAGACAACACAGGCAATATACTTATAGGCCTAAACTCAGAAACATTCACAGGATTGCTATTTTTTTGTACAGGAATTATATTTGAATTTTTCCATATACAGGGAAATTGACCAGATAAGAGACATTTATTAATGATAAAAGTAATGTGTTCGCTTAACTGAGGAATTACATATAGCAGCATTTTCAGGGAAATGCCATCTGAACCAGTAGCATTAGATTTAACTTTCATTAACAGTTTTTCAACATCATGACAACTAACAGTATTAAACTTAAATTTATCGTGTACACCAGGCCATACACTATTCAAATAGTTTGTATCAATAAAAGTATTACTAACAGGATTTACCGAAGGAATACTATTAATAAAGAAATCATTAAATTGATCAGGTGTACCAATATCTAATAAATTAATAGAGCAATTATAGTTACTAACAGAAGAACAAATATTTAAATATTTTAATGTTTTCCAAAATTCTCTAGGATTTGTAGTAAAAGCGTGTTGCAAAAAAGCTTTTTTTTCAGACTTCACGGACGTATTAACCAAGTTCCTAAGTACTTTGTAATCATACCAAGCCGCATCAGTTTTTAAACGCTTGTACTTGCTTAGAGCATTTTTCTTCAATTTAATTAAAAATTTCAAGTTATCTGTAAGCCATGGAGCTGGGGGTTTGATTATTCTAGCGGTTTTAATAGGAGCATGAATATCAAACAAATACAAGATGTTATCATTAAAAAAGTTAAGCATATTATTTATATCTTCAAGATAATATAAACGTTCCCAAAAAATAGTATTTAGATCGTGTAAAAACAAATTATAATTAAATTTAGAGTAGTCTCTATAAGTTTTATATGATATATTCTGTTTAAACTTTATTAATTTAATCCCACACATAACTAAACGGTGATCAGAAATGCCATCCATTCTATAAACATCAATATCAGTGACAATTTCAGGACAAGAAACAATAATAAGGTCAACTAATATGTGTACCTAAAACCTCAAACACCCTGTATGTGACAATGGCAAAGTATCTGAAAAGATAACATTAAACTTCTTTGGTCACAAAAACAAATCCAATGTTTTTTTATTATCGAGCCCTTCCCCCAGAGTGCTATTTGAGCTTAAAAAAACACCGGGACGAATTAAGCGGAAAAGTTTTTTCACAGGGTCCGTATGGCCGGCTGCGATGGAGCAGAGAGCGTTGAAATGGGATATGATCCCATGCGTACATTCGGCATGGTAATTGCCATACCCGTTTCATGCTTAGTTGACGTTTGGAATTTAAAATTGATACAAGTACAGGGGGAGACTTTCAGAAAATACGCTTCCTGAATAGGGTGAGTAACGACGAGTCGACAGTAGATGTAAACGTAAAATTTTAATTAATTATCTGTATTACGACAGTAATGTAGATAATTAATTCAATTTTGGTTAACGTCATGTTTATAATGCCGCACCTGATAATATTTTCGAGTTAATAAAAGTAGTTTTTATCTCTACGCTTGATGATGCTTATAAATGTACAGGATTGTGTGCGGAAATAGCCATATTGAAGATGCATGATTCATTTTAGTTGTATGGCTTCATGATACAAAAGCGAAGGAAAACAATATACTTACTAGAACATCAGATTACAATAGACTTATAGAAGGACTAGACAATAGAAAATGTCGTTCTAATTTTTTGTTTTTCCGTTTTTTATTTCTTGTTAATAGTTTTGTGTTTTTTTTTTGTTTATTCACAATTCCTGGATATTTTTCTACTACAATTTTCGAACAATGTCACTCAAATTTTCAACGATAATAATTCAAAAACTTAAGAGTAGTCGAAGATTTTAACGCAATTTTACAATGAAAGTATTTTTATGTAAGAAATTAAATTGTACTTAAATATTATGCAGTATTTTCCTCTACTTGGATAAAAATGTATTTGTAAACATACCTGTAACATAGAAATCCAATCAAATAAGTAAAACTTTCCAAAACAAAAAAAAAAAAAGAAAACAAAAAATTGAAGTTTTCTTTATATTTAAAAATCTAAAATAACAAAAGACGTATTGGCGGTGTTGCGAATATGGTAACATTAATGATTTTGGCTATTGTTTGGTTTTAATTAAAAATAGTGTACTGGCACTAAATTGTTGTTTTTTTCCAAAATAACACCCTGTAACCCGTTAGGCGTGTATCAGAGAATTTTTTTTATAAGAATTCTATTCTTATTTTGGTCTGGCCAACCCCCTGGTAAATTTGTGTACGCTCACCCTGGGACACTCTGTATTCACAATATACATTTATATCAGTATATTGTCGTGATGATATTGAAAGATTCTACATCCTGGCCGGTACGTGACGTCACAATTTTCCAAGTGAAGTCTCCGCAAAATATAATACGAGATGTATCCGTTATTGGTTGAAAGCTGACAGAAAAGACCCATAAATCTTTTATCGCTCCACGTTAAACATGCAATATATGAAGCTCCGTTACAATTGTCGCCAATCCACTATATCCAACTTTGTATAAATATAAGGACTTGGTCCTTGAATTCACGCGAAAATTTTGCGTTGTTATTTTCCACTAGCACGGATTCTCACGGGAAGCCCAAGGGGAGAATTTTTTTTGAATGTATGGAACCTTGAAGGAAATATTTCCTTTCCATAGGTTCTTTTCTAGCTACAATTAAATGTTTGCAGTTGAAGTCAATGAAACATTTAACTACATTCGTATTCAAAACATTGAATTTATGTTCTATAAATACACTGGCTTTTCATTCACCGTTAGATCCTCGTATTCTCAACAAATTATAATGATATATAAACATCTGCCAGTCTACCAAAGCAAACAATGCCTCATCAGCGTCTAATTCGCTCGGAAATACTGAACAACAAAAAACCTACACTACTCTAACCGTCACAATAAAAAAAGGGCCATACAGGGATGAATATTATGCTCATTTATCTCCTTCTTATCTTGACCTATTTCCTTTCTCAGCATTTTACGACTTTATTTTCTTCGTCGCGCCACAGTTTTGAGCAGTTTTTGCTGTTTTCTACTGATGCGACTGAAATTAGGCTATACTACGACTATATTGTGTCTTTGATATGTGATTATTGTCAGATATCAAAGTGACGGTCGTATGCATAGAGTGAATTCAGATCTTGCGGATATTGGAGTTCCGCAGGGGTCAATATTGGGCCCAGTACTATTTTCATTATATACCAATGAAGTTGATACTCTGACTTCTGAAGCGTTCTTTACAATGTATGCAGATGATATGTCCCTTTTAATATCTGACAATCTGGATGCAGCATTGATATCCAAATGCAACAATGTATTGAATTCATTAAGTAGTTGGTACTCCCATAATTCCCTATATTTTAATATTAAAAAAAAAAATAGAATTTGTAAGGTTTTACAATAGGCAAAAGAGCTGTTCGGAATTACAATTAAATATAAATAGTGTCCCCCTTAAACAAAACAACAGTGTTAGCTTTTTGGGTTTGAGGGTGGATGAGTGTTTAAACTGGAGGGATCATTATTGCATTTTTCATCCAAACTAAATTCGCTCACATATTTGTTTAGGAATTTAAAAACTGCCTTATTTAAGGAACAACTGTTGAATCTAGAATAAGATACGGTGTGTCTTTCTGGGGTAATTCTACCTTATCATCGATGGTATGTATTGCTCAAAAGCGAATACTTGGATGTATTGAGGATGTTAGTAGAACTCACTCATGTGTCTCACTCACAAATTTTTAAAAAGTATAATTTATTAAGTCTATCAGGTTTATACATTTATGAATTATATGTGTACATATGCTTAATTAATAAAAAATCTTTTAATACAAATTCATTCAATTTTATCATCGTGTTAATGTAAGAAATAAAAAAGATATCTTTGGCTCTTTGCTACTATCAAATTGACAGACAGATAACGACCTGCTTTTCCACAGGTAGGCAGGCAGCTATGGCAGTAATAAGTTATTTGACGTTTAAAAGTGGCTACAGTACTCTGTAATACCGGTCCCTGTCTAGTCAATTATGATTCGTACCGCGAGCAAACCACCGGACAGATCTGAGCGTGCGTGGCATGATTTACGCTCTAAAATTGTCCACAGAAGTGTAAGCCGTCGGCGATAAACAAAGTTTTTGCTCGAATTAGCCATGCTGATGCTTTATTTAGCCATTTGTAATGGCCGGTTTACATGATACAATTTATGTCCCAATAAATTACGTTGTTATAATTTATTCCTACAACCATTGATCGATTTTATAATCATTTCGGACCGATTTACACGCCACAATATTTATTTGATTGTAGATTTATTTGGGAATTACGTTAATTCAAATGTGTAATGCTAATAACGTGAAGGTGACCATATCGCAGTAACATCAAGCAGACTTTGATACATATATATAAAGGGATAAACATTACAGATAACTTTTCTAAATACGAACGAATTCTGCTGAACAAATAACTAAAAACGTGGCAGCAGTGACGGTTTTCCATAGACTGAAAAAGAAAACATTAAACTTACCCTCACTCCTAGTTGCATGTAAAAACTGCCCTTATTTTCCGTTCTTTTGTTTGACACTTTATTGCAAGGCCCCTAGGATTACTGCGACCCAAATGGCTTTCTACATCATTTTTATTTGTGAAAAGAAGGTCTGCAAGATATACGACGAAACGCATTTGAACCCTGTCTTTACATTTTTTATAATTACATCTGCCTCACCCCATATACTCCCTCTAAAGATGAATAATATGCACGCTGTTAACTCAAACAAATGAATTTGCAACAAATTATATGTTCAAGTATAAATTGAGGGGGTGACAAGGGGGATTATACGGTAAAATCTACCCCACTGTTTTATGAATATATCGTTTATGTGGTACGACATTCAATGCCGTATAAGGATCTTGCAAGCCCGTCTAAATTTATGTGAAGGTCCTCATTTGTGGTCATTATGAACCCAACTGGGGTGCAAGATTGCTTTGATCTTTAGTGAAAAGAAGACTCGTACTTCTGTGCCGGCGTAACTATTAATTTTTAGATGGTAAGTAGAACAAAATCCAAGATATAAAGTTGCTTTCATACACACACACACATTACTTTAATTCAGTAGGTTGTATTCCCGTTTGAATACGGGATCTCTTTACTTTGTGTGGATTTCTGTTTCAATTTCTATATAGCTCTGCGGGTAACAGGACTTTATAATTTTATACAAAAATAATATTTTACTTTGCTTTAAGTTTAAAAGTACGAGTATCTTGCAATAGAAAATTGGAACAGTTTTATTTACCGACCAAACACCAATTTGTAAAACAGTAATAATACCAATATTGATAATATTTTTCTTCTCCTCCTCCTTTACTTTTGTATCTGTAACTTATTATTTAATAAACAACCGTTTCTTGTGTGTGAAAAAGCAGGTGTCCGGAAGAGGAAAACGTTCAGCAACAAAAGGTTTGTCTATCCTCCATCGAACCAAATGATTAACCTAACCTGTTTACTACTGGCCAATTTAATTGCCGCCACGAGATGTAGTTTGAAATTGAACTACAGGACGGGGACGGCACGGCTATGTCGGTTATCTTGAAGACTACGCAGATTCGGGCTTCTTCCACACTTATCAGTTCTGAATTTGCATTGACGGTGTAAAACAAACCCGAGCTATTTCTTGTCTATCATTCTCATGCATGTATTGTATGTATTAAATAATTAGGGGCAGTGGTTTTCTGAGCCAAAACATAGTTTTACTGATATAGAACGTGCAACATAGATCATTAAAAATGAGCTTATATATTTTTTATTGAATTTCTGATTACCTATTCAGATTTTGAGATAGATTTTGATCTATTCAGTAATAGATGAGTTATTATGGGCCGCTTTGTAAATAGTAGTAAAAAAAAGAATTACTTTAGTTGGTAAAAAGTTTTTTCTTCATCTACTTCGTGAGTTTCACCTTCCTTCTTCTCTCCACGTCCATTTATCCGAAACTTAAACATGTAATCCCCCGGAATTACCTAACTAGACGAAATTGCTTTCTTTACACACACTCCAGATAACAAGAAAAATAAATGCGGCTCCTCAGCGTCTTTTGACAGATCCGCAAGATAAATAACCGGACATTCTTGTGTCAAATTCTCGTCTCAGCTTTTCACTCATTCCTTACGTACGTATAGGGCGTACCAGTAGTGATAATTCCCAACTCACAACTCCGAAATTTCAATAGATATATCACTTTTTGTTCCAATTCTTTCAAATATTTCATAATGTAATCAATCACACCAAAAAAGAAAATAGCATACATTCATTTGTCTCCTTCAGAATGGATTAAATAACATTATCTTACAAAACACGTAACGTTGCCTGCCAAAATTAACGGTGCTAATTGAAAACTTAAAAAAAAACACCCCTTCTAAAGACATGCAATTAATATTACCGTGCATAATTTCCACAACCTTTTAGTGTAAGTAAGTAATGGTATGCTTAATAATTTAAGTATTAAATTTAACTAGATTAAATATACCCCGACGAGCCTTGATGAGATCTGAGATTAGAATTTAATAGTTTTAGTTGGCAGATTAAATTGATTTAATAGAGAAGCCCATCAGACATGCATTAAAAGTTTTTTAAACTAAAAATGCACGAATTTTAGCGAAATTATTCCAAAGCAGAATAGAGCCATCCCTTAAATTTCAATAATAAATTAAATCTTAAGGGTGGAGCTGTTAAATATTAAGAAAGTTAAAATAACTATGCTCCAGAGTCATTAATATTTCATTTTTTAGGGTTCTTCAATTGAAAACTATATACAATTGCTTCTGCTTTATTTCCAAAAAATCTTTTGCTGCGACCACTTTTTTCCGTCTAGCCTCCCTACTAAACATTACAAAAATTAAGAACTATTTCATTTACAGACCCTAGCAACACAAAATAAGTCTATCATGTCGCCTCTCATGCTATTAATTATAGCAACCATCTGAAAACGAGTGAGCAGCTATGCACACACTCCCAATTGTTTCCTAATCCTCCCATTACCGCACAATGGCGGGAATTTCTCACAAAACGCGGGAGATTGATGAGGCTCGATTCTACCTCAAGACGATCCATGCTTAGGGAACGCGGCCAAAATAATTAGATTGCTTTGTACTGTTTCATATTTGGGTAAAACGTAATTCCTCAGACTCCATTGGAAACCGCTCCACAAGATAAGACAGCCAACCCTCCCGACTGTCTGTTGTTTATATAAATATTAACAGATGGAGGGCGATGGAAGATTGGATCTAACTCTGGTTAATGTATATGGGCTACGGGATTAACACATTTGGAAATGGGGCGACATTAGTTTTGGATTAGCGTTACGCGACGGTTTCAGTTAAATATTTATCAAAATTACTTGCACAGTGTGTGAATAATTTGTCAGGGAATTTGTAAAAGTATTTAACACAATTAGTATTCATCATCTTCATCTAAAAGAGGTTGGAAATGCTTTATAGCCTAAAATAATGCAAGTAGTTCTCGTTCGCATATGGAATAGTTAGTTACACATCGTAAATTTGAAATTATCTTTTGATTATAAGACATATGACTATGATATATTATATTCCACCTTATTTGAATTTGGAATAACGTCATTTTACGGTTTTGGCATACTTCTTAGAACGTATGTTCCTTACAAGCAGGTACAGACGTAGTTTAAAAATATATAATAGTATTTTTGTATGAGATCATTAGTTCCAAACAAATAATCAGATATATGCTTTTTTATAAAACCTGCTTGTATTTCTGGCAGAAAATTTTTGTGATAAAGATAAAATTCAATATATTCTGTCATATATCAATAAGATTATAATAATAAACTTTTAGCCATTTATACAGTTTACTGTTTTTATACGAAGTTCATTCACAGATACTAAAAGTAGTTTCTGATCCAACTTCTGATATTTTCTCTCCCCTTGACCTCTACTGAAAATCGTTCGTCAATAAGACGATATCCTTTCGGCACTGAACGATCTCGGAATATCAAATAGTCCGCAAATAGTTTGCAAATGCTGCAGGAATATTTCTACATTCAGAAACTTCTCTATTTCAGAAATTTGCTAATACCGCGCGGCTATTTGTTCCACAGGGCCGATATATATATGCGAATTCTCTGTGATGCCCTTACAACGCGGGTTTCAAGCCATTTCACGCTGTTAAATTTAGACAACCCCAAAGATTGATATATAGCGTTCGTGCAATTTAATACCAGGAACATAGATTTTCCTATGCAGAGATATACGTCTTCCATGTATAGTGTTGTTAATATTGGAGCGCAGCATCTCGTGGAGAGCCTTTAAAATCACCAGACGCTGAATTATGGGCATTTCGACGGATGCTGTTATTTTAAGAAATTAGAAAACGGATGAATTCGTCGGCAAAGGTCGAAATCAAAATATTCCACCGGAATAATCCAAGGGGGTGATTGAATTAGCGTACGGACGACTGAAATCTTTCAAACTTTCCACAGATGACTAACTATTAGAGTACTTTTTGGATCGATGCGAAGTTTAAGTCTAAGAAACAGGTAATTCGATGACCACAATTCTAAATATCTATAGAACTAAACATGTTTCGTTCATACTGAAATCATCCCGACAAGCCTAAGCTTAAGCGGCTTATCGGTCACCTATAAACAACTATAAAAGATGTGATGGCTGAATCGACTCCTCTTTCGACCTCCATTAATCGATTTGCCTTATCTGTTTGGTTACCTCCCCTTGTCCAAACAAAAAACAATTAATCTAAATAAGATTGACGTTATTATTCTCGAATGAAAATAAATCAGTTCGATTATGACTGATTGCACTAATCAATTAATAAATGTCATGAAGTATAGATAAATACTGAGTGTAGAAAATTAAAACAGAGTGGGTGTTACTACAAAACGTAAAGTTATAGTATTAATAAGTATTGCTAATATATATATTAAATCTCTGAAAGTAATAAAGTGAAATTTATGCTGAAGCAAAGGAGTTTGATGTTATATACTAACGTAAGTGGGCAATATTGAGTCATATTGTGTAGTTAATGGATGTAAATGAAATACCTAGATTAATATCCTGAATAAAGGCTTTCAAAGGCAATTAAGACAAAACGGTTAGTGATTATCTGCAGAAGATTCTATTTATGGAGTACACAAATTTAGAACTTTTGTCAGAATACAAAATATATTTTCTGTGAAATAAAACAACCAATTTATATAATCTATTTGCAGCTATCAGTTATTGGTTTTAATACTTAGAATGTAACAGATATCATAGACCGATATAGACCATCATGTTCAGAAACAATAAACAATTTTATTAATTCTATATATTTAGTTAGTTTCTATGTTAGCTTATCAGCTAGATACAGCTAGATATAATTATAAACATATTTATATGAGCTGATGCAGAACTAGATTGAGGCAAACTCCGCTCCCAACTTAACATTCAACTACTATGTCTATAGTCAACATTGACATAGTAGTTATGACAGTAGTTATTGACAATATAATTCAATTTACTAATAACAAGAACATATCAACATTAAATATGTAACTTGAAAGGGGTTAGAACCTTTGGTGTGAAGATAACACTGACGTAGCTTGCCACATAACACCAAAACTCAATACTGCGCTCGATGCGCGTCTCGCCAACCAAGTTGGCAGCATTTGGAGATGATTGAAACTAAACTAGTTTTTATTGATTTTATTAAAACTAGTTTAGTTTTAATCATCTCCAGATGATCCCAACTAGGTTGGCCAAACGCGCGTTGAGTGCAGTATAGTGTTTTGGAGTTATGTGGAAAACTACGTCAGTGTTATTAAATGTGTAAATAAAATAAACACGATAAAAAACCCAGGTGGTCGGATCTTACTACGTCCATATTTTTGTGTATATTTTCAATATTGTATTCCATATAGTTTTCTTAGAGGGGAGTAGTGCAAAACGGAAAAGGCGACGAAATTCTACCTGTTGTTCTACGTTGTTCTACGTTCACATAAAACGTACCTGTACCGGTTACTGCCTTCGTTTCCAGGAACGGCAGGTGCAGGCACACATAAATCGCACCCCGGCGGACTTTAGCAAAAACATATACAAAATATAGGGCAAAGGTAACTGAACTTGCTGTGCTACCTCCCCGTTGCACCTGCACAAACAAGAGAGCAGCGCGTACATCCCCCGCAGAGCATAATTATACCTGCAACGCTTGTGACGTAGGGTAGATTGCGTAAAAACACCAAACAGACCCAATCGAGAGCAATTAACAGAAATTAAAATAATTGCATTCTAAATTGGGATCGCCGTTTCCAATATGTAACAGTTAAAAAAGCTCATATAGGGTGAAAGAATTTCATTAGCCTTTTGGTAAAAGCTTTTGGTCGTACATTCCTTTGGAGTGTTTGGGGGGATATGCGATTCTAACTTAAACGATTTACAGCTAATGACAACCTTTTAACAGTAAATACAATGTTGGAATTACAAATCGAAACATGGTAGTCAAAAATGGGGGGATATAATCGTATTATTACTTACACAAAATCAGTAACGTTTCGAGATGCTGTAAAAAATCAGTAATCATATAAAAATCATGCATTTCACAGAAAATTGTAGTAACATTTACAATAAATCATTTACACTATTGATCCTTTGGATGAATACCCAATAAAGCACAGTCGATAAGATGTTATATTAGATAAAGTAGTACAAAACATAAAAATGTTAAATAATAATAGATCTGAAAGAAATCTTAAGTGTTCAGAACAGCAAAAAAAACTCAGACAGAAAATTAGAAATTGGACAACGTTAAATCATACTGGTGATGTTTTGTCTTTAGTTATTATGCATATTTGCATTCCCAAATAGTCACAAAAAGCTCTTATGTGGAAAAAAACACTACTATGTTATGCTATGTCACACACACTAGCTTCAAACACATTTTCATCAAACAGATCACAAACATCAAACGTAAGTGCATAAAAATACATTTACGGACAAAGATACTATAAAACATTAAAGGTAACAGTTACTACATTAATATTATCACCCTAAATCCAAGACTAGAGTTTCAAAATGGGAAAAACACGTACATTAAAGTCAGCACAAGAAGTTGTAAACTATACAGCACAAGTATAACACGTCAAACAAGACAAAAACTTTACCTTAGTATCTGTTCGCAATTCTGCACCACACCGGTCATAAAATAATACATGTTATGCAATTTTTCAGCGATGCATCCGCCGCCACGTGACCTTTTCGGTGATTCAAAACGACCGCGTCTCGGTTAGCGTCTAACGAACCGCCAGCTACGACGGCACATACCCCGAAAATCGGCACGAACAACTGAATCTCGGGACTCTTCCATATCTAGTTGGCCGAGAGCGTCAATCTGCGACGTACGCCGCCCTCATCTCGCGCCTAGCTGGAAGAGGACGCAGGACGAACCAAGCCAGGACGAGCCAAGCCAGGACTCGCGGCCGTTATCTGTGCGAACCGCTGCCGGAGGTCGGTGAGAGAGGGACGTGTGCCGGAGGCTGTTGCGTTTGGGCTCGTCTGTGGCGCGCGAGAGTCTTTTCGAGAGCCGGACCGGGACTGTTCAGGTTCTGGCTTATCGGAAAAGATCCTGGCGCCGAATTATTTGCTTTGTGTTGCCACTAAACAAGACGGGGATGGTTTGTGTCACAGACGGATGGACGGAGTTTAGGTGGCGCCCGAGCGTTCTGTTCCATTAGGGTTTACACGTTTGAAGGCGGTCAAGTCAGTAAAAGACAAATAAAACGGTAACGATTTTACAAGCCGCGGTACTTTTTGAAATCACTTTCAATTTACTGTCGTGTTACGGAAAAATGGTTACGGACGTTTTACATTCTTGATATAAATGTATTTTTTTACTTTTAATAATGACTCAACCAAATTGAGATACGTATTTCTAGAGTTTTAATATTGGGTTCATTTAAGTCCATAAATTATTTTTTTATTTTGCGCGATATCTATGTGACGTCACTAAGCGAAAATTCAAAATTTGCGCCATTTTTTAGTGATTTCTAGGATATTTTTACTTGTGTGGTTGGTGTCACTGCGTGATAACTTTACTTTTGTTTATGTTTGAATTGTTTGGTTAGGGTAAACATCATGGTAAACATGAGACATTGTTTTTAGTTTATATTTTTACCTGTGAATTGTTGTCTCTGCCTGTGAGTGATTACTTTTTAGTAATGGAAAACGTGAAAAATGTGAAAGTGTATTTATTAGTAATAGAAAAACATCGTAATTTGTAAAGGTAATTTTTGAATATATTTAATCGACTTTGCAGTAATACTGTTAATTTAAATACTAACTTTACATTTTTCATACCTTTTATTTCTGAAAGGATCTATAGGATCTTTATCATAAAAGGATCTATAACCGGTAAATTGTCGGACTTAGCCTCTACAAAACCTTGCTCCATGTTTAATAAAAATTTACTTCACAAGAAAACAACAATACAACTTGTCAAGTTGTCAAGCCAAACATAAACAGGAAATTTCAAATGTCAATTAGCGAAATGTCGATTGTCGTTTGTTGTCGTTACAAACTGAAAATAGCCACATATTATCAGTGTGGCCTCTTTATAGATACATATTCCCTAGTTTTCGCTTAGTGACGAATATAGAATAAAATTTCAAAATTGAATTAAAAATTTTCTACCGATTCAATATTAATAATTTTTATCCTAATAAATATAAAAAAATATATATTTTACAAAAATACAGGTTTCTCCTTTCATTTCGATTGAAGGAAAATACCCCATTGCGATGTATTTATATAGATAGTTATGTAGTACTTTTTTAAATTAAATATGATTATCCTGGGCCTATTTTAAAGGGGCCACCGGTGACATATCCGCAATTCTGGCAACATGGGGACTGAAGTCAGAGTTTGCCTTGAAACAGGTGGCTAATCGAATTCTTATTGGTCTATAAAAAAACCAAGTGCCGGCGTTCCGCGAAATTCAAAGGTATGCAAAGGAGTGCATATTTCCGAAGCGTAATTATTATTCTGGTTATTCATTCCCAGTAGCGCTTTTTGTCAACTTGTAGTCTATTTCCTTGTTTACTTCATATAGTAATTTATGATCCGACCAAATATTATATAGACAAATTATAGCAACACAGTTTTGTGACCAACAATATTTAAAACAAAAGCTTTTTGTTTACATTAGTGCCCAAGCATCTGGTCCAATCAAAAAATGCCATTTGAATTTACCGCGTAAATTGTTAGGGATTTTGTGACTGTCACCATTATTGGGCGTGGTTTACACAGGTAAGTAGCCATGCATAAACGTAGAATCGGCGATCGCGAGAGGGATCGTCAATGATTTTACAATTGTTTTTTAATAGTAAATATTAAATACTATTATAAATAGTGTAGTAAATATTATACAGATATGTGTATAAATTGTTGTTCTTGAATATGTAAATCTTAAACTTTGTATTTACTAAAATAAAATATTCTAATTTGTACTTTTAGTTTTATAATTATTATTTTCACCCCTTAAAACATAGCCGCCCATGCCGTTGGGCACTGTGACAGGAAAATTTCATGAAGTTGAGGTTATGTCTTTCGTTATTCTTGGAAACGACCATTTTATATACTGACAAATAGGCAATTACTTATCTATACATGTTTGATCGGAGAATTTATGAGTAAATATTTACTTTTACTAGTAGTAAAATATTAATTGATGGAAAATAATTAATTGGTTAATATCCAGTTAATTATGGTAAATTTTCAAAATACATCATCTATTATTTTATTCCCTGAGCCGATCCTCAAGTAGGTCACCTCGTTAACCGTTGGTTGTCGAATACAAGGCTGTGATTGCGATAAACGTGACATCAAAGTAATGAAAAACTGGGATAATTTTCTGCTCTGATGTTTTTAACAATTAAGAAAATGTAGAAGCCTATTATACCCACTTTACTCAAGGAAAAGAGCTTTTATAAATTCGGTGTACGACAGCATAATAATAACGTGCTTAACAGAACAATAGATGAGTAAAACCAATATTATTTCTACCGTATACATTCAGGAGTGATGAGAACACAGTTTTTGTGTCAAAACTGGCGTTTTATACCCTCCTGTATCATATTGTATGCTTCCCATGGAAACAAAGAGCTCCATTGTGGATGTTTAAATTAAATATTTTAACTAAATACGAACTACGCATCAAATATTGAACATAGTTAATATCGTTTCGTTAAAGGTCTGTCCGCACGCCCATATGCACGAACCAGTCAAGGTATAAAAAATAAAAGTAGGTATTCAGAATAAACTCAAGCACATTTTACATTTTACAGCACAGATATTTAAAATAAACAGTACTGGATTGCTCCAATTTAGCACATCTTGAAGGTCCGTAAACAATAATTATGTATGGTGGATAAACTACTCTTTTTATCCATCGTTTAAAACGCTGTAACTCCCTTAGGACCTATTTTAGGGCATATGTCCATAGGAACTTCTATTTTTATTTTTAGATGCACGATCCCCCCTCCCGAAATCTGGTACACCATTTTTTTTACACCCTGTATACATAATTAGTTATGGACCTTCAAGACGTGCTGAAAGTTGCTTTCAATGTTACAACATAAAAAACCCTAAATGGCAGCAATCTAGTACTGTTTTTTATTAAAATGTTGGTGCTGTAAAATGTGCTGAAAATATCGGCACGACATCTGTGTTTCGGTGGCTTAACTTTATTCTGAATACTTTTAATTTTCATACTTTGACTGCCTCGTCTATATGGGGGTGCGGACAGATCTTTAATGAAATGATATTAACTGGAATAGTTTATGAGATTCTAGTCAGAATTAGATTTACTTGTGGCTCTTCTACACCTTCCTAAATGACAGATAAAAATTGTTATTGTTATATTTATACAGGCCGTTCGGGAATGATGGGCAGAAAATCAGGAGGGGGATGATTCCACAAGAAAAATTAATGTCCCTAGTTGCTGACAGGAAACTCAAAAATAACGGAGCTACTGGAGCTCGAATTAAATCTCTCAAAATTCACGTAGGAGTCGTGGTTGCTATAGAAACATAGCATTTGTTTCCATGGCATGTTTTATTAAAATGTCTAAAATAGTTAAAATGAGCCGTTTTTCTCGAAAACGGCTCATTTTAGAAAGATGCACCAAATACATATCTTTTATATATTTCTGAATGCTCTTTCATTTTATGCAATCATAATTATTATAAAACAAAAAAAAAGTTACAGGTCCTTCATCTATTTGCAAGGGTGATTTCAACCATTTGCCATACGGGGGTGAATGTGAAATTTGGAACAGTTACACAAAAGAACCAAATAAAATATTGAAAAAATTGGTTTTAAAAATCTAACTTCAAAGACCCGTACCTCCGTTATTTTTGAATTTTCGGAAAATTGTTGTAGGAACTTGAGACATTAATTTTTCTTATAGAATCACCTACCGAATTCTTTGCGTATCATCGGGACACCCTGTATTTGCAAAATGAAGTTCATAAAAATGCATAAGGTCATGAGGAATGATTGTTACTAAGAATAACCACTGAAGCTTATACATATATTAACTTAAAAAAAAACTAATAACTTCTGAAACTGGAAAATTACGCAAAATAAAAAGCATTCGGCTAATAAGTCTATCAAAAGTTTACGACTGCCCAACTTCATCTATATTTCGAGTGTCTGACTTTAACAGCTTGATATTGTTTAATAATTTATTAATAATATCCCCTTCGTTCTAAATATAGGTATCTATCTGTGCAATATGCCAGTCTGTTATCTATTGATTCCATATACTTTAATTCTGACATCACAACGGGGCTTTATCCATTTCATGAGACAATCCACGTAACTGTAATATTTCGTGTAGGTTATAGATGTAGTTTGAGTCGCTCATATATTTTATGCCATCAACCCCGACCGAGCAATATCTTAAAATGCCGACCCCCGGGTAACTTTGGTAAGACAACGCCAATATATCCAGCGATGTGTACGGCGAGACATACCTATATGTCGTTCTTTGTAGGTCGTAAATTGTAGGCGCTATAAAAATGGCTGTTGCCCTTTTTCAGCTTAATACGTTATCGTTTCAGTACCTTATTAATCGGTTAAATGCTTATTTGTATGTAATCATCAATCAAAGGCAATAATAAAAATATACAAACTGATAAACTTAAAATATCACTTACTTCATTGCATTGACAAAACCATCTAACCAAAATACAGTCAACAAATATACAGAAAAGTGAGAAAAGAGACAAAGGGAGAAAAGAGAGAAAGAATATCAAAATAGAAACAACTTCAATCATTCCTCATTCATTTCACGAGTATCATTTTCACTCATGCATAAAACTCCTTATATATCTTGAGGAAATCATGTATATACAATCACAAAAAGCAGTCGTACCTCATACATCCAATGCAGAATGATTCAGGAAGGAACTTCTTCACAAGCTTGATACCAGCCAGTCTACAAGGATGATTGACCGACAAAAACCCGAGAAAAACAATAAAAAAATGAATGGTATTCAGCCGATGATACGAGTAGTTCTAAAGAGACGAAACGTTACTTTAAAAAACTGTTTACACCAGTCGATAGAGCGTAAACAGTTGCTGTGAAAAAGTGTCCTTTTTGCTTCAATAGTTCTGCAAACAAGCTTGAAACTTCACAAAAACAAATTTTCAAAATTTCGATTTTTTTCCAATATCTCAAAAACTAATTTTACCCTTGATTTTTTTTAGGCATATTATTGGTCACCAAATTACGCAACTTTGCCCCAAATGGACAATTTATTACAGACAAACAACAAGGTACCACAAAGTCAGTGACTGTGATGTAAGTAAATACGAGAATGATGTATCAATATTGTTTATTAACAATTTCATGAAATATCAATACACTCCAATGAATATACTCTACACATCTGTATACAAATATATGAAATTCCCAATGATCCATAGAACAAAAGGATTGTAAACGGATATATCAATTAAAATAATGTGGGATTCCAATATATTAATAAAATATTTAATAATTAATTAAAGCAAAACAAAAAATATCAACTCTAATATATCAATTTATGAATTTCAGCTCTTATTTGAACGTAATTACATTGATTTCAAATTGTTATCGGATGGTTTCAGCAAAATATTTAATTAGCTTAGTTGCCAGTACTACTAAAACTGAACTTCAAGGGGACCAGAATGGAAACAGCCTAAGAAAATCCAAACGCTAAATAACCCTGATGAGGACTCGATAAAGTGGTCGAAACACCTGCCGATAGATATTAAGGGCGCGTTTGCAGTCCCTTGTCGATGAGGCAGTCAAAAGATTGATTAAAAGTATTCAGTCTGAACTTCGGCAACCGAAATATAGATGTCGCATTGAAAATACAATCGGCCAAACAACATTTTAATCAAAAACTGTACTGGTCGACTGCAATTTACCGATTTTTATGATGCAATAATTAGCCCAGTTTCTAATACGTTTTTACTATCCTTAAAATACACTGCTGGCCACTCGAACTTACACATAGAGACTTTTAGGCAAAATTTAAAGTTCAATATTTTCAACAGGAATGCAAATTTTTGAACGCGGCTTGGAAATTTTAAGAGCTAGTTTTTTTCGGATTAAGCTGCATGACGTATATTTATCGTAGAATCATAGGTTTATTATATACGCGGTGATCAATGAAGTCATGCAAAAAATCAAAAAGTTTGTTTGAGTGAAATTTCCGCAAAAAAAATTTTTTGCCGTTGCGATATGGTTCGTTACTAAGGTAACATCAATATCTCTAGACGTTTTTGTCAGTTTTTGGATTAAGGCCCTTAGGCCTTGTACACACTACTCAACATAAAATTTGGGTAGCAAAATTTTTAAAATGTTATAACTTGACATTGGATTGACGGTTCTTGATGATTTTTGCGGATTTGGAATCCTTATTTCACGTAGATTTTCTATGGTCTAAGCATTTTATTTGAGGGTTGAAATTTACACATTATACCGGGTCTATAATAAACAAAAACGTAAGGTACGACGCGCTGTAAGGTTTGGCATTATTTAAGTTTTTGTAAAAATAAATTCTCACCTCAAGTTGTTTTTATTTAATGTTCTTCTCACTGTTCTGTCCGAAACTCTCACCCCAGTTTGTTGTCTTAAAGAGTCATTTAGTTTTCTAGAGTTCTTTGTTCTATTCTGCATAGTTTCTCTCATTAAAATTCTTTCGGTTCTTCGTTATAATTTTTTTTGTATGTCCACCCCCATGCCCATAATTATGATCACCAGTAGTTTCGACGCGACGGTCCAAATTATAAATTGTCTTTCGGCTCACCTTGTAAATGTGCGCAATTTGATCTTTTGACATTCCTTCGTTGAGAAGTCGAATGCAATTTTTTTTTCTGCCATGGTTAAACGCCTCATTAATTAAAATTTACAGAATTATAACGTTGAAATGTGACAGATTATTTTCTAAAATAATGTTAACAGTTTTTAATTCCATAGCAACAAATTTGTTTTTCCAATGCCTACTTTGAAATTGTATAGAAATGAATAACAATAGAAATTAATATGAATAATAGAAATTACGCCCGATCATAATTATGGGCATGGGGGGGACAAAGAACTCTGTAAAACTGAATGACTCTTTGAGGCAACAAACTGTGGTATGAGTTTCGGACAGAACAGTGAGAAGAACATTAAATAAAAACAACTTGAGGTGAGAATTTATTTTTACAAAAACTTAAATAATGCCAAACCTTACAGCGCGTCGTACCTTACGTTTTTGTTTATTATCGACCCGGTATAATATGTAAATTTCAACCCTCAAATAAAATGCTTTTAGACCATGGAAAATCTACGTGAAATAAGGATTCCAAATCCGCAAAAATCATCAAGAACCGTCAATCCAATGTCAAGTTATAGCATTTTAAAAATTTTACTACCCAAATTTTATGTTGAGTAGTGTGTACAAGGCCTAAGGGCCTTAATCCAAAAACTGACAAAAACGTCTAGAGATATTGATATTACCTTAGTAACGAACCATATTGCAACGACAAAAAAATTTTTTTGCGGAAATTTCACTCATACAAACTTTTTCATTTTTTGCATAACTTCATTGATCACCCCGTATATAATAAACCTATGGTTCTACGATAAATATACGTCATGCAGCTTAATCCGAAAAAAACTAGCTCTTAAAATTTGCAAGCCGCGTTCAAAAATTTGCATTCCTGTTGAAAATATTAAACATTAAATTTTGCCTAAAAGTCTTTATGTGTAAGTTCGAGTGGCCAGCAGTGTAGTTAAGCCCTGTTCTCTACAGTAACGCACTAAACACAAAATAACCATAAATAATTTAGTTACTTTTTGACAGCAGTGTCATCTAGCAGGAACTTACTGAAACTATTACGCAATTATGTCCAAAGCAAAACATCTTCTTTGTTGTTAATTGACTGTTTCGCATTGTTTAGGAAAAATTCATATGAAACTCAATGTTAATTGCTAAATGATGTGATACGAAATGCAAAATTTTTACTTGTCTTCCTCCATATTTGTTTACGATTTGCAGCGCCCTCATCGGTAATTTGAATCGCCAATACTCTTTGACCGGCCATCAGATGGGGACGCCAATGTTAATCGTGATGTGACGCGCGATCATGTACTGCGCTGTCTACCATAATTGGTACACAATTTATCATACGAAGAAACTAATTCGATAGAGTACAATTAGTCGTTCCAGCTAATAACATAACGAACAGGTGGCGGGACTATCACCCACCCCTCCACTTCATAAACCACCCTCTGCGGTGTGGATCATAAGGGGGAAATAATCGCATTGGGATCGCCCCAGTTTCGAGGTAGATAAACTAGAAAATGGAGCAGTTATAACTTCTACGCTTTGAGATCAATATACAAGGTGTGTGTTTTAATAATGTTTATTCAAGGGAGAAAATACAAATGGTGGACCAAAGTGGGTGTAACAGTTTCAGTACATCATTTAAAAGGAAAATATTATTGGTAGACGTAACGGTGAAGCATTTATACCAGTGGCGGCTGGTGACATTTGGATATGGGGGGGCGTAGAAATAAAAAAATGCGCCGCAGGCGAAAATTTTGCATATTTCAAGGTCAAACCCCTTAAAATTAAAAATTAGAAATCCGCAGAGCAAAAATATTTGCTTGAAAAAATAACTTTCGTTACACAAATATCCTCCTTTTCAATACGATTGACGGAAATCTCGACAAAAATTATTTAAAATAATATTTAAATAGGTAGGTAGTAGGTAGTTAATATTTAGATATCAAAAATTTACATATACGACGTTACCTTCAAAAAGATGAAAACGAGAATTCAGGAAGCAGGAATATAACTATTTTTAGTTTTTAGATATCCGTTAATTAAAAACGATATGGCACAATCACAAACTCAAAAGTATTTTAGTTATTCAATTCATAGTTATCAAACGACACATTAAATTATTACGTAGGTAAATAAACTTCATACAGTTATTTATACACCGGTGCACTCACTTTCTAAAATTGAAATCAGCTCTACGGTCTTTCATAGAAATACATTTTTGCCATAACTTTTTCATCGAAATTATTTATTGGGCAGGCAACGCCCAATTCTTTTATTTATATCTACTTTATTTCCCAGTGGAAGATTTGCAAAATTAGCTCTAATTATACTACTAACAGTATTCATGTTAAGTAATATATAAAATTGTCTTTTCACAAAAATTGAATAAGTAATTTAATAATGTTAAAAATATGGAATGTGTTAAAAATATGTTATAATGTTTAATAATGTTGGCGTAGGGTCGCGAAATAATTGCGGCCAAATCTGCATAATATAAGCATACGGAAAGTATCTAACGAGTTTACTCGAAAAGGAGATCGGGTCGGTTGCCATAGTTACCTGGGCCGCGACTCAAAGTGCGGCCACGAAGCTGTGATGCTTCGCTCACTGTGCAGTGGTGTGCTGTGGTGATCCAGTAATGTGGACTCTGACATTATGAGTACGATAGCTCAAGCGCTCGAGCCTTTCCTAATAATAGTTTTGTACTACAATACATGTTTTAACATTTGCATTTAATTTACAGTAATGATAATAATAAGGGATTTCTTTGGTATTTTTGAGGGGGGGCGCGCGGCCATGCGGCCTTAAGGAGGAGCCGCCACTGATTTATACTCATAAACGGAAAATTTATTATTTTAGGCGCGTACTATTAAATGGTAAGGTAAAGAAAAATGTATTAAAGACCATAGGTTGAGGTTATATGAAGATATGCCGTTGTAATTCAATGTTGGGGGATGCATATTGCACGCAAAGTAATTGTTTTCGACATATCTTAAAAATAATAAAGTTATTCATTTGCGTACCTAGATTATAGATAACGAAGAAAATGAAAAACTTGATTGAACGATAATATTTGATAATTCCATTATAATTTGTCTCTTAGTTAACTTTTTAGCTTAGTTCCTATATTAAAAAAGATATAAACAGTTAAATAAGCCAATAAATAATATTAAAAATATACTATAAAAAAAAATACTAGGTACAGTCTGATTTCAGTAACGTTAAATTTTTCCGAATAAATGTTCTCAGGATCATGCGCGCTGGCCAGAAATCGCTAAATAATAGAAAATCAGTAATTAACCAAATTACGATTGTGGTACTGGTCACGGAAAATTCACAGTAAATTCTTCAAGAATTTTCTCAAGCCCCCCATTCGACACATTCGACTAAAACTGGCATAAACATGTGTCCTAAAGAGTCTGTTTTCTATTTTGAAAAGAGTATTTGCCCTACCCTTCCAACTACCCATTTTCAAGGTTGCAAAAGAACAAATATTTGATATTTGGAGCAGCCCAGGCCGAATGATATTTATTGTTTGAATGGCCGTCGCCTTAGGCCACTCGTAGAAATATTGGGGTATTTGGTCAGAAGTTGTTTTATCTTTGTTTTTATTGATCCCTACCTATACTGCAAGAGGGTGTTTGATTTTCCTTATCCTCTGTTATTGTCCTCTTGCGACGGATCTACTTTAGGGATATTTGATGTCGACATACTGAATTGTTGAAAATAAGGATTTGAAAATCTTCTTTTGTCTATTTTTGGTGTTTCTGGATGACTAGATATACTCAGAAACTGAATGAATATGAAAATAGACGAGAAATAATCATATTTAAGGAAAAAAAACATAACTGTCTATACAGGGTGTCTATTTAAAAACGAGCAATGCTCTGTAAGTATGGATCTAAAAAAAGATATAAAAAATTTCTCAAAAAACCGTTTCTAGGGTATGTGGGGGAATCAGTATGACCGCAAAAATGACCTGCACTAAGCAACCCCTGGGGCTGTAGCCACCCCAACTCAATTTTTTCAAATGGCAACACCCCCTTTGTGATACCTCATTGGAAAGCTCTTGGAAATTGCTATTTAACAGTATCTACTAAACAAAATACTTCTTAATAGTTTAATTTTTGATAAATACGCAAAATAAATTTTGAAAACGAACAAACATTTTAACTATTAACAACCTCATTTAATGCTCTTGGTATATTGGTGAAAACATTGTTAAACAAACAAGCGATTTATGATCTTGATGATCTTTATGATCTTGTCTCGATGACAACAATTTTGGAAATACGTAAGAAATGAAAGTTTTATACCATTATTATATCAGGTCAGCCGGTGGAGGAATCTTCAGATTATGATGTTTATATTCGACAAAAGTAAATAGCCCCCGGCAAAAAATCACCCTCGTCACTTATAACTAAGCTAAAAATGTCTGGATATGATACCCAACTTCTCGTCTGATGTGAGGTAAACAATAACGAACAAAAAACCCAGAAATATATGATGTCAACTTTTGGATTGATTAAATTATGTATGTCGTCGTACTTTAACAATATTTATTGTTTTTTTTATTTATACGGCCTGCCTTTTCCCGATGGCTATGAAAGAGGAAAGTGTTTTCCCTAAAATAAATGTTTCTCATTCGTGCTTGAATGTTTGATTTATAGCAGTTGGATTCTTTACCCTAGACTTTCTAGATTAATATCTCTTTTACTGACAGATGGATGGTTATTTGCACTGGGGGTGAAAGATTTCCGAAGGAGTAGTAAAATTGCAAATTATTTAAATTGTACAGATTATCATGGACACGTGAACAGACTACTGAATTTCCATGGAGAAAAATGGTGGAAGCAAATGAAGGAGCAGTACAATTACGTATTATAGAACCTACAAGGTGGATGATGATTGTGAGTCAGATCTGGGAACCGAGGAGGCAACGTTGAATGTAGAATTCAATGTTCAATATATTTGGCCTAATTTCACGTACACAAATACTGTGCTATTTCTTAATTCTTCCACATTTCCGTAAATCCTCCCATGCATCTTGTGTTTTATATACCCTGATAAAAAATAATCAAGGGGTTCAGATCTGGCGATCTAGTTGGCCACAAAGTTGATCTTTAGTACAAATCCACTTTTGTGGAAATCTATCATTAATCTACCATAAAATTCCATTCGTTAATGCATTCAGTATATATTTTATATTTTCTAGGATATGTACATACATGATATGTCGTTAATTATATTTTGTTTCCACCGCCAACTATAAAATGCACATTATTTGTTGATTTCTCCTCATTTTCAAAATTTTAATATGGCATATAATACATCGTTGTAAAGAGAGTAAAACGCTTCATATGATGACATAAAAATTCAACATGGCACCCATAGGAAATAAAAAAGTTTACTATCGCATCTCTCAAAATATAGAGTGCTTAGAGAAAATCTAACTGATTTTTTTAGGCTCGCCATTATCAATATTGTATAAGTTTCAAATTTGAAGTTTCTATCTTTCTTTATAGGGAGATATAGATAGATAGCATTTTGTAAATCGTCAGTTTTAAGTTTTTTCCCCGATAACTCACGAAATCCCAATGGTGGTCAAAATTAGATCAACATAAAACAGTGGATAAGCCAAATCTACTTCCAAAATAATACCGGTTGTTAATCAAATTATCACATAGGTATTTATGAATAAGAAATCAAGCAGCTAGAAAGGCTTTGAACAAGGTTAGTTCGAGGGTTGTTTGGGATTGCCTCCAATGACTGATTGAACTGCTAAATGGGAATATAGTGATACTGTGTTGGGTGAAAGGCACTGAAGGAAATGAACTTGCAGGTGCACTTGCCAGAAAGGGATCTGAAATAGCTTTCATAGGACCGGAGCCCGTTTGTGGACTCGCGATAGCGATGCTAGAACGACCCTGGGTCCTGAACCTGGGTCTTAAAACCAGGACAAACGACGGAACTGATAGAATATCCCTCGCCAGAAAAGAACTATAGAGATGCTGGGCATGAGAAGATGTCAGAAGATGCATCATAATTTTGACGACTTTCTACTACGCGAGTACTCAAAACATCTACTGTTAGTTTTTCCAGATACCCTTTTAGAAACTTATTCGTCCATCCGTACCCAGGTCTGTTTATCCGCCAGTTTAGCCACCTTGTTTATTTTTCTGAAATTCCGTGGCCGGTACGCCAGTAAAGTATTAAGACTAGCTGATCAATTGGTTCTACTTCTAGGTTTTATCCACTACAAATAGGTCTCATAAGCGAATTGAGTCATCTTGCATACAACCACGATTATCGTCCTTCTGGTTGTATATTTAAGCTCAAAATAAATATACAAACAAAAAATAAGACGAATTCTAGACAGACCAAAGCTGCTATGGACGATTTCGAGCGAAATTCGCATCGGGGAGAAGCAAGTATCAACCGGTAATGTATTCAAACGGCTAAATTTAACTCCACGCGATCCAACAAAAACATTTATCGCCCTCCTGTTACACGATAGCGCCCCGCGATAAGACCATTGCCTGAAAGGAAAGTTTGGACAACTGGGAGAGAGGCCGGCCTGAATGTCGGGAGTTTCCAGCTAATTCTCTATTCGCTACGATTGAACCGCTGATAATTTAAATGAAATATAATATGAGTAGCATATCGATCAGTACGTGGACGCCAGATTCCAAATAATACCATCCAGTTGTTTTTATTATACCGGGTGATTCATTTTAGAAAAAGATAGAAAAAATGAATATAACACGAATACACGATTTAAAAAAGTAAGAGGCATATTAACTTTGAAAAAAAAAATTTCTAATCATTAGTTAAGCCCCTTCATAAAACTGTCGCTGACCGATGACAGCCTCGTTTCATACACAGCTGAGCGAACTCGGTAGCAGGCCTAGGCGCAACGTTGCCAAATTTAAATATTGTCGCAGAATATCCCCTGCAAAATCATAAGTAGAATTTTTCTGTATCAGGTGTCATAATGCAAACGATTTTGTTGACTAATTTAGCAACTTTCTATGTTTTTTCTTGCTCTCTTCAACCAATAATAATTTAAAATGTGGAAATACGTAGTAATGAGTGCTGAATATTTATGAGATACCTAAAACAATTCCACCATAAATTAAAAGTTACACGGTCCATTAAGGTGTTCCGGTAGAAAATGCGGTCCAATTAAATGATCCTGCAATAAGTATTTGGTTATACTTATTATTGTTAGAATACAATTAGGTGTACTTATGACGTTGCAGATACAGAAACATTGCTCGGGTGTCTGTCGTGGCAACGTTGTTGGATTGGAGCGATAGGCTAAGCGCGCTGTGCTTCGTATTCTAATTTGTTGCACTTCAGGGGCGCCGTATTACCGGGAGTTGTGGATTAATTTGTTTTACTTTGAAAGGGTTGAGAAACAAATATTTTTCGATTTCCTCACTTTTTTAAACCTTCCGAACGCCTGATTAAAATTAATGTACTAATTACTGAATCAATCTGTGTGTACATGTTTGTTGTATACAGCATAAAATGACAGTATATATAGATTAGAAACTTGAATGGGGGCGGGGGCTGGCGTATTATTATTATCGTGTAGACTGTTTTAGTATTCTGTACCGACTGGGGTTGGCAAACTCAATTCATTTCATATTTATCCAAGGATTTATTCAAAGCAAATGTTTAAAACAATTATCCAAGGGGCTGTTTATAAGCGGAATGGTTTGTGACATTTTAAGAGTCAGATATTGTAAGATAATCTGTTAAGTAGACTAAAAAGACCCACCCTAAAACAACAACAGGGGAAGCCCATTTGATATACACCAGTGGCCTAATTTCCTATTCCGCTTTTCCTAAAATGGAAACTCTATATAATGTAACCGACTCGACATCCTGAAGGGCGCAGAAATGTCGAGTCGATGCTAATATTTTATTCAAATCCGTCTGCATTATCAAGTCCCTTTTTGTCGCCCTTGAATAATAATAGTGTGGACGGTTACGGGGCGGCAAAAATAGAATTTTCAGTTCTGGGTCGGAAAGTAGAAGTTAATGTGTACAGCTATTTATTAAGGGCGCGTTTGCATTCCCTTGTCGATGAAGCTGTCAAAAGGGGAGTTAAACGTATTCAGTGTGAACTTAGGCAACCGAAACATAGATGTCGCACTGAAAATACAATAGTTTACAAGTGACAAAATGGAACGCAACACATTGGCGATGATAAAGTGACCTTAAAGAGTATTAATGGCACTAGTGATGTCAAAATTTTAAACATCTTACCTATGTTCTTGTATATAGCGAAATGAGTTGAATTTACTTACCTGAAACAAAAAAAAATGGTTAGGACTATACAAAATTGATCAATTACAACTTTATAAGTAGTTTGTTTTGTTGCTTGTAACAGACTTGATTATAACCTTATGTACTGTGTTTTTCACCGACACTAGAAGATGAGCAACCATCAATCTGGAAATTTTGTCGAACCCTACTTTGTCGCGGGGTAGATATCCTTTACTCGCTTCTCATCATATATACAAGGGACCTCCTGCTTTACATCCTATCCGAGGGATGGGTACGTTCTCTACACAAACCTCGCCTCGTAGCTGTACAAAGTTTGTACAGCTACTGTGAATTTAATTTGCCGCCGCACAGACCACTAGATGCTACTACTCATTCTCGCTTTGATAATTCTTAATATTAATATTTTTAGTTTATCCACTGATTCCTTAGAAGCATACCGGAATTTTATGAGATTTTACGAGACCTTTTCTAATATAATACCCTTGCTATATCCCCAACTAATGGCATACATCACGTTCTGAAAATAAGGGATGATCAGGCAAATTTTCCCCCAATAAATCTGTCTAATGTGCCCGGCAAGCAATTCGACAGACATTAATAAAAATTCTCGACGGTAAGTACCGCCATAAACAACTTTTTACTGTCGTGGGACGATGTATGGCAGAATATGCCATCGTTTGAGAGCAGCATAGGGTCTTGCAAACATATCGATGACCCAAGTTCTATTGTGAAGGAATTTGGTAGAAACCATTTTTTACAAACCTTATAATGCACGCTTGATCATACGTTTAACAATAAAATCTGGCGCGTTAAATAAATTCGCTTTCTGTATTTTGTTCCATGGATACAGAACGCTTGATTAACCTGAAACAGACGATATAATTGTTTGACAGTTACAGCTACTAGAATGCAATAAAGCTTAGGTATGTAGTTTGTAAGGTAAGAGAGTAAATTGTGCTTAAATAATACATGGGCTTACCAGTGGCGACTCGCCAGGTGACGCAAGTGACGCGCCGCTTCACCTAAAATTTCCGTGTTTGGTTGTATCATTTAAAATTATTTTTAATTTCATATAAATTTTGTAATTGAGATATATTTACATTTATATAGATAATAGATATATTTATATAGTTAATAAACAGAATAATTATTATAAAACGTTGCACGCTGAACGCCTTCTAAAAAAATATCGCTTTCGTTGAGAGCGAACATTAAACCCCGTATCGTTCCCTTCCTATAATAAGCAAGTGACGCAGATCGCTATCAGGTGGTATTTCTCCGACAGTCGGAACGGCGGTTGCAATGGCAACAATGCGGCCGATACGTGACTAAACTGTCCTGTGGGCGAATGAGTGCCGCGGATTTCGATAGCGCATCACTTCACTCCTACCGTCCTGGCCAGTTTCCCTCTATACGTGACGCCGCGCCGGTTAAAACAATTCTTATAATAATAAATAATCATTGTTTTCTATCAATCGTAGAAATGTTTCCTATGTATGATCCAGTTTGTGTTTTATTAGAAACACCATTTTCTAGATGGAAAAATGAGGACAAAAAAGATTTTTTAAATTGCAAAAGACAAAGTGTTCGTCCGGAAGTTTCGGAATGAGTGGTTGTGTGGAAGTATTTATTTAAAAAAACTTTTTTGTATGCTGTGTTTAACTGTGGGTGTAAAAAAATTAGGCGTGTGGAATAAGGAGGGATTTAACAATTTTGGGAATGTTACGCGAGGCTGTCGTAAGCACGATGCTTCTTTAGAACATATACTTACGGTGTGCATTAATGATCGCAGAATTTAGAAAAAACCTCAATACAATCGAAGACGCTTTGAGGGAAAATTCCAGACTATATATTAAACAATTTAACGATGACGTCCTTTTAAATAGACGGTTTATGAAATTACCTATTCGCGCAGTGATTTATTTAGGCAGACAAGAGTTGGCGTTTCGAGGTCACATTGAATCGGAGTGTTCGGACAATCGTGGCAATTCTAAAGAACTTTTGGATGGCGAATTCGCTGCTTAGTATTTGTCTGCTTAAACTATCATAAAGTTCACAAGCACCAGGCCAACTGCAATGACCTTGAATTTGCTTGAAATTTTCGTCTGCGGCGCTATTTTCATTTCCGGACTTGCGGCTCGCACCTCAGTCCGTAGTCCACGTCACCTGTTTACTGACCCACGAGCCGCCACTGGGACTTTCCATAACGTCTTATCAATGGGGAAAATGCAGCTTATCAATAACAAAATATCCAGTATATAATATAGTATATCCAAAATATCCACCAATAAACAAACGAGCACTACCAGCCATCGAGAAAAGAATTATTGATGATGTAATGCTCTGGAACGCGTCCAAAATTATCCCATTACGACGGCAACAAATTGCCAGATCCAATTAAACGCCCGTTTCGTTCCATGAAACGATCCAGAAATTATTTTATGCTTGTAGGAGTCATTTTTCCCAGTCAGCTTCAAACAACACAGACTCATTACGTTTCTGAATCAATCAATATCTTACGTCCTAATACATATTCAGTGTCGTTTGTCTGCCACAGGGTCTGGTGGCAAAGAAATCCATGAAAAAAGTTTTGACGGCGACTGGAATGATTGATATAAAAGCCAGAGAGTGATAACTTACAAAAGGGAGTTAATATTTCCACAGTAAAAGCGAATAAAAAAATCTTTTTAATGTGAAAATATTACGGCTTTATCACTTTACTTATCATTAAATTATTATTGTACTGAGAGCACCACTAACACTACGATGCGATAATGGTACTGAGTTCGGGTCAGGAAACGCTTTAGCTACGTTCTTTATAAGACGTTCTTTATATTCATACTGAAGTTCTCTTGTGTGTCAGTGCAAAGGTCAAACCGCACAAACAACCCGCAAAGCCATTGTATTCGTTTTTGAGCGACTGCTTCAAAGCTACTCCCAACTAATATGTGATGAGAATATTGGAAAATATAGCGTAACACTCATGTGTGAGTATACTACGGCACACTAAACTAATGAAATGAAATTTCGAATATTTATTTTAATAAACAAATACCTGATGCGGTCGATGGGGATGTGGGATGAGGAGACGACACATTCATAGGACAAGGGACCACACACCTAGCATCCACGCGGAATAATTGCTATTAATGGAAAACTATTTGGTCGGGTTGAATCCGTACTCTACATACACCACTTATAGTTTCAGTAGTACGTTTTTCAATCCTAGATAGTCGCGCCGTTTGGCACTTTTTGCCTTTGAAGTGGAGCGACAATCGAAACGCGCATTTCGCTTGCATGGGAGATGGCATTTCTTTTGTTTTCTGTAGAGCTAACTTCGGCTCAATGTCAAGCCAACTTTTCCACGACTTTTTGCAGCCGCCACGATACTCAAACGTCTTTTCCGCGGAATATTCGGAGGACAATTCGAAAGAGCGGTACGAAGTTTTTGCATATCCGCTTCTGTTGAAATACTCAACCTTGCAATTCTTGTTGAATTTATTCGCTCACTGTTATTTGATAATTGCTATTGAATATATCAAATAACGGAAATCAACGAGATGTAGAAAGAAACATCACGTCATACTAATTTCAGTAATTCTCTTTCAACTAATTCTTGTTGAATTTATTCGCTCACTGTTATTTGATAATTGCTATTGAATATATCAAATAACGGAAATCAACGAGATGTAGAAAGAAACATCACGTCATACTTACTAATTTCAGTAAAGACGTGATTTTTCACGCTAAGTATCCACTTTTTGTATCTCTTGATGTTTGTGTTATGTGAACGAAAGGAAATTAACAGCCACATAACTACTAATCATATATATACTATCAACATAACCACTAATCAAAATAACCAATAATTATTTACAAATATGGGTACACCGGTGCATTACGTGTTGCATATCAAAGTGACTGAAAAGTAGATCGACATCGCCCTCCTCACAGAGAGAGTTGGCACGTGCACCAACCGACCTATATCACCGCCAACTCGATTATAAAGTTATCCCGCATGCCATTAGCAACTTCCAGGAAGGTTACACCTACTAATATTCGATGATCGAGTTAATTTCGGTTATATAATCAAAATTCCTGACACACGCCGAAATGCCGCGTCCTTTTAGTTTAGGCTGGAAAGGACTCTCGCTAACAACCACTTAGAGCGTTACGAAAGTTTAACTTCACGCGAGAGCCGGCTGAATTACAGGCCGGAGGCAGGATAAAAACGGGCGGGCGGTTTTGGATCCAGGGCGGAAAGTCGACGTGCGTAACAAGTGTGCCGGAAACGCGCCTCGACCTGCTTAGGTATGCTCGTTAGGGTTTTTTTTTTAATAAACTAAGGAGCAAAAAGTGTATGTGGGTCTTGTCTTCGTAGTTAAGGAGGGTGTAATGCTTGATAATGTAATTAAATTGCCAAAAGCACTACTTACTCATCTGAGGGTTGGGTGATTTATATTTATTTTAGTCAGAAAACTATTGCAGTTAACTGAAAATATTTCAGCTGTTGTTTACCGTTAAACGTTACCGTTGTTTACCGTGTTTACTTGAAGTCAGGGGTGATTTAAGCTACGAATTGATCCATAGGTAGAATAATCGTTCATAGACAGTTGAAAAAATACATGAAATATATTTGTAGTGTCCTGCAGACTTGAATTATACAAATGCCGCATTATTGTTGACGAATTTTGGGTCTACTTGGCCTGAATTGACATCAAGAATGTATAAACATTGTTGCATGTTCAAATATAGCAATATGCAACCATGAAGTATGAATTCAGTGTGATATATACTTTGATGTAGATGCTAAGTTAGACATTCCATTAAATTTTTATAACAATTATTCTGTTCTAAGTTTATGTCATCTTCTTTAACAAATCGTCGACTGGAGTTGCTTTCATTATAAAACAAATTATATTTTTCTCTTAACGCATATTATTAATATTAATATTGGTAGTACCTTTGAAGCTAAAATTGCAGATTATATCGCAGGACTATTATTGCCTGGCGAATAATTTTTGCCACTGCATTATGTCTATTGGTATATTTCACACCTTCTAGAAGTTTATATCCCAATGTTATATATTCTATTGTTTGAGGGAATTGATGGCAATTTTCTGCATATATCCCCTTTTATTGTATTACTTTTTAAAATAAACGTTTCAGACAACTACACATTTTGAATTTGTTTTTGAAATTATTATTTTTAGTACAGTATTAGTATTAGTAGAGTTAGTACTAGTATTATAGAACAGCTACGTCGTGTCTGTAGAATAATTTCCATACCATTTCAGACCAGTTGAGCATCATATTGAATGACCTAATTTAGCCGTGCGATATTGAGATACATAATACGAAACTCGCAAACACCAACTGGACATTTATCACAGCGCCCTCTCTGGGACTACCAGTCAACTTCCCACACCGGTCAATACTTTAGTACACAACTGCGCCGTTAATCAATATATCATGGGTTGACGACATCGCTAAAATCAATAATTCAAAGCGCTGGCAGAAAAATCTTTAAATTTCTACCTACAGGTAACTGTAATATTTAAACTCGGTTCGTATTGATTTAATATGAGCAACCCCGGGCGACATCTAACGCCGTTTTTAGGAACCCAGCAGATTCCTGCACTAGCAGGACTACCGTTCAGGGCAGGAAACATATTTTGAGCTTGCACTGTGAAAATATAGTCGTAGGGAGCTACTTTAAATAAACTGTAAAGCTGGAATCAATAATATGAATATATATACAGGGTCATCCAACCAAAACTTGACCCCCTCCCCCCCGATCTTGGGAAGTAAGGATTTCCCGGAAAATTCCCAAAATACGTCAAAACAGATTTTGAGGGGGAAGAATTTTAATGTAAAAAAAATCCCCCAAACGTGACCCCTAGGCGCGTCACATCAACCCTCTTAACAATTTTAAAGGGCACGAGAGGGGTCATGTAATACATCAAATTAAAGGTATTTCTATCCTGTAAACAACCATATTTTTGTTTTTGATGTGCTGATTAATGTAAAAGAAAAAAATCTGTTTGAAATAAAACGGAGTATATACTAACATCCCTTCATAGATTTTTTCATTTCTCAAAAATCGTTCGCATTGGAGGCATGTTTTTCATGCTTGACCTATGAGTGCGAAGTTAGTGGCGTCGTAAGAAATTTAAAAATAATTTGCGTCTCATCTCCTTGCAAGTGAAAGGTGTATTCTTTGGAGGATTTTTGGTTTACGGCTGACAAACAACGACACGGCCTCCCCACTATAAAATACACTATTTTCTTCAGCGGATTTTAGTTATTTTTATTGTCGACTCACTGCAATCTTAACAAAACAAAAACAATAATTACTTCGTTAAATACTTGTACTGGGATATCAAAAATTATCTTGGTCAAGGGTGGTTGTGGAATGTAAAATGTTTTGTTGTGTCAGAATCTGTCAAGTCATTGTGCTGAAATTTTCTAATCCAGTTTTTGAATCATGCCTCTTACCACACAGCACAAAATTTTTATGATTGAAGCCTATTTTCGAACGGGTGCGCTAGTTAATGGAAATTGGCAATACAGTCAACGTTTGTGTTTGCACAATTTTCGAGAGCAGTTTCCAAACGTGGCAATATTACCGGACAATTTTTATGCGTGCCTTACAAATTGTGTTGAAGTGTTTCGCGAAACTGGTTGTGACTCATAAAAAAGGTGCTGGTAGCACCAAGAGTTCGTACAGAAGAAGTTGTCAATGACGTTCGTCAACGTATGGAAGAGGAGCCTGCAAAATCTTTGAAACGTCTTTCTCAGGAAATTGGACATTCTTATGGAACATGTCATAAGATTTTAAAGAAAGACTTGAACATGCATCCATATAAGATGCAAGCACATCAAGCTCTTCTGCCCGCAGACCACCCCAGACGCCTTGCTTACTGCCATTGGTTTGTCAATAATCTAATGAATGACGATCTTCTGGACTTAACTTTTTTTCTGACGAAGCGTGGTTCCACCTTTCGGGATACATCAATTCTCAAAATATGCGAATGTGGAGCAATGATAACCCTCATGTTTTTACTGAATCGCCACTACATGCTCAAAAAATTGGTGTTTGGATGGCAGTTTCTCGCAAAAGAATAATTGGGCCAAATTTTTTCGATTTCACCGTCAACGCAGAAAGGTACAGACACAACTTTTTGGCTGAATTTGTGCAACAGTTAAACGATGATGAACTTCGGTACGGTTATTTCCAGCATGACGGTGCAACAGCACATACTACGCAAGAAAATATTGCTTTCCTCCGCGAATTTTTTGATGACCGGCTGATAAGTTTGCATACAGAAGTTGAGTTTCCTCCGAGATCACCTTGTTTGACAATTATGGACTATTTTATATTTCCTTACTTAAAAAACAAGATTTTCGCAACTCCGGTAAATAATTTGCAAGAACTGCAACAAAGAATTGTTCAGCAATGTGCAACCATAACGCCAGAAATGCTGCAAAACGCTTTTCAAAGCATGAGGAGGCGCGTCAACTTGTGCATGGAACAAAACGGGGGACATTTCCAACAATTACTGTAATTTAGTTTTTCTTGTTACTAAAACCGTTATTTCATAATTTGTAGTTCATTATTGTTTTACAACTGAAATAAATAGGTATGAAATTTGTAGGTTATTGATGATGTCAGTGTGACAGTGACATAATTATTTCAAATTTAAAGTAAGACACACGTTTTACATTCCACAACCACCCTTGACAAAGATAATTTTTGATATCCCGGTATATGTTGTGCATTAATCCGATTACCTAGGCAGAAACAAAAGGTATTATTCGATAATCAGAGAAAGGAATATTCTTTCGAATGGAATCTGCCCGTTTTAGTAAATTTCCAGACGGCTTTGGGAAAAAGTTTTAAAAGCATTTCGTAATTCGCATTTCTGTTGAGAATAACGGCAAGTAGGCGACGGATATGTTGGTATTTATCGTCACCATTCGGCTGTATTGGTAGCAGTTGGCCGATTGTTTGGACGACAACGGCTATACCGGGAAAAGTTTTTAAGTTGCAATTGTGCAAGCGCACCACTGGGTAAATAAATTCGGTATTACGATAAAGGAAACTACTAACAACTATCTCATAACGAAAGCACTGGATCGTTTAGCCCTTATTTACATAAAACGTTTCTAGGAGTAGGACCTAGATTACTTAGGACCGAACTACTTTTCCTATGAAGTAACCGGTGGAAACGTACCAGCTTCTACAGGTACTGGTTTATTTGAAGTGTTCTTTAATACATTTCCATGTTGTGAATCCAAGAAACGGATTCTGCAATCTGATTCTGATTGACACCAGCAGCGTGCTTTGTTTTGTGGATTTTGATTTTCGACGAGTTAAAATGTCAGGCAACAGATAATAAAATGTAATAAGTTGAAAATTTACTCTAACCGCATGTTTTCTTTCATGGATTTACAAGGATTTTTAATTCTCAGTTCCACATTCCGTACCAGCAGTGTTGGAGCTACACCAAATGCTTATGCAAGTCGGGTAACCTGGTGCGGAGTGCGGAGCCACAGAACATCCCTTGTGTGGAGACAAATGAGGCACAGGGGACACGTAATGTCACTTTGATTGGTAGGTTTATGTAAGAAATATCGGAATAAAGTTGGTTGGAACCCAACAAATTCCAAATTCGGAAAAATGTGCCAATCTATTTCGGAAGATATTGAGAGATTACTTTCGCTTTCACTTAAAATATGTATCACTCATAATGAAAATAAAATTAAAACACTTCAAACAATATTTAAATAATCGATTTTCTCTAACAAATTAAGTAAGGTTAAGATTTGCCAGTTTCATTTTCTATGACTTTATCGACAATCAACTACGCATGCGTCTGACTAGTAGTTTCTAAATAATCTTCAAATCGATTTGACAGTCAGCAAACCGTTTGAAACCTAGCCACTTTTTTGTTGGAACGGTAAAATATTGTTACAAAATCACCGACACAGTGCACGAGTGTGGCGTTGCCAAATCTACGTTTTCCCTAGCCTTAGGGAAATTATGCACAATCTGGCAACACCGCCTCTGGGGGTGCCAGGGACAAGCCCTCCAAGGGCGAAGTTTCAACCCTCTAGGCCTTCAAATAAGAGGGATAGACCCTTTTGCCCACATTTTCTGGATGTCACCAGTATTACTCATCGAATATCCCTCGTATAACTTGGCTGCGGATTAGTTATTGAACTGCCCTGGTATGCGGATTATTCGTGAGTATTCGATGGAAATTTCTACGAGGACCTAGAAGCCTAGTTTATCTATATAAAGGCCGCGGCGTGCCGGCGAGGAAGTCAGTCTTAATCAGGCAGTGATCAAGAGAAAAAGCATAATAATACATAAGTGAAATAAGTGCGATTTTCGAAATGTTTTAGATGTGTAATTATGTAGATATTGTACAAAAAGTGTTTTATTGTGTTTGAAGTTTTAAATAAAGATTTGTACTGTTGTGTAAAAGTCTTACTTATCTTTAGAACCGGCAAGGAATAACAATATTACTACTAGTTTGAGAATGATTATGTTGGAACAGGTAAATATGGTCTGCACAAACTTCTGACAGTTTGCTGATAATTTGGCGCTTAGTAAGAACAAACCTAATGTAATTGTAATTAAAACCAAATCAAAAATTTTCAGCTTCAGCTTAATGCCTAAAAATAACACCCAAAAGATAAAACAAATCATGCATATTCAATCAGACACAGTCAGCATTCTTAATCCATTAGGCCGTCGGATATTTTTTTGACAAAAACAGAAGCGACGTGCCATCCTCAGTGACACCAGGGCTTAATATGTCTGCTGTTGCTTAGGCAGGGGTGTTGCGCCCCAGTTGTTTACTGCCTGTTCGATAGGGGGCGTCACCCAGGCCAGTGATTGATAGTCAATGTAACCCTAAACTGCCTCCATATTTACTTCACGCCAAAGTGATAATTAAAGCTTTTCATAGGCGATTAATTAGAAACAGGCTATCGAGAACTGAAGATTTTTTATCGCTGATGATGCTCCCATGAGTTGATTGGGATGTTGTTAATATTATATAGCGTATAATATCCTTGTATAAATCCTTAAACTAAATTAATATGAAGGGTAGTGCAGATTGGGGCCGGGATGTTTTCTGTAATGGTTTTATCTGTATTTTACGATTAACGATTTAGGTTTATGTGTAGTAAATTTCATGTCAGCAAAAAACATGTCGGTTAATATCAATAATTACAACTCCATGGTTGATGGGAAATTAATAGCACCATTTAGGTACAATCAAGACCCCTTATTCTGGATAGTAACGGGAGTGTAATTTCTGTAACACAGCAATTCCTTCCATAGCAGCTAAAGTTTAATATATACAATGTGTTTCAAAAAACATATGCTATAGCTTGTGGGAAGATTCCTCGCCCAAAAACCAGACAAATTGTTCCTATCAACATGGGTTCCTTTCCTTGTTCAATTCTTAAATACAGAGTGTTATTTTTTTTATTTGTTTATTTTTCAAAATATGAAACGGCATTAGCTTGAATAAAATTTGTGTTTTGAAAACTACTTAAAAGAGTTTATATTTTAGAGTTAAATAATTGTGGCTAACTTCACCAGGGCCGTGCGTACGGGCTGGCACTGAAATAATTTTAAAAAAATACATTTTTTCGTTATATTAGAGAGTGACTGGACATTCCATAGGGTCAAGGGACATTTAAGCATGCGCTTTCGGCTTGTAATAAAGGAACCCTTATACATGGTTTAAGAGCCTAATAAGGTTTAAGATACGGCATTATGACTCCCTTATTTAATGATTCGCGTGTAACCGACAACAATCGTGAAAACGATATAACATTTAGAATATTTCTTATGTATTTTTTATAGCGACAAAGATAAATATACAAAAGCATTAACAATAATATAATGTATATAAAAATAAAATGTAGCTATGTCAAAAACTCAAGCCGACGCTTCAGTACAAACGTTTACACATCATTATAAGTAGTCTTAAACATAAACATTATAATGTAATTTGCTTTCCTCTTTGTTAAATTGTAATATTCACTTTAATTTGGACAAATTTTAGGTTAGCAGGAAATTGTAATGTCAAATAATTTCAATAATTAGAATTCTGTGAAGAAAATAAGGTCGAGCAGTATTCAAATAAGTCGTTAATACTGCGCGACAGTATTAAAGGGATTCCTAAGTAATAACTCTCTATTGACTCTTAAAATTTAGCCCTAAAACTGAAACGGTTTTCCAGGAAGTTGGAATGGCCGTGAAACTAATCATATAGAAATTATTTTCGTCTTCCAACAGAATTTTATTGCCTTGAATATTTAAAGACGCGAATAAACGTAAACTCCTTCTGGGAGTAGGTAATAAATGGGCAGTTTAAATCAATAAAAATTTAGCCACTTTTCAGATTAATGTTTTACGAGAAATAATAGCGACGTAAAACTACAAAGTCGAACAGTTTAACATTGTTAGTCAAGAATATACTTCCGATAGTTTCAGTTATAGGCGATTCTTGCTAAGCAATACGCTACCTACTGGCGGCACGCACAACTAACGCATGGGTTTTTGGTTCAGTTTTGCGTATGTATGTCTATTGTGAATTTTGAAATATCCGTTGTTATATTAGTTAATTGCTTTGATTAGATATACATCATTATTGTTGTGAGCGTCATTGTTCCTCTCGGACAAAGAAAAACCCCGAGATCAGTTTCATACTTTTCCAAAAGCGGGAAAATCTGGAGCTATCGTGGAAACTATAAGTTGGGCATTAAAGAGTCACAGGAGACAAGTATAAATAAAGAAGCTAAAGAACGCAAAGTAGAGTGTGTGCTCTTTACCTTTCTCTAAGAATGACTATTTCCATAAAGGTATGTATGCCGTATGTCCAATAAAGAATTTGACATATTTTGAGGTTAAGTTTCATTTTCAGATCGAACGCTCGAAAAATATTGAAATCTATTTTAATTTTATATCACTACTTACTCCTTTCAAAATAGTTTTACAAGCTTTTTACCTGGTTTAAAGTTCTCGACAACAAATCTTTGATGAATATAATTTCAAACGTGAGTGTCAGTGACCCATAGGTTAGTATAGGTTACTGCCGTTTTGGCGCTACGATCTTAAAATGAATCGCGTATACCTACAATTTTACATGCCTGGCTAATATCTATCTCTTACAAGAGAAACTGTTTTAATGTTAGAGATACAAACAGCGTATTATTACATATTCTGTGATATAATATATATTTGGATTCTATTAGGAGTTCCGGGACATGTGCCTGTTTCGAGATATTGGTCATGAAAGAAGCGAAACCATTTTCAGTTTTTTTTTTTTTTTGGATATTTCAGGAACTTGAGGACATTACCCAACTTTGAAAACAGCAATGCATTACCATCAAAATTGTATATTTTCTGAATTTAATAATTGCTTCCCTCTTCTATAATTTTTCTCATTTAATCGATCTTGTATCTCTAAAAATAAAAAGTTACCTATAATGGCCACCATGTATACTACGCGTTTATTGTATTGTTAATATTTAAACTAAATTGAATGGTCTTCATTGAATCATCATGATTGGCGCAGTTTGTGTAGGATTTTACAACACAAGAAAATATTGTGAATATGAGATACCAATTTAATAGTCAATCTATGCTTTGAAAGGTTTATTATCTTTTATATTAATTTACAATATTGTAGTATTGTTTTGTAGTTATTTCCTGTATTGTTAATATTTAAACTAAATTGAATGACCTTCACCGAACCATCATTATTGGCGCAGTTTGTGTAGGATTTTACAACACACAAGAAAATATTGCGAATATGAGATTCCAATTTAATACTCAATGTATGCTTTGAAAGGTTTATTACCTTTTATATTAATTTACAGAATAATAACGGTCTTAAAGGTGTATTTAGTTTGTATTGTCTATTTCAGATCGTCAGTGTTTTTCGGATGACAAATCGACTACATCAGCCGGTGTATCAACGCACAATACTCCCGACAGACATACAGAGGCTCACACAAGGACTACGTGTAAGCTACACAATAAATAACCACTTTAACAAAACGCTTCCCGGCCTCTTTGAATCCATTAATAATGGTCTGTCAACTATTCCCGCTGGAATATCAAGATCCGCGTGAAAATTTAGTTTCCCACTTCGGACCCGTTCCTCTGTATTATTTTTATGTAAACAACTTGAGGCGAACGGCTTACGAAAGTTGGAAAACAACTATACTCCTTTCGAAACGTAAAAATAAAAGGACTAGTACTGAGAGTTTATTCAATAAGAGATGTAGGAAAGCAAAGTTTCGTCTCAATTTTCTTTACCCTCGTTAGTTCGGAACCACCTCGTCTTCACTGGTAAAAGTCTATAATCTAGTTATAGACGTTGCAATACTGTTGACTGCTGCAGTATAGTGAAAACAAATGTCAGTAGGTATTAGCGATTCAAATTATCGATGAGGGCGCTGCAAATTGTAAACAAATATGGAGGAAGACGAGTAAAAATTTTGCATTTCATATCACATCATCTAGCAGTTTAGCATTCAACTGCCATAAATATAGTGACTTCATGTGCTAGTTACGGTGAAATAAAGGATAAAAAGAGTGGTAAAAGCAGTCATACGTTCCATAAGTGCTTCATTGCTAATTATATGATTTTTTTTAGTTGAAACAGGTACCCTAGTTTTTGTTTACTTACATTTTGGGCTAAAAGAAGTGTGATAAACTATATGGTGATACCATATTAGTGCTTGTTTTTTGTTAAATAATGTTTAAATTAAAATATATTGTGTTTATATAAGACTAATAACAGAAAAGTATAGATAAACTGCAACAAAGTGGTTATGTTGTGTAAATAAACGTGTTCCCTGTTAATAAATTGTTATATGCCTTTTGAAGAAATGAGTGAGAAACAGTTTCTTATACTATGGCCAAACTTCTACCTATCTTCTATCTTAAACACTTCTATTGACACGTTTTGTGGAATGACACCCATAAATAAACACGGCAGTTTGTGTTGTGCTGATTTCTTTTGAATGCCATTTTAAAATGTAAAAATAAAGATCTATAAATACTAATCACGTCGTTTTTAACTTTGTAATACCAAAAAATCGCAAGCACCACTAAATTATTACGTGAAACAAACTTAAATAAGTCTTATTTATCATTATATCAGTAATAAGCCTCCAAAAATTACCTTTTAAGTAGGTTCAAATATTTTCATGCAGAGGGCGCATTCATTTTTGGAATCGCCAATAGTTTGGATAATGTTAAATCTAAGAGGGACGTCATAGGTCTAATAATTTAGCTACCTCGATCAATATTAAAACTAGTTTACGACGTATAATTTTAAATTCCTTTTGGAGTTGCAAAATATGTAAACAGTAATGTTTGTAGTGGCGAGATACAGTGAAATACACCGTAGTGCCCTCTTTGGGTCTTTGCTACTACCTGTCTAACAATTATTGTCTAATTGATAGACAGATAACGATCTGCTTTTATGCAGATGCCATTACAGCGACCTCTATTGTCTTTGAGGAAGACAATCCTACTTAATTATTGGTAGGAGATGCCGAAAACAACTACTCCACGGGCAATATGCCCAGACTGGCATCTCGCCATACAAACATTCACATATGCCCCTTAGGCAATCATGTCGCCAGATCATTCATCGATTCCGATACCTATGGCAATCTGATGAGATCATAACAAGATCGAAACCGGTCATTCTCTGGTATTTGGTCTTGATGAAGGATGTGGCGACACCCATGGAGATGTTGATGTAATGTAACGCCAGTCGGGGCATATTGGCCGTGGAGTAGTTGTTTTCGGCATCTCCTACCAATAATGTAAACAGTAATGTTTCATTTTATTCGGAGTTTGCTTAGAATAGTAACAACTGTTTTGTGGCTGTATAAAATCATGTTGTACACAAAAAATTATGTACAAAGTATTTTTTGTAGATGTGATGCACATCAAAAGTCAATTGCATTTATTTAAAAACAGGCAACAAGGTGGGATGTGTTAAAATCAATACGGAAGCTTATGTAAATAAACAAAAACGGTAAAAGTTCAAAGGTAACATTGTTTACATCACAAATACGATTTCCTAGAAAATTTGTTCGAGTTTCAAGAGCTTTAAAAATACTTTTAATTAGTTATGAAATGAATCAGCATAGTAGGAAAGATAGAAGCTTAAAATCGATATTTATGTGTAGTCAATTCAACTATATTAATTGTATTTAAGGGTGTGTGCAACACGACGAGACGTAGTTCCTAATATACAAATTGCCAGACAAACACCGATAACGAAATATTGAGAATATAGAGCTCTAAATTATAATCTTCATTGTATAGTTTGATCAGAGTTACCTAATTGATAGCTTCATGCTGAATCCATATCCGTTATGGAAATCTGATTTTGATTTATCGTTTCTACAGGATCTTCGTTCGAGCATACACTCAAAGATTAAGATAAATTGGAGACTTTGACATTCATTAAGAGAAATACATTTCGGCATTTTTCATACTTTTCCTAACATCTCAGAAACTGAAAGTAATTTGGCAACGTATTATGAACGGTTATCAGAAAGGACAACTTTTGTTCTAATTTAACCTTTCGTATCTCTTACCGTTTCGGAGATAGCAACAGTGGCGCACAGTAGTTGCGTCAGTAGTAGCTTAAACTATAAGTAAGCAGTAGGAAGCAAAAAACCCGAATAAAAAATGCGCACAAAGTGCCCAAACCGTGCCACGCACCTGAAGTCTGCTCAGATGATGGATGGAACCAGTAAGAGACAGCAGTTTCAATGAGTTGTACAGAGACAGGTTTTATTCGCTTCCGGCATGTTGGGCTCCGTTGCCACTTTTCTAAGAAAAGTTATTTAGTTCGAGAAATGAGGAAATCGGAACTTGTATTGATTTTGTATTGTTCACTTTTTTAAATAATTCATGAGCTTTGTCGAAGTTATTTCTTCATTTTTATTTTGTTAATTTATAATTTACTATTTCTGCACTTTTTATCCAGTTTTATTCAATTAATATAAAATAGATATATTTTTAGGGATATAATAATATACAGGTTTATTCAGAACTTATCTCTAAAACTTTGAGGATATGTGCATCCTTAAATAAGAAATCGGTATCACAAAAAAAAATTTATAATAAAAGTCTTAGGAAACAATGTTTAAAGTTATAAAATTATAAAGGACTACGTAGATGGGCAACTGTACTTCAACGACAATCTGATATACCACATTCCTAAGAATGTGGTAAAAAAAAGGAAACACGTTTTCGTACCTGGAAAGACCGAGCGAATAGAGTTGGAGTGGGGATAATATCTCTATTGTCTATTCAGTCATCAGTCTATCTGTGTCCTCTCTCAGTGCCGGTGTTTTATTTATCGTAGGAGTGTTAAACTGTAAAATTTTCAAAATGGCTCATGTGTACAGTAATGCTGAGTTAATGGACTGTTACCAGTGGATTATCAATTACGAGTTAGGTTTTGTGAGTGGTTGTTGCAGCAAAATGCTGAAAATCCCCAATTTACTTAATAATTTGCGTTTACAAGATCAGCAACCAGGAGGAACATTCGGTTTAGTACGGCAAAATTGGATAAGGCGTGCCCAAAAGTGTGTACAAGTCGAGGAATATTAATTCGAACAGCTTTTGTAACAAGGTATGTGCAAATTTTTTATAAATTTCATGTTTCTAATACCTAGTAATCAAGTAGCGCAATTCTTCAAAATTAGTGTAACAAAATTTTATTCATTTTAAAGACACGTCACTTTGGTCACATCTATCTATCTTTAAGTTTATTTTAAAGTAAAAACGCTGCAAATCTTTTTTGCGCCGGGTGTCGGTATACTCTCAGAACTTCTGAAGTTTTTTCGTGCTAGCCAGTTTGCATTGTCAGTCCCAAGGTCACTCCATTACAGTGGACCAGTATCCAGCGGCGTGCAATGAAAAATTTTTAAATAGTTTTCAGAACCCGCCAAAAAATTTTTTTTTGCACTACCACATTTGTAGATGTATGTTGAACATCCCCAAATTTTATTATGGATAAATTCTGAATAACACTGTATATCGCATTCAATAGATTCCTACTGTGTGTTTTACTTCACGTCAACTATGAATAATGCTTAGCTGTGTTAACACAGCTAAAAGGCATAATAGAAAATATTGGCATTCGTTCAATAATCACAAATGTCCATTAATATGCTGCTTTGTTTACTTTAAGAGTTTTTCTGTCCTAATATATCGCTAGCAAGTCTGACATTCAACACAATATAATTTCCAAGGTATTTACTTTGATGTGTACAACTCTATTGTCGAGAGTGAATTGTTGGTTGCCTATTTCTGTTCGGATATACAATTAAATTTTTCATTATTACGTACAATTAAGCTGTATAATTATTCCACACAATGGCGCTGATACCACGTAAATATATTTGCATGCGTCCGTGTGGGCCTAACACGTGTCCCAGTCCCGAACTAGGTCAACCACATAGCATATACATTTACCCATACATTCAGCCCCGTTGCTTGGGATCGCGGTTGGAAAATTCGGATTATTCTTTCGCCGCCTCGGATAGGTAGACTCGTAAATCCTTAATTATTTATAGGGGGAACCCCTGAATGGTTAAGGGCGGCTTTATTGAAATTATTCGCCTCTATGTGGCGGAGAAAATGAATCGGGGAACATAAAGAGGGAGAAAAGGTACGGAGGGTTGGGGCTCAAGGTTTTGAAAGTTGCTATATTAAAAAAAACCGAATAAAATGCGAGGGCGGTTGAATTTCATCCGTTCTATATTTATTCCTCATATTTTTCAAAAAACGCCTTGAACCATTGTTCAAATCTCCCGCTACTTCATTCATAGTTCAATAACCTGCCGTTCCAGACGCCACGAAAAAATTTGTTTACATATAACAGTGTCTCAACGTTCTTTCTTTTTATATCTGTGTTATAACATCACACTGCTCTTGAAAAATATAGTCAGTAGGGCTCCAACACGATTAGATGTCTCCTATTTCACCAGAGTACAGAAATGAAGTTGAGACAATTTGCATTCAACAATTCCCGGGCAAACTTCATCTTTATTAACATTCTTCATATTCAGCGTAAGAAAATTAAATGAGACTAGAGTAGCATAACCTCCTTTGAGATAACTCTAACTATTTTATAAAGAAGGCGTCATACGAAAGCCATTCAGATATTTCATCCATCCATTCATCCAGCCATTTCATTTTAAAGCTTAATATATACGATACATGATACACAGAAGAAAATGCTTTGATGCTATTATTTAAATGTACCTATTCTCTTTGACGAGACATTAAAAGAAACCTTTTTGTTAATGAAAAACAGCCATCGTCATCAAAATTAATACATCAGAACTTTGGAAATATTTATATGTTTAATATTTGTACAAGGTTCAGCGGATACAACCATAAAAAGGGGTTGTTTAGGTTAGGTTAATCCTGGTGACCCAACAACAAACAATCAAAACAAACAGGAAAAGACACAAAACAAGTGCAGCTGTCACGTATAACTGAGATAGGGATTCATGTTCAATACAGTCTAGTCTATGAAAAACAGTGGAATCAGTCCCGTTTCCTTTCTATAGCGGATATGACCGGATTTCCTTTTCTAATGTTGTGTATGTAACTGAGTACATGAAGAGCAGGTACTTTTTGTAATATACCGCATCGCATATACGAGTATATATTTTCTAATGTTCGTTGATGTACATATTCACTATTCATCCCAATATATTTCCTCCTACTTTAATATCTCTATTAATACAGTGCCACTTCACCTAACTCAATTATACACGCAACAATTTCAATTCATAAGAACTAATATTATATTCCCCCCCTTACAGGGGGGAAATTAAACCACAGTCGCCAACGTCGAGGGCGCGGTTTATCAAAACCGCGACTTTATGAACTCCAATCGTTATTTCCATTTAGCCCGAATACTAACGAGGGCGCGTGGAATAATTGTCGCGTCAGAAGTGGGATATCTGAGGACCAGAGATTCGGTGAAAGTATATCTTATCCAATTGTGTTGATTTTCGTAAATTGATTTTAACCCCATCACAGTAACCGAGGTAACCGAGGGTCGGGTTCGGGGAGCCCGAGTATATAGGTTGGATCAGAGAACTTTTCCCAACTTTTTCATTCTTAAGAGTCAGTCACTTTTGAATATCGTAAGGTAAAAGTTAATTATTATTATTATGTAAAATATTGTATTTTTACGGATTTGTTTTAATTATTTTGACTTGTTTATTAGTTAATGTTTCGTAATATCCATATTTGTAAATGAACTGTCTGGATATGTATACACAAAAGACATATTTTAAAGAAAAAAAACCATTTGTATGTGTGAATGCTTTACTCTAGAGCTCAAGTTCCAATAGAAATACTGTGAATATGAGGAAGACGTAAGGACAAAGGACAAAACAGGGTCGTTGACGTACATCTTTTCATGTGTACACACTCAAGCTAAAAGGCTCGCTGATGAATTGCCTCATGTTATATATATCTAGGAAAATTCTTACCTACTAAAAATTTAAAGTAACTTGGTAGTAAAAAAGCAATTGATTTCTCAAAGTCCAAATTGTTTAAAACAAACATTTAATCTTTTAAGTTAATGATTAAAAAGAAAATTAAACACATTTTGATTATAAAATTAAGGAATTACGAGGAACTAAGTCAATAATATGCCCCAAAGCCATTAAACGGGAATACTTAAAAATACATGCAAGTAGGAAAAAAGAAATTCTTAAAAGGTGGAGTTCATCCACTTTGATGTTGTATGATTTGAAAACGTGCAAGTGACATTTTTATTTACGATAAACATTTCTACCCACTCTACACAAATTAAAAGGTAATATTTACTACTGTCTAAATGATTAAACGAACACAAGTCCAGGTAATTAACTTTTTGCCCTAAATTTACTCTGGTCTGTAAATAAACCGAGCAAATCTATAAAATGGCAATCAGAAAATGATAAAGGTCGTTTAACCCCAAATAAATACAAGCAAAATTGAATAATTCATATTACAGATTGGTGTAACCTCGAACCGCCAACCAAAGGTAAAACGTCTAAAACCGCAATTAATTGGAACGTATTTGTCCTTTAAAACAAACCCTAACTGCTAACAGGAGTGCTATTTGTTATACTTCACCCTCAAGGATAATTCCGGGGATGTGAAGGGATTAACAGCCGACCTTCCTTGCCATCCATAGATCATCCAGGCCTTAAATGTAATTTTTTTTCAAGTTATCGAGCCTGAGAAGCGTATGAGCCACAGTCAAATTGGACCTGCTTAAAATATGCCACTTCTGATTTGTATCTTTACCCAAGCTAAAAATATCCCACTTCTGATTTACGTCATTTCCTATTTAGCATTATTTAAGTGTACGTTTTAAAATATCGCCAATGACGGTATCAAAATACAAGCAGTAAAATTAAAGAATACACTATTAAATTCAATAACTTGCCAGACTACATAATTTTGTAGCAGATAGTTAATTATACCAACATAAAAATGTAAAAAATCCACTGGCAAGCTGGATTTACAGCCATAATAATACCCAATTCGTTCAACAGACTCTACCACGGTTAAACAATTCTATTTCAATGTGGAAAAAAGCACCACGTAAATGCGAGAAGGATAAGACTAGCTGCAAAAACTCACACGTAGGTTATGAAAATTCTACTAGATTCGTACGCGGTCGTTTTTCATCCTTCAAAATACTAGATAAAAGAGAAAACCCACGGTCGGGCGACAGATATGAGATATGGCGGCCCACAGCCACAAAAACAATGCGACTATTTGAAAATGTCGACCAATTTGTCAGTTATAGAAAACGTTACGAAGAGCCATAACTGGCCGTGACAATCGGAAATATGTCTTTTGTTAAACTGTAACGCTGGCATTCGGAATTGTATATCGTCACATGCACTGAACGGTATGAACATAGTTTGATACATTTCTGAATGGGATAGAACTAGTCAAATATAGCAGAATGTTTCTAAGTTAAAAATGTAATTTGAATTTAAATATGCGATGGAATGCAGAATCAATAAGTGTATTATGATTTATTTGATATTTGGTTATCTTATTGATTTTAAACTCTGTTTTACTGTAATTGTGTCTGCTACTTCGGTTTAATATTGGAAACAACAAGCTAACAGGAATGGATATGCAAACAGCCTTGTAGACCCTCATTACAAGCTCATCTATCAGAACGAAGGCACTCTGCCAACAATTTAGGCACGAATCCTCTTGAGTTATGCTTGTTGCTTTCTCAACAGGTCCCTGCTGTCATTAATTTTTGTTTTGGAAATCTTCCAGCTAAATCGGAGAGACCGGGTGACACGCATAGAGAGAGAGAGGGAGAGTTCTAAGTTCGAGGAGGATGCAACGAGGAAGCCCTCTTTAAATTGCCTTTGTATCAGTTGAAGGGTTCCGAGGAGAACGGCTCAGGACGGAGGTGTTTTCCATAAACGAATTTGGAAAGGTTGGCATTTAGTGATTGTATTTTTAGACATACAAATTTGTGGGGTAATCAATTGTGTAACTACTTGAAGATATTTTAATAGAATTAAAAATATTATCCTAGGAATTTTATTAAAAAAAGTGTTTTGAATAATATAAAAAATTGCTAAAGTATTATCCTGACAGTTATGGACAGGCGTGGAATATAAGTACATTTCGAGTAGCTTAGTTCAGCAAGCCAGCGACCAGAGACGTTAAAAAACTTTATCGAACCTTATACGTTGCGGTGGAGTCCCAAATCGGATAACATTTGACAACGGTACTGAATTTATAGTTGCTGTTAGTGGAGAAATGCCTTGGTATTCGATTTATTCGTGCCCTTGGGCGATATTTTGGAATATGCGGAGGAGAGTTCGCATCTTCTTCACATATTCCGATCTCGGCAAACTTGCAAGTGGCTAGGTGGAACGTGTATTAGATTTCTACTACATATTACTTCAACGTGATAGTTTGAAAGTTTCGCCGTGAAGTATGCTGTGGAATATAGCATATTAAAAGTATGCCCAATCTGGTCCACGTAGCTTTTGCAATTTTTCTTGCAAAGATTTCAAGATTGCAAAGATTTCAAAATTTTAATTATACAGGGTTATTCAGAACTTATCTCTAAAACTTTGAGGATATGTGCATCCTTAAATAAGAAATCGATATCACCAAAAAATTTATAATAAAAGTCTTAGGATTTCCCGTAAACAATGTTTAAAGTTATACCATTATAAAGGACTATGTAGATGGGCAACTGTACTTCAACGACAATCTGATATACCACATTCCTAAGAATGTGGTAAAAAAAAGTAAACACGTTTTTGTACCTAGAACGCCTGGGCGAATAGAGTTGGAGTGGGGATAATATCTCTATTGTCTATTCAGTCATCAGTCTATGTGTGTACTCACTCTCTGTGTGCCGGTGTTTTATTTATCGTAGGAGTGTGAAACTGTAAAATTTTCAAAATGGCTCATGTGTACAGTAATGCTGAGTTAATGGACTGTTACCAGTGGATTATCAATTACGATACGTTTTGTGAGTGGTTGTTGCAGCAAAATGCTGAAAATCCCCAATTTACTTAATAATTTGCGTTTACAAGAACAGCAACCAGGAGGAACATTCGGTTTAGTGCGGCAAAATGGGATAAGGCGTGCCCTAAAGTGTGTACAAGTCGAGGGACAAAATTTCTAACAGCTTTTGTAACGAGGTATGTGCAAATTTTTTTATAAATTTCATGTTTCTAATACCTAGTAATCAAGTAGCGCAATTCTTCAAAATTAGTGTAACAAAATTTTATTCAGTTTAAAGACACGTCACTTTGGTCACATCTATCTTTAAGTTTATTTTTAAAGTAAAAACGCTGCAAATCTTTTTTGCGCCGGGTGTCGGTATACTCTCAGAACTTCCGACGTTTTTTTCGTGCTGGCCAGTTTGCATTGTCAGTCCCAAGGTCACTCCATTACAGTGGACCAGTATCCAGCGGCGTGCAATGAAAATACGCATTGTTTTCGAGCAAAAGTCGAGGTACATGACAACTCACTTCCGGCCGAGAAAGAACTAACTTATCTACTCGCAGATGTCTATGATACAAAGTGTTCTTTACTGTTTCTATCCTAATTCATATGCTATCACACTTAACTTTATGACTTTATAAATATTTTATTCAAGCCACGATTTCTTATGCACGTCTGGCTACACCGTTTCCTGGTATATAGTTCTTTTATCGCTATAAAATACTGAGATCGGGCTGCAACCCCAGACTCGGATGATGTATGGGGATTTTATAGAGCAAATACCAAAATCTCCATGTGGGCAATATCGAAAAATCGACGTCTGCTGAGATCGTATTAAGGCGAATATGCATTACCATCATGGCTAAATTTACCAATTCTTCTGAGACTTTAAGGGAATATATACTACTATATCATTGTAACCTTCACTATGTATTAATGATTCAAATATATTTGTATGTTTTATTTCAGTACTGGTACAGTTGAAGATGTGATGATTAAAACTGGTAGGTTTAGTCAGTTTTAATCATCTCCAGATGATGTCAACTTGGTTGGCGAAACACGCGTCGAGTGCAGTATGGTGTTTTGGTGTTATGTGGAAAACTACGTTAGTGTTATAAATTAGTTAATAATTTCGTTCATCTCTAATCTAATCGTTCCATTTTTTACGTTTCGTTAGTTGTTTTCACGTTTTCCACTGCTCAGTATACTTCTGCAACCGAAGGACCTAATTCGGCTGCAAATTAAATCGAAACTGTGAACGGGAGGGCGAGGCTCCTTCCCCGATAATACGGTCTCCAAGATTCGTTAGTGTGTCTACCGACGGTTAATAAAGCTGGCCCGAAGGCCGATGGAATTAGCTTGAATTGAGTTAACGTTTATACAACCAATCCCGGCTACCGTCTGGGTATAGATACACTGGAAGAACAGATAACTATAATATATTTCACCAAATCGTCGCAGTATAATGTCCGCTACATACCAATAGAAATTCTATAAAAACTTTTACACATTACGTCCTATCCCATACACATGTCGCACCAGTGGATGGAAGCTAGTGACAGAAATAGTAACACTGATAATAATAAGTTATTAAAACGAAGCGTAAGATATTTTTTAAATTTAGTAAATGTTTGACAGGATTATTTTAGTTTTGACATTTTAAGCCACCTTATTGAAATCCTGGGTTAGTTAAACCATTTTCTTGGTGTGTAAACCGGATTCTTTGTCATTCGCACTGAATCGTACCCAGCCAATAGGAGAAAACTCTCAGATGGGATGAGTTTTGTTCACAAACAGATTTAGAAACGGATTAGAGCACGAGCAAGCAGGAAGAATAGTATTAAGCAAACGATGAAGGATTTATCCTGTTCCATATTACTTCCTTTGTAGGCGGGATACGAGGTTTTCTTTCCATCTAAGACTAGGGTTTTATGGCGGATGTTAAAACTTTACAACACACATACCGATAATACCATTAAAATGCCCCCAAAGTTTTACAGGAACACCTGCGTAAAAATATTTTTTAAATCCGTTGGAATTGGATTTAGAATAAAATTAACCAACTTATATTGAGAAGTTGTTTATCTCTTGAAGGAAACAGAAGGTATAAGCCTCCTAGACATGTAAAACAAGTATTTAATCAATCTTTGTTGATTAAAACAAAAATAATTCCTCAAGGTTCATTTCTAGGGCTACTGTTATTTATTATTAATAATAACGTTTCGAGAAACATCTGACCATTTTCTGTAGTATGGTTATATGGAGTGTTATTCAGAACTTATCCATAATAAAATTTGGGGATGTTCAACATACATGTAGAAATGTGGTAGTTCAAAAAAAATTTTTTTGGCGGCTTCTGAAAACTATTTAAAAATTTTTCATTGCACGCTGCTGGATACTGGTCCACTGTAATGGAGTGACCTTGGGACTGACAATGCAAACTGGCTAGCACGAAAAAAACTTCGGAAGTTCTGAGAGTATACCGACACCCGGGCGCAAGAAAGATTTGCAGCGTTTTTACCTTAAAATAAACTTAAAGATAGATAGATGTGACCAAAGTGACGTGTCTTTAAAATTAATAAAATTTTGTTGCACTAATTTTGAAGAATTGCGCTACTTGATTACTAGGTATTAGAAACATGAAATTTATAAAACATACGCACATACGTTGTTACAAAAGCTGTTCGAAATAATATTCCTCGACTTGTACACACTTTTGGGCACGCCCTTATCCAATTTTGCTGCACTAAACCGAATGTTCCTCCTGGTTGCTGATCTTGAAAACGCAAATTATTAAGTAAATTGGAGATTTTCAGCATTTTGCTGCAACAACCACTCACAAAACCTAACTCGTAATTGATAATCCACTGGTAACAGTCCATTAACTCAACATTATTGTACACATGAGCCATTTTGAAAATTTTACAGTTTAACACTCCTACGATAAATAAAACACCGCCACTGAGAGAGGACACAGATAGACTGATGACTGAATAGACAATAGAGATATTATCCCCACTCCAACTATATTCGCTCGGTCTATCCAGGTACAAAAAACGTGTTTACTTTTTTTACCACATTCTTAGGAATGTGATATATCAGATTGTCGTTGAAGTGCAGTTGCCCATCTACGTAGTCCTTTATAATGGTATAACTTTAAACATTGTTTACGGGAAATCCTAAGACTTTTATTATAAATTTTTTTGGTGATATCGATTTCTTATTTAAGGATGCACATATCCTCAATGTTTTAGAGATAAGTTCTGAATATATTCAGATAGTTCTGAGTTCGTATATATGAAATGTGTTTATGGAGATATTGCAAGCATCCTAGAAATGTAACAGACAAGATATATTTTAATAAGTAAAGTAAGTAAAGTAGATAATATTCTGACTAAATTGAACCGGGGTGTGCGATGCAAATGCCAATCTGCAACTCCAGTACCGTCACTGGCCTCATAAAACAAAAGAAAATCAGTCGGGCGACTCCTTCGGATCATATCTCGAAACTGTCAACTCAGCTTAACCGGATAAAGGACTTTTATAGCGGCGCAAGGCCCGAATCCTTAGAAAGGACAACGGTCTTCCATAATAAAGGAAATAAAAAGCTTTATTTACAATTCCGCAGTGAAAATCCTTGGATAGAGGCGAAAATATTGCACAGCGTCTGAGATTCCGTTGCAATATGAAACCTCGGTCAAAGGTTATACCCATCGCCAGACGTTATAAGAGTATACAATGCATCTGTGTTAGCTGCAGCTTAAGCGTTCGGGAGCTGTCTAGCTTCAGTTGAAGGTCATACACTTTTTCAGAACGACAAAGAATCGTATGCAATATGCTAATTTATGAAAAGAGCTAGAATACCCAATGGAGCAAGCAAAACATTGTCTGATTAGTTAAAAACAACTACATTGAGTAGAGTAAGAGTAAAAAAGCTAACGCTAATGTATGTTTTCTGAACAAACAATAATGAACAAGACATTTGACTGAGATATAAATGGAATCTTACAACACATTCAATACCAGCTATCTTGATCATATAAATATGTTGGATTCATGACGCAAAGCTTTTATATTATACGAAATCTTGTTTTTATTTTATTTTTTATTTTTGTTTCATGTAGAACATGGATACCTGTCAAAGTGCGCTCTGATAAGGGACAAGCATTTATCCACATGAATAATTTTATTTCATGTCGTTAGGGTTAGGGATGGTCGGACGCTCTTGTGACATATATAGTAATGATGTCGATCGTGGGAAATGTACGGGACATCATGATCGGTTTTGAAGCGATCTATCATGGCAGGACCAGTCTGGAACGACAGATTTGGGTAGCCGCAGGAGTTATATAATTTTAAGTATATTTACTCGCAGCAAATGTAAAATGAAGAAATCAGTGCCGTATTGAGGGTGTTTCCATAGCAAATTTAGCGCGTTTCTAAACCACTGCAGAGATTTAAAAGTAATTATGATATTTTAAACATTAGAAATGTTTATGTTCGTTTATGATGGGGACCAAGTTTTCGTCCAAGGCTAAAAGACAGAGGTGTCGCGATCGAGTGACGCAATACATATAATAATAATAATAACAAACGTTACTAAACTAGGGACAAATATAGTATAAACTGAGGATGGCCTCGTTATTTGAATTTGGAAACGAGACGAAATATTAAACTACCAACTTCAGCAATAGTTTTGGAAGCAATTTGATTAAATAAATGTGTCTGCACATTTGCTTTCTGAATGGGAATCTTGTTGATCAGACAAAAATAACCAACTACCGAGCACTCTCTCGGTTTTCTTTTCATTACGAGGAAACACCCAGCCAAACACGATTGCTTCAAAAAGCTTGTTACGAAGTGCACGGTAGAAAAAAATCTCTTAAGCCCCATAAAAATCCAGGCACGTTCCTGCAAGCCAAGCAAGTGGCCGCCGGATGACTATCAGCCAATTTTTTAATCGCGTCCCTCGTCAGAACTGCCCCAAACTGCCCTTCTGCTCCATACGCGCCCTTCCAAACAAACGGTTAGCGGATAATTACCACTTAAATCAACCGTGCGAACTTCCACGGAAATTTTACCGCCCGTTGCCCCGAAATTATTATTAAACGAGACACATAAATCAAGCCTAATGGGGGCGGCTTATCTGTGTGTAAATATATCGGTGGCCTATCGATTTGGTGTACAGGAAAAGTGGCAATGTTCAATTTTACGTGGTATATGAATTACTCTAGTTATTGTACATATTGGCAATACAGGGCGACAATAATCTACAGGGTGCTCCACTAATCCTCGCAAGTCCATCTAAGTACTGACTTATTGTCTCAAAACTTTAATGAAATTATAAGTCGATTAATGCCAGTCTGAAAGACCTAAATTCAAAAAGAGGTTTCAATGAGTATAATGTAGCTCAAATACAATATTTATAAAAGGTATTAATCATTAAACCTGTGATTAAACATAACCAAAAAGAACGACGACACGTGGCGTCGAGATTCACTAATGAATCCAAATTTGCACCTAACTGGAATTCAAATATGTAACTAAATAAGATAATTACTGATTAAATCTGTCTCACAAATATTAAGGCAATAACTAGAAATGGGAGAAAATCGCTGTCGCGATTTTCGTTCCCATTTCTAGCCCTCCCGGGGGTCCAGGCCTGCGGCCTGGGGTCACCCTTCGGGTGACAAAAGCATCTGGAATAATATTATTTTAAAGAAAATTCATATTAAAGAAATTTTGTATCTGGAATGATGATGTAATTATACTAAACGATTTTTTTTAATATTTTGATGAATTGTAAGGGTTTAAGGGTACTCTATTGTTGATGGTGAAACATCATAATTTTTTAAGTACTTAAAGTAGAATTTATTTTTAAGTAAACATTATTATCAATTTTATCAATGGGACCAAAAATATTGTAGATATTTACTTTTGTAAGCTAAAATGATGAATTTAACAGACTGCCTTAATGAACGAATTAATTCCAAACTTTACGTGCAGAAAGAATAAAAGCTACGGATAATGAAACGGAATAACTAAATACTAATACTAATAAATAATTGGAATTAAAAAGTAAAAAAAAAAGTTTGCCTCGACCGTGACTCGAACTCGCGTAATCATCATTTTCAAGTTTTTAATCGTATACGACTTTCCCGTTGCGCTACCAAGCCTGTTCTCAAATGTTTACCTTGAGACGTTTAAGTATGTAAACTTTACGTGTCAACCTGAAAAAACTATTTTTACCGATTTTCTAATTGAAAAAGCATTTCGCTTCAATATTTTGGTAATCAGAAGTGTTTCGCAGTCAGTACTATTGATTCCGTTAGCAATATTTCTCGTAGGAAAATAACCTATCTGAAGTTTAATTAATTTGACAGTTTTCATGGGAGGTGCTTGTCTCGTTAGTGTAATCTCAGATCGGCATATAAAATGAGAAAGAAGTTGAGACGGATGCGACTCGAAATTTTCGAAGACGAAATAGACGTAGAAGGAGTCGACGTACGGTCTCGAAAAAATCTCAAAGGATTAGAGAAAGGACTGAACTTTCGCGTGAAGCCCTTCTCGAAGCCGTAAAAATTAGAAGAGGGGCGAGGGAGTTCCGCGAAAAGTCGGTATTTCGGCGGTCGGCGGGCGTGACGGGACCATTAGGCGCGAGGACAAACGCCGGTGCTAGCCGCATCTCTCGCCGAACGGCGATCGACGAAAATTTTGCAGAGGTTTTTTGAAAAGGCGTTTAAATTGGGAAACGCGTAGGAAACGGGACGAAAATACCCCTACCTACGCATTGGAGAAAGGCCGGGGGCGACCTCCGGTGGTCCGCGGAGATCGTTCCGAGATCGCCCCTCGGAGGAGATAGCTTTGAAACTTTGTGGATTTGGGGACGGAATTTAGAGCGAGACAGAATCGACGCGTTTTAATATATATGGATATACTAATTATTGATTATTAAAAATGAAACTCAAAAAGTAAGATAAAAAAGCAGAATATGTCTTTCAAGTCACACACAGAAAAGCTTAGATTCTTTCTTAAAACTTATTCTGGTTTAACAGAGCAGATACTGATACTGAAACAAGCAGATTACTATCGTAAAAGTCTATTCTGTATTCTGTGTGTTTGGACCATTGGTTCATCTTTTATCGATTGCTAATGTAAAGTAAATCACAATTTATATAGCGTATTAGTGCCGTTTTACATGGAGTGGATGATCAAGAGGATCGTGAGGACGTATGACCAAGCACCATGTGGTTAAATGAGTAACTTCACATGAGAACTGATGGTTAGTTGCGTACCATCACGCCTGTTGTCGGATTTATCCTAATACACATGTGGCTGTCCATTATGCCACAATATAAATATATTCTAATCAGTAAGTAACATTTATCTTCTTCGTTTTATCGGCGAAGCCACGGCAAAAATTCTATTGTGTCGATTCATATAATTAAAAGACATTCGATCAGCAAAATGGCAACAGCGACTTGTCGGTTACTGACCACACGATATGCTTGAGAAAGACGTACGTGGCGTATAAAAAATTGGTGCGCAGGGTCAGGGCTACGATCAGTTCTGATCATACGCTCCATGTGAAACGGCACTTACTTTAATGTTATTCGGCGTGCTACCCACCCGTGTTACTATTAAATTCTTCTAAGGTACATTATAGTCGATCTTCAAGGGTCAAGTTAGACCTATGACAAAAAATAAAATACCTTCTTTATTTCCAGTAGATCCTATTTATTAAACTATCATCCAGAAAGGACCAATATAATTCCGGTAAGCCCAGCCAACTTTAATACATTCTACCGCCACGCCTCACGAGATTTCTTGGGCTAATTTCGGCGTTTATTGGGCGGACTCGGCTAAAAGAGTTTTCCCGAGCTGTCGTTTACTTTCATGGTCTATTTAACGGGTCCAAAACTCGATCGAGAATTTCACGTTTCCCTCGCCCGCGTAAAGAGTTTTCGCATGTTTAAAATTGGTCCTGAAAAATGTGCACCTGTCAGCAGGACTTTCTGAACCGTCCAGGTCATTTGCGGCTTACTTTGCTACGCCTTTCACGATATTAAACCAGACTGCGCGACTCGCTTTTTAGGGACGCCTTATTCAAAGATCTCAATACGATTCGATTTGTATCGACTCTACTTAGTTAGTTAGTTATTTGAAGTTAACAAATATTAAAAAACATCACTTTCCCCCGTCGCACTAAAAAAATATAGTTTTAGATTTAGAAAGTGTCCTCTTCATTAATAACTGTTTAGGATTTTAATTCTTCAACAATTGGTGTGAAGAGAATTGAAATACCTTTCAATGGTCAAAGTCACTATAACCTGAACGATTGCATAAGTGTCAAACATGGCAATAAACCGTCTATCTTGAAATGCATCCTCAGGGATGCCTCAAGGAGGTGTTTTGGGGCTCAGACTGTTTAAGATGTATAACTAGCCTGTTGTTACTTTGTTCTATGTGCATACATACGAACGCTGCTCAGATGTAATTGATTTTTCGTATGGAATAGTATATATTTCACAAACTATACAATCAGTAGTTAAAATGATATTTATAAAACACTGCCCAATAGTTATTAAATGATTTAAACGACTTGTGTTTGTCGAAACTATTTAACATGGATTTTCATAAAATTAAGAACGACTGTATGAATTCTATCTTACCGTGGGATAACGTGGTGTCCAGTCGATTGTCCGTCGAAGTCCCACAAGGCTCGGTCCTTGAACCGTTATTACTTTTAATATTCATAAATGACATCATAATCATTCTCTATGCAGATTACCTTAAGCGATACCTCTCTATGTCCAATATTACTATGTCCAATAACCGTGATTTTCTCTTGAGGAACTCAAGACAATTTATAGAAATTAAAATAATATCCTTACTTCACTTCTATTCACTGTTTATGTTCATTTTATTTGTTATCTAGGTATCTATGTATATTTTTTATAAATATTGTTTGCATGTTTTTAATTTATCTTGATGAAACGTGTTAGCTGCTATAAACGAACAAAGTGCAGATGAACATAACATAATCTAGAATAGTATCTCTATTGGATTATTCTTTGCCTATGTTAATAACACTCAAAATCACTGTGAGTGTGCATACTCTGTTCCCCTACTGATAGTGCACGTTATACGTTTACTTCCACTACCATTCTGCACCAAATGAACGTAAATGCCTGCCTACAAGCTATATCGTTATCCAGTTTCGTCGCAATTTCGATTATTAGAGGGCGCGGTCTTTAACGAATTTCCGGCTCCGTCGACAAGTGGTTGAAACACGCTGCCGCCGTGTCTGGCACTAATGTATTTTTAAAAGCTTTCCGTAAGCGGGCGGCCCTCTCCATACACGGTTGAGGCGGCAGGTAAACGTAGTGTGCATTAATGATCGGCGTATTCCAAATTAGAAAAAACTGGGAGCCCAAACCATTATGTTTAGTTATTATTAACAACACAAAATATACAACTACTTTTTACTTAGTAGTAAAGTCAGTCAAAGCACTTACTGTATACAAGGATTGCTGTATGAAACTATCGGCAGATGGTGCTAGTTACGCATTGCTGATACTAAACGAACCAGCTCAAGTAGTCAGTTCCTCTTGTCTATAGATATGATGACTTTGCTTCACTGATAAGATCAACTGTTGATACAAAATTATGAGTTATTAATGTTATCCTGTTACTATCTAAACGCATTTTTTGTGCCTCACGTACACCCGCGTAGAGCACAGTTATGCAAGTCTTGGCATCACGCCAGAGCCACTTAACCACTTGTCGATAACGTGGCAGGAAATTCGTTAAAGATTGCATCTGGTAATAATGAAGCGGGTGAATGGGGCGCTTTTCGCGATAGGGAGGCGAATTTATGCACTTAAAAGAAGGCTATAGAAAGTTTATACACTTAAGATTCAGGAGCTTTTCCACCAGTTAAAAGTCGTAGACCTCTTTGGGGTAGGTTTTATTAATTTTCATTCATGTATTGATTATCTATAGTTTCAGTAATTTGGCTCTTCTGAAATCAGACTAATTATGTTAGTTCGTAGAGTCGTTCTTAATTTTATGAAAATCCATGTTAAATAGTTTCGACAAACACAAGTCGTTTAAATCATTTAGTAACTATTGGACAGTATTTTAGAAAATAATTACCTAAATGTTATTTTAACTAGTAATTATATAGTTTGTGAAATACTATACTATTTTATACGAAAAATGAATTACATCTGAGCAGCGTTGGTGTGTATGTACATAAAACAAAGTAACAACAGGCTAGTTATACATCCTAAACAGTCTGAGCCCCAAAACACCTCCTTGAGGCATCCCTGAGAATGTATTTCAAGATAGACGGTTTATTGCCATGTCTGACACTTTATGCAATCGTTCAGATTATAGTGCCTTTGACCATTGAAAGGTATTTCAATTCTCTTCACACCAGTTGTTGAAGAATTAAAATCGGGTCATCCATTTTCGAGTTACAAGCGTTTCTGTGTCTCATTCGTTGAGTGAAAAGACTATCGTTCTCTCTAAATATCTAAATGTTTTAACCAAGAATTTTAATGTAATATAATCTAAGAGGTTTGTATACTCGAAAAAATGTATCTATAGGTGTTAAATCGGGGGAATGTGTTGGCTTTCAATCATTTTAATGTTTGAAAGATAGGTGTATCAATTCTCTACGTAGTCGTATTTGGTAAGTAAAAATCAAGTTGTTCCTATTCTTAACATAAGTACAATTAATTGTTTTATTTACAAATTATCATCGAGAAGTCGTTAGTTTGAGATTTAAGTTATTTTGCCTACTAGTTTTTGAGTTTATTTAGTAGTTATTTATAGTTTATTATCGTTAGTTACCGTTCTGGCGTATATTTGTTACCATTACTATTGAAGAACACGTCTTTGCTGTTAGAAATTAATTGAAAGCCAACACATTCCCCCGATTTAACACCTACAGATACATTTTTTTTTTTTGAGAAATGTGAGGAAAATTAAATTTAACCGAGTACTTACAGGGATTGTGAAAGGAACCTCGACAGCGTCTTGTTATTCCTGAGGCCGTCCAGAAAGTCCATAGGAACGGCCAATCGGGCCACACCACACTCATTCATCTAGAACACTTCTGATTCACCACGAGTACCAAATATTAACACTTAATTCGTTTCTCACTTTAAGGCGAGCGCGCTAAAGTATTATTTTGTATATATTTTGTGATTTGTACAACAATTAAATTGGTCAACGAATATAACTGTAATTATTATAAAGAAGACATTGGAGATATTTCAAAATATTGAGTGTTCAATAAGTTTATTTCTTGTACACATTTAGTTCACCCTAATAATAGCATTTTAGACCGTTTTTCTTGAGTTTATATGGCATGTACATAGTTAAATTCTGTTTTCATAGCATATTGCAAAGCTCTCTAAGTGATAAATTATCCAACTAAGTTCATTGCGCGATACATATTTTAGATTGAATGCAACTGCAATGAGAACTACAACTGCATATCAGTCTAAAGTAATGAAGCATTAATTTTACCTTAATTTGCACAAATTTGCATCTACATCGCCCTCAAATAGAGAACCTAATGAGCATTGGATATAACAAAAAGTGTATCATGCAGAATAGGACATAATTCTGTTACAACGTTGTAGCATAGAAGATTTACAAATTAAAAAGTCGTTTTCCCTCAGACGAAACACATTTAGTAGCTCTTTGTAACATGACTAAAAAAAATGTATAATTTTATCAGACTAGTACGTTTGCTAAATAAAATAAACGAGATAGATAGACAATATTATTCTAATAAATTGTTTAAATGTCATTTTCTGTGACAGAAGATAAACTAATTATAATAAAGCTATATATAAGAAGCAATATAGTGGTTATTTTGTAATATGTAAGTTATACTTTTTAAGGATCACCAATTCTATATTACATAGAATATAAAAATAAAGTCAGACACTGCTAAACCAATGTTCATTTTATATAAAATCTGGCGCAGTCCGTAGGATTCGATAGGATCCATAGGATACGCTTTCAAAGAAAATGGCCACTTTAACGGTTTTGAAAATTACCCCTTAATTTCAAAATACCTACTTTTTCAAATCTTCGATGACACTACTTTATGTATGCTGGAATTAATTATTCTTGAGATATTTCCTAGCACCTGTTTATCGCAATTCATTTTAATTACATTTGATTTATATAAGGTCGAGCATAAGCCCATGTCGCACATTCTAACGCGGGTCACAGCTGGCTTTGTACTAAGTATATCCTTCTCATAAACAATACTAGAGAGAATTTACTATGCAAAATGAAGCATTTTCCGTTTACTTGCTCGCAAATCATTAAAATAATTGAATATTATGTTCATTTCAGAAAAAATAAGCTGTAAAAAATATGAACCCGCGAGGTTTCTTTCCTCTTTAACAAACAAAGAAAATAAAATGTATTTGACGGATAATAATTATTGCGTTATTACGGCCCAAAAAGTAATATCATGTATAAAAAAATCAAGGAATGTTTCGTAGTAATTTCATAAAGAAATAGTTATATAGACAGAAGTGTATGTACTGTCACATCACATGAGTGGCAGTAACTCCTACCGTCCAATGACAGACAGCTGTTTTGACCTATTTGGCCTTTTTGTGGGTACAGGTCTCGGGGTGAAAACAACTGATTATGGCTTGGAGCCATATACTACAAGTTTACCCTATAATCTTGCGACGTAAGTAACCCCTTCTAAGATAGAAAAGATCAACACACTAGACTGAAGTTTTACGTGGAATGACAGTTTTATTATCTTATACAATTAACAATTTCCTGAGGATATTCTCCAAGAAATATCCTCAGCATCTTCCATCTTTTTAAAGAAATTGTCAAATTAATCCATCAAACAGTTAATGGGTGATAGCGATTTAGAGTTACACAGCACAGGAATACAAGATTCAGTATGTCAACTACTACCATTGCTGCCTTGCGAAGAAGCAACTTGACCTTGAGAAATCTATTGTATAAATAAAATCTACAACTTTCAACTAAGGTAACCTTGATGAAGGAACAGTTCATCATAAATAATTTATAGAATATTAAAACAATTCTGAAGAAGGCTTTATCTCTATATTTTAACGTTATTCTTTGATGTATAAATTGTAAAGTTTTCAGAACGCTTCCGTTTTTTAAATCGATCATTACCGACCATCCTATGCTCATATTTTCTTAAAAAAATCCAGAAAATTATACCTACTTAGTCAACTACTGGTAAAGGTATGCTGGGCGCGTCTCTGTAGCTACAATAAGCCATTCCACGGCTATCTCCGATCCTTTGTAATACGGCTCGAATTCCTTCAAAGGATCACGAAAAGAAATTGGTGGGTGGCATCGGCTTTGTAAGTCGGGCTAGGAATTCTGATAATGGCATTTTAGATAAGAGGAACGGTCTTGTAAGTGAAAGCTATGTAGAGACAAAAGATAAACTATTAGCATACATATATAACATGTATTTGTGTTAGTTTAACAAGAGGGAACTTCTTGAGGTCCTCCTTTGCATCTACAATGCGCCACATACCAAAGTACACCTTCACATGAGTGCCAAACACGCCTAACACCAAATCGCAGACAGCTGTTTCGACCTATCAGGTATCACCGATACCGTTCAGATCTTGACGTTAAGACAACTGAATAGCTTGAGAGAGGCTATAGACGTAAGACTAATAGAAAACTTCAGTATATCTTCGTCACAAGAAAAATTGATATGACTTTTAAATTTACAATTTAAAAGTCATGTTACATCAAGAACCAAAAATCGTTAGTACAGCGTCTAATGTTATTTAGCATAGTATACAACCGATACACGGATTATAATGTCGACTAGAAAGACTAGAGACTGAGTATAGGTACAAGAACTATCTCGACCACTCATAATCTTACAACAATCATTGCTTGACTAATATTGCTTTTTATTCTATAAAAGCTCCGTTGAAGAACATTTTATAAAAGAAAAAATAATACTGGAGAGACAGCCCTTGAATAGAAGCATTAGGGGAGGAGACGATTTGGAAGACCATGTGAACACATATTGGAAAGAACAGTTTATTTGGAGCCGAAAGCCACCATTAAAATACAGGGCGAAATTAAGAATGGAACCACATAGAGATGTTAAATGGTCCACAGAGGAGTAAAGGAAGAACAGTGAGAAGAAAAAGCCATAGCTTCCAAGTAAACAACTACCTTTATGCATTGCCTCAAGACGCCTTAAGGAAGAACAGTGAGAATAAATAGCCATAGCTTCCAAGTAAACAACTAACTTTCTGTATTGTCTCAAGACACCTTCGAAACCAATCATGGCCTCATCCATAATTATTTTCACAAAAATTTCATCAGTTTGACTAGGAGCTCCATAACTGGATTATATTTGAAGCAGCTTCCAAAAGACGTGCATATATGAAAAGAATATTTTATTCATTTCATACAAGCTACATCCATTCTAAAAATTCAGACAGCGCAGCGTAATGTACCTAAATAATAAACATACGTTTTCCGGCATTTTAAATGGGAATTTCTAACCTAGTAGCGTGCGCTTCCTTCCTCTTAGTCCTCCATCTACCCATCCATGAATATGTAACAAGCAAGAAGCGCTGAGACGTTTTGTGTCTGCTCGTTGTCGAGGTTCTTATGTAAGAGCCTCGACCTATTATGGTCACATTTAATATTCTACCGTTAAACTTTAAACTTTTAACCGCTTTTTGGGGCACCAATCGCCTCGCCACTTTTATGGCGTTTCATTCCCTAAGCTGGGCCAGGAAAAAAGACATTCAGAAGTTGACGACATCGCGCTTATGAAAGACAAAAACGACTTAATCAAAGAAAGCGTGAGATAAAGTTAGTATTCTTTTATACAAAAGGACCTGTTTTATTTTCCCAAGTATAAAATTCTTAGGCATCAGCAATAAAATAAATACGGGGATTGTAAAGATTACAGAGAGTTCGCCTTGTTACTCCCTTTAAAATCTTTATTTTGAATCAATAATAAACTCTCAACACAGTATTTGCTGATAAACTTATATGATCAAATATTTAGCACCGTTCTGTGTAGCTAACATTTCAAACACTAATTTTTCAATCATTCCTTAGAACTCCGTGTACTGTCGGTTGCATAACTTTACACAACACAATGGACCTTTTCCATCATCTTTTTTTTATTCGCTTATTATAAAATATATACTTAGTTATGCCTAAAAAGTATTTTTTTTAAATTTTGTTCTTCGCCAGATATATTTTGAAAACATTTTTAAAATTACCATATATTTCAAATAACGCGCCATTGACATCATACTCCAGTTCGTTGTTGTCTGTTGGCTGCCCTGCATTTTGTGTTCTGTCAAGTGAAGTGTACTTAACCTAACTTTCGTTTTGTGTTTCGATTAATTTGATTTAAAATGAATACAATTGAAGAAGGATATCTTAAGGCTGATTCAGACAATCTTCCAAGAGTCGCCAGTGAAGTGGTTAACGATTTCTACGTCACAAATATGAACTTTCTTAAGTGCTGAAGTGCGCAATGTTAAGGCAAGAAGGTTAGGTTTTATAACCTAAGTTATCAAATCATCATTTAGTTGATTCTAGCATAGATTGTGCAGTGTTGTCACCTTTAGCAAAAAATATTTAAAAATTATTTTGCTCAAGGGATAAATTGTAAAATAATCATTTTGATTTGCTTTAGTAATAATTTATGGAGAATATTTCACCTAAAAATACATATTTTCATTTCAAAATTACCATTTCACCTAAAAATACATAATATTTTCTTTTCAAAATTACCAGAATGTAAATTTAATCGTTGCCAAAAAAAAAGTAAAATTATATGTGGCAACGTGGAGCCGTTCTTTGACTTGTCTACATTTTATTGGCTACTGGAGTGTGATGTCAGCGAACCGCGCAGTTTGAAATGATTCATGAAGACCGGTCACTTTGTACTTGGATAACTTCGCTTAATTACAATTCTTTAATAAATTGGGTTGATTCTACCTTTACTTATGTACCAGTATAACGTTTGATATTAATAAAATAGTAAAATTTAATTTAGTGGAAAAGGCACATTCATTTAGCAGTTAAAACGATATTCGTTCACGATAAACACAAAATAAATGGTATATATTTATTTTAAATACCTACAGTGATAAGTATCTATATTAGTAGTGGCAATGAACCAACTGAAATAATTAGGAATAGTACCTATAGTTTTTGCAATTAAACAGAACGCCAACCACCACCATGTAGGTAAAAAAACAACGGCAACAATGCATCCCACTTCTGCCGAAAAAACACGTAGCCCTTGATAACGTATTGTTAAACATGGTCATTTTTTGCATCCTCGTCCAGGCCAGACCATTTGATGAAGCCAAAAATAACTCGAATGTATAGTCCAAATACCCGAAATAAAGTTAGCAATTGACAGAATCGTAAACTGTACCAAACGGTAGATGGTTTTATTTTCCCTGGAAAAAAATTACCAGCCTCTTTTTTATTGCAGGCTGAATGTAGCTCAGTTTTCGATGCTTGTGAACATGTAGCGGTGCAAAGAAAACTAAGAATAAAAACATAAATGTTTAGATTTTTTGCTCACTGTTTGCTATTTGTCCTCCCCGGTTAATTCACAGTTTTCCTATAGGGATAGTAGCCCGTTTTTTTTTAGTTATGACTGAAATGCGGTATCAGTTAAATTGTCAGAAGCAGATTATTCAACTAAAACGTAGTACATATCGATTAAATTAGTACTAGAGCTCGTTACCTTAATTAGAGGTATTCCACATTCGACAAGTGAACGTGAGGGCTGATATGAGGTGTAATTAATTCCGCACAGTGAAAGCAGGATAATTGCGGTTGGATATACTCTATTCATTCATTACAGAGATGAATGTTTATCCAGAAAGTGTGTTAATAAAAAGCATAAAGCACTATATCATTATAATTACACATTTACTTAATTTTTTTAATTATACTAGTTATTTTACATTATTTACAGTTACATACAAAAAACAACGCGTTCCACAGCAATAAGTAACCCAGACGTCTATGAGATTCGAAAACAAAGGATCTTTAGAGAAAGTCCATTAAAAAATTACAATCTCTTGACAAATGCTGTGTCAGTAAAAACTAAATATTGCGTATAAGTATAAAGGATAAGCTCCTGAAAAAAGCTTGTCAATGTCCCCTGTCTACAGACGTTCCGCGACTCATTTGGATTATCTTTGCTCGAACGAACAATATTGTGTTTGGATTACTGTAAACTTTATTCTGAAGTAAAATGGTACATGTTGCTTTTGTTTAATTTAATCCCGCTTTGGAACAGTCACAAAATTATACTTTTTTAAAATGCAAGAACAAATTGCATGGTTTTCATGATTGTTGTATAGTAATACGTCAATAGTTTTTTTAATGACACATCCTGTATGTTATTTAATTTTTTTGATAGGGCGCTCTCTCGCGATTACTTAGATATAGAAATCGATGGTTATATCTCTAATAATATGGCAGATATGTCAAAAAACATGTTATAAGTTAACTAAAATACCATTGTATAAATATTTCGTTAAAATTTACCATATAAATGCGAAGCTCAACATGAAAGAAACTTTCGCCATTTTCAAGACTCAACAAATTTTAACTTTACATACTACATGCACACGATACCAAATACAAACGTAAACCCTAAAACTGCTTATACGACCTCCTGTCATGGAAATATCTTCGCATGAATATACTTTCAACTGAAACATCACGGTCCAATCTCATATAACTTAAAAGTTAACCACTAATGCAAAACAGTGTTATAGAATAACAGAAAATGATTTTTCATCGACAATGACATGTCTAGATCGCTTTGTTCCCTCCTAGAAGAGCTATATAGTTTACATATTCGCTTTCTCCACCAAATCTAATATACAGCTCCATGCAATTTCCTTTAACGCGTTGAAAAATCCTAACAATATGGCTTATATTGGAACAAAGCTCATAACCCAAACGATACGTGCAACTAAACCATAAAAAAATTCCACATATACTCGACTCTGAAACGTCTATACGTGGGAGGTCCAAGTTGAGTTTCCACTCTTTTTCCTGAGGCGGTTTATGTTTTTACACCGTCCCTCGCGTTCTTTGGCGGTTTTCCATCCACAGTAGGGAGTAAAGTTGGAATATTTTTTCAGAGGGGGACATATCCTTTAGGGACTCGCTTCAAAAAATATATGGATACCACTTAAGTCCTACACATCATACTATAAATGAAATTCTGATTTCAGGGTTGACACAATTTTAAGTGAAGATAACAGTATTTAAAAAGAAGTACATGAGTAACTTCGCTCTTAAAATGTTGAACAATATCTTTCTGTAAAACACGCGCTATGCAAAAACTCACGCAAAATGCAAACACGTTTTTCATGATGACTTGACATTGATAAATAAAGCCGTGTACACAATCAAGTTTTATTAAATTATCTCTAGAATTTGCTTTTGGCACTCAAGTTAAAGCGATAAAAAGTTGAAGTTTAATCATTATAAAATTAAATTTAGTCGCTCCACCATAGCCGGGGAACAAACTAGATCAGGCCAGGCCAGACCCCATGGGAAATTTAACAAAACCCCATCGATATTGCTGGTTTACCTTCCGGATTCCGCATGAATGAATTTCATATAAAACCGATTCCATTATACTACATATAAATCCAGCTATTTATATTACAATTACACCCCCTTCCCTGCGCAATGGTATATGTGATACGGCTTCCTCTTCGTGTTGTGTTTTCGAGTGGATTAGAGACACTAATGCGTCCGAAAAATAAATCCATCGTACTCTTCGCGAGCCGACAGTGGCCATTTACCACCACGGCTATTTTTACGAAAAGCAAAGCACTCTACGACATATAAGGAGGCACATTAATTTCACTTTAAAAGAAATCGCGCGGAAAGGAAAAGATTTACCCCATTCTCTTCTCTGCATTACCGAGGAAGCACCTTATTTTTTACATCTGTATTTTCAGGATAAAACGGGAAACGAACAACATTATCTTCAGAGAGACTCATTTCGACACCTAGGTAATTCTTTGGCTCTATCTTTGTTATTTTTCAACTTTTATATAGGAGATTTTTTGTCTGGCGCATATTCACGAGTTGTACATCTCGTACAACTATTATATACATTAGAATAGAGTAATATGAGTGGTGCGAATAAGGAACAACCCGTACCAAATGCAACAAAGCATAAACAAAGTAATAGTTTAAAATGTACGTAAACATGGCTTGAAAGAGAAAGGGATAATTTTATTGGATACTAAAATGGAGGGAGAAATGTGTTTTGTTCCAAATTATCCACGGATAATTTAGATAATAAAGCAGTGGTTTTATTTAATGGGAAAATATTGTTCAATAATTAACAACTCCTCGATTTACGATTTATAATTTGTTTTACAGAAAAGTACCTTCAAAATAATACGTTATAGACAATGAGAGACACAGTTTTAAAACAGATCCCTGCGCTTTTTCTCCTTTTAAATACACATCTTCCTCTGCGTCCAACCTCTGATAAGAATTATCTAATTTTTAAGTGAATTCCAATAAATACAAACGAGATTAGTGAAATAAGAAACTATAAAAAACAACTGTAGGCATTCATATTCAACAAATTCGACGAAATTACCATCACTTACAAAAATAGAGTACTGATAACAAAAAATGTGAAAAAGGAAAGACAGGGAAACGTTCCACGATAGCAACATTTAAATGTCTTAGCTTAGTAGCCCAAGATAGCAAGCATTCGATTGATCGTGAATCGTTTAGAATACGTCAAAAAGTCGAGGAAAATGAGATGTACACGTTCAGAAACACCTGAAGAGCACCAAAAAGAATGTTACGTTCAAATAAATAACTCCCTCTTCGCTAATCTGTTTATAGCGAGTTCGCCCTATGTATAAATCAAATAATACATGACCTTTCAACCGTCTCCCTTTGAAAATTTGTTGTATAATCTGACACCAATTAGGAATTGTATAATTTACTTCGCACCTGATAAAAGCAGTTACTGTCTGAAAACAAAAATACTTAAATTTCGACCCTTCAGTAAGGATTGACAATATTAATTGGTTCTCAAATAAAACGATATAAAATATATAGAATCTTTAAAACTTTAAAAAGTAAATACAATGCAATTTCCCTTTGGCGCAGCCATTTAAGCAAAAGCTGCAGACGACCATTTTGTGCTAAATAAATGAGATAGCACCCAACCACGAACCACAGCCCGCAGGCCTGCTGCCATGTATGGACACAATGGCCTATATCTTATATTAAAACAACAATCTGGCAGTGCTGGCACGTACATTCGTACACTCAATGAGAGAGGCAAGTCCCAGTTTCTCTCTAATGAGCATTAATTAAGTTGATCGAAGCAAGTCGGTCTGCGGCGTGAGGAAAAAACAATTGAGGGATTGTGGACGAAGAGCAAATCTGCTTTCGACGCCCAATTAGGATATGAAAGTCGGTCTACTGTCATTTCCAGGATAAAGTATATATTGTTTGTTAGCAACGAAAAGGTCACATTTGTGGGATAATAAAAAAATTGTGTGCTTTTCTACGGTGCCTTTAGAAATGAAAAGTCAAGGGAGATGTTAAAATGATTCCATAACTAACTACGGTCAAAAAATAAGCTACACCAAACTATACAAGTGGTAATCTTATAAAACTCAGCGCTCATTTTCTAATAACCAAAATGCTAGTGAAAGTGCTAAAGCGCTAAAAATTTTCGTTAAATAACTGTGATAAGCTTTAGGAAAGGGTAAAATTATAGAATTTCCATATTTCCGTAAGGAATTGAACAAAAACTCTGATTTCGGCTACTTAGCTTTAGAACCACTCTGCAGGCAACTAAATTTCCGAACACTCAATGACACTAAATCAAAATACAGACCTATGGAATAAGAACACCTCTCTATAGTATGGGCAGCAAAACACTTTAGGGGCCACCTTTTAGGTCAAAATTTCATATTTACACAATCACCGTACTGGTTCCACTATTTTCACTAATATTCATCAATTAAATTTTCTTGATGCAAAATTAAATTACTAGGGTTTTTCTCGACATCATATACTAAAACGATTACATAAGAAATAATTAAAAGAGAAACAAATCTGAATTATTTATCACAAAAAAATTTAAAAGTTCGAACTTTATAGTTCTTTCTTTCTTCCTACAAAGCAGTTTGTGTGTGTATTTACTTTGTGTCTTTTATAAATAAGTTGGTTGGACACATTTTAAAATATTTAAGACATCAAATAGCCCACGAATATGAAATTTAGCTGCTAGTGTTGCTAAAGTTTGTATTTTCCTTTACACTGCCGCTGTAGTTACCAGACAGGAAACAATTCGACTTTGCTAGCAAAGTTTTATATATTTTCAGGGTCTATTTGGAGCTTTACAAGCAGATATTGTGAAGGTGGTTATTTTCCTTTGATCGCTGAATCCGGAAACCTGTTTGAACGAAAAATTCTAACAAATCCCGAAATACACCTCTTACCACTAGAATTAATTACCTAAAAGCCTTCCTTGATGGAAATCAATCAGATAATGAGGAAACATCACAAATACTAAATAAAAAATATGTTTGTTGTTCAATTAATAAATGAACCAATATGTCTCTTAGCTTATTGGGATTACCAAAACATGTTACAGAAAATCTTTATATATTGAGTAACATATCCAAACATAAACGTTAAAGGGAAAACAAGATAATTTTCCTGCGATATAAGATTGATAATAGAGAAAATAATATCACTGTTACTAAGCGATACGTTATGGACGATCTCATAACTTTCAAGATATCGGTGGTTCTCAACTCTCGACCACAATCGAGTTTGAGATTTCGGTAGTAGGACGACAGAGTTGGAAATAGCCCCGATTTATCAGCGGACGATAAATTGAGATGTAATTTATTCGGAAAAAGGATAGCGTTGATTTTCTTATGTGGGATGTCAACTAACGATGACACGTCTAGTAATTCAGAATATAATATGACAGTTATTATGATCTAAACGACAACTACCTGCCAGATTGATGGGGTTTACTAGTCTGAATGTGAATCATTTGGACACGTTCCTCTGTATTTGAAACGGTTTTGGAGAAAATAAAGCGATTGCATTTTATATAAAAGAATGAAGTAGAAGAAAGTTAGTAAACCAAAAGGATATCAAAAAAAACGTCTATTGTTAATAAAACCTAAACATTCTAACTATGAATGACCCTGAAAGAAGCTTCTGATGCATCACTGGTAGTATAGAATGGCTTTAATTCTAGAACTCTTTAGTTAAACTAAAAAAATTCCTAGCGACTTTACCTACAAAGCAAAAATGTCGTACATTGCCGGTTTAGTAATTATCCAGAATTAATGGAAGCTTAATGCATGACAACGGGAAAGAAGTCTTGAATTTATTTAATTAGTCATTCTGTCACAAACCAACAAAAACATTAACTGGTTACCGCCAGCTTAAGATTTCACTCTTAGGAGACTTAATCCACACAAAATAAATGAGAGCATTCAAGGAGTTACAATTTTCACCTCCAAAACTCTTTCTCAGCATTTCAACTATCTTTTAATACATATTTACTGTGAGGTACGATGCTTGTATTATACTGCTTACGCAGTTATGTATGATAAATAAAACCTCGGCATTTTGTCCCGTTGTTTGCTATGTAACTCTAGAGCAAAGACAAAATCGATTTCCGCCATCTAACTCTTCTACATATAGTAAGAAAACTAATATTCAGATGTCACTTTAGTTGTGCATTAAACTTTGCTTTCTGTTGCTGCCGAGCACAATAAAACTGGAATTTTGTGCCCCCGTTTTCTGTACACAGCTGTCTGCAGTGCATCGGAGTCGAGCCACTGATCTGGGAATATTATCTGAGGCGGAGAAAGGGGAGGCGGAATTGGGGATTACGTTGCATGGAGTCGCAACAATATGTGCCGTTATCTCACCGAGACTCGGATCTTTAGCTTTAATAACAATATAACACGTGACTTATCGTGCTTGGGGAATAATGGAGAGTTTATTGCATTATTCCATTTCCCCTAAAACATCAAAACCCGTAAAATACAGGATGAGGATCAAATTTGATTAACACTACAGAGAACTTGGAAACTATTAGAGCTACAAGAAAGCTTAAATGGGGAAAGTAGTGCACAATTTATTCACGTGCATCAACGCCCCGCTGAGAGAAAACAATTGAATTATGTTTAATTTCCATTTAATTCAAAAAATAAAATTCTTAGTTATTTTTACATAGTGAGTTATTTTTTCATTAGATCATTTTCGAAAAAATAACAGCAACTTTATTTTTTCTTATAGGCGCCATATTGGCTGTCTATTTTCGAACTGAACAATATATTCCTTAGCAGGCCATGAAAATTTAAAAATTTCTTAACAGGCGCTTTTTTCACCCGCTTGATAGTCATTTTTTTAAACAAACAAAAATTGGCGCTGAGGTGTTGGAACTATTTTTTATTGTTATTATATTTTTATACCCTCAAATTTTCGAATATAATGAACAAATCAAAGTAGATAAGCTTTTAAAATAGAATGATTATATTTATCACAGAATCGGATGTTGTACTAAATGTCACTGTTAAATGACTTGGATTATACAAAAGTCCCAATCAAAGCAACACGCCATCTATTAGGCGGAAGCCTAAGTATCGAACTACATTTCTTACTAAGAAATAGCCCATTGCTTCCCATAAATTGAAGTAAATGTTTTCTATATGTAGCTGTCAGTCTAGACTATGTTTCCTTTTATAAATGACCTCCCCGAGTATATTACTCAAGCAGCAATTACTATGTTTGCAGATGATACGTCGATGATAGTAGAGATCTTAGATATACAAACCCTTTCAGATGATGGTAAGATGATACGGCCGTACAGTATAGTGTTTTGGTGTTATGTGCAAAACACTACCCCCTTCAAGACCTATAAATATGGTCTATGCAAAAAAATGAATAAGGTATACTTTGCATTAAATCAGTGAAAATATTAAATGGAAATTAAACATTTTCTGAACGTTTACTTTTTTTTAGTTTCTTCTCATATATCGTACAATATGGTACTTTGGGGGCAGAGTGCTGAGATCCAAAAGATTTCTTTTTTAATCTTAAATAATGGTGAAATGTCTGCGATTAAGCATCGATCATGATATAAAATCTACATAACTCATTAAAAAGCTGTATTTAACTTACAAAAAGTCGTCTTCTAATTTGTGTTGAATTTTTTTTCTGTGAGTGGTAATAGATTACGCCGAGTTTAGCCAAAAATAGACAATCGCCCTCTGTATTTGAGACTCCTGGCGTGCCATCTCTATCTATTTAACACATCGCTACCCTGGAAAAGTGGCTGGATAAACTCGCTGCAGAAAGCGCCGGTGATTCGGAAGTAAAAAATTGAAAGATTTTCCTCGTCAAAAATCGGGGTGTAACGATGGCTTTCCTGGTGTTACATGAACTGTGATATCTTCCCACGTTTCATCCAGACGGGATTAGGCTACACCAGTAAAAGGGGATCAACAGGCTCGACGGGATAAGCAAGGCTCCGAGCCCCCATAATTTTTTCCTTCCCCTTTGCCGTCTAATAATTTGTTAACGGCCTTTCGAGCATAGAATTCGGAATGGAACTGATACAATTCAGTATAAAATCAATCGTTTCAAAACAGAGGAAAACTAGTGCAATCGGTATTATACAAATATTTCGGAAAATGTTATTTTTCCACCGTATACTATAAAGATAAACGAAGGGTTGTGCCCATATTTCTGCATTGGGCAGTTTTTAATTTAAATACAGTTTAAACCTTTAAAACCAACAAGACACGTCACTGGTAGTCGGTACCCGTATAATACCACTAGCTTCATCAATCATCAGTATCTAATAACAGGTCATCTGGTTATTAACCAAATTAAAATAATGACTAGAAATGGGAGAAAATCGCTATCACGATTTTCGTTCCCATTTCTAGCCCTACTGGGGGTTCAGGCCTGCGGCTTGGGGTCACCACATTCGAGTAACAAAAGCATTTAGAATAATATTATTTTTAAGAAAATACATATTAAAGACATTTGAGATAATCCCTTGTATATGAAATAATAAATTTGGAGACAGAAAGCTGAAATTTTGTATCTGGAATGATGATGTAATTATACTAAACGATTTTTCTTAATAACATTTTGATGAATTGTACCTAAGGGTACTCTATTCTTGATGGTAAAGTATCATAATTTTTTAAGTGCTGAAAGTAGAATTCATTTTTTAGTAAACATTTTTATCAATTTTATCAATGGGGCCTTCCGCTACGGTTCGGAGCCGCGCCCGCCCTTCAAAAAGGTGTAACGGCGGTGTTAAAAAATATACTGCCTGTCATAATTGTTGCAACAAATTATTATTGTAGAAGATATTTACTTTTGTAAGCTAAAATGTTGAATTTTACAGACTGCCAAAATGAACGAATTAATTCCAAACTTTACCTGCAAAAACAATAAAAACTATGGACAATAAAACAGAATAACTAAACACTAATAATATTAATAAATAAAAATAATTAGAATTAAAAAGTAAAATAAAAAAAAGTTGCCTCCATCGTGATTCGAACTTGCGAATTCAGCATTACGATATTTGAAATCCTGCGACTTATACCATTACGCCACCTCGTGTCACTCGTTATTGTTTGACGCTGAGACAGTTAAGTATGTAAACTGTACGTGTTAACCTGAAAAATTAGTTTTTACCGCTATTCTAATTGGAAAAGCATTTCGCTTCAGTATTTTGGTAATCAGAAGTGTTTGGCCGTTACTACTATTGATTCCGTTAGTAATATTTCTTATAGGAAAATAACCTATCTGAATTTTAATTAATTTGAGTTTTTGTAGGAGGTGCTTGTTATTACTTCAATCTCACATCGAGAGATAAAATGAGAAAGAAGTTGAAACGGACGCGACTCGAGATTTTCGAAGACGAAATAGACGTAGGAGTGGTCGTACGGTCTCGAAAAAAAAAATCTCAAAGTTTTAGAGAAAGAACGGAGCTTTCGTGTGAAGCGGTTCTCGAAGCCGTAAAAATTAGAAAAGCGGTCGAGGAGGTCCCGCGAAAAGTCAGGATTTCGGCAGGCGTGACGGGGCCATTAGGCGCGAGAACAAACGCCGGTGCTAGCCGCATCTCTCTCGCCGAACGGCGATTGACGAAAATTTGGCAGAGGTTTTTTGAAAAGGCGTTTAAATTGGGAAAACGCGTAGGAAACGGGACTAAAATAGGTCTAGGCATAGGAAAAAGGCTTGAGGCGACCTTTGGTCGCCCGATGAGATCGCGGATCGATCCCCACTCGGAGGTGATAGATTAGAAACTTTGTCGATTTGGCGACGGAATTTAGAGCGAGACAGAATCGACGCGTTTTAATATTTTCGGATTTTATAAATCATATGACATTATTTGTCTAGTTAAGTCTTATGTCTGTGAAATATATGTATGTATTAATATAAAATATCACCTTGTAAACAAGAAACTATGCAGAAAATACCCCCATATTGTGTTATTTATCATGGGTTCTCTTTCGGAACTAAGAACACCACAAACAAACTGCTCTACATTCATAGCCTAACACCCACACTAAATTTAGGTAAAGCCTTCACTTCCAACTAGCCAGTGCTTTGTTTACAGTAAAACGGAATTTGTTTTGACTGACGCATTCACCTAAATCAACATCAGTTTTCCGTCTTATAAGGATACCTTATTGATTACAGTTGATATTTTCAGCTGTTTGCACCACTTTCCTTAGTTTACAATCCCTCATTAGTTTGGTAATTTTGGTGTGTTTAAATATAATATTTTAAATAGTTATTTCGCTGAAGTTGATCTCTGTAATATACAGGATTGGGCAAAAGTATGGATCATGTTTTATTCAGATTGTTTCATAAATAAAGGTTAAAATCAAGGGGTGTATTCTATCAGTTTTTAATTTCTAAACCGTTTGATGTAATTAAACCAAATTCGGGGTACGTATATAATATGTCAGTGGGTATGAAACAAAAAATTATCTTCTTTAAAAAATTACCGGTGGCAGATGTGTGGGTGTGGGTATCATCAATCATTATTTATCAAAAAGATATATCACCCTGTACAATATTACGAATAAAATAGGTCGCCATATGCACTATTGTATTATCTTCATCTTTTATCTATTTACACTTCTTTGTATTTCAAACGACAAAAGCGACAAAATTGATTTATTTGACCAACTGCATTTTTACGATTTAATAGTATCTTAGGGAGGCCATGATTTTTTGTCACAGAATACGCCCCTGGATTATTAATATCTATTTAGGAAACACCCTGTATATGTATAGAGAACAGGTGGCATCATTTATATAGGAACGCTTTAACATGTGACCGTTATGATAAGGCCGATGATATGACAACATTGGCCAAGTTCCGGAAATTACGTTGTGATATAAGATTTTTTAAAACGGAGAAGAAAACTAAATTTATAATTTAAGAATCAAAAAACTACAAACTCTTTTGTGGAAATTATATTAGTTTCTACAGAAAAGCCATAAGATGAGTATAAAAAAGGAAATGAAACCCGTTTTCCTTCTCTTTGTGTTCTCTAGAAAATGAGATAGCGCTAGAATCGACGTTCTATACAGTTGTAAGAAAAAATGCGCCCTTATCAAAGAGCCCTGCGATTATACAATAAAAGAAGACAATACCCCCGATACACAATGCCGATAGACAAACGAGGCTGGCCATGGAAATAATTTAGATAGAGCGGGTGAAAGGGCTCGGATGAAACAAAAGATGTTTCAGCGTCCCTAAATACCTGTTTACTTGGTATGCACAGTCTGCGTATTCACAAATTACAGCAGGAACTGGTACAGGAACCAATTTCCCTTCTACTCACTGATAGAGAGCAATAGTGAACCTCACAAAGCCTTATAATGCTGAGATGGAATTCTGGGTATACTGGTCTGGTATGTTATATCGCCCCTCGTTTCGACCAGCGCTTCATCGGTCTCAGATATGGTTCAGATCTGGCGATCTAGCCATACACTCGATTTAGTCTCTACACTCGTTGAAAGACGAAAGAGAGAGGGAGGAGAAGAGGGGATAAAAACAACTAAGATACAGTATTTAGTATTGTGTTATCGCACTGGTTGGGTATGGTAAGACAAAGAATGGCAATTGAGTTTGATTTTAACAAGTACGGCTAACAACCAAAAGTTTAAATGGTCCTTATAACAAGGTAGATGGATCTAAAAAAAACTAATCCGTCAAATTCAAAAAATAAAACACGGTTGTGTAAAGAATTAGAGTACCTTTCAAAGGGACGATCTATCACTTAACCGTCCTCCCCTATTAAGATTTTTAGGAGGTTGCGCTCCCTCCTTAGGGGGGAGTAAAGTCTATAACAAGAAACTTACGTGAAAAGATGTCCCCCATCGATCAAAAATCGACCTGTCTCGGTGTTTTTCGGAAAAATAATTGTCCTGAGAGTTATTCGCTCTGTTTCGTTTGCAAGAGCGCACCCTATATATTATACCATGTAAATGTTATATGCTCTATTTTATTCCTCGCAGTATAAAAACCGTAGCGAATACAATTTTAGCATTCACGAGGGCAAATTCAGCGAAATGTCATGAGAATAAACGCTGGAGCTAGCGGGCGGAATGCATCCAGTCAACTCTCGGGGATGAAAATTAATGGCTGCATTTCATTACCGACAAAACCGCGCGACAATTTTTGGTATTCTATTTGTAAATAAATGAGAAACGTCGTCACGTCAGACAGATACAATGTAAACGGTTGCTAAATGGTTCTTGCCAAAGTATACGTCATAACTAAAAAAAAATGTGAACCTCGGTTTCGACATTCTACTTTAGGATTCGATCTGATTATGATTTTAACCGCACTTTGTCGTGGGGTGGAAATTATCGTACAGACAAAATACCATTTGCGATAGTTTGCGTTTCTTTACCTCACTCATACGTCATCCAATTTCGTCTAGCTTCTGTAAATTCATAGACATACAAGCCACTAAAAGCTGTGAGAGCATGGCGGGCTTCACTACGAGAACACCCATCCAAATATTAGCCGTGATCCTTACCTTTAAGGCCCTGTTCTTAAGGATAGCCTTAAGGTTACTCAGAAAATATGGCATTTAATAAATGCCATCTTTATTGACATTGGTTTATTTTTTCAATTATAGACTGATAACACATTTACACTCATACATATTTAGGCCAATGATCAACTTAAATCAACAGAACCAATGTTATGCATTTATACGTAACTATAAAAGCAACAATAGACGTAAATCAAAACTGAGCCTCGGTTTTGCCCTCGTTCGGAATTTATTTAATCGAATTTGGAGACAAAGTTTAAAATTTCCCCTCAAAAACCGGTATTTGAATTCTACATTACCAAATTCCACGTATAATAGAGAACTTTATTAGAATTCCTCCACTATGAAGCTTTGCAAGCCGCACATATTAGTGCTAGGCATTGCCCCGAACAACTATTTAGAAGCATATTTCACGAACACAAAAAAAGTCCAGTAATAATTAAATTTTCATGCACCGAATCACATTTAATACTTATTGCAAAATCGCTTGACTGTTGTAGGGTAAATATTTTAATTAAAAATTACTAATTAACTTTACAGAAATTAACTGAAGCTTTGCTGTGTACGCTCTACCAAATACAAAAGCGTTTACGGCTTTATCACAGCTTTTACTAAATTTTAAATTGGCGCCCCAATTTTACTCCTGTCTGACAATGGTAATGAGTGTTAGATTTATATGTAAATACTATCTTAAGGCTTTGAAGTTCGGCGTATAGAATAATCGGTAGCACCATTTGGCTCTGTCATATAGACATCCCTTTACAGAAACCGAGTCCATTGTATATTAATGTATGTATATAATCCACAACTTCATCTAGAGATGATTATTTAGGGTGGGAAAGCGAGACAAACCGCTAATATATTACAATGGCTGGTGGATCTAACAATGTAGTGAGGAAGCCCATTTGTCATTGAACGTACATTGAGAAACCAGTTAATTTGTTAATTAAAATGTACCAAAAATATAGTCTGTTTGACATATGGACAGTGTGGTAAGGCAGGACTTAGAAAAGAATATTTTTAAGACCAACGGTATAAGTAACACTATTTTTATTATAGATGGCGCTGCTTATGTCGCAAACTGTAATGTATATGCCAACTTCCAGCCACAATAAGTTGTCTTCGCTCTGAGCCTGTACGCACCGAAGAGATGCAATAAATCAAAACAGCTGTCTGTGATTTGTTGTTAGGAGGGACTGACACTCTTATAGTGGTTGTGCACACACATATCTGTCTATATAAACAGTATATAAATGAAGCATGTCCTGAGGAACTTGCATATTTTTAGCATAAGTAATGACCGAAATACCAAATATTCTGTTTTTGTGTGATATTTCAATAACTTGCTGTTTACTATTTTAAATTAAATGAAGAATATTTCCAACAAATGTTTGTCTGTATAAAAACAATGTATGTAACAAATTTTTAGATGATAAGACCTACAAATTATCCGAATAAACTGCCGAAATATCTAAATTGGCAGCTGTTCCTTCGGCGTATGAATTAACTGGGGGGTGAATAACTAGGTCCATTTGTCATCCGCTTTAATATTGATACAGGGAGTGCCTTTCTCATTATTTCACAACTTGTGACAGTTATTATTCTTAATTGCAATGTATCTGTGGCAGAAGAGGACCTACAACGCGCCACAGAGCTAATTTATTGCTGTTTGAAACTGTAAGTACTCTCAAGTGCTGACTGTGCGACAATAGTTTCAACTTTTGCATATCGCGATCATGGAAGGCGGTGGCTGGTTTGAGTTCTGTTCTTTTAGATATAATGGATCTACTGAGAAACAGCTACAATATTAAAAATATCACGATTACGCTACAATATAGAATGACTCAAGTTACAGTGGAATAGAACGAAAGTTTACTATAACAGAAAATGAGTATTTGTACATAATTTAGGTAATAATAAAAATACCACGAATACGCTATAATATAGAATGACTCAAGTTACAATGGAATAGAACGAAAGTTTACTATAACAGAAAATGAGTGTTTGTACATAATTTAGGCAATAAAATGTTTCCGGCTACATTATAAGGGAGGAATTTATCAGAAAATAATTAATCTTTTCAAAAACTATTACCCAACAGAATGACATGAACTATTACCGTTCACATATCTGCGCGAAGTTCCACAGATACTCTCCGACAGACATCAGTAGATATGAATATTCAGACTTAATTGCTGGCACCCTGTTTTGACACATTGGTGCTCTGAAACGAGGCATGTTACTCTGTCTGCCAATTCAAACAGTTTGCTAACTGCCGAGTGTAATGAAATGCAGAATTACGCTAGTGGCGTATGTTAATTGTAGTTTTCAGACTAAATTTAATGAAAAATAAAATTAACGAGGGAGAATATTGTACTTGCTGCTTTTAAATTTTATTTTATTACCAGCAAAATTTAATTCACGCGGGTATAACAGGGCATTTTTATAGCTATAGAAACAGCAATAAACATAGTTTTAACTGAAAAATGAGTGAGGACATTAAAAGCGAATGTCGCATTTTTGTTTAACATACTGCTGATATCTGATACTGTTTGGTTAAAATCTGTAAAGAACATTTTAAATTTGTAATGCCTTCTTTTAAGGGAAAGAGAAAATTATGTAAGAAATATTTACCTCGAGGTTGTATAACTTTAATCTCTATTATGATCTGTGAATACGAGGATATGGTAAAGAAACAATGACTGTAGAAAGGATTGGTGTTATTCAGCTTAGGCGTAGTCACTGATCTTTTATAATCTTTATCCACCACATTTAGGTAAAAAGTTGTAAAGATAGTAACAGATAATTAAGAAAGTTTCAGCAGTTCGCGTCTGCTTGAGTTAAAATTAAAACAAAGAGGATGCTAGTTAGAACACATTATTTAAGTACCTTGTTTCGGTGCTCGATATATAGTTACATTTATGTGTTCATCAAAAGTTTTCATAATTAGATTACTTTTCATCACTCGTGCTTGGGCTTTGAGCTCTTCACTTGTAACTTATAAAAAACATAAAATCAAAACTTTTTATAACTCGTGCTTTTATGATAAAACGTGATCTTATAGAACTAACCAAAGCTACAGGTTCAGTGTTTATAAGATGTGATTTTTATCCGAAATTAAAACTGAACCGATTTTTTATTTAGCCACGCTAGAAAGTAAATGGTTCTATTGATACATTGTAAGAAACGGGTTTTTTTACAACATTCGGTAGTAATATTCAGAGCTACAATATAGAAATGGTACAATTTGTATATTTGTATTGTACCCCTGGTACAATTAAATACGAAATTATGTAGACATAGAAAAATTTTTTTAAACATACATAAAACAATTAGAAAGAAATACCGAAACGGAGATATGTAATAAAGTAATTTGTCACATTTCCCATTTAGACTTTTCGTGCGAGAGCTAAAGCGTAATATATCAAATCTTAACAATAAAATTAAAATCTTACCAGGTTTTATTTTTCCAAATACCAAATCTTTAACTTATTACCTTTTATTATCTGTTACCTGACATTTTTTTAAGGTTAACCCGTCGAAAATCGAAATCAACAAAACAAAGCAACGCTGCTGGCGCTTCTACCGGATATTATGTGAACTAAAGATTTTGTTCCAACAACGACAATTCAAATTAGTTTCCAACTGACTCATGAATCGCCCTTGCGCATTATACGAGTGCAGCAAACTATCAGAAACCGCTGTGTAGGAACAAACGTATTATAATTTAGAAACTTGAATTTTATCTCGAACTTCTGAAGGATTCTCTATGTCGTAAAGAAACATTGTAAATTACAATCACAATTTAAACGTGAAAATTTTTTGAAGGTTAGATCTGTATGCGTCAAACTCTCAAAATACGATAAATAAATAAAAAATTTAATAATAATAAAATAATTAAATTGATAAGCCTCCTTCGTAGTGTTAGTTTCACATTTTCACGACAAAAAACAATGACGAATTAATTGACGGAAATTTTTCGTGGTGGCGGATATTTTAAAAAAATTCCCTTGCCTTCGACTCGGGATAATTTTCAAAATATTCGCCACCTGGAAAAAAATTCCGGCAATAATTTTGCACTTGAGATATTAAAGTGAATATTTTCCATAATTTACCGGAAAATTTTCCGAATTGTATTTTTAAACTGGAATGAATCACAAAATGAAATCCAGTAATATATAAGTTTAATTGTTAAGATTTTTCGATTTCAACGCCTTTACGTTAATGAATATAGGGTGTTATTTACCTTTTAACCATCCTTGGTGACATTATTTGTATACCATTTTGCACAAATAATGCACGCACCAGTTTGCCTCTATTTAAAAATGTTTTCAATAAAAATCAGTTAAAAGATTACATTAAAGTTATTAAAAGATTTACATTTTGATTGATTTACAAAACAGATTTTTATTTTTCCTTAACAAGTAGAAAATTAGATTTAGTTTTAAGGTTATGTTAGTAATGTCAAATACAAAATACAAATTATGTAATGTCGAATATAACTAGTAAAATGGTGGTAATTTCATAAAAGGGCGTTACATCTAAGCCGCGGAAAATTTTCCATTCCGGAAAAATATCAACGAGAAAATTTTCCGAAAAATATTTTTTATCGGAAATTTGTTTAGGAACATTTTTGTAAAAATCAGAAACTAAATAATTTCACATTTAAATAAAATGAATGAGGTTCTATTGTAAAAAATTAATATTATGGCAAGTATCCTTGGACTTGCTCAATAAAATATTATAAAAAAAATTGACTTTTAAAACATATCAAAGAAAATACAACCTTTTTCGATGTACGTATGTGTACAAGAAATATACTCATTTAAATCAATCAACAAAGTTCCAAACCTGACAAAGCTTTAACGCCAACAATCCTCCTCAACAAACACTAACAACAGCTAACTACTTTTAGAACCTCGTTTGCGTTGTAAAGCACAGAATTGGGGGTTAAAATGCACTTC